>CM054123.1:28642841-29842841 GCA_028751855.1 Ambrosia trifida | reverse complement strand
ACTCTCCAATCCTCCAACCATCTGAAGAGTCCTATAACAAACAAACAATTTTCATACTAATAATATATTTTTACTTCTGTACACAAAAAAAAAAAAAAAAAAAAATAGATGAAATAAACTTCAGTTCGGTATAACTTTGGTATTTCTTACATGTAATTAATCAAGGGCAATGTATATAGAGGCCCCACTAAAGTATTAAATGGTTACTGTAACGCCACCCAAATATCAAAACATTAGATGCCACCCAATTATCAATTCTTTTCATTTGTGCCAACTTAGACCAAATACTTGATTTTTTTTTCTTGAAGTTAAGACACCCATAAAAATCTATTCATTATAAAATTAGGGAACCACGATATCCAAGAAAGTACTTTTACAATTTCAGAAAGTTTTTAGCCAGAATTGGCATAAATGAAATCAAATCAATACTCGTGGCCTAAAATGCGGTTTGAAGATTTGGATGGCCTCGGGTTAACTTTTTCAATACTTGGGTGGACTTGCATACATTATCCCAAAATATTATAATGGCACCACCCAATGAGCAAATGATCAACAAAATATATAAATAAAGTTATAAACAACAGTAACTTGATTGAAAAATATAATCTTAAAATAAATAAACCATGAGTAAAATTTCTAGAATCCTAATGCGAAGGATAGTGCACTAACAGACTTTCAGCCATTTAAAAGCTTGGAATATCAATACACAGTTGTGCCAAAAAAAAATGTGGGCAACATTGATCTAGCAATTTGCTCATAAGCTTATATGATGGTGTATCTATACGCATGTTTGCACACATTTACTTTAGAGTTTAGACAACTTTCATACACACAGGCTAAAAAATCTACATATAAACCAAATTTGCTCCAAGACACTTATCTTATAATTATATACAAAGTTTCTTATTAATAAACTAGCAACATTGGTCAACTGACAAGGGCTTTAGAGAACTAGAGGTCTGATAGGATGCTAAAAAAACTTCAGATACATCAAGGTAAAAAGAAATAGTCTTGAACCTGCCATGCTTGTTGATCAGTTTGCAGTTGCACACTCCTTAGCCGAAGAACTTTCTCCATTGCCACCTGGATCTGTGGGCCAAGGTCTGGTTGCTCAAATAATCCTTCATCATTACAGATGCTACCATTGTTAGTTGTCTTTGAAAATAAACTATCTTGAGAACCGTTGTTATTCTTAGCCTTATGAGAAAGATATTCTCCCAGATGAGCCTCAACTCTCATTTGCAACTCTGGAGGCAAAGACACCTGCTAATTCTCAAGATTTTAAGTATAATGCATATAAACATCAGCATTCAAAAATTTCATAATATTCTAAAGAAACAAGCATCAGCATAAAAACAAAGGATTAGATAATTTTACCTCCCTCTGTGGGCGTTTATCATCCAGATCAAAACGATAGTTTGGCAATGGAACCTTGCTAACAACAAGCACTTTGGCATACAGATGGCTGCCAAGAATTACAGGGAACAGCTTATTCAAAAAAATATGTATATAATAGGCATGCAACACTAACACTTAAGATAATAATACCTGTGCAAACCCATACTAGTCGCTAGAGCTGCTATTTGTTCATAATCACGTCTGTCCTTTTTTTCCCTTGAAACCAGCTCTTGTTTATCTCTACTCTGCAGTAGTGTCGTTAGCTTCCACCTCCAAGAATCTATATCTGACGTGGAACCACCCTAGAAATATGAAGACCAGAAATTAAAGTACAGATGTAGGATATACATGCCCATCCATAAGACCATAACCACATGTGTGGAAAGCATAATTTACAAAATACAAAAGATAATTAAAATACAACAGGTATCAGTGAATTGTCTACTATAGATAAAGCTCAAGCCTGGTTAAATATCAGGATATTCGTATGCAAATTTTTTAAAAGACTTCTGTCATCAATGTTATGTATATGTCTGGAAGCCCACGGAACAAAAGTGTATCTCCAAATCAGTGTTATTAAAATCATATAACTATGATATGAAGTACGAACGATACAAGCCATTTCAGTTCACAAAAATACATAAAAGAGTCAAAAATCCGATTGAAGTGCCCTTTTATACACAAATTGAATTTTATTATATGACCTCTTTAGTTTGAATAAATTCGTATTTACTCTAGGTTTCTTGCCAAATTCGAATCTGTTAAGGGTCTTTATTGTGTGCATCATGATTGTGCATTTCATGAGGGCTACCTCTTGTCTTAACTCCGGTCACAAATTAACACTACCTGACTTTAACAATTCACAGGTCATGCTTATTTAAACAATATCAAACCATGTTCTAAACAGTGCCTTAGCCTATGTGTCTGCTTAAGTGGCACCTAGTTAAAGTCACAGTTTTTAAAAGCGAGCGCCTAGGCGATGAATTTCCCAGACGCGACCCTAGGCCGCTTTTCTCTCCTAGATAAAAAAGCAATGATTTTTTTTTTTTTAAGTTTTATCCTTCACCATTTTATAGCCGATTTTTTAAAACTAGTAAAATCTAATCATGTCATTTATTTTTTAAACAGGTTATGCATTGTAATCTATATAAACAACCTCTAACCCTATGCCCTATATACGATCAAAGTCTCAAACACAGCAGAGAAACATTCTCAATCGCAGGTATGTTCAATTTTTTTTTTTTCAGTTTTTTTAATCTGTTTTTTGATCCTATTAATGCTTCAGTATTGACAGCCATGTTTTCTGTTAGTGACAGTCATAAATCTGGAACATTACGTTCAATTTTTAATCTGTTTTTTGATCCTATAATGCTTCGGTATTGATCTTTATTGCTGATAGTTGTTATTTTTTAGTAATTTTCCCCCCTTTTTTTTATTTGCGCTTTTTTTTCTCAGGCCCACACTTTTTTTGCGCTTCTCGCCTAGGCCACAGGTGGTACCAAAGCGCCTTGAGTGCGCTTTACGCCTTTGACAACTATGGTTAAAGTTACACTTCAATGCTTTAACTTTTTCCTTCTAGTGGTAATCAAGTGACGATTGAGCAAAAATTAAGCCAAATAGTCTAAAAACAACAGGGAATCCGTTACTTTCACATTATAAAAGTCCTTAACCCTAATCCTACGTTTCCGGTCTCCACAAACATGCTCATCTATAACTTCGAATCCGTTACTTTCACATTACAAAACCTAACAAGTAACAACAAAACTAAACTTTATAGCAAAATTAATCAATGTCATAGGCCTGTCTTCAAGGTCAGTTACCTGTTTATATAAAGTTTAGTGTTTGTACTCTGTTTAACATCTTCTTCTCTTGATAAAACTAATAACCATTGCCAATTTATACAACAGTACTAAACTCAATCATACTCTTAACAAAAGTAACGACATTTCTCCAAATTAAAGTCACGGAACAACAAATGTAGGTAAATAAAACTCACAGGGTAAATCGGTGGCTCGAACCGGCTATACGAGGCAGCGACTTGTGGCGTCATCTGTTGGTGCTGTTGTTGTTGTTGTTGATGATGTGGAGGAGGCAAGTAGTAGGGGTAAGGACTCGGAGACCTAACATTATTATTATTATTACCACTATAAGATGCATTAACAAAATAACCGCTATTATTATTATTATTGCTAATATTATTATTGTTGTTGTTGGCGATAACAGTAGGGGAAGAGGAGATATTGGAAGCAGAGGCAGGTGAGACGATGACGGAGCGGAGGCGGTGATGAGGTGGGACGTAGACGGAGGCGTAGGGCGGCGGACGTGGTGGTTCCTTCATTGGTGATGGTGGTGTTAGTTAGGGGTTTAGGGCACGAGAGTGGTGGTTGTGTTGCAGGATAATAATAAGGTAGTTGAATACACGAGGGTGAGGATTGGTTAGAGAGAGAGGGTTTGGGTTTTTGGGTTCGTAAGTGTACTTCTGATGATCTAATGTGTTAATTAAGATGATGTTAAGCTCTTAATAAATCATCACTTAGGGGCTGTTTGGTAGCCTCTTAATAAATAAGGCTCTTAACCATTCAGCGCTGAGGCGCTGAATGATTCAGCATTCAGCGTGTTTGTTTCAGCTTCTGAATGGAATAGTTAAGTCTGAATCATTAAGATTTGAGATGTTGCTGAACCATTAAGCACCGAACTATTAAGCACTAAACTGGGCTGAACCTTAATGAGGCTCTCCTACCAATGTGGGACAAGAAAACTAACCATTAAGAGGTCCAACTTAATGATTCAGCGCTTAACCATTCAGACATCTTAACCATTCAGACATCTTAACCATTCAGACCTCTTAATGATTCAGCACTTAATCAACCAAACAGCCCCTTAAACCATAGAAAACCCAAACTTTCATTAAAACCATACAAGGTGGAGATAGACGCAAAACAACTACAAAAACATTACGGGGCTGTTTGGTAGCCTCTTAATGAGGCTCTTAATCATTAAGGGGCTGTTTGGTTGATTAAGTGTTGAATCATTAAGATGGTCTGAATAGTTAAGAGGCTCTGAATGGTTAAGAGCTGAATCATTCAGCATCTCTTATTAGCTTAATGGTTCAGCACTTAATCATTCCATTAAGATGCTGAAACAAACAGTCTGAATGCTGAATGATTCAGACCTGAATGGTTAAGAGGCTGATTAAGAGGCTACCAAACAGCCCCTAAGTGTTGAATGATTCAGCATTCAGTGCGTTTGTTTCAGCCTCTTAATGGAATGGTAAAGGCTGAGACTTGGGATGTTGCTGAACCATTAAGCACTGAATCATTAAGCACTGAACTAGGCTGAACCTTAATGAAACTCTCATACCAATGTGGAACAAGAAAACTAACCATTAAGAGGTCCAACTTAATAATTCAGCACTTAATCAACCAAACAGCCCCTACATCAAAAAGAAAACATATACCAACCCTTCCAATCTATATTGTCACACCCTCAAAATCCACTTGCGGAGTTTTACCGCGAGGCGCATGACAAACCAGGATCCAAACCAACGATCACAATAAACAAGTCTAAATGAATTAAAATGTAATTTCAAAACACAGTTTAATATTCCCGTTTACAGCGGAAGCTTATTCAAATAAAATCCAACATAAATAAATCAAGTTCAATGTTTGTGAAATCATGCAACTCTATCTAGACGCCGTGCAGACGCGTGCGCCCTAGTTCCGTTGTGCTACCTTAGCGACCTGAGAAAACATGTAAAAGTTTACGTCAGCACAAAAATGCTGGTGAGTTTACAGGTTTTGTATCCAAGTACCAAGTCCACCTGTCCATACTATAACAAATAGAAAACCAGTATACGCTAGCTAGGCGTACGTTTTGTTACTACCACGATTGGAAAACCATTACTAACGCGAATACCAAAAGTATGCCCGATGTATGTTCCTGTTGTTCCTGTTGTTCCTGTTTGAGACAATATGCACCCGCCGACCCTCCAAGTCGACGAGCGGGGTTGGTCACTCCCAATAGCGCTATTCACATTTCCCCGTTGTGCAAACCCGCACATTCATGGTTCCCCCCGGGACTTCCAAAGATCGTGTAGTACACAGTATAAACCCATAGTATGACAGTAGTTACCAAATAGTTGTTTTAACACATGTTTTCTCCCCCGAAAACGTGAAACCAGTTAAAAGAGGGGCCGTAAACTCACCTTAAGTTGCTTTACTCCTAACCCCGAGTAAACTCCGCTGCTATGTTAGTCCCGTACAGTGGCGACCTAACATACGACAGTTACAAGTACTTAGACTAATAACCCGCAGGTTAATTAGTCCCTAGATGTCCAGACCATAACCAAGTTCGTTTGAAAACACCGTGACTGTTTAACTGACCCAATTCACAAGACTCGACATCCCATTGGTGACCCGAGACTCCCCGTGTTATGTTTATGCTCCAAAACATACAATAACGCATCTACACTTAACATACATTAACACACAACCAGTTATAGCACATAGTTCACGTATCACCGAATTATATCCAAATATATGTTACCAAGTTATTAGACATGTTACGGGGTTCCTAGCATGTTTCTACATGTTAAATCGGGTCTCGGAATGCTAATTTACACTTACAGCAGCAGTACACGCGATTAGGAAAAGTCAACTAGCATTTAGGAAAGTCGACTAGTGATTAGAAGCCCTATTCGCCCCTACTATAGGCGATTAGGGGCTACTCCCCTTTATTTCATGCGATTAGGGGCTACTCCCCTGAACTTACTAGTGATTAGGGCTAATCACCTGAACTTACTAGTGATTAGGGCTACTCGCCTGAACTTACTAGTGATTAGCCTTCTACTCGCCACTTTATAGGCGATTAGCACCTCCATTCGCATGACTATGGGCGATTAGCATTGCTACTCGCCTGTAGTCATGCTGTTCCGGTTTTTCGCGCGTTTAACGCTCCAAATCAGATCCAGAGCGTGTGTAACTACCCAATATCATCCCAAACACTATCCTAAACATGTTTAACCCAAAACCCTTCGTTCAACCTCGTAAAATCAGTCCTGCATGCAACCAAAGCAATCCAAACACCATTCACATAGCATGCAACATTCAATTAACGCATGTAATCATAACCCTATTATCCAATTACTGAGATTTCTATCATCATACTAACAATATTAATTCTGACCTAGCATGATAACACATCAAAACATCATCAAGATTCATAAAAATCCTATCTTTCTAATCATACATACCCATAACGCATGTTTATTAGTTATAATCCGATTAATAACCCTTAATGACGATTTTCAGAAAGCTTTTTCGTTTATGAACAGGTCTGGACCATTAGGGATTGATTAAAAACGTTTACAAAGTGTTATGGATGAGAATCAAACCTTGGAATTGTAAAAGAATGATGGTTAGACCTTGAAACCTTGTGTTTTTGATCAAAATCGCCTTCCAGAGGTTGTTTAAGTGTTTGGGGCGGTTATGGGACGACTAGGGTTGATATTAGGGAGTTTAGGAGGTTAAGTATTGTATTTATAGGCGTTTCTAGTCGTTCCAGCATGTTACATGCGATTGTGCAGCAGTTCATGCGATTAGGGCTGCTAATCGCATGAATGAGCATGCGATTGGGCCTACTCGCCCCTAACATCACACGAGTAGGGGCCTAATCGCCCCTATGTCCCTCTACTCGCCTCCCCTACAGGTGATTAGGCTTCCTAATTCCCTGTAGGGGTTGGTTTGGTGCGTTCTGCGCGTTAAACCCCGTTTTAACATATGTTAACGCATATTAATGTACCGACAAGTCACATAATGATTGTAAACACATAACACAAGTAAATACACATATTTACACTCGTTCACCAATTCCCGGGACTCGAGACTCGTATGTTCCGTATGCCCTGACGATCCCACCGATCGTCACCGTTTGTACACTTGGTTAAGGACCGACATCTAATGAACCTCTAGACCAACATCCAATGATCTTCTAGACTAACCAATAGTTCCCGAACCATAACCCGACTTAACTAACCCAGTTAAGTACAATATACGCGTGACTCGCTAAGGTAGACTTTCATCTAGACAACGTTGTTAACCCGAATTTGCCAGGTGTCACATCATCCCCACGTTAAAAGAATTTTCGTCCCAAAAATTTGTACAAGTACAGAAAGAACAAAAGAAATAACGAAGGAAACAAGCAAAAGGTAGAAACCAAAAGAGAGAGATTTACCCGAGTTGTCACATCATCCCCACGTTAAAAGGAATCTCGACCCGAGATTCATTCAGCTGCCGAAGAGACATGTCTCGACTCGAACGCTTCTTTAGGAAAGAGATGAGGATACTTAGACTTCATCTGATCCTCCCGTTCCCACGTATATTCCGGTCCCCGGTTCGAGTTCCACCGAACCTTAACGATACGAATCTTGCTGTGACGTAGGCTACGAATCTTGTAATCAAGGATCTCCACAGGTTCTTCCACAATCCGAAGACGATCATCAACCTTGATCTCTTCTAGTGGAACGATGAGAGACTCGTCAGCCAGACACTTCTTCAAGTTTGACACGTGAAAGACGTTATGTACGTTACCGAGCTCCGTCGGTAGATCAAGTCGATATGCCACCGGCCCAATCCGTTCCAGGATCGTAAATGGGCCGACATATCGCGGATTGAGTTTGCCACGCTTCCCAAAGCGTATGACGCCCTTCCACGGTGAGACTTTTAGAAGTACCTTGTCATTGACTTGGAATTCCAGTGGTTTGCGACGCTGATCAGCATAACTCTTTTGCCGGTCCCGTGCCGCCGCCAACCGATTTCGAATCTGTACGATCTTTTCCGAAGTTTCGTACACTAGTTCAGGCCCAGTGAGTTGACTCTCACCCACTTCAGCCCAACAAAGAGGAGAACGGCATTTCCGTCCGTACAGTGCTTCGAACGGAGCAGCCTTGATGCTCGTGTGATAACTGTTGTTGTACGAGAATTCTACCAACGGTAGATGAGCTTCCCAACCCTTGCCAAAATCGATCACACATGCCCGCAGCATGTCTTCTAAAGTTTGGATCGTACGCTCACTCTGACCGTCAGTCTGTGGATGGTAAGCCGTACTCATGTCTAGTTGGGTACCCAAAGCCTTGTGCAAAGACTTCCAAAAGTGAGAAGTAAAATGGGAGTCACGATCCGAGATAATAGAAACTGGTACCCCGTGCTTAGAAACAACTTCCTTCAAGTAAAGACGAGCCAAACGATCCATAGTGTCGGTCTCCTTAATGGCAAGAAAATGAGCTGATTTCGTCAACCGATCGACAATCACCCATATCTTGTCATTCCCGCTTGGTGACTTAGGAAGTTGTGTGACAAAATCCATAGTAATCCGTTCCCATTTCCATTCCGGAATTTCAGGTTGTTGCAAGAGACCCGACGGTTTCTGGTATTCCACCTTGACCTTAGCACAGGTCAAGCATTTGCTCACGTATGAGGCTATGTCTGACCTCATGTTTGGCCACCAATAAAGCACCTTCAGATCTTGGTACATCTTATCCGAACCAGGATGAATAGAATACCGGGACTTATGAGCCTCATCAAGAACAAGCTCTCGTAGTCCCCCGAATAAAGGAACCCATATGCGTTCTGCGAAATAGTGCAGGCCATCAGGCCTTCGCTCTAGGTGCTTGTCGGCACCGTGCATAGTTTCAGCTTTAAGGTTTTCCTCCTTCAAAGCTTCCAATTGGGCAGAACGGAGTTGATCAGGTAACGACGAATGGATAGTGAGCTGCAACGCCCGAACGCGACGAGGTTTAGTAGATTCTTTCCTGCTCAAGGCGTCTGCTACAACATTCGCCTTGCCAGGATGGTACTTAATAGCACAATCATAGTCGTTCAAAAGTTCAATCCAGCGACGCTGCCGTATGTTCAAGTGTTGTTGGTCGAAAATGTGTTGGAGACTCTTGTGATCGGTGTAGATGGTGCATTTGGTACCGTACAAGTAATGTCTCCAAATTTTCAACGCGAATACCACGGCACCCAACTCCAAGTCATGAGTTGTGTAGTTCTTTTCGTGCACTTTGAGTTGACGAGAAGCATACGCAATCACTTTCTCGCGTTGCATCAACACGCAACCGAGTCCATGAATGGAAGCATCACAGTAAACAACAAAATCATCAGGACCCTCAGGTAAAGACAAAATAGGAGCAGAACACAGTTTAGACTTCAGTTCTTCAAACGCGGACTCTTGTGATTCACCCCAGTCGAACTTCCTATTCTTCTGAGTGAGTGTGGTGAGGGGTTGAGCAATCTTCGAGAACCCCTGAATGAAACGACGATAGTAGCCCGCAAGGCCTAGGAATTGCCGCACCTCAGTTGGCGTCTTTGGTGCTCCCCAGTCCTTGATCGCTTCGATCTTAGCTGGATCGACATGAATTCCTAGTTCATTAACCACATGTCCTAGGAATTGAACTTCGCGTAACCAAAAGTCACACTTTGAGAACTTGGCGTAAAGTTGCTCCCGTCGCAAGAGTTCCAAAACTAACCGCAGATGTTCCCCGTGTTCGGTCTCGTTCTTGGAGTAGATCAGAATGTCATCAATAAACACAATGACAAACTTGTCCAGATACGGTTTACAGACGCGGTTCATCAAGTCCATGAAAACCGCCGGTGCGTTCGTGAGACCGAAAGGCATGACCAAGAATTCGAAATGGCCATAACGTGTTCGAAAAGCAGTCTTTGCAACGTCAGCCTCCCTGACGCGCAGCTGGTGATAACCGGACCTCAAATCGATCTTGGAATAATAACTAGAACCCTGAAGCTGGTCGAACAGATCATCAATACGTGGAAGAGGATAACGGTTCTTGATGGTCAACTTGTTCAGTTCTCTGTAGTCTACGCATAATCGGAAACTCCCATCCTTCTTCTTAACAAATAAAATCGGGGCTCCCCAAGGGGAAGAACTTGGCCGGATGAAACCCTTGTCCAAGAGTTCCTGTAACTGGCTAGACAATTCCTGCATCTCGGGAGGTGCAAGACGGTAGGGGGCCCGAGCAATAGGAGCAGCCCCTGGTACAAGATCAATACCGAACTCGACTTGACGATGAGGAGGAAGACCAGATAAATCATCGGGAAAAACATCAGGAAACTCGCGTACCACCGGAATATCGTCAATCTTCTTCTCATCAACAGAGGAAACAGATAAAAGCGCCAAAACAGCTGGATAACCCTTTCGAAGACACTTAAGGGCTTTCATGCTAGAGATGATGTTTAGCGGAACACCACCCTTGATACCGTACACAGAAAGAAATTCTCCATCAGGGAGAGGAATCCGAATAACCTTATCGTAACAGACGATCTCCGCGCGATACAAAGATAACCAATCCATTCCTACCACAACGTCAAAACTACCCAATGGTACCGGCATAAGGTCGATGGGGAACGATAAACCCGACAACTCTAATTGACACTCCCGAAGAACACTAGTAGCTTCAATCGTTTTACCGTCAGCTAACTCAATAATATACTTGGTCTCTAATGGTACAGGTACTACATCTAGCAGTCGACTAACATCCATGGATACAAAACTCTTGTCGGCACCAGAATCAAATAACACGCTAACAGAATGGTTATTGAGAAGAAACGTACCGGTGACTGTATCAGGGTCCTGTCTAGCCTCAGCGGCTCCAATGACGAAGGCACGTGCATTTCTGCCGCCGCCCCCGTTGTTACCATTCCCGTTGTTTCCACCCTGTTTCAATTTTGGGCAATCCTTCTTGTAATGCCCAGTGTCACCACAGTTGTAGCATCCCTGTTTCCCTGTAGTCCCCTGAGTAATCGGAGCTGAGCTGTTAGTCGGAGCCTGAGTCGATGGAAGTGTAGCCCGACAATCCTTAGCATAGTGGCCTGTTCGCTGGCAGCGGTGACAACGGTTACTGTCGCAGTTCCCTTGGTGATGGCGTCCACACTTGTTGCATTTGGGCAGTTTTCCCGCATAACCACCCTGCTTGTTACCCGAAGAAGATGAACCCCCATTATCAAACCTTTTACCCTGCTGTGCAGACCCAGACCCTTTCCCGTCATTTTCCCACTTGCGCTTATTGTTCTCTGGAGCCTTAGCAGTCGAACCTTTCGCCGGCAAAATCCCTTCATTCACTTTTAAGTTGGTCATCCTATGGGCCGATCGAACTACCTCCGCATACGTAGGATGATTTCCAGCAGCCACTAACCCCGCAATTTCCGGTACTAACCCGGAGACATAGTGTTCAATCTTACGATACTCTGGCACGTGCAGATCGGGACACAGCACTGCCAACTCATTCCGTCTCACAGTATACTTCTCGATTTCCGATCCAGTCATCTTGAGGTTCCACACCTCATGCTCCAGCTTCTGTACCTCTTCCCTCGGGCAATACTCCCGCTTCAGCAACTGCACAAAGTTCTCCCATGGCATAGCATATGCCTCCCCAATCCCCATGTTCTGGGTGATACCATTCCACCAAGTCAATGCCACGTCCTGAAATAACGCAGCCGAATACTTCACCCGATCTTCTGGGAGACAGTTACACATCAGAAATACCGACTCCACTTTCTCCAACCACCTAAGCAAGCTAACCGCACCCTCAGTGCCAGAGAATTCCTGGGGCTTACAGTCCCGGAACATCTTGTAGGTGCACATGGGTGGGGGTGGGTCAACAGGACCACCTGAAATGAAACGTATGAGAAACCACGAATAACGTAAGCAAGGTTCACCAATGAGGCAAAGAAAACAGATAAAACAACTTACCACCACCGTTGTGCCCTAACTGAAAGGCAGCCTGGAGCAAGTTGTTCAGATCAGCCTGCGATAGGTTAATACCTCCACCACGACCACCAGCACCACCGCGACCACCACCACGTCCACCATTGCGACCACCTCCTCGTCCTCCACGCACTCCAGACATGATTCTGGCAGAAAGAACGAGAAAATTTAGTTTCGCAGTTAAAGATAACCACTAATGTTCACAAGATCAAAGCTAGATCCAATCCAGGACTATCCCCTCAAACCCAGAGCTCACTAGTGCTTCCATGCATTTCGTTTTATGATTTTGTGTGCACCCAAAATGATAAAACGCTCTACATGGTCCTCCTAGTGTTCTCCTAGTTCAAAGTTCAAATCACCGAACATAGACTCTTAGCTATACACCGTAATACTACGGTAGTTCATGACAAGTGTTTCTATTGGAGTGCGAAAGGGAGATGTCCGAGCCTTGGACAAATCTCAAGAGCACACGAGTTACTCCAATAGACTACACTGCCTAGATAACAAGTAACCCAACCTAAGATAGAACGGATGATGTAACGTAGAACGACCAATGATTTAGAGACACCCCGACAAAACCATACGTAAATCACCATAATGTTTAGTACCATGTGATCGTCTAGTGTGTGCGACTCGGCTATAGACTAGACTCTACATGCAGTCCTAGTTCACTATAACCTGGCTCTGATACCAATCTGTCACACCCTCAAAATCCACTTGCGGAGTTTTACCGCGAGGCGCATGACAAACCAGGATCCAAACCAACGATCACAATAAACAAGTCTAAATGAATTAAAATGTAATTTCAAAACACAGTTTAATATTCCCGTTTACAGCGGAAGCTTATTCAAATAAAATCCAACATAAATAAATCAAGTTCAATGTTTGTGAAATCATGCAACTCTATCTAGACGCTGTGCAGACGCGTGCGCCCTAGTTCCGTTGTGCTACCTTAGCGACCTGAGAAAACATGTAAAAGTTTACGTCAGCACAAAAATGCTGGTGAGTTTACAGGTTTTGTATCCAAGTACCAAGTCCACCTGTCCATACTATAACAAATAGAAAACCAGTATACGCTAGCTAGGCGTACGTTTTGTTACTACCACGATTGGAAAACCATTACTAACGCGAATACCAAAAGTATGCCCGATGTATGTTCCTGTTGTTCCTGTTGTTCCTGTTTGAGACAATATGCACCCGCCGACCCTCCAAGTCGACGAGCGGGGTTGGTCACTCCCAATAGCGCTATTCACATTTCCCCGTTGTGCAAACCCGCACATTCATGGTTCCCCCCGGGACTTCCAAAGATCGTGTAGTACACAGTATAAACCCATAGTATGACAGTAGTTACCAAATAGTTGTTTTAACACATGTTTTCTCCCCCGAAAACGTGAAACCAGTTAAAAGAGGGGCCGTAAACTCACCTTAAGTTGCTTTACTCCTAACCCCGAGTAAACTCCGCTGCTATGTTAGTCCCGTACAGTGGCGACCTAACATACGACAGTTACAAGTACTTAGACTAATAACCCGCAGGTTAATTAGTCCCTAGATGTCCAGACCATAACCAAGTTCGTTTGAAAACACCGTGACTGTTTAACTGACCCAATTCACAAGACTCGACATCCCATTGGTGACCCGAGACTCCCCGTGTTATGTTTATGCTCCAAAACATACAATAACGCATCTACACTTAACATACATTAACACACAACCAGTTATAGCACATAGTTCACGTATCACCGAATTATATCCAAATATATGTTACCAAGTTATTAGACATGTTACGGGGTTCCTAGCATGTTTCTACATGTTAAATCGGGTCTCGGAATGCTAATTTACACTTACAGCAGCAGTACACGCGATTAGGAAAAGTCAACTAGCATTTAGGAAAGTCAACTAGTGATTAGAAGCCCTATTCGCCCCTACTATAGGCGATTAGGGGCTACTCCCCTTTATTTCATGCGATTAGGGGCTACTCCCCTGAACTTACTAGTGATTAGGGCTAATCACCTGAACTTACTAGTGATTAGGGCTACTCGCCTGAACTTACTAGTGATTAGCCTTCTACTCGCCACTTTATAGGCGATTAGCACCTCCATTCGCATGACTATGGGCGATTAGCATTGCTACTCGCCTGTAGTCATGCTGTTCCGGTTTTTCGCGCGTTTAACGCTCCAAATCAGATCCAGAGCGTGTGTAACTACCCAATATCATCCCAAACACTATCCTAAACATGTTTAACCCAAAACCCTTCGTTCAACCTCGTAAAATCAGTCCTGCATGCAACCAAAGCAATCCAAACACCATTCACATAGCATGCAACATTCAATTAACGCATGTAATCATAACCCTATTATCCAATTACTGAGATTTCTATCATCATACTAACAATATTAATTCTGACCTAGCATGATAACACATCAAAACATCATCAAGATTCATAAAAATCCTATCTTTCTAATCATACATACCCATAACGCATGTTTATTAGTTATAATCCGATTAACAACCCTTAATGACGATTTTCAGAAAGCTTTTTCGTTTATGAACAGGTCTGGACCATTAGGGATTGATTAAAAACGTTTACAAAGTGTTATGGATGAGAATCAAACCTTGGAATTGTAAAAGAATGATGGTTAGACCTTGAAACCTTGTGTTTTTGATCAAAATCGCCTTCCAGAGGTTGTTTAAGTGTTTGGGGCGGTTATGGGACGACTAGGGTTGATATTAGGGAGTTTAGGAGGTTAAGTATTGTATTTATAGGCGTTTCTAGTCGTTCCAGCACGTTACATGCGATTGTGCAGCAGTTCATGCGATTAGGGCTGCTAATCGCATGAATGAGCATGCGATTGGGCCTACTCGCCCCTAACATCACACGAGTAGGGGCCTAATCGCCCCTATGTCCCTCTACTCGCCTCCCCTACAGGTGATTAGGCTTCCTAATCGCCTGTAGGGGTTGGTTTGGTGCGTTCTGCGCGTTAAACCCCGTTTTAACATATGTTAACGCATATTAATGTACCGACAAGTCACATAATGATTGTAAACACATAACACAAGTAAATACACATATTTACACTCGTTCACCAATTCCCGGGACTCGAGACTCGTATGTTCCGTATGCCCTGACGATCCCACCGATCGTCACCGTTTGTACACTTGGTTAAGGACCGACATCTAATGAACCTCTAGACCAACATCCAATGATCTTCTAGACTAACCAATAGTTCCCGAACCATAACCCGACTTAACTAACCCAGTTAAGTACAATATACGCGTGACTCGCTAAGGTAGACTTTCATCTAGACAACGTTGTTAACCCGAATTTGCCAGGTGTCACATATATCCTCACCCTTGTCCCTACAATTAAACCATAGAAAACCCAAACTTTTAATGTCCGAGATAACTTGAACAATCTTGACATTGACATCTTTGAACACTTTCTCGTTCCTCGCCTTCCAAACTCTCCAACATGTAATCATTAAAATACCTAGAAGCGCCTCTTTCTTTCTGTCAGAACAGCCCAATTGCTTGACTAACAGCTGCACATCATGAATCAAAAAAAGGAATATAGGAGGAAGGTGACACCATCTCGCAATTCCACTCCAAACACCATCAATAAACCTGCATTCTGTCATTATATGCCGAACTGTCTCTTCAGCGTCTTCACACAAAACGCAAAGACAATTGCCCGTGAAAATGTTCCTCCTTCGAAGCGCTACCTTTGTCGGAATCCGATCTAAACAAGCTCGCCACATAAAGATATTGCACTTAGCCGGCAACCATCTGCACCAATGGAACTTACTAATTTGTTCGTCATTCAAAATGCTTATGACCTACCCTTTCGTGTCCTAAATGGACAGATTCTGCGGCGAGATTTGATTCCAAGTCCAAGAGTCTTCGTACAAGTTCAACTCCGTTCCAGACATCATGCGAAAGCAGCTGATCAACTGCTCCATTTCCTGCATACTACTCGGATACTTCTTCCATTCCCAGGACATAACGTCTGCCAATCCGTGTTGACCAATTCTCTCCTCAACGGTGCACCATTTATTCTTTTCAAGGGAAAACAAATCTGGATACAAAAACCTTAACGGCGTACTATGAATCCAAGAGTCTATCCAAAACTTGATGCTCTTACCACTACCCACCTTCGCACGAATGAGACTACAAAAAGAAGACCCACTGATCAAAAGTCGAGACCCACTGTTGACAATTTTACACCACACTCCCCTCACGTTCGAATTACACGGGATCGATAACCATCTCCTTTTGTGTGACATCCGTCATTTTTTTTCATTATATATATATATATATATATATATATTAATAATAATAATAATAATAATAATTCAGATTTTATATACATTTTTTTTCTTTCTTTAAACCAAACCCAACACAACTAAACCAACATAACCAACCCAATCCATATCCCTTTTATCCAATTTCTGATCCACAAATCGGCCCAAGAGTCCAGCCCAACAACAGCCCAAGCCCACTCTCCTTTCCCTTAAATCTGTTTAAAAAAAATGATAAAACCCTGCTCTAGCCGGGTATCGAACCGGGGTCTGAGCCAAACACACACACACGCGTGACCACCTGAGCTACACCTGTTTCCTGATTTAAACCCAACCCCAATTGTATTTAAACCCTTGTTCCGCGTCCTTTTCTTCTCCCCTTTGTCTGTTACGCGAGCAGCAGCAGATATGGTATGTTTTTATAAACTTTGACCATTCCATTAACTTAATTAACTCGCTTGAATTTATACATGGTATGATTACAAGATTATCGGCCCTCTATGACTCGAATACACGTCAATTAACCATCAATCATTGACCAATTTAAATACCATACGCGTATGACATTAATCGTGGGTCAAACCTTCCAATTAACCTATACATCGATCCCCAGTATAAATTGGACATCTACGAATCATTGAAACTCGCTCACACTCTCTTCTCAACCTTCAATTATTTTCCAAACACTCTGATAATTAACTTTCTGCTCGTCGTTTGACTTTTGGCTTGACCGGGCAAACGAACACAATACAACACTGTGAGTTCAATTTTTTTTTTGTGGGTTTTGTTAGTCGGCAACCATACTACAAAAGCCCTAACAATAATCGGGTTCATAATGTGTGGTTTGCCTGATTGGAAAATCTAGGGTTCGTGCAATTGAATTGGGGATAAAATCTGTTCAACATAATGTATTTATTTAATTTTAACCAGAGATCATCACAACCACTGGCCTAGGCCAAGTGGTTGTGACCAAGGCTTGCAACCTCAGCCACCCGGGTTCGAGTCCCGGCTCTGGCTTTCCTTTCTTTTCTTTTTTTTCATTTTTAAACAACAAATCCAGTTATATATATATATTACATTTAAAACTTATAAATTCATTTTTAAATAATAAAACCTTTTTATAAATTCAAAAAAAATTATATTTAATAAATCTGAGTTAAAAGTTTTATTTAAAATTTTTATTTTTCTAAAATTCATTTATTTAATATTTATAATAATTAAATCGATTTTATACTATTATATTTATAAAAATCCTTTAAAATACAAACAATTTTATTAATTTCTACAAAAATTATCCTATGTTTGTACAAAGTTAAACTTTACTGAAATGATTTTTAATTCAGAAAAATCATTTATTTTATATTTTTTAATCAATTTTTGATAGATTTAATCATAATTAAATCATAATAAATTCATTTTTCAATATTTTTGCACCAAAATTTTATATAAATTATTTCTAACTATCTAGAACTGAAATACAAATTTTTATTCAGAAATTCTTTGGTTTTAATATTTTTAGATATTAAAGTCATATTTTGACAATTTGAAATAATTAGATTAAATATTCTATTTTCAAGAAAATAATTTTATAAAAATTATTTTCATACTTAAAACCTTATGTTGTGACTATATTCAACTTAAAATTTTACGAAAAGACTTTTGTTTATTTATTCATTAAATTTCTTATATTTAGTAAACAAATTGTTTAATAAACATATAAACGTTTAGCCCCAATTCAAAGCCCTAGAAATACATGTATCCTAGAGTTATTTCCCTTACACATTATCAAATTCTTTAGGTTGATACTTTGAGATAGTTCCAACACATATTTCGTTGTCCAAGTCCAATTTCAAGTTATTACGTGAACTGTGAGTATTCCTACCCCTTTTTGCTTTTATACATTTTTGGGGTGTTACATGTACACTATTACAATTTCAAATACAAGTTTACATTTTTACAATACAATTCTAGTACTATGTGCATTGCTTACAACGTGCTTTATGCTTAGACATTACATGTGGATTACATTTGTACTTAGTGAAATCATTAACATGGTACAAGCCGACCTTAACATTGGATAGCGCTATTTGGATTGACAACCCGCCTAGATTGATTCTCCCCCTTTTTCATCGGAGAATCCGTGGCCAGTGTTAAGTTATCATCCATTTATTGGTTGAGTACACTACAGTTCATACAGTACATTATACAGTCACAGGGTTGATTTCGCTCATTTGTTTGATACATGGTTTACATATTTGCACTGTAGCTTGCACTTGAATTGTATAACTTTTTAACCTACTATATATATCAAAACTAGGAATGCTCACCAACATTTCATATGTTGACCAAATCTATTTTGTACATGTTTCAGGTGCAGTTTGATCTAGTGCTTTAGCAAGGAACATTTAGTGCTTTATTTTAATTCAGTTATTTCAATATTTACATTTCATTTAGACAATGTATTTTCCATTTCCATGTAAGACAATTTTGATTATTCAATAATATTTACATTTTAGTACCATGAGCTTTTGAACAATCGTCACTACGTGGCACCTCGATGATTCCGCCATCGGTTGGGGTGTTACATTTTGGATCAGTGAATGGCGTCTACAACATTCCGCCACATAGCATTACCCTCCCCTCTATATCTCCACACCCATTTAAGCAACAACGCATTGTTATTGACACCCAATCTAGTTAAACTGAGACCTCCATATTTCTTTGGTCTAGTCACGACCTCCCAACTCACCCAGTGAACTTTATTAGCTTCCACGTTACCTCCCCATAAAAACTTCCTAATCAAAGCCTCTAGTTTATCAATTACCGCTACCGGGGCTATAAAAAGAGATAAATAATAAGAAGGTGAGCTCTCTAGAACTGATTTAACCAACACAACCCTTCCTCTCTAGAACTGATTTAATCAAAGTCTCTAGTTTATCAATTACCGCTACTGTGCCTGTTTGCAGGTGCCTTCTTTTTTCCAACTTTTGCCTTCTTGCTAACCTGAGAAGCTTGACTACTCTACCCCTTACAACACCTAGAGTTATGCCCCTCATTACCACATTTGCCACAAGTTTTCTTAGTCCCTTTCCTAGTTAGTTTCCGATTCTTGACAAGTGTCCCCTCTTCAATCTCAACTGTTGATTTCTTTCTCTTTTTTTAAGCCTACCTGTAACATCGCGAATTTCCCCTATTTTTTTTTTGATAAAAAGAATGTATTGTTTTAAACAATATATGTTTTAAATACCTTAAACTAATAATTATTTGTATCTCGACACTTTTGTACGTTTTAAAAATATTTCGAGTCACTTTCGGGCTTATATAATCATATTATGAATTTAGAATAATATAGTTTTAGGGAAATAATTGCCAAAAAAAAAAAAGATTTGTGTGGACCGGGACTCGAACCCGCGTCCACAGCCAACCAACACACAGTGACAACCAACTGAGCCAACTATCATCTTGTGTAGTATTTCAGAAGAAAATAAACTTAACACATTCCTTAAATTGATTAGTCAAAGTCTTAGTCAAATAGTCAATTCATCATAAAACCTTACTTTATGGTGTTGACCAATTTTAATGGCTAATTGACTCCAAAACTAGTATAAAAACCCACCTATGACCCATTATACTTTGCACCTCTAAATCGATTGTTTCAATCCGATTAAACTTTCCCTCATACCTTTCTTCTATAGTCTATTACTTCTACAATTGAAGCTTTGATTATAAGCTCTTGTAATTGGCGAATTGGAAGCTTGATATTCTTCTTTTTCGTTTTCTTCAATTTAGACTAGCTACGTTGTTGAGTCTTTGGGATTCGCCTCGCATACATTCACAACACATTATTCTATTTTTTTCACGAGACATAACATTTGGTAAGGTGAGTTTTACATAGCCCCTTTTCTATTTATCACCATTTTTGGGGTGAAACATGTTACAACATTCTATATGCAATTCAATCATCAAAGTGTCTATGTGTTTTTCTATGTTGCATTATGTCTTGAACATGACTAGGGTAAGCACAATTCTAGCATAATCATTAACATTGATCAGCCGACGGTATACAATGATAGATCTATTGGACTGACAATCCCACCCGGATACGTGCCTCCTACAAAGGTAGCGTGGGTGATTGTTATCGCATAACATATTCGAGTGAACCATGAGCGTATGGGATGTACCACATTATAACAGTCACAAGGGTTGATTATGCACTCGATTTACTTCTAGTATGTTTTCACATATGGACTAGACTTGCCATGACACTTGAATTGTACAACATTTTTATTCGATTATCAAAACCTATGTAATTCTCACCAATTTTCGTTGACCCAAAATATTTTCAAACTTAACATGTTTCAGGTTATAACATGCTCGAAGATTAGAGTTAATGCTTGAAGATGCGTAGCTTGTATTTTTCATTTTGATGTACAAATTCTTAGAACAATTGTATGTAATTTATTTAAATCATTTATTGAAACTTATTATTTACCATGAGCTACTGAACAATCATCAATACGTGACATCCCGATGTTTCCGCCATCGGTTGGGGTGTTACAGATTGGTATCAGAGCCATGGTTATAGGGAATTAGGTTATTAGAAAAAAAAAATATAATCTAGTCTATAACCATAGGATTTTAACTAGTACTTGCTCCTTTTACTTGCAACTTTACTTGTTTCTATTATCTATCCTACTTCTTATCCTTACTTTAGTCCCTACAAGAAGAGTGCTCTCCATCACAAGATCTACTCTTAGACTAATAGGACAAATCCTCAGGTTTAGCCTGAACCACCTTGAAGATCTCGTCGAAGTTCTAGATTTTAATAACGAACACGTGCAATCTGGAAGGGTGAACGCCTGTATTCTGAGTTTTCTGTCTAGGACTGGCATTGCGCATATATCCCAATCAGACGAGGGACCCGGATGCCTACTTGGGAATTCTCGGGATGAGTGTTCACTTATAGGCTAAAGCATGTCTTCACTATGTTATTAGAATCTAGAAGCTTTGATAAGTCAACGTTTTCATTTATTCGTTTTAATTAATGAATAGATGATTACACTCACTTCCCTTAAAACTAAGCTCTAAAATCTCAAAATTTTACAACTTAAATCAATCTCATATCATAACCATCTATGGATTTCACAATCACACTTCACCTTACCATCTTAGCCACTTTTTAAATATTCAACACCCTACCCAAATCATATTATTTCATTTCTCCACATGTTACTTATTTTTTAAAAACTATAACCTCATACCTTAGCACAAACTAAAGATTTCTAAATCTTGTTGTATTTTCATTACCTAGTAACTTTACAAAGTACATATTTTTGTCAAAAGATGTCCTCGAACTTAAATTCAATTGTTTATTTATTGACGTAACAAACAATTTTCTATATAATGCTTTAAACTATTAAAAATCACTTAATAGAACCTTGATCTTCAAAACCTAATGTCATGTTTGAAATCTCCAACTAACGGGAATATTTTAATCAAAGCCCACTTAGCTTGTACTATTTAACAACTTTTGCTTTATGTATAAAACTGAAGAAACACTAACCGGAACGGCTGTCCGATGTATGCCTCTACGGTGTTGAATAGTGAAACTGCAGCTCGGTCTTCGTCTTCTCCGGTAGGATCCAGACCTGCAAGAGAGAAAGGAAGGGTGGAGGGTGGAGGTGACTGCTAGGAAACCACGAGTGGAGTCCAATGTACAGACACAAAAATGATGGCGGCGGCCATGTGTTGCTCGGGGGTAAATATGAGTGTGATTACATCTCATGTTGTGTGTCCTAATGAAAAGAGGTGACTCCTTTATATAGGGCTTTTCATGGGCCGCGGCTTGGCCCATGGGCCGGACATCAAGGCCCCTTAACTATATGGGCACATAGCCCATTGGCACCAAGCCCAGTTAAGAGGTTACCTCCACACTCCAATATTAGTAAATAATATAAGTGATAAGTAATAAAGACGGTATGTCGGGTCAAGCACCATACCTCAACAAGTCCCCCTAGTCTAGTGTTTCTCCTACGTGCGAGCGTAGGATGGAGCGCTAGACTGATTAGGAGTGATCGAGAATGAAGATTAAGAGCTTTATCTTCTCGGTGGACCAATGACTCGAACGTGGCGTCTTCCTGCTTCGATGTGTGGAAGGTTGCTCGTTGCGCTTGTTACCGACTAAGTGTCACCTTCTAGGCTAACTGTCACCGACGCGTGTGAGGGTTGCTCGTTACGCTTGTTATCGGCTAAGTGTCACCTTCTAGGCTAACTGTCGCCGGCGCGCGGGCGTCCAGATACAATTTGTTGCATGTGTTACTGTGGCTCGTTGCCCAACCTGCGAGTATCTCAATCATATAATATGGGTGTATTATGAGGCGCCCAACCTTGCGTTAGTATTTCCTGAACTTAAGATAAGTTGACAAGATAATAAATTGCGGTAAACATGAAAAAGTTGTACCAAAACCTTGAGCGTGCGGATGTCATAGTGCGCGGCCAAATGTTATAGCGCGCGGCTGAACCAACAAAACTTTCTTGGGAGGTGAATTCGTACGGCGCGCCATGGTATGAGAACCATCTAAAGTGGTGTTATACCATGCCATCCCCCTAGTTCATTGGTGCTAAGTGTAATGTTTAGGAGCATTGAACTTATAATAAGAGTGTCCTTCGCCAATGGATCTTATGACTCGCCAAAGTTATGCTCCGCGGATTGCTTTAAGTAGACAAGAGCATGCTCCGCAAAAGATGTCTTTTTAGGCTATATGTCAGTCCGAAGCAATGCTCCACGATGCTCATGAAGTGCTTTGCGACGGCTCATGAGGGCCAGGACTGCGCGAAGTGTTTGCTGTTAACGGATGAAAGCAATCCGTGTGCGTAGTCGGCGTGTTCCTGAGAAGGAGACACGATGACATGTTGGCACGTTCCTAAAAAGGATGCGCGTCCGTTATGAAGACGTAAGCATGTGTCCTGCAAAGGACACATGTGGAGAGCGTCTTTTTAAAATTTTGCTTCGGCCCAATGCGGGGCGTTGACGTGGCAGCGCGTTCCTGAGAGAGACGCGGTGTCGTGGTGGCGCGTTCCTGAAAAGGAGACGCGATGTCATGGCGGGATGGCCTGCGTCTGCTTGGTTATGGACGCAGGATGCTCTGCTGACGTAAAACGGGCGGGAAGAGTTGTGTCGCACGTTCCTGAAAAGGAGATGCGATGTCATGGCGGGAGGGCCTACGTCTGCTTGGTTATGGACGCGGGATGCTCCGCTGACGTAAAACGGGCGGGAAGAGTTGCGTTGGCCCGGTTAATGCGCAACTCGTGGTTGAGTAGTTTACATGTGTACTTTGAGTTACATCCAGTCGTCACTGGGTTTTCATGTGTCAAAGTGTACATGTATTTGAAGACATCGTCAACTGGTGCACACGAACAGGGATCAGTCTGTCGGGGTATGACGGGAGTCGCGTTCGTGGGATGCCTGAAAAGGTATCCGTCGAGTGTACGCGGTGTGATGGCATCGTCAACTGGTGCGCACAAACAGGGATCAGTCTATCGGCGTATGACGGGATGACGTGTCGGCGAGTTTCTGAACAGGATACGCGCTGGGACGTCTTTTAAGATGTTACGTCAACCCAACGCGGGGTGATGACGTGGCAGCGCGTTCCTAAAAAGGAGGCGTGATGACGTGGTGGTGCGTTCCTGAAAAGGAGACGCGCGCCAAGTTGTAGCACGTTCCTGAAAAGGAGACGCAAATGTCATGGGAACGTGTTCCTGAAAAGGGGACGCGAATATCATGGCGACGCGTTCCTGAAAAGGAGACGTGCGCGAATTGATGACGTCGTAAGCATGTGCCTGAAAAGGAGACGTGCGGAGACGTTTTTTTTTAAATTTTAGGTCAACCCAACGCGGAGTGATGACGTGGCAGCGCGTTCCTGAGAAAGAGACGCAGTGTCGTGGTGGCGCGTTCCTGAAAAGGAGACGCGCGCGAAGTTGAAGCACATTCCTGAAAAGGAGACCTGGCAGCGTGGGGCAACCGTTGCGTAGGGAGTTACCCGTAAGCGTGGAGGTACCGTTGCGTAGGGAGTTACCGTCAAGCGGGGTTACCCATAAGCGTAGAGTTACCAGCTTGCGCGGGGTTACCGTTGCGTAGGGAGTTACCCGTAAGCGTGGAGTTACCGTTGCGTAGGGAGTTACCGTCAAGTGGGGTTACCCGTAAGCGTAGAGTTACCGGCTTGCGCGGGGTTACCGTTGCGTAGGGAGTTACCCGTAAGCGTGGAGTTACCGTTGCGTAGGGAGTTACTGTCAAGCGGGGTTACCCGTAAGCGTAGAGTTACCGGCTTGCGCGGGGTTACCATTGCGTAGGGAGTTACCGTCAAGCGGGGTTACCCGTAAGCGTGGAGTTACCGGCCTGCGCGGTCTAATAATAATAATCATGTGGCGTGCATCAGTTAGCCTTGATGTGGTTTCACATCGATCACACATTATAGATAAATGTGAATAAAATAATGCATATGTCATAGAATATTGACATTGACTTCATGAGCACGTGAGAGGTCACGAGCCTATCTCCTTACTTAAATTTGCATATATTCTTGATAAATAATATATGGAAACCGACTTTTTGACAACTGATATTTGTCCTTTATTGTCATTAATAATTGGCAAATAATAACTGAATATGCATGGCAAATAACTTATAAAACTCAATATCAGGGCAGGTTTAATACCAGTAGTACGGTTATGCGCATACACGCGAAGTGCTTGGCATTAGTTGATGAAGGCTTGCTCCGCCGGTGACGTCTTTGTACGTTTGTTAGGCGGAAGCCATGCTCCGCGGTTGCGCGGAGAGGTTGGCGTTGTGCGCTGCGCCGGCGGATGAAGGTCATGCCCGTGCAGATGAGAACCATACTCTGCGTCGGGGTGCAACAGATGAAAGCGATGCTCCGAAGAGGGTGCGCGGAGCGCTTGACTTTGTGGATTACCATGCTCGCTGACGTAATTTATGTTCTACGTCTAGCGGAAGTCCTGTCCGCGGCGACGTGCGAAGAGCTTGGAGGTGGCGGAGGTGGATGAGATCCATACCCGCGGGTCACGCGAAGAGCTTGCGTCGGCGGATGACGTCTTTTTAGATTCTACGTCAGCCGAAGCAATGCTCCGCGGGATGTGCGAAGAGATTATGCCCGCCATCCGGTGGTTGTGCCGACGTTCACAGGAGGTGGCGGGTTTCTGATGGTTGACGGGTACCGTGATGATGAGGACGTTGGCATCATTGGAGAAATTTGAACTTCTTTATTGATTGGCCTCGAGTTCATGCACTTTGGCTCAGATGAGCATTGAAATGCGCCTGGTCCCATCTTCCCAAAAAGTTTTAAACATAAAAATGATTTAGCTTTTTTTCTTCTCTCTCCTCTGACATCTTTTTTGGGGTAACTTTAAATTTAGCTAGCACCCTTATCCTTGTGTCAGAATTTGTTCCCCCGTGGAAAACAAGTGCCATGTGAAGGTGTTCACCCCTTTTTTTTCGTTTCTCTTTTTTGTAAGATAAGAATGGAACATGTCCCACCATACCTCGAACAGAACAATCCCCATGATGCTTCTCTTTCTTTTTTTTTCTTATTAAAATAAAAGAGTGATTTTGAAGCATGACCGGAGAGACGAAAGAGTTCAGTGGGCTGCACATCGTGATTTGTTAAAACAAAACATTCAACAGCGAAATAAATAAGAGATTCGGAACCTGGAGCCAGATCTGGACTTTTTGAGAGCACCGATCTGTAAAAAGCGAAGAAGAAAAGAGCCCCGATACCCAGGGGTTGTTTCCCGCCAATAGCCTCCTTAACCTCGCTGAAAACAGATCTGGAGGTTTGGAGGAAGAGAAAACCGAGTGTAGTTCGTTGTCGGTCCCACGGATGGCGCCAATGAAGAAACACTAACCGGAACGGCTGTCCGATGTATGCCTCTACGGTGTTGAATAGTGAAACTGCAGCTCGGTCTCCGTCTTCTCCGGTAGGATCCAGACCTGCAAGAGAGAAAGGAAGGGTGGAGGGTGGAGGTGACTGCTAGGAAACCACGAGTGGAGTCCAACGTACAGACACAAAAATGATGGCGGCGGCCATGTGTTGCTCGGGGGTAAATATGAGTGTGATTACATCTCATGTTGTGTGTCCTAATGAAAGGAGGTGACTCCTTTATATAGGGCTTTTCATGGGCCGCGGCTGGGCCCATGGGCCGGACATCAAGGCCCCTTAACTATATGGGCACATAGCCCATTGGCACCAAGCCCAGTTAAGAGGTTACCTCCACACTCCAATATTAGTAAATAATATAAGTGATAAGTAATAAAGACGGTATGTCGGGTCAAGCACCATACCTCAACAAAAACCAATTTTGAAAATAAGATTTTTTTTTTCCATAGGAATAATATCTAGTCTCTAAATTCTCCATCGACACTCACTCATTTTCAACTTGTTCAAATTTTTACAATATTTGGCATATACCACAATCATGTTTTCTTATACACTTGATTATAACCTTTGATCCAAACCCCAAAATTTACACTGCTACATAATCTCCTTACTATAAAATAAACTCTTTATAAACTATCTTTACATTCACTATCTCTCACAACCTTGATTCTGCTTCAAGATTTTTCATCATCGTCTCAAGAACTAAATTCATATCCTTCACCTTCTCACACATGAGCTAGTTACCCATGATAACCAAACTATTGAAACTTGATTGTGTGTTGCATCAAACTTAATCCTTAGTTATACATGAGGATTTATGATTCTTGAAAGCATGGAACATAAACTTTTTGCTATAGACACCTAGAGTCATTAACCTTGTCTAGGACAACACTATTACAACTCGCATGCTATGCTTGATACTTGATTGTTTATATGTACATATTATCAATTTGCAATTCATGTGTGTAATAATTGGTACACTTAATCAAACAACTGGTAGAGGATGAAGTACTTGCTCAACAGTTAGTTGAGTACCAAATAACCTACTCAACGATTGGTAGAGGTCATCATGCCTGCTCAATAATCAGTAGAGGCCCTACAACCTGCTCAACGACTGGTAGAGGCTATCGCACCTGCTCAACAATCGGTAGAGGTTCTTACTCACTGACTGGTAGAAGTCTTTTTCCTACTCAACAGTTGGACTCATTTTTGGATACATTGTAAACGATTCAATCACAAGGTTATTTTGCATTACTTACATGTGTGTTTAGAGTCATAGAAGGACACAAAACCCTAATGTAAGGTAAATTGGTGATTGCGGTCCAGAACGTAATCATGAATTTACAGGTACGTTAAGGTAGTGTGAAATTCTAATAAGGTTTTAGTAGTTCATTTGGTTTTCATATAGCCAATCAATTCATGCATTTCTTATAAGATTCCTAAAACATAAGTTTAGTATTTTGCTAGATTCTTATGCTTCTTGCTACTTCAGACGAACCTAATCCAATCCTTAAAACTCACATCTCAAACCTCTTATCCAAATTATTCGAAACAAAATATTCTATTACATAAAAATTCATGTCGTGCCTTAACCCAAACCACAGCTGCCTTAATTTCTACCTAATCAACCTCAAACCTGTGTTTTTAATAACTTCGGGACGAAGTTTCCAAAAGTAGGGGAGACTGTAACATCGCGAATTTCCCCTAATTTTTTTGATAAAAAGAATGTATTGTTTTAAACAATATATGTTTTAAATACCTTAAACTAATAATTATTTGTATCTCGACACTTTTGTACGTTTTAAAAATATTTCGAGTCACTTTCGGGCTTATATAATCATATTATGAATTTAGAATAATATAGTTTTAGGGAAATAATTGCCAAAAAAAAAAAAGATTTGTGTGGACCGGGACTCGAACCCGCGTCCACAGCCAACCAACACACAGTGACAACCAACTGAGCCAACTATCATCTTGTGTAGTATTTCAGAAGAAAATAAACTTAACACATTCCTTAAATTGATTAGTCAAAGTCTTAGTCAAACAGTCAAAGTCTTAGTCAAATAGTCAAAGTCTTAGTCAAATAGTCAATTCATCATAAAACCCTACTTTATGGTGTTGACCAATTTTAATGGCTAATTGACTCCAAAACTAGTATAAAAACCCACCTATGACCCATTATACTTTGCACCTCTAAATCGATTGTTTCAATCCGATTAAACTTTCCCTCATACCTTTCTTCTATAGTCTATTACTTCTACAATTGAAGCTTTGATTATAAGCTCTTGTAATTGGCGAATTGGAAGCTTGATATTCTTCTTTTTCGTTTTCTTCAATTTAGACTAGCTACGTTGTTGAGTCTTTGGGATTCGCCTCGCATACATTTACAACACATTATTCTATTTTTTTCACGAGACATAACATTTTGCTAAGGTGAGTTTTACATAGCCCCTTTTCTATTTATCACCATTTTTGGGGTGAAACATGTTACAACATTCTATATGCAATTCAATCATCAAAGTGTCTATGTGTTTTTCTATGTTGCATTATGTCTTGAACATGACTAGGGTAAGCACAATTCTAGCATAATCATTAACATTGATCAGCCGACGGTATACAATGATAGATCTATTGGACTGACAATCCCACCCGGATACGTGCCTCCTACAAAGGTAGCGTGGGTGATTGTTATCGCATAACATATTCGAGTGAACCATGAGCGTATGGGATGTACCACATTATAACAGTCACAAGGGTTGATTATGCACTCGATTTACTTCTAGTATGTTTTCACATATGGACTAGACTTGCCATGACACTTGAATTGTACAACATTTTTATTCGATTATTAAAACCTATGTAATTCTCACCAACTTTTGTTGACCCAAAATATTTTCAAACTTAACATGTTTCAGGTTATAACATGCTCGAAGATTAGAGTTAATGCTTGAAGATGCGTAGCTTGTATTTTTCATTTTGATGTACAAATTCTTAGAACAATTGTATGTAATTTATTTAAATCATTTATTGAAACTTATTATTTACCATGAGCTACTGAACAATCATCAATACGTGACATCCCGATGTTTCCGCCATCGGTTGGGGTGTTACACTACCAACTTGTGTGTGATGCTTAGGAAGGGTGATTGTTGTTGGGCATTCAGATAGTGTCCATAAATCTTTCCCATTAATAGATTAAATGGTGTGCATGTACACATTTTTCCAAGTTTCTAGCCAGTAAACCTCCTCTATCCATGACTCAACACTACCTACCTGTTGACCAGTCCTTGCCATGTCCCATATGGCAGCAACAACATGTTTACATGGCATACTAGTTAGCTCCCACTTTCTACAGCTACAAGTCCTTTCATGTAAATTCACCACACACTGATCTTGGTATGGACCACCCACTTGGAATTTCCCTCTACCAGCCATGAGAACATTATATTGGGAAGCCTCATTCTTGATTTCATTGAATGTCCTAGTAACATGGGGTGTCAAAGGTCCATCAGAGCTTGCAATCACTTCGTGGACAACCACAATTCTTTTCATACAGTATTCTCTTATATAGTCTAAACAAGTGATTAGTGGTTTGTCCCTTCCACCCACCAGTTGTCTGTAAAAGACTTCACATAAGTTGTTCAACACAACATCAGTCTTTGCCCTTCCTGTTTGAACAACAATATTAACATACTTTTAAGGTTATTTATAGTTAAAACACAATATTAACATACATACCACTAAAATGAGATCTAGCCCAACATGTAGGTGGAATCTTTTTTAACCACTCATATAGCTTCACATCTACCCTTCTAACAGATGCCATGTTTCTGTTGAATTGTGGCTTTGTAGTGGCACTAGCACATTCCCATAGCAGTTCCTTATACATGTCTCCCCTCCATTTTGCTTTCATATTTTCATGAATATGCCTCAAACAGTACCTGTGCTCAGCTATTGGAAAAACTTTTGCTAATGTATGTATTAATCCCTACATCATGAAAATTGAAGGAATTATAATATAAGCTAAAAGTTAAGGTATGCAATGGTGTGATAAATATAATTACCTTTTGCCAATCTGTGATAAATATGAACTCTGAATTGGTATCAAGATCTAAGTCATCTGCTAGGTTCTCTAAGAACCAAGTCCATGCACTAGTGTTCTCAGCTTCCACTATAGAGTATGCAACTGGATAGATCCCATTATTTGCATCAACCCCTACAGCTGTTAAAACTTGTCCAGGAAATGGACCCTTCATAAAACAACCATCTAAGCCTAATATCTCCCTACCACCCAACTTGAATCCTTCCTTTAATGCACCCAAACATATGTAAATTCTCTTGAACTGTCTTGTGGAACTAGTAGGATTGAACTTTCTTTCAACATCAGTTTTAACTGTTTACCTGGGTTAGTTCTCACTAACTCCTCACAGTACTCTCTTAACATAGAGTATTGGGCTTTGAAATCACCTTCCAACTTGTGCTCAACCATCACCTTAGCCCTGAATGTCTTTTGCAAGCTGATTTGCATCTAATGCTTTTTCTCTAATTGACTCTAAATGTATTTCAAAGTTAGATTAGGATTGCCCTCTATAATCTGTTCAACCTCCCTTGCAACAGAACTTACCGTGTAAAGCCTAACCTCCCTTGTTTGCAGACAGTTGTGAACATCATTGAATGTTTTCACACGCCAAGAATCAGTTTCTTTAGATCTGGATATGTGCAGTACCCATGGATAGGTGGGATTAGGGAACCTTTTATTGGGAGTATTCAATGAGTTTGATGACTTTGACCTACCACCTTTTATTTTTTCCCTTTTAAAGATTCCCCTCCTTTAGTGGGCCCACATATGGAATTAAAGTCCCAATTTTGCCATTTACTACTTTGTAAATCAGGATTAATACCATGACATACCACCCTAAATCTAAACTTATCATTTCTCCTAATAACAAAGTTGTCTTCTGGATTCAAGTGCATGTTTTTTGACTAACAAAGTTATTTCTTCTTTGTTACTAAAAGTTTGTTTCACAGCAAATGGGACATTAATACCTTTAGTCCCTTTGTTCTTCCTCTTGGACTTCTTCAGAGCTCTTTTCAAGGTAGTATCATCTTCATCATCAGGGCTATCAAAATTATCCATATCAATCTCTACAGCAGCCTCATCTTGACTACCCTCATCATCTACACAGTTATCATCCTCTGGTTCAAGATCTACTTCTGCAGCAACCTTAAATGAACCCATGTCTACATATACATCTTCAATCTCATTGTCTTTATCCATAATATAGTCTGAGTCTTCATCATCATTCTGCTGCTTATGCTTCTTACCATTACCATCTTCACATAGGTCATCTTCAAAATCATCATCATACTCATCATTGTCATCATATTCCTTTTCCATCCTGTAATCTGAGTCTTTAGAGTCCTCATCCTCACTGTGTTGTTCAACATCTTCTGCATTATCATCTATATTACCTTGAACATCTTCTGCATTATCACCTAAATTACCTTGACCATCATCTGCATTATCTTGAAAATCATTAGTACCATTACCATCATTCACATCACTCTCTATCCACTGGAGTGCAAGTAGTCTTCTACTAGCACCAGCTTTGCCATGAGATGGACCATGATTAGCTTTATCATGAGATGACCATGATTAGCTTTATCATGAGATGGACCATGACTAGCTTTACCAACAAATGGACCAACATCTTCAATCTCCTCAATAATAACACTTGAACTGCCTTTATGTGGTGACACAAAATATGTTTCCAACTTTGTAACCCAATGCTCAACATACACTTCTATAACCTTAGTCCTAGACACAAACTTACACATCTCTAAGACATCTTGATCAGACCCTAGAGCCCTAAGACCAATATCCAAATTTTCACCAGGAATCTTAAAGTGGTAATACACAACATCATCATCAGAATAACCTAAAAACTTAAACATAGAGTTAAACTCCATCACTGAGAACTGATTAGCATCTATGTTGTCCAAATAGTTCATTTTATCTACATATCTTCTTCCTGGGTAACCTAAAAACTCTCCCCCATGAAAGACCTGGATCTAAACATCGTAGGGCAACCATCTGTAACAAAAAATGAAAAATTTAGGTTAAATTTCCATATTGTAAACATGTTAAATTTAATCCAGATTGTAAAAAAAAACACATACCATATTCTTTGTAAGGATCAAAATGCACGAATGGGCCACGAACATTCCAACATGAGAACTCTATCATCGTTGAAGACCAATTTTGAATCAAAATGCACGAATCAGATGATTATCTTCGACTTAGGGTTTTAATCTGGAAGAGAAAGGGGTAAATGGGTTTTAAATAGGGTAAATGGGATTAAAAGGGGGATAAAAAGACAAATTTGCCCCTCACGTGGGGTGCACGTCGGGGGACTTAACTGAGATTCTAACCAACGTTACATTTTTGGACTCAAATGGTTATGTTTAGAAAACTGAAGTGTTTAGGTAGTTAAACATTTTCATTTTGGATTCAACTAGTTAAAACCACTAAAACACATGAACGCAAATAGTAATTTACTCTATTATTAACTAGGTTATGTGTCCATGTTACCCACAGTTTAACAAATAAAAAATGCTACAAAGTTTTGTTATATTAACATTTATTTAAATAAGAATAAGATTATATGCAGCTAATGTAAGATTCAAAAAGAATATAAGATACAATAATCTGAAGTTTAATTGTAATTGCACAAATGGATCATTAGCTACACTAGGTAATCGTTTTATAAATCATCTTAGATGAGGATTGATTAACCCGAACAAGCTTATTTTGTGGTTGCAGCCTGTAATCAGTAATCCTCCCCTAACCCAAATGCATGGTGTTCGATGTTTCTATCATACAACCAAAAACATTATCACGATATTTACAACATTTTTATTATAACTAATAACAAAGTGTAGCTATTATGGAGTCGGCCTACCAGTGAGTCGGTGTCATCATTCACTGCTTGTTCAGAAATTAGGTTATTTCCTTGTTAAGAATAATGATAGGAGATTTGTATGTCCTATGTGTGGTTGATGTTAGTAATGTGCTATATATTGGTAACATATGATTTAGTCATTTCTTATAATTTTATCTCTCATTTTTTATAATCAATCTGAATCAATAATTTAAAGAGCAAATTACATAAAGATAGTAGGTAGACGGGCAACAAACTGCGCCGCTAACCCTTTCTGAATAGAAAACCCTAATCTAGTGAAAACAAAGTCTCGCTACTGGGGGTCGAAAAGTTGTTGTGGGCCACTCGCTGAACTCTAGCCAAAAATCGAATCGCCTCCGACTCTCGTTGTTAAGAAGTTTTGGTATTGTCACTTTGATTGTATATTTTTCTTGTATACATATTATTTAAGTTGGCTTTATCACAATACACAAATAAAAGGTTGTTTTTAATCATTTTAAAAATCGGTCTCTCGGTATATATTCAATAACTAACATTATTGCATTGTTAAAACAAGCTTGAGTTTATAAGTTGGTAGAAGGCAAACTAAAACCGTATGCCTTCATCACCTCCGACTCTCAAGTTTTTTCCATGGGATTATAAAGGCCAATACTGTTAGTAATCGAATACATGGTATCTTTGTGGATGGAGTGTGAGTAATCAATCCTACAATTATTAAAGATAAAGTGTTTTCTTTTTTTGAGGAGAAGTTTAAAGAAACAATGGAATCAAGACCGAGCTTGGTGTGTCATAGCATTAGGACAGTTCCTGATTTGGAGGCCGCTGATGTCACACCCCAACCGATGGCGGAATACATCGGGGCGAGACTTAGGATAGATTGTTCAAAGACTTCATGACACTAGAATTCGTGATAATATAATTTAAAGATAAAATTTCATTCATAGCATAATCATTGTCTAAAAAGATAACATAATACAAATTGTTTCACGAAAAGAAAAATAGAACATCAAAATATAGATTTAAACTAGCGTGAGTTTCTAGTCCAATCCTAAGTAGATTTCTTGATAAACCTGCATTAAACATTTCCTGCAACATGTATAAAATATCCGTCAACACATAAAGCATTGGTGAGCATACTAGTTTGAGTCTAAGTACATAGTATAGAAAAGTCTACTCGAATCATCATGTTATAGGCATATGCACGTAGAACCATACAAACGGCAACAACACTCGATAACACAAAAGACTTCATCTTATCATGACCCATAAAGGGGGCGGCGTGTCAACCTATAGCGCTATACATGTAAGGTGGGTTGTTGGCTAATCGTACATTTGTATGTAAGACTTAGAATTCTAGCATGGCATAGCATATAAGCATTTAGATTGAGCATAATAGTTTTAAGAGTATGAAATCGTTTAAGTTTTGATAGTGATACATGATGAGCCCCAAAGAATAAAGAATAAAAGGGGGACAAGTATAACTCACCTTTGGGTGCGTTTTAGCAAGGTTCCAAAAGAATGAGTCTTGGGGGATTAGTTCCTTAGCCTTGGTTAACTAGAAAAAAAAAATAAAGAGTCTTAGGTTCGAGTTTAGATTATAGATTCAAGAGAGTCAAGCAAGCCTTTAAGGCAAACCAAGCACAAATTGCCTTTAGGGCAATCCGGATGGTCATGAGAGTCAAGTAGTGCCTTTAAGGCTAACCAAAACACAAACCACCATAAAGGTGATTCGGATGGTCAAGAGAGTCAAGTATTGGTAAGGTAGGGATGTATCCACAAACCTTCCAAGTTATTAGATTAGTAGAGTTTTGAAAGTATATAATTTAGTATTTACATAATATAACTATAGGGTTAAAGTAGTGTATGGTGACTTAGTTTGGAAGAGCCTTGGCTTTCCTTTGTCAACCATTAACCATAGCACAAGTCCATTAAGTTGTTGGTGAACTTGGTTGGTATCACTTCAACTAACCTTCTAGTACATAAAAACAATAGAAGATGAACCACCTTTGAGGCCTCATTTTGGTGTCCTACTCATATTTATTTGCCATAGCAAACAAGAGCAAGGTCCTAAAGGTTTCCCCAAGGGGTTAGAAGAAGAGGAGAAATGAAGAAAGAAAAGGGAAGTGAGAGAGTTTAAAATGAGAAAACTCACTTAGAAGTGGGCTTCCATCACTTAGGATTTCTTGAAGAATTTAGATGTTTAGAGAGGATTTGAGATTGAGCAAGTGATTAAGGTGTAGGGAGGGGTTGTATTTATAGATGGGTTAAGGTGGTTGGGTATTAAATAAAGTTAATAGGGTGGTTGGGAGGAGATTAAGTGGGAGATAAAAGTTTAGTTATTATGAAACGGTCCTAATTATTTAACCTACTGTGACATCGAGTTTTTAGATAAAAAAAAGAAAAGAAAAAAAGCACTGGACGACAACATGGATGTTATGTTGTATATTGTTAATAAAATTCAAATAAGGTAAGAACTTAAATCACGTTTTTCGTTTTTTTTTTAAAGTATTAATATAAAAAGAATCTATATATATATATATATATATGTTTTATTAAAATAAATATATGTTAAGATCTTAACTAAATGAGTTTTCTTGTTATAATGCCTAAATTGAATAGGATAAATTATAATGACGACTCGTCACGAATTGGTAAGAGTAACATAAAAGAAGCGAATAAAGGCGAATTTGGAATTTGTTTAGTATAGAATTTAAATATAAGAAAAGTAAAAATAACGCGATGTTACAGTCTCCCTTACTTTAGGAAATTTCGTCTCGAAATTTAATTAAGAATCAACCTTTTGAAAAATAGGTATGTGGTTTGATATGGGTTTAATAAGAAAAAAAACTTGTTAGTTTATTATGTTTAAATTAAATACGGTATCTAGTCACTTGTCCGATAATTATGCTCGTAAGAGAAGTACTTTTAAAATTTTAACCCAAGGCTATACGTAGAAATTTGAAAGTTTAACTGGCTAAAGCATTTTTTGTAAATAGTGAAATAAGGGGTACGTATAAATAGGTTTGTATATAGAGTTGAAGAAGCAAGTTTTGAAAAATTAAGTAAATATACAGTATAACATACATGAAATAGTAAAAAAAATCTTGTGATGGTAGGTAAGTATACTGTGTATAAGAAATAGTAAAAATTTTAGGAAAGTTAGTATTTATACGGTATGAAATAGTAAAAATTGAAGGTAGGTAAGTATATTTGTATAACATATAGAAATTTTGGGAAAATAAGTAGCTATATGGTATATCATATATGAAATAGTAGAATTTGTTGGCTTGTAAAAGAGGTGTCTTTGGGTAATTGGGTGGGATAGTAAATATGTGCGCATAATAAGTGACTAGATGTGGGAATGAGTAGTTTTTTAGTAAAAATATTTGGTTTGCACGAGGACGAAAATTTTATTAGAAAAAGAAAACGTTTAGAAGTGATTAAATAAACGAGAAGTTGGACTATTTGAAAACAGTTTTTTTTGGTGAAATACATAGTGTTTATTTAGTTTTGAAATCCAGTATATAAGTAGTCAAGAAAATATATGAAAGCGAGGAACAAGTCTTGTTTTAATGCATGAATGCCTTAAGGGATTAAAGACCGAGGTTACGGGACTTAGAATGAGATTCTTGATAATGGAAGGATTGATGATTAAGAAAGGAAAGCACGAGGAAGGAATGAAGTTCGATGGAGATTGCAAGTATAGATTATTCATAGAAAGGATGATGTTGCATAGTGGAAAGTGTGGTTCAAAACAAGGTTGTGATATGGATAAAAGATAAATAATGCAAGCTTAATTAGACTAGCAAACTATAACATAAATGGTATCGTAAAAGATAAATAATGTAAGTGTTGACCAAAACTTTAACTCGACACCCAAAACTTCTCATGACACGAATAACTCTACTTTTGGTAGTACGACAGGACATTTATGTATAGGATGTACCGGCGGCGTATCCACCATGCCGTTATCATACCTCATCCGTGTTGTTATTCAAGTCATGATAGGTTACACACACTAGGACTTGTTATGTTTTCCATGCGCCCAATTTTTGTAATTACGTGTGCACCCGTAATTAGTCCAATTGTCGTATGGTCCACATAATTTGTCTTAGTTATGTGTGGGTCACTAGTGGTCACAAAATACTCATACACAAAGGAAAATACATTAAACAGTTTTGATGTTGTAAACATAGCAAGCAACGTGACATGCAAACACATAATGTGAAAAAGGCATTAAGTAAGTTTTTTTTTTGTTGATGTTGTTAACCGTACGTATATTGACGTGGATGTATGGTTTCATGACATAATGGTGTAGACTTCTGCATATGTGATTACGTTCAGATGTATAAAATCTAAAAGAAGAATAGACAGTTAGAGTCTTAATGAAAACGTTTACACGTAAAATATTTTGACTGGGGGTAACATAAAATTTGGATTTATTGAGTTTTTATGGGTACGCGAGCAATCTAGCTTTTCAAGACTAAGGGTCAAGTTTGATGGTAAAAGAATTTAGTCCGTTGGATGTTAAAGAAAACGGATTTAATTGAAGTGAGGAAAATTTAGTGTAAAAGTTTTATCGAAGATGGTCATTTGATTTATGAAAAAAAACCATTTTATTAAGTGAGGAAAATAGTTTATTGACAATTTTAGTTTGGCGTTGAAGAATATTTTGACTCGTGATACGATTTCAAGAGAAAAGGTTTTGGGATTATAAAGAAGTAGGTTATTTGATTTAACGTGTTTGCTCACAAGTCCTGTTTTACAAAAAGAAAATTTATTTCAAACATTTTTTATCATTTAGAATCTTGTTTGTCGTACAGGCTCGACACACACATTTGTTAGTGGGTTGAAAGCGAGGATTATATAGAAGAATAGGCATCCTCTTAGAAATAATACGAAGAATTTTGTAGATTTTTTTTTTTTGAAAAAGATCGTGTGCGAGGAGAAAAGGGTTTTACGATATTTGAATTTTGCCGTTAAATTATGAGTGTAACTACGATAACGATGGTATAAAAAAAATTTATATCCGAACAATTTCTTGAAAACATTACATAAGGAAATTCTCATTTTTTTTAAAGAAAAGAAAAGTCAATCTTCTTTAGTGTGGTGAGTGGGTCTTCCAGCATCATAGATCACCATGGCAAGTCTTGGGCATTGGTTGGGTCCATGGGTTGGGTTGTTGCACTCAGAGCATATCCATTCATTAGTTTTAGTGAATAAGGTAGTGGTAGTAGGTTTTTCGGGTCGTGGTTTAGTGGTGTGGCGACATGTTTTGCTTAAATGACCATATGAATCACAGTTGGTGCATATGCGGCATTGTATGTGAGTGGGATGGTGATATTTACAACTGTCGCATAGCGGAAAGGTTCCTCGGTACTGCTTTTTGTTAGAATTCGGAGTCCTAGGAGTTGTTGAAGTGTGGTTTCGTTTGAGGTTTTTGCGTTTTCGGTTATCCTTTTTCGTTTGTTTGGTAGGGGTATGGGTAGAAGGTTTAGTAGCTACATGGTTTGTGTTGTCTTGGATGGTATCGCCGGAGTTTGGAATTGGGTTTGTTGGTGTCTTTAGGTTAGGGAGAATCTTGATCATTTTTTTGGGTAATAAGACTCGCCAGTTGGTTGAGATCGATGCTGTTGAGACGGGAAGACATCTACGAGAATCATGCATAAGAAGATTTGCATAAGCGTTTTTAAACAAAGTGACTTTTGAATTTAGGAAGTAGGTTACTAGAATTGTGGTTAACAATGAAAAGCTTGCGGGTAAGATTAGATTGGTGAAATTGATGCAAATTTAGATAAACAAAATACATAAGTTCAAGTTGTTCTCATAGATTTAGTATGCACGTTCAAGTTACACGTATAGGATGCAAGTTTCACATTGTTCAAATAGCGTAACACGTATGTGTAAGCAAGCATAGTGCGCTTATTTAGCATAAAAGGAGTTTTGATTTATGTTGGTTGCGATTATTAGTATTGTTTGGAGATCGCGAGAGTAGATTGTAAATGCGAGTCTTGAGATCATATGCTAGTGAAATAAATCGAATATATAATGAAAACATAGCATAAAAACAACATTGAAAGTAATATTAACATAAAATGAGAGGCTTGTTTTATGCAAGCAATTGGAGTGTTCCGGAACGGAACTAAGACTAACCAAAGTGGTTCGAATTTACCTTTGAGTTTGAAAACATGCTTTGGCCTAATAGGTGGAATACTCTCGCCGAAACTTTCGGTTAACGGTATTCACCCTTCCAGTTACTACATGTTTCTTGTCATTAGTAAATTTGAGACTTTGGCGAGATTTTAAAAAAAAATATCAAGGATTGAAACTAGTCGCTAAGTTGCGGATTTCACTCCTATCTTAGCGAGGTCGTTTCTTTGAGTGTGGTTTGTACACTTTGTCCAACGTGGTAAGAAAATTAATTCTAACCTTCGATTGGTAAGTGTCCACTAGAATGAGAATTGTGAAATTTCCACCAAGGTGAGGATATCACCCCTATCTTGGTGTAGTTTCAAAAACACAAAGAATTTACGCAGATTGAAAGTTATCACCAAAGTGAGGGTTTCACGCCTATTTTGGTGATTTCCTTTCGTTTGTGTTATACGAACGTCTTCGAGTGTAGAGTAATCCACAAATAGGAAGGTAAACTTTAATTCCGAAAGAATGAAGTAGAAGCAAGATAGGGAGAACAAGTATATTAAGCATGATAAAAGGAATGGTCAAATAGGTTCCTAACTATAGCCTAGGTCAAACATGGCAATTTTTCCTAATTCCCTATAGTCATGGCTCTGATACCAATCTGTCACACCCCAACCGATGGCGGAATACATCGGGGCGAGACTTAGGATAGATTGTTCAAAGACTTCATGACACTAGAATTCGTGATAATATAATTTAAAGATAAAATTTCATTCATAGCATAATCATTGTCTAAAAAGATAACATAATACAAATTGTTTCACGAAAAGAAAAATAGAACATCAAAATATAGATTTAAACTAGCGTGAGTTTCTAGTCCAATCCTAAGTAGATTTCTTGATAAACCTGCATTAAACATTTCCTGCAACATGTATAAAATATCCGTCAACACATAAAGCATTGGTGAGCATACTAGTTTGAGTCTAAGTACATAGTATAGAAAAGTCTACTCGAATCATCATGTTATAGGCATATGCACGTAGAACCATACAAACGGCAACAACACTCGATAACACAAAAGACTTCATCTTATCATGACCCATAAAGGGGGCGGCGTGTCAACCTATAGCGCTATACATGTAAGGTGGGTTGTTGGCTAATCGTACATTTGTATGTAAGACTTAGAATTCTAGCATGGCATAGCATATAAGCATTTAGATTGAGCATAATAGTTTTAAGAGTATGAAATCGTTTAAGTTTTGATAGTGATACATGATGAGCCCCAAAGAATAAAGAATAAAAGGGGGACAAGTATAACTCACCTTTGGGTGCGTTTTAGCAAGGTTCCAAAAGAATGAGTCTTGGGGGATTAGTTCCTTAGCCTTGGTTAACTAGAAAAAAAAAATAAAGAGTCTTAGGTTCGAGTTTAGATTATAGATTCAAGAGAGTCAAGCAAGCCTTTAAGGCAAACCAAGCACAAATTGCCTTTAGGGCAATCCGGATGGTCATGAGAGTCAAGTAGTGCCTTTAAGGCTAACCAAAACACAAACCACCATAAAGGTGATTCGGATGGTCAAGAGAGTCAAGTATTGGTAAGGTAGGGATGTATCCACAAACCTTCCAAGTTATTAGATTAGTAGAGTTTTGAAAGTATATAATTTAGTATTTACATAATATAACTATAGGGTTAAAGTAGTGTATGGTGACTTAGTTTGGAAGAGCCTTGGCTTTCCTTTGTCAACCATTAACCATAGCACAAGTCCATTAAGTTGTTGGTGAACTTGGTTGGTATCACTTCAACTAACCTTCTAGTACATAAAAACAATAGAAGATGAACCACCTTTGAGGCCTCATTTTGGTGTCCTACTCATATTTATTTGCCATAGCAAACAAGAGCAAGGTCCTAAAGGTTTCCCCAAGGGGTTAGAAGAAGAGGAGAAATGAAGAAAGAAAAGGGAAGTGAGAGAGTTTAAAATGAGAAAACTCACTTAGAAGTGGGCTTCCATCACTTAGGATTTCTTGAAGAATTTAGATGTTTAGAGAGGATTTGAGATTGAGCAAGTGATTAAGGTGTAGGGAGGGGTTGTATTTATAGATGGGTTAAGGTGGTTGGGTATTAAATAAAGTTAATAGGGTGGTTGGGAGGAGATTAAGTGGGAGATAAAAGTTTAGTTATTATGAAACGGTCCTAATTATTTAACCTACTATGACATCGAGTTTTTAGATAAAAAAAAAAAAGAAAAAAAGCACTGGACGACAACATGGATGTTATGTTGTATATTGTTAATAAAATTCAAATAAGGTAAGAACTTAAATCACGTTTTTCGTTTTCTTTTTTTTTTAAAGTATTAATATAAAAAGAATCTATATATATATATATGTTTTATTAAAATAAATATATGTTAAGATCTTAACTAAATGAGTTTCTTGTTATAATGCCTAAATTGAATATGATAAATTATAATGACGACTCATCACGAATTGGTAAGAGTAACATAAAAGAAGCGAATAAAGGCGAATTTGGAATTTGTTTAGTATAGAATTTAAATATAAGAAAAGTAAAAATAACGCGATGTTACAGCTGAATTGGTGCAACCATTTACGGTGTTAGAAATCAAAGAAGCGGTGTGGGCGTGTGCGGGTGATAAGGCGCCGGGTCCGGACGGCTTCAATTTTAAGTTTATTAAAAGGTTTTGGAACGCTTTGGAGAAGATTTCGTGGATCTTTTCAGGGATTTCTTTGAAAATGCAGTTGTATTCCCAGGTAGTGCAACGTCTTTTATTGCTTTGATACCTAAAACAAAGGATCCTACATGCTTTTTGGAATTCCGTCCTATTAGTTTAATTGGGTGTGTCAATAAGGTTCTATCTAAAGTTCTAGCTTCTATGATGAAGAAGGTTATTGGTAAGGTTATTTCTCCGGAGCAAACGACTTTTTTGGAAGGTAGGAGTATTATGGATGGGCCGTTGATGCTCAATGAAATCATTAGGTGGTTAAAAAGGGTTAAAAAACCAGGTATGATTTTCAAAGTCGACATAAATAAAGCATATGATTCGGTGAACTGGGAATTTTTGTTTAGTATTCTACATCAAATGAATTTCCCGGATAGGTGGGTGAGATGGGTTAAGGCAATAGTATGTTCCGCTAAGGCGTCCGTACTTGTGAATGGGTCGCCGACTTTGGAATTTAAGTGCTCCAGAGGCATTCGACAAGGGGATCCGTTGTCACCTTTTCTATTCGTGATTGTCATGGAGGCATTGTCAAATATCTTTAAGTGTGCGACTGAGGTGGGATTATATGATGGTTTGGTGTGTAGCAACAGTGGACCGAATGTTTCACATTTCATATACGCTGATGATGTGACTTTTGTAGGTGATTGGTCATTGTCTAATGTTAAGAATATTAGGAGGCTGTTGAGATGCTTCTATCTTGTTTCCGGCCTTAAGGTAAACATGGCGAAGTGTTCATTATTTGGTGTGGGGGTATCGCAACAGGAGGTTGAGAGCATGGCTGGGCGATTACGGTGCAAGGCTGGAACATTTCCGTTCATTCATTTGGGGCTGCAAGTTGGAGAGAATATGAACCAGTGCCGTTTCTGGGAGTGGGTAATAAACACATTCTGTAACAGGTTATCGTTATGGAAAGCAAAAACCCTTTCGTTTGGTGGGAGGATCACGCTAATAAAGTCCGTGCTCAATTCTTTACCGACATATTACTTTTCTTTATTTAGAGCACCGGAGGCGGTTATCAAAATGCTCGAGAGGATCAGGCGTTTGTTTTTTTGGGGTGGGACTGAGGATAATGGGAAGATGAGTTGGACTTCATGGGATAAAGTAATTGCACTGGTTGAATATGGTGGCCTTGGTTTTGGGTCGTTGAAAGATTCAAATCTTGCAATGATGGCGAAGTGGTGGTGGCGTTACAAGGTTGATGAGGATGGGTTATGGAAAAGGGTCATTTGGGCAATACACCACAATTCGAGGTCCTGGAGCTTCATTCCTTTGAAGCTATCATTGCCGGGTCCGTGGAAGCAAGTCATTAGGGTGGGGAGGGATTTACAAAGGGATGGGGGTTAATTTGAAATTGCTGATAAAGGGGCGGGTGGGTTCTGGTTTGGGCATAATGTTTTGGGTGGACTGCTGGGTTGGGAGTACTCCTTTGAAGGATGCTTATCCAAATCTTTTTGAACTCGAAAGGGATAAGAGGGTTACTGTTGCAGATCGGGTTGGGGTGGGTACACCGGGTGGGGTTTGGGACTGGAAGAGGGATCTATCCGCTGGTGCAGAATGGGACGCATTCAGTGTTTACAGCCTCAAAAAAGACCTGCAGCAGCGGAGTAATGTTCAGCCTGGTCGGGTTTTTAAGTGGTGCAACTGGGTGCCGAAGAAAGTTGGAATTGTTTCATGGCGAGCAAACATGAACCGGTTACCTACATTGACAGCTCTAGTGGACAGAAACATCGACGTGAATTCTGTTTTGTGCCCTATATGCGGAGATTATAATGAAACAGTGGAGCATCTTTTCGTGGAGTGTGGAATGGCGTCTTCGATCTGGCAGATTATTTCTCTATGGTGCAAGGTGCAACCGTTTTTTGCGTTCGAGTTTAAAGATATTTTGGAGGTCCATAATTTCACTTGTGGGTCGAGCAAATTGAAGAAAGCATTGTATGCAGTAAATTTAACGGTTATTTGGGCAATTTGGAAGGCAAGAAATAAAAAGGTTTTTGAGAATGTCGCGCCTGAATTTAGTAAGATTATTGGTGAAATCAAGTCTATGACGTTCCTGTGGATCAAGGCAAGGGCTAGGAAGTTGGAATTGGAGTGGGAGGTGTGGAATAGCTTTAACCTTCACAAGTTAGGATTGTAATGGTTGTCATTTAGTCTTTACTTATCTATGTTTTATAGTCTAGTTCTATGTAATTGTTATTGGTGGATGTATGCTAGTTTCTCACTAGCTTGGCGATTATAATAAAATGGTGTTTTGTTGGCCGTTCAAAAAAAAAAAAGTGGACTAGTGGTTACCAAGTAGTGGGAAGTTATTTTAATTGTTAGTGGGTTAATGAAGGAGAAAATATTTGCAAAGCTTCGTGCTAGATCTCTATTCTTTATCTTGATTTCTTGGAAGTTTTGTAGGGTTTTCTTTGTAGAACCTATCATTATGACATACATGCCATTTTGTTTTCGCATACTAGGGGAAAAAACTTAATTATTCATCGATGACTTGTTTCAAGTGTCCTCGTTTCCTCGCTTTTGTAGGGATGTCATTCATCTCAACATCTTTCCTCGATACATCTTAACCGTTTTGAATCATTTTCCAACAGAAACTGCATTCCGGTTTCGTGTGGTTACAAGAAAATTAGTGTGAGTCAACAGAAACTGTGTTCTTTAGTGTTCAATAGCTAAGAGCATATTGTTGGAAACATTTAAGAAGAATAGTTTAGCAGTTAACTTCATTGTTGAAATAAGTGGACACAATCCATAGTCAAATTATCTTTAGCTAAAACAACTAGCTACATTTGGAATAAGTGGACACAATCCATAGTTCAACACTTGTAGCCTAGTTGGTTGATGGCCTAAAGTTTTCTATGGGAGGCTTGGGTTCAATTCCCACTAACTACATTTGGAGGACATTGGTGGATGGGAAATGAGGGATGACCCGGCCATTGACTTGGGTTCGAGTCCTGATCCCGACCGGTTTTACCGATTATTTCACCGTCGTGCCTTCGGGCGGGTGAGTGGTCGGGTTTTCCCGGGAATTGGTGGCAATTGGTGGCCCGGGTACTCTCGAGTACCTGATTCGCCAAAAGGGTGCCCGAGAGTGCTCGGAATTGATTCGTTGGCCGTTAAAAAAAAAACAACTATAAATGCTATATGGCAATGGCATTAATCGGCTTTAGTTAGATATTAATCCGAACCTAACGACAAGTTACTCCCCAGTTTGTTTTTTCTTGTACCAAGAACATAAGCGTTTTGAAATCTAGGTCCACACATTTATTAAGTCGTAAATGTTGCAGTTGACAACTTTGCAGCATCATACACTTCAAAATCTTGAAATGTATAATATTCATGTCAATTGTAATATTGTATACAATAGAATTTGAAAATATATAAGGAAATAATTGTTGTCCAAATGTCACATTTTGTTTCTTCTTCTATTAATAGTGGTAAGAATTTGTAGTATGTGCCTTGATCAAAACTTCTCCCCCACCCCTATGGGGAGTGGCATGAAAAATGATGGGTAGAGTCTAACCACCTTGAGATGCCACTGTGCCAGGTTAGATCCTTATTCTACCGGGTTTTACTGATTTTCTACTGTCGTGTTTTTGGGCGGGTGGGGATCAGGTTTTCCCCGAAACTGGTGGCTTGGTGGGTTCTGGCTACCTAGCGCTACATGTGGGCGAGCACCTAAGAAGTGTCTTCACCCAGGGGCGTATTAGGTACTTTTGTAACTAATTTCTAGGTACCCCGGGTAGTCAGGACATCGTTTGTTAACCGTTAAAAAAAAGTAGAGATCAATGGTTTTGTCATCAAACCTTATCCATTTAGCAATAAACCAAATCATAAAGAGTGAAAAACTGTTAGAAATGTAGATTTAGGCCCAGTCCAATGTTTATGGGCTTTAGTGTTCTTGTTGTATTGGTCTATATATAGAGTAATATAGGTGCATAGAGAACAAGGTTATTGAATCTAAATCGAACTTGATTTTGAAGCCGATTTGGACCTGAAACTTTCCCATTTTGTATCATTGTCTTCACACAAACCAACCCCATTTACTGCCTCCATGAACATTGCTGAAACAAGCTATAAAAATAGGCACCAAATTAGACATGAACATTATGAATACATTGTTTGAATACAGTAAAGGAGAAAAGGAGATAAGTTTTAACCTCTTCCACGTGCTAATATGTCATCAATATCATAATATGGTGACATTTTGCCCCTATAACCATCATAAAAGAGCAGATGAACACATTTTGATTTTTTTCCTTATTAAAACGGCCGATTTTATGAAAAAAATCACTTTGGTTAGAGGCCATTTTAACTATAATTAAACTTATATTTTTTAGAAGACAACATGTTTTGACCCAACCTCACTTTGATCAAAACTCTGTTTTAACTTGTACATGCAGAATAATCCTAAAACGACATAGTCCAAAGCTCAGTGGCGAAGCTTGACCCGAAGGTTCAGGTGGTCGGAAGTCACCGGTGGGTCGGAAGTCACTAGTTTCGGGGGTCGAAACCCTATATTTTCAAAATTTTCTATACGAATACTATATAATCGGAACTTCTGCGCGAAAATCCGGGGGGGTCGGCCGCCCCTCCCCGCCCTTACTATGCTCCGCCAGTGCCGAAGCTGATACTTGACATGTCCCTCCTTACAGGCCCATCATAAGGAAAACGAAACCCAAGATTAGTCGATCGAGTCACTCTTTTTTATTTGGCATATATTTTATGTATACCACACAAAGCAGTAAAAACAACGTTAATAAATTTTAATTATAGTTAAAATGGACTCTAACCAAAGTGAATTTTTTCATTGGTCAACCTAGCTATTCACACATCATGTGTTTCTATGTTTCTCTTCACACGTCTATTCTGCCACACATAACACAACGCTAATAAATTTTAATTTTAAAACATTAAAACATAATAATCTATAAAAATGATATAGACATGTTGCAATTAAAAATCCCCGCACAAAAAATGCGCAAATTTATTAACAAAAAATGTCACATCAATTATCGAATTATTTGTTGACCCAGTATGCTTGAATGCAAACAAATATTATAATTAGCTCTTAAAATGATTGGATAATATTACAATAATATATCCTTTTACTTTAATGTACTATTTCCTTCTTTTTAAAGACCATAAAAGATTAAAAGGTAAAACAATAATATTATAATTAACTTTGTTTGAATGCCATTATGTTTTATGATACTAAGGGGCTGTTTGGTTGATTAAGTGCTGAATTAATGGTCTGAATGGTTAAGAGCTGAATCATTTAGCATCCTTTATTAGCTTAATGGTTCAGCACTTAATCATTCCATTCAGATGCTAAAACAAACAGTCTGAATGCTGAATGATTCAGACCTGAATGGTTAAGAGGCTGATTAATAGGCTACCAAACAGCCCTAAATTAGTTCATTTAGTTTTCGCTCTTGTGTCAATAAGCTATGGCTCAACTGATATTGGAGGAAGGAAAAGTGAAGGTTTGGATTCAAAGTTAGAGTTCTCAAGTTTCAATATGATTTTAATCAGGTTTTATCGCAATGGGCCTTCAATTATAGGTTTTTTCGAAACTGGAGATGGTGGTCTTAGACTACCAATGCTGTATGTGATCGTAGGCGTTAGAATTGAGTTATCATAAATTAACAATTGTTTTGACAAGATATTATAGCGTGCATCTTGTTTAAACAAATAGATATTTGCTAATCTAATGCACAATTACAAGTGCTTCAAGCGTAAATGAAAACATTGTTTTAAATTCAACTTTCATAAAAAATCGACTATGTGAAAATATAAATTAAATTTGTTGAATTTTCCAATTTGGTAAACATTTATAAACAAATAGCTTTATATAATCATCATTTTGGAATGTGTCAACAATATAAATTAATCCATACAAGTACTTATACAAAAAAACGTATAAGAAATTGATCTACATATATACCATGATCTAAATAGCTTCTCAACAAACTTAACAAAATAAAATGGTGAGCTTTATTTTATCTTCGATCCAATACATGATTCTTACCATGATCTTCTGCATGTTTACGAGTTAATTAGCAAACATACATGATTGTACTATTTAGTATAGTTACTTATATCTACAATCTACTCAACACGTTCCATCAATAATCTACTTCTACTTTGACATTGTATTAAAATATAGAAAGCTCTACGTATTCACTTACTTCATACAAACAATAATTTTACAATTAATCACATATATCAAAAGCATTAAAAGGACCAGAGGGTGTTGCGACCCCCACTGTTTTTTGTTTTGTAGTGTAAATGTTCCATGTTTGTCCGAAAAATTTGTATATATTGAGTCCGGCCTCCATCGCTTTGAAAAAAAAAAAAAATAGGTCTCATAACTTTCGACCCCACTATCTAAAAGCTCAAGCTCCATCACTGCATATATCTCGGGGTTAAATTTATGACATGTAGGTGGTCCATACTCCATAGTTTGAATGAACATTATTTATTATGCTTGTTCACGATAGCCTTATGTTTGCACTTGGATTGTGAATCTATTTGATGGTCCATCATGTAAATACGTACAAATGCTTCAGCCATGTTTGAGTTATGTAGATGTTAAATGTTGAAGCATCCTATAAAACTACTAGAAACACGACTAAAATGTGATGGCAAAAACCGCAGTGCGGTAATCTCCTTTTGTTACATGTATTATTTTGGGATAGAGTTCAGCGACCACTTTCGTCGTCGCAAATCTTGCAACTGATTTAGGGGCAGTTGCAAAAACCAACACTAGTACACAAAAGACCAGAAGATGCGGTTATTTAGGCTAAAAGATGTGGTTTTAAACCCGCATCTTATAGCCTTGCATCAAAAGACCCAATGCCAAAAGATGCGGGTTCAAAGGAACCCCATCTTTTGGTATGTAACCACATCTTTTGATCTTTTAATGTTGGCAACAAAAAGGTTTAAAGGTGCGGATACAGAACCGCATCTTTAAGCATTATAAGCTAATATATAAATTTATCCACACACCATGAAATGAAAATAAATTTCGATACATTAAAATTTCGCGATAGACACAAATATATACCTTAAAATGAAAATAAATATACAAAAAAAGCTAAAACAAATATAAATAACCCAAGCATATAAAATTACAAAAGTTTCAAAGTAACACAAGATTACATAAGTTTCGAACTAACATAAATACATATATGTCTAATGACAAAAGTGATATACAATAACATGTGAACCGACCTCTTCATACTTGCAACCCCGAATCAACATCTTCAATTCTTACTTGCAATTGGAACCGTAAATATCGCCTAGCTAGGAAAACATAATGTAACATGAATAAAATCAAGCTTAAAAAATATATGCAAGTGTGTATATATATATAATGCAAGCAATAAATTCAAATGTTACCATAGATGCGTGCACATAAGACGTGAAGATCCAAATCCATAGCCTACAAATTCAACAATGCTACAATCGACCAATATATCTACCAAATCATAAATTATACAAAAAAACATTTATAAAATGTAAAAAGCATTCATCTAACAAGAATAACTAATGAGAATAACTAGTGGGATTTCCCGCGCTTCGCGGCGGCTCAGTATTGGTTTGGTTCAATTCATTATAGTTTACCAATGTGATCAAAAGATTTCACTAAAGCCTTTTATTCTTTCATGTAGCATTCGATTGTATTCAATAAACACGAAGTATTAAACGAATCTTAGAAATTGTATGTTGTGTTTGAAATACATAGATTTAATTCCTAGATTTCCTCAATGGGTAATCGAAGCGCAAACATGCGTGTTTACCTGGACTAGAATTTTCAATCTTTCTAGAGGAACAACAGTACACCATCTGCAACATAGAGTATCCAAAATTAATGTCAAAATTTAGAAGATAAAAGTCAAAACACAAATGAAAGACTATAAAGAATTTGTTAAGAAGTCAAAACAAAATATTACAATTGTTCATTTACCATCTCTATGCTCACTGATCTTATTAAGCATAACTATGTCAAAGTTCTAGTGTCCACTCTTTAGATATCTTTACTGGTCTTCATTAGGATCTTCTTGATGTAGCTCTTAGTTTTATGCAAGTGTAGCTCCTTAATTTTAATTTAATCTCTCCATCATATGTGCTTGGTTGGGTTTGAAAGGTAGATAAAAATAAGTAAATCGCGAACGTGACGATGAGTAAATCACATCACGATGCTATATGCGAAAGTCACGGGAAAATTATGTCATTGATTCATTGTATGCAAAAGCCAGCGTTTGAGGCATGAAAACAACTTGCAGCGAAAATAGAAACAACTTCGATTTAAGATTTTTACCTTAGGTCGGCGTTCCAAGAAAAATTAAAGTGCACAAACAAGGCTGCTACAAAGGTTATTCATCCAAAAATACACTTCTGTATCAAATTTGAAGACCTCAATATCAGTACATAAATTAACCCCAAATGGTCATAAACCCCATCAAAATCAAAGGCTGCTAAAAAGTGTATTGGTCAAAATCTATAAACAAACATAATACAGTTAACCACATCGATGTAGTGAAGCTTTTTCTGCATACTCTAGACATGGTTCAGACCTGAAATCTCTTTTTTTTTCCCTAGCCCCATCCCCATATGCCACCCCTGTATTTCAGACCTATCAAGTTAACCTATATCAACATAAGTGGGAAGATGATAATGTAAAATAATGGCACGCCATAAGACTATTGATGAATTTTGCCCCAATCCCCTTCATTTTCTCAACTTATTCTTTTCTTTTTCCTTCAAGGGAGTAAGAGCTTTATTTTCCAATTTTTAACCTCTTTCAACCCCAAGTCAGTAAATCTTAATCTTGGATCCACCATTCATAAGTACAAATCATCTAATCAAAACAAGATTCGCACAATCATCAAAGTCCCATTGAGAGTAAGACAATAGATTAGTGTATTCCCACATTCATAGAATACAAAATAGGGGTTAAAGTAAGGTTACCATTGATTTTGAGATAGAGAAGGATACAAGGAAACTAATTAGCTCGAGTTCGTCGCATCATTGATGTCGTCATCTTCATGTAATGCTGTGAAGTTGCGCGACACCACCAACGAAACCCCGTAACAGCCACGAAACCACCTGTTCCATTCATCAAGCAACGACCCCCCCCCCCCCATTCAAGATTGCTAGTAACAAGCTCCAAAAACCAACATGACGTTCTCTATTAATACACATCTTGTTAAGAAAAAGCTATAGATATATACATATATTATGTCAAGACTTGAAAGAAAACTAAAGAGATATTGAAAACCTTACCAATGGCCTCCACACATCTCTCTTCCATTGTTCACAAAGTATTCTTGAAATATGACACAACCTACGTACAACATTGGATAGCACAATGCAAAATCACAAAAACAACACTCTTGCAGTTGTTCACCATCCAACATTAATATAGGCTTGGTTTTATCACAAGATCTAACCACATACCCATGGCATTTTCCATCTGAATTGACACCATTTAATTAGAAAATTATGGTCATAGAATCTGGGACAAAAAAATGTGCTCTGGAAATTTTATTCTATTTTTACCCAGAGTATTCCTTAGCACATAATTCATTCAATTGAAATAAGGATATTCAACTAACTTAAATCACAAATTTGCTTGTTTTGGTTCCAAGACTAATACGATTAACTCAATAGTGCAGCCAAATGTAGATCAGTCCTTTACCAAACCAATGTTCTTAACTTCTTATACTGGAAATCCAATAAGCTTAAACACCTAACTTAGTAACTTAAATGTTCTGTTTTATGTGTTCAATTAAAAGCTTATGCACCTTTTACATTTATTTAGCATATCAATTAAATAAACATAGCATTTAAAAACCAAAACAGGCAACACAACATATGGAATTCATACAATATGTTCCAATATACCCTTTAAAAAGCACAATCAGCAATTAATTCGGAAAAAGATACCACGAAACCAACGTCAATAGTTTTTGTTCTGCATTGATATATGATTCTATAAATTGAACATCATGATTGTTTTTCCATTGGAATATCCTTAAGTTGAGTACCTGAACCCTGCATCAACCCACACAAAACCACATAACAAAAATTAATACTTCTGAATCCAAAAAGAAAAAAATTACACAACTTACTCTTTCAACTGAAAACGGTTTGGGAATTGGGAGCCATTAGCCTCTGCGTAGACGTTGTATACCGTTTAACCGCCTTCCTCTCCCTTGTGAGCCATCGGAACACTATAACCGATAAAGTAAGACCTATGTGTAACTAGAAAAACGGATGAAGAAAATGGTTGAGAACCCTAAAAACAACCGGCTAAAATGGGCCGGGTTGGGGTGATGGTGAACGAATTGGGTGATCTGAAACATATGGATGAAGAGTGGAGGAAGTTGATTGGGTGGTTAATGGTGTAATTGGATCTTGGAAAGTGTTTTGAAATTCATCATTTACCTTTATTTGTATCATCCTTCAAATTTTTGGAGGGGCGGGAATATTAATTAGGAGGCGGCAAAAGGAGTGGGGAAGAATCAACTTTGGGAAACATTATTAAGGGTATGTTGAGCTTTTACGAGCTTCAAAATTCAAGCTTTTAAGAAAAAACTCATACTCAATAAAAAGTCTTGTTTGGTTGAAGAGTTAAAAGCTTTTAGGTTAGGAGAAAAAGTTCTATAATAAAAAGATATTAGTACTACCTTTTAAGAAAAAACTCTACTATCTACATGCTTTTAATTAGTAAGTAACACAAATACCCATTCTATTTAAAAAAAAAAAAAAAACTTTCTTTACAAGCTTTTTATTATACCCATTTTGATCATTTTATACATTGTATTAAAAGCTTCAGCTACTTTGCCAAACACCAAAATATATTTAAAAAGCTTCCAGCTACCGGCCATCAGCTAGTTTTGCCAAACATACCCTGAAATTGATTACATAAGTTTATCATAAAAATATTAAAAATACAAATAATATGTTAAATTAATGGAAACATATTTAGCTTACTTTCAGAATCATGATTTATATAACTCGTGGTTCGGAGTTCATTCGGATTTAGCTTCAAAAAGTTTGTTTGATATGGCTGGTTTGGAACTAAGCCGAGTCAGCTCAGATCGGTTAGAAAGCGAACCTAGCTTGGCTCAGTTCATAACAAGCCGATCTGGCTCGGTTTAGATCGGATAATTCTAATTTTAATATATATTATTTTATATACATATAATATACTATAAAAACTAGGTTTTTATCCGGCCACGCGTTGCGGCTGCGTCAATCTTATTTAAAAAATAATTAAGTAATAGTGTTGCGACATTTCAAATTCCAAATCAATCCTAAATTAATTTTCATACAAAGGTCACATATAAATAATGAAAAAAATGCTAAACAAGTCATACCTATATAATTAGTGTTTCTTTTGGTTTATGAATAGGTCAACTTTCAACTACACGTGTTGTGCGTTTTGAGTGTGGCTTTGTGGTGTGTACAAACATTGGATACCATATTCAGATTAGGAAACAGGAATGATGAATAAATCAAGCTCTAACTCTCATGTAACACCCCAACCGATGGCGGAATCATCGAGGTGTCACGTAGTGACGATTGTTCAAAAGCACATGGTACTAAAATGTAAATATATTATTGAATAATTTAAATTGTCTTACATAGATGAAATGGGAAAAATACAAAAGTCTGAACAAAACATGAAATTTGAAATAAATTATTAAAAGCAAGCACTAAAATCCAATGCTATGGAACTAAAATCAAACTGCAACTGAAACATGTACAAAATAAGTTTTGTCAACATATGAAATGTTTGTGAGCATTCCTAGTTTTAATATATATATATATATATATATATATATATTAAGTTGGAAAATGTTATACAATTCAAGTGCAAAGCTACAGTGCAATTATGTAAACTATGTATCATACAAATGAGTGAAATCAATCATGTGACTGTATGATATACTAAATGAACGGCGGTGTACTTATCCAAATAATTGGATAATAACTTAACAATGACCACGGATTCTCCGATGAAAAGGGGGGAGAATCAACCTAGGCGGGTTGTCAATCCAATAGCGCTATCCAATGTTAAGGTCGGCTTGTACAATGTTAATGATTTCACTAAGTACAAATGTATTCTACATTTACTGGCTAAGCATAAAGCACGTTTGTAAGCAAATGCACATAGTACTATAATTGTATTGTAAAAATGTGAACTTGTATTTGTAATTTGTATAAGTGTACATGTAACACCCCAAAAATGAATAAAAGCAAAAAGGGGAAAGGAAGTACTCACAGTTCACGTAATAACTTGAAACTCTACCGAACAACGTGATGTGAATTAGGATTATCCCAAAGGATTAACCTAAAGAAATATATATATATATATATATATATATATATATATATATATATATTTACAAGGCTGCAAGAATCGAACCTGGGTAAGCAGCTTATAAAGCAACCAACTCAACCACCACACCACTAATAAACATGTTGCATGTATTTAAAATTATAGGTATTTAAGATAACAAGATGAATAAAAAATAATAAAGTTACTGTTCAAATCAATTTGTCTATTAATATAATATAATGTTAAACTAGAGAGGAACATGTTACATATTTAATATTTGTTTAATGGTAGCATAGCGATTGTGTGATTTGATTGAATTTACAACTAATCAAGTAATTTAATAAACCATAGCATAATGATTATTTGTCAAGAACTCAAGTTATTAAGCTTCATAGTGCTTAGATTTCAAAGAGGACAGTATGTAGAAGTGTAATCGGACATTTACTGCATATTTGGGGGTTAATGAAAATATGGGTATTGGATTTAAATAATCCAAAGTTTGGGTCATTGACCAATAATAATCCGAACTTTAACGTTGGACCAGGATAATCCCAAGTGAACATGTTGGTGTCAAAAATGAAGCCCCGTTAACTCTGAACTAATTGAGTTAGTTCAAGATGACGTGGTTGCTGAGGTGGCGTGTTGACGTGGACCAGATGCCGACGTGGCAGCTAAGGTGTCATGCTGACATGGACCAGATGCTGACGTGGCAGCTGAGGTAGCATGCCAAGTCAGCTGCCACGTCAGTATCTGATCCATGTCAACATGATACCTTAGCTGCCACATCATCTTAAACAAACTCAGTTAGTTCAGAGTTAACGGAGGTTCATTTTTGACACTCACATGTTCAATTGGGATTATCCTGGTCCAACGTTAAAGTTCGGATTATTATTGGCGAATGACCTATCTTAAATTACCCTTGCCTAAAATAGAATTAATAAGCTAAATCACACAAAACGGCAAATGTACTAGTCGTGGTGTAGTAAAAAACAAAAGTAAGTCCGAATATGTAACATCTGCCCCCCCCCCCCCCCCCGTACAAGCAATATTTTCCGCTTTGCCCCTAATTAGTTGCCCATCCATGAACTTATGGTTTTTTTTGGGTTACCTTGGCGGAGACTTCCCAGTAGGTCACCCATCCAGATACTACTATCACCTAAGCATGCTTAACTATGGAGTTTCCATGTACTCTATAGCCAACTAAGCCCAAAACGTGTTAGTTATTTAAGAGGCGGGGCATTCCGTATGAACCAATGATCTCTTATGGCTACGACTGATGTGGGATTTTCCTAGGGTGTTAGAATGGTCCATATTAATATTTTTGGTAGTCGGTATGGTTACAATCACCACCTCAGAGACTCATCATATCCCCGATCAGGTTTGCCCTTACTATCTCGAATGATACAGGAGTGGCTATGATTCCATTTGTAACAACCAGCTTCTCGCACCACCAATATTGTCCGCTTTACCCATGATGGGTTGCCCGTCCATGAACTTACGGATTTGTTTTTGGTTGCCGTAGTGGAGACTCCTAGGATTTAAGAGGCGGGACATTACTCACACTTTAGCACGCTTAATTCTGGAATTCTCATGTACTCCAAAACCAACTAAGCCCAAAACGCATGAATGATTTAAGAGGCAGAACATTCCTTATGAACCAATGATCTCTTCTGGCTTCGACTGATGTGAGATTTTCCTAGAGTGTTACAATAGTGTATGTTAATATTTTTCGTAGTTGGTATCGTTAAAGAGTATCCATCTGTGGGCATTGAACTCGTTTTTGCTAGTATTAAAGGAAAACAAGACAGAAATAAAAATATGATCATATGGATAAGGTGCGCCTATCCACACCTCTTATTTTTTTTTTAAATTATGTAGAAGATGCGGTTGTGAGAAGAACCACATCTTTTGGTGTTAATTTTTTTTTCTTAAATAATGTATAAGATGCGTTTATGAGAGAACCACATCTTTTGGTGTTAGTTCTTTTAAAAATTAATGCATAAGATGCGGTTATAGGATGAACCGCACCTTTTGGTGCCATTTTTTGTTGAATTAGTTTATAAGATGCGGTTCAGGTGGTGAACCGCACCTATAGCTTTTGCCATTCGCACCTTTTGATCATTTGTGCACTAGTGCAAATTAGTGTCTGGTTTGCAACTAAGTCTTTTTGCGATTTGCTCTTTTTGCTAGGGGTGAAGCTTGGTTCTCGAATCGGGGGGCTGGACTCAATTTTTTTCGATTGATAGTGGCAAATCGGCGGGGACCGGACTCAACCCAGGGGGCCAGGCCCACCCCTGGCCCTATAAAACCTTCGCCCCTGCCGTTTTTGCAACAACATTGAAAGTGGTCTCTAAGTTTGCGACCGTTGTGTTTTCAGTCGCAAATCTATCACTAAATTTACGTCCGTTTTAGTTCGCCTATATCATTATCAATATAGTAGTGCCTGGAAGAATCAATGTTTGAATTGCTTGCATGCTTATTTTGTTAATTCTAAAAGTTGCTGCAATTGAATCCGGTGCGAATAAAAGTAATGCAAGTTTTTTTTTTACTTACCGATACCCAAGACAAGGAATTAAACTCTTTTCTATAATTTTTAGTTTAAAAGAAGAATATGTATACTTTTTAACCACTTGTACGAAACCGCTAACATTTAATTTATTTTAAGCGCATTAATTCATTAAACACTAAAAAACATTTTAAATTAAGTCAATTACTCTTTACTTTTTTTTTATCGGCTAAGGACATCACCTCGGTACCCCCGTTTTGAATCTCTATTTTTGCATCGTCCCTGAGGGCATAAGCTCTTTCAACATCAAGGGGTGAATTTTTGCTGACCCTAGAATTCAAACCGTGTACCTCTCCCGAACGGCAACCTCCCTAAAAAGTAAACCCTCCCACCTCTCCTCAACTGAGCTGAGGGTCATTGGCAATTACTCTTATACTTATTGTCACAAAAACATGAATCAAAGTACAAAGATGAAAAAACAATTTTATTCAGACACTTGAAACGATTACGAACAAACAACGACTCAATCTATATAACAATCTCTACAAATCTGTGAAATATGAACAGATCAGAAAAACTCTCAAAGATCTACACGCACTAACTCTATTAACGATCAACAAACTAACGGACTGAAATACTCACAGATACAATACGTATCTGTTCGAGTTTACAAACAGAAATCCTAGCATGTTACGATCTAGAGAAAAAGATATAAGCGATAAAAAATCTAATCAAGAGAAAGAGATAAACAGACTGAATCTGGAACGACGAACTGAAGTAGGATTTAGATCCAGATTGTAAAAAAACTGAGATAACCAGAACAAGAGCCTCTGTGCCTGATCGATAATAATAATAATAACATGCTGATACAATCTTGGTTGTTCTTGAACATATGTTGTAGATGAGAGATGAAAAATATTTTGATTTTCTGGGTATTGATGTTGATAATCGATAATGCAGGAGAGAGACTTAGAACTATATCTAAATAATATCAAAAAACCCACTGAAGTCTCTAGAGCTCCTTCCTTTTTATAATCAGATGATGGGCAGCTTCATGGAGTCCATAACAAGCAGCCCATGGCATGAGTAACAAGCCCAATAAGACTTTTATTGCTTCAGTCCATAAGTCAATACTCTTATATAGCCCAACACTTATTCAGCACCGGAACAATATCCTGCACAAAACACTTATGCAACATGATGAAAAACAAGTAATAAAATTGAATACCGAGAAGACTTAACTTTTCAACACCCCCCCACAATTTTATTACTTAAAATAGATTACAACCCAAAGTTTATTCTAACCAAAGACAAAGATTATGTATACGATAGTCCCAACACTCTCTAAAATGCAATCAAATTGAATATGACTCATGACAAACTAGAGACACAATATGACAAATCTTAGACACAGAGGAAAAACAAAGAAAGAACTTAAAGAAAATTGAACATGTAATCCATTTAGTAAAGATAACCTTTTGTATAACCAATTTCAGCATAGCAAAAAATGACATTCACTCAAAGTTCTTTCGAAAAACAAATACAAATATGAAGTCAATACAGACACACTATCAAACAACTTAGATCATCAACTAAATGACTCAATAAAATCTCTCAAATGCTCAACAAAACAAAAAAAATACATGATCTGTATAAATAACCATAATACAAATCACGCGAGATAATTTAACTGAAACATGAAAAGATCCTATACGATCCTTTGCACAAGAGAGAAAAACGAATCAAAAACCACTTTTTATCCAAGATTTTCAAACAACGAAATTAATCAGACAACAAACATACAATCTACAAACAACTCTCAAACAAATACTCATCAAATCTCTCAACTATCTACAAACACTCAAGACTAAAATCTTTACAAAACTGATGAAAGATTAACCAGAAAACTGTTTAATATATAATCAAATGAGAGAACTAGAGAGAAAGCAAGACTGATAATAAACGACTTGTCTGAGATCCTTTTGTAAAAGACACTATTAACCAGGTGTGATTTTGAATTAGTAAAAACAGTTTAATAACACCATTTAAAACCTTTCTTTAAAAAAAACATTTCAAGTATGTTTTTTGTTCTATCAAGAACACAATCATCAATCACACGATTAATCTGATCTGAACAGTGAATGAACAAACGTTATGAAAAAATACGTTAAAGAGAGCATATAATGTATCAGATTTATAAATCTAATCAACCAAGAATTTACACACTCCCAAACTACTATCAGAGACAAACCCTAATAGAACAATAAGTGAAGAACCACACAGTTCTATCACAATACCAAAAACCATATATGGTATATAACAAAGAACATATGACTTCTAAACTAGCAAATGGACTTTAAATCCACTACTAATATTAAAGAAAGTCACAAACACAAACCAATTTTCTGTAACATCACAGAAGGAAAGAAATCAGAAGAACAAACCTTGATTAAGACAGAAAACAAAATCATATGGTTTTATAAAGCTTATCAGACACATGTATGATAAGTGACCAAAAAAAAAACCCCACACGATTTTTAAGAATTCAGAACCAGGTTCGAAAATTAATACTTGTGAAGAACTTAAAGACTAATTTGACTTGATAAAAAAAAACTTTTTTACTTTCCCAAAAAACGTAAAATAATTAATTTGAAACAAGCAAAAAACTTTAACAACTTCACAACAAATACTGAATCACAAGATTCAAAGAATTCTGATAACAGTAGAACAACATGATCTACACCAGATTATAAAGACGCAGCCAGACGAAGACAATTTCTGATTAAATACAAAATCACATGACTTGCAACCAGAAAAACTCACAAGAGACAACATAAAAGGCTGTTAAAAAATATAATCTTGACATTTCAGTTGTTAAAAAATACGTCTACCACATGGTTCGACTAACCAAACAACAAGATTACACACAGATTGCATATAGACCATACAAAACCATCATGAAATAAGTTCAAATCACAAGAAACCCATCAAGACACGATTAAAGCCTATACCAAAAACAAGAGTCGCATGACTCACAACATGTAAGCACAGTTACAGCCTATACAACTCTGATAAACTTTCAAAATCATAAGATCTCGATACCAGAATACAATCTTCCACACAGAAGAACAAATATAAGACTGCAACAATAACATGTACAATCATTAGAACATAACAGAAACCAACTGGATCTGCCTATAATCTTCTCTAACCTCTACGGTTCAAGTCATCAACAAGACACCAAACAATAACACTAACATGATCTAACGGACACTTAAACCTACAACACGTAGATTTTATTTAACAATCCTAGATCTAGTGCCAATACTAGAGATTATAAGAGAAAAGATACAAACAATGAAATAGTCAAAAGACTAACACCATGATTATTTCATATGACCAGACTAGAACACCTTTGATACTACGCACAAATTCAAACAAAAATAAGTGCAGCACAAAATCCTAATCGTCAACAATGAATGAAAAAATAATATGACTCAAACAACTGGATAAACATGATTCATGTCACGCAACTTGTAAAGAACATAAAGACTATATTAGTTAATCCAAAGTTTTTGATTTGACAAAAAACTCCTTTTAACTTTACAAGAGCACGAATCATCCAGAAATGAACCATACAAAACAAAACAAATCTGACAACGAAGAATCACATAACTCTTCATCAGATCACACAAAACCGCCAATCACAAAATTCTGGATGAACCCAAAAAGAGCACACGATTTTTAAGCCAGAAAACATTTTCCTTTAATAATAGAAAGACACACGGCTATACAATATTCAAGATATAATCTTGACAAAACTATTGGCTAAGCAAGGAACCACATAGGTCAGCTATAACCACATTACAAACAGGCCACACAAACCATCTTGATACGAGTTTATTAAAAAAAACATCATGACATGATTTTACCTAAAACTCATCAAGATATGGTTAAAGCCAATATTATAAACCAGAATCACATGATTCAAAAAACTAGTAAACAAAGTTACATATCTAAAACAAAGATGTGAGAACCAAACCTTGATATTACTAATACTAGTAACATATAAACAACCAAGTCCTCAACATACACATATCATCTAACAACTTTCAGACATCTTACCAAGTATAGACCCTAGATACAATAGAATCTACAAAATACCATAGATAAGAACAAGATGACCTAAAACAAATCTTTATGATCAACACTTAAACCAAATACATAAACCTTGACAAGCTCATTAGACACATTTTATGTGACTAATAGAATAATGAATCTCATAATCAAAGACAACAACTTCGATAAAAATGAGAATCACACAATCTTTTACTAACATAGTGACAGCTTTGTTCAACTAGAAAACATTTTCTGCATAAAAAAAACAAAATGTGGCTGTCAAACCTTTTTAATAAAAATCTTCTTAACCAAAAAATTGTAACACACGGTCAAGAACAAGCAATCAGCTATCATTGTTATTATTATCTCCATCATCAGCCAAGACCAAGTGTTATAAAAAAACCTTAAAACTATTGATACGAGTTTTAACAATCAATAGCAACTAAAACACAAATAGACCGGCGAAGCTACGTGGGTGTCCAGATCGCTGGTTCGTCACTCAAGGGTGCCAACGCAAGTCCTCACGCAGGAGCCACTTAGACCAAGACCAACCCTAACTAAGACAGACTCGATCAATTGCCGGTCCTTCTAACCCGGTACCAGACGCCTAGACCAACAAAATTAAAACAAAGGTTGGAAAGATCTCACCGGGAGGGTTTCCCAAGTTAGGGTTCGCCAATAACAATAATTCAGCAGCTCCTGAACCAAAGATCGTGAAAACCAACAGCTACCAAGCCAAAAACCAGCCAAGAACAAGCTGTCAATCACCATCACAACTCCTTACATAATCAAGAAAACCAACCCAAGTGCCCAGAATAATATATCAACACTTCAAGATCGTATCCATACCAAAACTAGGTTTAAACAGATCTAACATAGCACACGAATCTGACCAGATCCACAGATTGAAAAATCAGACACTATAGAATCTCAAGATCTGAACTATAAAACAGAACAGATCCGATTGACAAAGACCGACACGAGAATAAACCCAATTCTTCGAACAATATTACAAAAAAACAGATCTATAAACGCGACTATATCCCTTTTTTAACAAAAAAAAACTGCAGCGGAAACCATAAAACTAACAAGAACCAAAAAACTAAAAAGAAGATAAGATCCTTGAAGAGAATAACAGACCAAAATCAGAGTTTAACTCTACAGTTGCGCCGAATCTAACCCAAGAGTCACCAAATCTGAACAAAACAAGAACAGATCTATTGACAGGTACCAACCCTTGAATCAACTAAACGACTAACAGGATCTGACCTAGACAACTATTGTGACCACAAGAAGACGCAACAAAAACTCAGCGGATCTATAAAGAAGACAAGATCCACAACATAAACTCAGCGGAAATAAGATGCAAACCCAGAATCAAGAGCTATGGCTCTGATACCATGTCACAAAAACATGAATCAAAGTACAAAGATGAAAAAACAATTTTATTCAGACACTTGAAACGATTACGAACAAACAACGACTCAATCTATATAACAATCTCTACAAATCTGTGAAATATGAACAGATCAGAAAAACTCTCAAAGATCTACACGCACTAACTCTATTAACGATCAACAAACTAACGGACTGAAATACTCACAGATACAATACGTATCTGTTCGAGTTTACAAACAGAAATCCTAGCATGTTACGATCTAGAGAAAAAGATATAAGCAATAAAAAATCTAATCAAGAGAAAGAGATAAACAGACTGAATCTGGAACGACGAACTGAAGTAGGATTTAGATCCAGATTGTAAAAAAACTGAGATAACCAGAACAAGAGCCTCTGTGCCTGATCGATAATAATAATAATAACATGCTGATACAATCTTGGTTGTTCTTGAACATATGTTGTAGATGAGAGATGAAAAATATTTTGATTTTCTGGGTATTGATGTTGATAATCGATAATGCAGGAGAGAGACTTAGAACTATATCTAAATAATATCAAAAAACCCACTGAAGTCGCTAGAGCTCCTTCCTTTTATAATCAGATGATGGGCAGCTTCATGGAGTCCATAACAAGCAGCCCATGGCATGAGTAACAAGCCCAATAAGACTTTTATTGCTTCAGTCCATATCGCTTCAGTCCATAAGTCAATACTCTTATATAGCCCAACACTTATTCAGCACCGGAACAATATCCTGCACAAAACACTTATGCAACATGATGAAAAACAAGTAATAAAATTGAATACCGAGAAGACTTAACTTTTCAACACTTATCATACGACATACCCCCATTGTTAAAACCAATTTAAAAATGGCCCGATAAAAATCCGGTGTTTTCTACTTGCCCCATATCCAAATATTTTAAAGAATTTCTTGGGACAGTCATGATGAGAGTTAGCTTTATGCTCCCTCAAAAGGACACAAAAGACCTATAACACTTTCGTCTGTACGTGTGTATATCTTTTGTAGAAAACTATAAATCTAAACTTATCAAAGACAACAAACCACAAACATACAATATCAACACAGAGATAAGCGACAGAAAACAGTGACAAAATCTTATTATTACCAACCAAAAAATGTACCCAACCAAACCCTAGATCTCTACAATCGTAGAGATCTGAAAACAATACAAAGGTTAGGGATCAACTGATTGATTAGATCAGTTGAGCTCCTAACTAAGGAAATATAAGAGTTCGTACAAAGACAAATACAGAAAACCCTAGAAAGGGTGTAAAGAAGACGAGGGGATACAAATGAGAAATACAAAGAAAAATGAGCTGTAAACTTGTGCACGAGAGACGAGAGAGCCTTTTATACAGGGCTCCTGAACCTTCCAGAGAGAAACACAATCTCTCACAATATAGACCACACGATCAAGTCATCACACAGATCGACAAAACAAACGGCTCAGATCAATCCTCAGATGGACCAGGCTTTTAAGCCTTTTAAGCTAAGCCTTGAAGTAACATCGGCCCATTTCAACATATAATAAACCTGCAATAATATAGACAAGCCGAATAGACATATGTAACATTATAAGCCCAACATTTGAACACATTATTTCAACACGCCCCCTTAGCTCAAATGTTAAACATATCCAGCATTCCAAGTTGCTTGCAAAGAGTTTGGTGTTGATTAACACTTAACCCTTTTGTAAAGATGTCAGCCACTTGTTCATCAGAACTAACTTTCAAGGCATGTATTATACCTTTAGAAATTTTTTCTCTAACAAAATGTAAATCAACTTCAAAATGTTTGGTCTTATCATGAAATACAGGATTTGCTGCAATAGACAGAGCAGCTTTACTATTACTATATAGCTTTACAGGCAAATCAACATCGACCTTTAATTCTTTAAGTAAATTAATGAGCCAAATGACTTCACATGAGGCTGAACACATTGCACGGTATTCAGCCTCTGCACTGGACCTTGAGACAGTGCTTTGTTTATTTGATTTCCAGGATATCAAAGACTGACCTAAGAAGATACAGAACCCAGTAACCGATTTTCTAGTTACCAGGCACGTGGCCCAGTCAGAATCAACATAAGCACTTAGAGTAAATTGTTCAGACTTCCTGAACAATATACCTTTTCCAGGAGATAGCTTGAGATACCTTAATAATCTCAAAGCAATCTTCAAGTGAACTTTGGAAGGCTTATGCATAAACTGACTAAGAAATTGAACTGTGTAACTTATATCTGGCCGTGTTAAGGACAAGTATATAAGTTTACCTATCAATTTCTGAAACCCAGAAACATTATCTAATAACTCATCTTCTTTACAAATTTTTGCAGTTACCAAATAACTTTGTTCTATTGGAGTGTTAATAGGTTTACACCCCAAATAACCAAAATCATTTAGTAACTCAAGACAATACTTCCTTTGGGATAAACATATCCCTTTTTCAGAATAGAGAACCTCTATTCCAAGGAAGTATTTCAACTTCCCTAAATCCTTAATTAGAAAACTAGATTTTAGAGACTCTTTAACATTACATATCTCCTTATTATCATTCCCAGTTAATACTATATCATCAACATACACAAGAAGAACAGTAATGGAACCATTACTGGACTTAACAAACATGGAATAATCACAAAGACTCTGAACAAAACCCAAACCAAGAAGTACATTAACTAATTTTTCATTCCATTTTCTTGGGGCTTGTTTCAGCCCATAAAGAGACTTAACTAACTTGCATACTTTGGTCTCATCCTTTGAATAGTATCCTTCTGGTAATGTCATGTAGACATCCTCAGAAATAGACCCATAAAGGAATGCATTGTTTATATCAAGCTGATATAAAGACCAATTATACTGAACAGCTAAACTAAGAACACATCTAATGGAAACCATTTTTACAACTGGTGAGAAGGTTTCACCAAAGTCTAGACCTTCCATTTGATTATATCCTTTGGCAACAAGTCTAGCTTTGTACCTCTCAACCTCACCATTTGCCTTATACTTAATCTTATAAACCCACTTGCATCCTATGGGTTTTCTACCAGCAGGTAAGTCTGTAAGAACCCAAGTATTGTTTCTATATAAGGCCTCCATTTCAGAGTTCATTGCTTCAACCCATCTAGGGTCTTTAGCAGCCTCATAATAGGAACCAGGTTCTACAGTTTTATTTAAAACAGATGTAAAAGACAAGTTTTCACAAGACATATTGGAATAATTTACAACTTTATCCAAGCTATACTTTACTTTTCCTTCAACAACAAAATCCTTAAAATGTTTAGGAAAAGTTGACACTCTATCAGACTTTCTTAGACTTCCCTCAGACTGGGTCTGCTCAGCATTAATGGACCCCACATCCTGGTCTACCCTACTAGAGTTCCTACAACCTGGGCTACCAGGCTGCTGACTAGGGTCAACCCCCCCAGCAGTCCTGGGAGGAGTCTCTGTTTGCAAACTAGTAGGATCCATTTGAGACATAGTTGGTTCCCCTTCATCATTGGGAAGGTTACCATTCTCAAAACTTTGACCACTTGTTTCAATATTATCAAAAAAATTAAGGTGAGTTATCTCTTTTTCTAGGTGACTATTATCCTTATCAACAAAGAGTGTTTGTTTAAAAGGAAAGATTTCTTCATAAAATCTTACATCTCTTGAAAAAATAATTTGTTTTGTTTCAATACACCACAACATATATCCTTTTTTAAAAATAGAATACCCAATTAGAACAAACTTTTCTGCCCTACTGGCCATTTTATCAGGTTCATTCAATATTGTATTGAAACAAAGACAACCAAAGTTTTTTAAATGGTCAAGAACAGGGGGAAACCATAGACTAACTCATAGGGACTTTTACCTAACAGGACTGAAGAAGGAACCCTGTTGATCAAATAAGTTGCAGTTAGAACACAGTCAGCCCAAAACTTAAGTGGTAGCCCACTCTGAAAAAGCAAGGCTCTGGCTGTGTTTAACAAATGTCTGTGCTTCCTCTCAGCAATACCATTTTGCTGAGGGGTATAAGCACAGGATGTCTGGTGCAGTATACCATAGTTATTGCAAAAGGTTTGCATTTGTTTATTTACAAACTCAGTACCATTATCACTCCTAATTATTTTAACACACTTCTTAAACTGAGTTTTAACCAACATATAGAAAGACATCAAGTTTTCAAACACTTCAGTTTTATTTTTTAACATATAGCACCAGACAGTCCTAGAATAATCATTAACCACAGTAAGGAAATACTTGAACCCTTCTCTACTAGTGACTCTATAAGGCCCCCAAACATCCAAGTGAACAAGATCACCTATTTGTTTGGACTTATGGTCACTAATAGGAAATGGAACCCTAACTTGTTTTGCCTTGTGACAAACATCACAAGGTTGTGAGTTCCTATGTCCAAGGTTCAAATCTTTCCTTAACACAGCCAAGACTTGATCAGAGGGGTGACCAAGTCTGCTATGCCAAAGATTGGCATCATTTATGCTACTAAAACAAGAATTGTTAACACTTACACTTGTGCCAACAAAATAGAGGCCATCACTTTGTTTACCAGTCACCAGGACTTTCTTGGACCTGGAATCCTGGATAAAACAGTGTTCCTCATTAAACAATACACTAAGCTTGTTATCCCTAGACAGCTTATGAACAGATAACATATTTACACAATAGTCAGGAACAAGAAAGACATCAAATAGAACAACACCATCAGCCAACTTAATATCTCCTATCTTAGTTACTTTGGCACTTGTTCCATTTGGATGTTTAACCTGAATATCATACTCTGATACATCAAAACAATTAACCATGTCTTTATCACAATGGGTCATGTGTTGATTGGCTCCAGAGTCTGTTATCCATCCTTGACTAATAGCATATTTAACAAAACTAGAACAACTACTAAAGTTTTCTAGAACTCTAGTTAAGTTTGAAAGTTTAGACATACATGAAAAACCATTAATGAACACACTTTTACCTCCAACATTGGAGCTTTGTGCATCATTTCCACCCTTGTCACTGATCAGACTTATGAGTTTTGTAATCTGTTCAGGTGAAAAAGGTAACACAGAAGAAGATCCACTAGGCATGGTAGTTGATGGACTACCTTGCTTAGGGTTAGGTGTATTATAAGACATATTAGACCTTGATACTTGACCAACAAGTTTCTTTTTGAAACCTGGAGGGTACCCAACTAATTCATAACATCTATCAATTGTGTGTCCTAACATATTACAATGAGTACATTTTAAGTTTGGGTTAGGACCCCTATTTGTGACCTTCCTTCTATTCTCAAAGACCTGATTACCTTTGGATACAAAGGCAACATTCTGTCCTTTAACATTTGTACCTGAACCTCTGTGAGATTCTTCTCTAGATACAATTGCAAAGGCATTTTTAATAGAAGGCAAAGGTTCTCTAGTTAACAGATTAGACCTGACAGGCTGATAGACTTCATCTAAACCCATGAGGAACTGCATTAACTTTATCAGACTATTAAAGTCATTAAAGTCCTTTGATGCTTGACAAGTGCAAGAGGGTAGTTGCACAGTAGCATCAAATTGCTTCCACATGGTGTTCAGTTTATGATAGTATTCAGTAACTGAACTACCATTTTGACTTAGTGAATTAATCTTCTGATAAAGATTAAACACTACAGACCCATCAACCTTATCATAGGTCTCTTTTAGATCATCCCAAACCTCAGTAGCAAGTTTTGAGAAGACCTGTCCTAGATACAATTCTTCACTTACAGAGTTTAATAACCAATTTAGAACTACTGAATTACACCTATCCCATTGTTTGCTTAATACTTCATCATTAACAGGTTTAATACATGTACCATCTATGAACCCTGCTTTATTTTTAGTTTCTAAAGCAAGTCTCATTGAACTAGACCAGACAGAGTAATTCTCAGTTCCTTTTAACTTCATACTTATGATAGACAGACTGGAGGTATCACTTGGATGTAAGTACAAGGGATCACTTATATCCAATTTGCTGATGAGTGTTGCATCAGCACCTCCATTGTTGGGAGCCCCTCCACCGGGGTTCACAACATCACCCATGATAACACAACAAGAAACTTAGACAGTAAGCGCACACAGAAAGAAACCACAACAATCAGAAACAGTCAATAGAATATAAACCCTAAGAGGTCGAAGCTGTGTCAGGGTTCAGATAGTGGGTTCATCACTCAAAAGGTGCCCACCCAGATCTTAACACAGGAGACCTTTATTAACTATATGTATAGTATAGACAAGAACAGAAAACCACACAAGACAGCAAGACAAAACACGATCACACAAGACACCAAGTAGTTGGCACAATACCGGTCCACCTAACCCGGTCAGTTGCCCTAGACACAACAATACAAGAACAAGAACAGTCTCACAGTGAGGGGGAATCCAAGTTAGGATTTCGCCAAACTCACAACCTATACCTTCACTTAGGGTATAGGATTGTGAGTGCAATTGAAGCAAAATTTTTCAATCCAACTCCAGTGATCCAAGAACCAAGCCAACAATGGTTGACCAAATACAACACCTGTAACACAAGAACACAAAATAATAATACCAGATAATAGATCAGATCTATAACTAAGATCAAATCTATTTCATACAAGACTCAAGGAAGAACAAGATCTATGAATCAGATCAGATCCCTCACACAAAACCCACAAGACAAAGGGAAGAACCAGATCTATGAATCAGATCAGATCCTTCATACAGACACTTTTTTAATACAAAGTTTTAGACCAACACAGCTCAGTTTTGCAGCGGAAGACACCAGAATAAAAAAACAAAACAATGATAACAGAGCCTATTGCTCTGATACCATGTAGAAAACTATGAATCTAAACTTATCAAAGATAACAAACCACAAACATACAATATCAACACAGAGATAAGCGACAGAAAACAGTGACAAAATCTTATTATTACCAACCCAAAAATGTACCCAACCAAACCCTAGATCTCTACAATCGTAGAGATCTGAAAACAATACAAAGGTTAGGGATCAACTGATTGATTAGATCAGTTGAGCTCCTAACTAAGGAAATATAAGAGTTCGTACAAAGACAAATACAGAAAACCCTAGAAAGGGTGTAAAGAAGACGAGAGGATACAAATGAGAAATACAAAGAAAAATGAGCTGTAAACTTGTGCACGAGAGACGAGAGAGCCTTTTATACAGGGCTCCTGAACCTTCCAGAGAGAAACACAATCTCTCACAATATAGACCACACGATCAAGTCATCACACGGATCGACAAAACAAACGGCTCAGATCAATCCTCAGATGGACCAGGCTTTTAAGCCTTTTAAGCTAAGCCTTGAAGTAACATCGGCCCATTTCAACATATAATAAACCTGCAATAATATAGACAAGCCCAATAGACATATGTAACATTATAAGCCCAACATTTGAACACATTATTTCAACATCTTTGAACCCCCAATCCTCTCTTACAAAATGCGTCTTTATTGTAACATCATGAGAAACCATTTAGTAAAAAAAACATTTTTTTTTTCATTATATAACAATAATCCAAATATGAGTTTACATTTACTTAAAATTATTGATAACCTAGTTGTTTAATCAACTTAACATCACAAAAGAAATATAACGTTCATAGCTTGTTTGTTATATGTTGTGAAGCAATCCGTCACATAATCATGTCCATAACGTTTGTTGAAAACATCAAGACAACGATGAATATAGTTAATAAACAATAATGGATAAGGTTCGAATATTGGTAAAAAAAAAAATACTGTTAAAAATTACAATGCAATTGATATGTAAACCTTCAACGTTCATCTTATCGACAACCTTCTATTGTATCTGTTACACATTCTCTATTCTAGTTCGAAGACACTTTTTTTTAACATCTGTTGATTTAAGAAGTTGATATTCATTATAGTATAATAAAAAAAATTATATAAGTACGTATAGATTTATAATGTGGAGACAGCAAAAGGTCTACCGTTACTCCGTTAAGTTGGAAAATACACTTTAAAAATTATTAAATGTGAATAAAATAAAAAACGTTTTTATCATATACGTACACAAAGCTTTTATGATAACGACCCCTGCCATTCATGCCAACTTGCACCATTGACCATTTCTCGACCCCATATCTATCTTGGACTCTTTTTTTTAATGGCCAACAAATCTTATTAATATAAACAAACAGCTTGCCCTAGACAACCACTTGCAGCATATAACCACTGACATAGGCTGCACAATCCAAACAGATAAACATTACACCAACAGAAAAATTATACAAAGAAACTAAAAGATTTCCACTGCTCCCAAGACATCCCGAATTCTTTCGACCAATATTTAACCCACGGGAAACTAAAGGGTTGTTTGGTTGATTAAGTGCTGAATTAATAAGAGGTCTAAATGGTTAAGAGGTCTGAATGGTTCAGCGCTGAATCATTAAGTTGGACATCTTAATGGTTAGTTTTCTTGTCCCACATTGGTAGGGGAGCCTCATTAAGGTTCAGCCTAGTTCAGTGCTTAATAGTTCAGTGCTTAATGGTTCAGCAACATCCCAAATCTTAATGATTCAGACTTAACCATTCCATTCATAAGCTGAAACAAACACACTGAATGTTGAATCATTCAACGCTGAATGGTTTTTTTTTTTTTTTTTTTGAACGACCAACTAAACAACGCCGGGTACTTCGTATGCAGCCCCCAGTGGCAAAGACAGGGGCACAACCCGGCCCACCCCGGACGCATGAAGCCCCTAGCCCGCCCGACAGCCCGCTTCCAGGGAAAACCCGACCCACATACCCGCCCGAAGGCACGACAGTAGTGAACCGGTAAAACCTGGCGAGATCAGGACTCGAACTCATGACCATAGCCCCAAAACTTAATGCTTTCATTTCTTCAATTATTGTCGACATGTTGGCCTGTTTACTGTTAAATAACACGTCATTTATGAGTTTCCATAGGCTCCAAACCGCCGTGAGGACAGCAGCGTGTATGGCCTTCTTCCTACCCTTGGAACCATAAATATGTACCTGTAACAAATCATTAAAACTGAAAGCGTAGACCGGTGATAGCCTGCACCGGAGAGACATGATCTATCTTGGACTCTTATCACAACTATTTGTTTTTAACTTTTATTTACATCGTTAATATTAATATATTATTAGTATGGTATATTAATTATTTGAATATTGTGTTTTACTTTTATGTTTTGAGAAGCCAACATGGCAACATGTTTGATTATTCCACAATCAAATCATATAATTAGAAGAGTATCCTCACACAAGTGTTGCAACTTGGAGAATCGAATATGGGATAATATAAGGGATAAAAAGAATGAGTTTGTATTTTCTTTTAAGCCGGCTAACATTTCAAAGACTATCAAGGATATTAAATCGTTGAGTTTTCTTTCGATCAAGAATAAGTCTCCACTTATAAGTATCCAATGAAAAGATTGGTGTAATTATCCTTTACAATTTGTTTCCCTTTATTGTTTCTAGCGTCTTGACAGCTGTTTCCTAACGAAATTAATCTTTAAGAACTTGATATTTTTTACACAAGTTTGAATAGGCAAGTCCGATAGTTTTACTATCGTTGTAGCGTGGTGACTAGTTAAGCTTCGAGTTACTAAAAAAATATGATAAATTAGGTTCGTATTAGTAAAATTTAACAAAATGTGTCCATGTGATTTTAATGATACCGATATGTCGTATCTTCCTATCAACTTGACACCTACTATCTGCTATGTGTTTTGATAATAGATGTGTAAACGTAATTGTACCGTTAATTTTCTTATCCTTCGTTATCAAATGGGCGATTCTTTCACGGTGGCTATCGTTATACAGAGTGGTTTACAAGTTGAAGAAAAAACATTTAAAACATGTGTTTTTTAATCATGCATGTTAAAAATATAATTATATGAAATAATATTATAAAGGTACAAAAACTAGACACGTTTCATTTAAGTTGATACAAAACTAAAAACATGTACCCTACACAATCGATAGATTATTTAATTTATCACTATTAAAAGCTGAAAATTTGAAGTAATTATATATACATTAGTTTTAAAACTTTCATTATATATATATATACATTAGTTTTAAAACTTTTATGAATAGTATTAACGGAGTTACTATTCAACTCCGTTAAGTTACTATTTAACTCAGTTAAGTTGTTATTTAGCTTAACGGAGTTATTATTCAACTCCGTTAGGTTACTATTCAACTCCGTCAAGTTACTATTTATTTGCTATTTAGCTTAACGGAGTTACTATTCAACTCCGTTAGGTTACTATTCAACTCCGTCAAGTTAGTATTTACTCTGTTTTTTTAATTTTTTTCTTCTTAATTCCGTTTTTTTTCTCCATTAGGTTACTATTTAACTCTATTTTTTTAATTTTCTTCACTTAACTTTGTTAGGCTACTACTCAATTCTGTCATGTTACTACTCAACTCAACTCCGTCAACTACTATCCAACTCCGTAAAGTTACTGTTCAAGGCCGTCAAGTTACTATTCAACTCCCCTCAACGTCGTTAGGTTACTACTCAACTCCATTAGGCTACTGTTCAACTCCGTTAGCTTAACGGGGTTACTATTCAACTACGTTAAGTATTTAACTCCGTCAAGTTACTATTTACTCTGGATTTTTTTTAATTTTTTTCCGCAACTCCTTTTTTTCCTCCATTAAGTTACTATTTAGCTATTTTTTTTAATTTTCTTTACTCAACTCCGTTAGGCGACTACTCAATATCGTCATGGTACAACCCAACACAACTCAACTCCGTCAACTACTATCCAAGTCCGTCAATTTACTATTCAAGGCCGCCAAGTTACTATTCAACTCCACTCAACGCTGTTATGTTACTACTTAACTCCGTTAGGCTACTATTCAACTCCGTTAGCTTAACGGCGTTACTATTGAACTCCGTCAAGTTACTATTTACTCTGTTCTTTTAATTTATTTTTTCCCGCAACTCATTTTTTTCCTCCGTTAAGTTACTATTTAACTATGTACTACTCAATTCTGTCATGTTACTACTCAACTCAACTCAACTCTGTCAACTACTATCCAACTCTGTCAAGTAACTATTCAAAGCCGGCAGGTTACTATTCAACTCCGTTAATTATTGGTTCGCCATATCAGATCCGAACGCCAATATTGTTGCAACTTATACACCAGTAACAAACACTGGAAAATTAAAAGCAAGGCTGTTGTAATACTAAAAGAAATTGCGTCGTCCTTCCACTATTATGCGTTACATACACAGAACTAGATATCGGTTTAACCTAGGCACAACGCGCCGCCTCGATCACCACTAGTTTAAATAACATAAAATCATATAACAATATTAAAAGCTAAGAAATAATTATGTTATTACAAAACCATTCAACTCAATAAATGTTAGGTGGAATAGGTGTAAGAAATAATTATGTTATTACAAAACCATTCAACTCAGTAATTTAAATACCATTATAGCACAAATTATCTCATTTAATTTATAATTATGATTATGATTACATTTAAAAATTAAGACCAAAAACTTGCAATTTTTATATCACCTATTTTTCTTATTATTTCACATATCGTGAATTAGGAGCTTGGGCCGATGGATAAATACATGGTGGGACTTGAGTCAATGGAGACCAATTTTTATTATTGAATGGTTGTGGGCCATTTCAGTAGGGATAAAACCAAGGGGTAAATTTGAAGTATTATTCTAGACCAACTGTAGGGATGGCAAAAAAAACCCGAGCCCGCCAGGTATACCCGAAACCCGAAGCATTTGGGACAGGCATACCCGATACCCGACGAGTATGGGACGGGTTTGATATTGGAAAAAAATATTTCGCGGGTATAGAACGGGTATGGTATTAGGTGATACCCGACCCGATTACCCAAAACTAAATACCCATTTACCCGAAATATATACCCGAATACTTTTAAGTTTTATATATATCTTTTCTTAACTATTTTTTAATAATGTTTCATTCTAATAGATTCATTATTTGAAGAATAAACTTTCCGTCTAAAATATAGTTTTTAATAACATTATTATTTATATTTATATGCTATGAAATATATAAATAGTTTTCAAAATTCATAATATAATATATATTTACACATTAATTGTTTCAAAAATTATTATGGTGATGATAATATATATGTTACCTATTACAATTTCATATACTCTAGATTTTTTAAAACATAAGACTATAAAAGAATATATATATATATATATATATATATATATATATATATATATATATAGGGTAGAGATCCTAAGAGAACCAACCCCTATTTGAGAACTGAGAGAACCATTCTGAGCCACACATTTCATATAAAGGCAAAAAAAAAAAATTTTTTTTTTTTTTTTTTTTTTTGCTTTAATCGCACATTTTTATGCAAGGAAAAATTTTTTTTTATTTTTTTTGAATTTTTTTTCATTTATACATATGTGTATATAGCAATTATACATATTTGTATATAGCATTTTTCAGCTATACATATGTGTATATTTCAGTTATATATATGTGTATATAGCATTATACATATGTGTATAATGCAATTATACACATGTGTATACTGAAAAAAAATACAAAAAAAATAAAAAAAAAAAATTTCCTTACATATAAAGCAGCGATTTTTGCAAAAAAAAAAAAAAAAAAAAAAAAAAAAATTGCCTTAGAGAAATGTGTGGCCCAGAATGGTTCTCTAGTTCTCAATTTAGGAAAAGGTTCTCATTTGAACCAAATCCTATATATATATATATATATATATATATATATATACACACATGGAAATACCAAAGGGTATACTCGATACCCGCGGGTATGCTCTATACCCGACGGGTAATACCCGATAAAAACCCGACGGGTAATGGGACGGGTATGGTATGAGATTTTATAACCGGGTATGGGTATGGTATTAGTCAAACCCGACCCCGACGGGTAATGGGACGGGTATGGTATGAGATTTTATAACCGGGTATGGGTATGGTATTAGTCAAACCCGACCCATACCTGACCCGTTGCCATCCCTAAGACCAAGGGATACGACATGGTTGTTATGAAGAGAATGATGGACTGTTTAGATTGAAGGAGAAGATTGAATAAGAAAGAAAGAATCGGTAGAAGAGAATGCCGAGAGCAGGGCCGGCCCGGGGCAAGGGCAGGGTGGGCGATCGCGCCGGGCCTAGAGCCTCGGAAGGGCCCGTCAGATTTGCTTTCGGCGATGTGACTGTAAGTTTCTTCCAGCGATGTTGTAACACCCCAACCGATGGCGGAAACATCGGGGTGCCACGTAGTGACGATTGTTCAATAGCTCATGATCAACTATAAAAATTACATAATTTATTTATTCGAATTACAAAGTCATACAAGCATCGAGTATTGTCAACAACTTGATAATCTTGTCTAATCTATGTCCAAAGCTCCTAAGTGATCCAAAGCTTGTAAAACTTCAAACAACAATATTCCCTGAAACATGTTAAGTTTGAAAAATGGTGGGGGTCAACTATAAAGTTGGTGAGAATACATAAGTTTTTGTCAAAACGTAGTATAGTATAAAAAAAAATGTAAGCATACAATTCTGTGTCAATATGTAACAACTAGGGCATACATGTGAAAACAAAACTACAGCAAATTGAGGCATAATCAACCCTATGTTGACAAAGTGTAAAGGTCCATCCCATAGACATGGTTCACCTAAGTTTAAGTTGCAGTTTCAATCACCCGCGCTCCCCATAAACATGGTCAACGAATCTAGGTGGGGTTGTCAATCCAATAGATCTATCATTGTTACCGTTGGCTTGATCAAAGTTAATGATTATGCAAGTATTAGTTGAGTTTACTTAGCAAGTTTAAGACACATAGCACAAAGAATCACACAAGACACATAGTTGAATTGCATAAGTTTAAAGAATAAAGTTTTAACATGTTTCACCCCGAAAAGCATTGAAAAACTGTAAAAGAGTGGGGATATGTAAACTCACCTTAGCAAACAAGCAAGGATTCCCAGTATGCAATAGCAAGGTATATGCGATTCTCAAATAAATCAGCCTAGAGTAAGCATTAAAAAGTCTAAGTATAACAAGTTTAAGATTTCTAGATAGATTAATTTTGGTGTCCTAGTTTTAAGACATGGATCTAAGTGTTTGAATTTGTGGAATAAACACTAACAAATAATATTGTTAAACATATGATGAGATTTAATATAAAATTTGATAATAATAATAATAATAATAATAATAATAATAATAATAATAATAATAATAATAATAATAATAATAATAAAAAAGTATAATTGAAAAGGGCGAGAAAACAAATACTTGTTTTACATATTTATCTATCGATCGTCGACATCACTATTGTAACATAAATTGTTAAACAATATAAAGAATGCCTATCTTACATTTTTTTATAATTCACAAGAGTAAAAAAATGTTTTGCATTATTTACGTACTATAATATTAGAAGTTAAAATAGTAAAAATAATATACTAGAAACGATTTACCCATGGTTCAAACCTTGGGTCGGAATGCAACCAATAAGTGAACCAAACCAATTGATCTAGTAATTTGTTTGCATTCTTATTTGAAAAAAAAAGTAAAAACCTTAAAGCTTTCCTTGTTTACATCATCTTCTCCAAAAAAAAACATTACCCAACCAGACCATCCATTGACCAACAATTTAAAGACAGAAACTACTTGATTTCGAATTATGGTTCCTATAAGATACCGACAAACGACCAGAATACAAAGATTTGTTGCATCGATACATACCAGACGCGAGAACGAAGAGACGAACATGATACAGAACGAACAAAGACGGGTTCGATTCCAGCGAATAAAAGCGGCGATCAAAGGAGTTTATTTGTGTGTTTGCGTCGAGGTGAAGATCAGAGGGTTTAGGTAACTACGATAAGTTGGATCGATATGCCAGTGCCCGTATTTAGCGAATTTAGATCTTGAGTTTTATGTTTTGATTAGAATGATATCGGGATATTTATAACATAAGTTTGACCGCCAAAATTAGACCTCAAAACCGACTTGAACCAAACAGATAAGATCGGTTTTAAAGTTGGATTATGATTCTGAGTCGAAAGAGGGTTGAAACGAGCATATCGGATTATAATAAAAAAAATAAACAATTTAAGGGGGAACATTATAAACCGATAATTGTCGACCGAAACAAATCAATTATTGTTACGATATAATCGCGAAATAGTCTAAGATCAGTGGGTTAGTTTGATCATCATCCTTTCATCTCATCGATTTATTATTAATTGCTTTGTTTATGATTATATTAATTTGTTGATTTAATTTTGATCTGGAATTTGTACGACAATAAGATGGATATGTTTGTCATTAGATCTATATAATTGAAATTTTCAATCGCTGTTTTGTAACATTATATGTGGAATATGAATGTATATATGTGTGGCCATCGGGGGCAAAAGTAAAGTTGCACTAGTTTTAACGTTATTTTACTTATTTCGTGAAAATAACGTTAAAAACGACGGACGGTTAATCATGCATCATGCGGTGGCGTTGATAGCCAAAAGACAAAGGGGTACATGCACCGATCGGGTTTGTCCCGATTGCTAAGTGTTATGTCCCTTATGTCCAAGGCTTGATACCAAACCACATTGAGCCGGGGGTCTCACTGGAAGCAACCTCTCTATTCTTAGGGGTAGAGGTAAGGTTGTCTACATCTTACCCTCCTTAGACCCTACCTTAGCTTTGCTATAGGTGGGATTAACTGAGTATAATGATGATGATGATGATGATGATGATATGTGGAATATGAAAATATAGTTTATTTATGTAACTTTATTATAGGAAAATCAATTCAAAATGTTTAAAATATTTAAAAAATATAAAATATTAAGACTAAAAGTTACAATTTGAGATTTTATAATACGATATTTTCCACAAGTAACTTAACTCAAAATAAGTATACGAATTTGCAAAGAAAAAAATATATACATAGGATAACGAGGATTTCATTTAAATAACCGATGGGATTGCTATGGATGGAGTTTGTCTTGAAATACACATTGTTACAGATGTCGTTCATGAGCACGTTCACGAGGCCCGGCGGTGGAAGGGACGGAGAATAAAGTGAAAAGTAAAATTGCCTTGTCAAGAGCAAAAAAAAGAGCTTTTTCCGGCCGACTGAGAAACTTGAACGACATTGCAACGAAGACAAGAATATTATAAGATAAAAGAGAAGAAAGAGAAGAATATAAAAATAAAGCTCAATTCTCAAGAAAAGTGTAATAATAATATTTTGAATTAAATAAAATTTTTTGGTTGTACTGACTACTGAATTTGATGACCTGGCAAGTAATTCAATTTTACTTTCGAAAAAGAAAAGGTTGCAAATTGATTATTATATATTTTATTAATTTATTGTTTATTTCTATTTCAGTTAGTATATAATAAGTTTATTTATTTAATAAATTTACTTTGCTTTATTTTTAATAAAGTGTCTAAATACATCTTTATGAATTTGTAAAACGAATGATACATTTGAATAATAAACTGTTTTATAACTATTTTAGTTCAATGCATGAAATATTAAAGGTTGTTTAATAACTTACCAACTTATACTTGATCTCAAAGTTGTTTAAAGTAATAATTGGTATACGTAGATAAATATAGTAGTTTTCATGATTGTTGTACATGGTAAAAAAATTAGTGGAATATGCTAGCGTATGAATGTACAGAAAAAGAAAATTTTGAAACGTTACCTCTGATCTTTTATTCTAGATCCGTCACTGTGCGGTGTGGTGTGTGTTTGGTTTTGGGGGGGGGGGGGGGGGGGGGGTTGGAGAAGATGAGTGAGTTTTGGTCCCTTAGAGAAGATGTGTACGAGTTGGTGGGTGTGTGTGAAAGATATCACGTAACTTTTTTTGGTTTTTCTTTCTTTGTTTTTTCTTTTTTTTTTTTTACACTTAAAAAAATGGAAGGGGGAAGGGGGAAAAAGGGTAGGGCATAAATTTTACACGTAAAAGTTTTTGTACCGTAAAATTTTTTATACTGTACCTGTGCCGTATATAGCGGGTAGGGCTTAAATTTTACCTCGTCGAGGGCCCAAATTTTTTTTAACACTTTCGGGGACGGCCCTGGCCGAGAGGATTGGAAGGCAGAAGGTGGAGAAGAAAGCTAGGGTTACCTAGACTCTTGATACCATAAAGACTAGTATGGATTAATGCTTGCTCTATTCTCATTGATCTCATCGTAATATATACAAATCCCTAAACTTGAGGAGAAAAGAATTACCAAAAATAATTACAAGATAATTTATCTAAATTACATTAGGAATATTCTAAATTTATACTCTATTAGTATTTTTACTATTCAAACCAATGAACCACATTGAAATTATTTTAAAAAACAGAAATCACTCATAAAAGTAACTATTATTATTATCATTCTTCCTTTTTATTAATATTTTCACGAACATAAATCTAAACATGGTGTTATTTGCTTGATAATATAAATTGAGCCAGAAACTATAACAATCCATAATGGTTAATGATATAAAAACTATCAATAATCAATAGGAGAAAGAAGCGAAAAAAAACATTCTGACGAGGCTTAGAGAGTTAGAGTCATGCCAAGCGTTTGCTGCAAATATAATAGATTGTATATTTGTACATCTTCATCCTACATTACCAAAATTATGTTCCCTTTAACGAATCTATATTATCTTATTAAGAAGGAGTGATGTACAACATGGTAATTTGCATTTTTGTACAACTTAACAAGCAATATGTACAACATATTTAAGCAAAAAAATTAAGGGTATTATTGGCATAGTTGTGGCAATTAAGACACTTAGGAGGGTAGATTATTAAATTTAACATAATCCAATACCTCACATCCTAAAATCTTATCCCAATTATGTCCTTATGTCTAACTTTTAAAACACAAAATACAACCTAACCTATGATGCATATTAAATGTGAGACATTTCAACTCCTCATCTATATTATTATATATACTTCATTATAATCAATTTCTTGAATGTTAATAGTCTTTTCATAACCCTAAACAAAATCTTAGAGCTAATTTCATGCTTTGAAACATTGTTTTGTCCAAAAAATTTATGTCTTCATTAGATGAGAAGAGAAAAAAATCAATGAGAAGTTAAGACGCTTGCAAGATATGGTTCCCGGATGCTACAAGGTATAAAAATATGAGTTAATCTTTATATACATATATACATTTTTTTCTACATGTTAATATTTTCTTTGACAATTACAAAAATATATCTTCATAATATATCATTGTTTTGCTCCATTTAAATTTAGTTATTTGCTATAGAAAATGGGAATGCCAGTGATGTTGGATGTAATAATCAACTATGTTGGATCGTTGCAGAATCAAATTTAGTTTCTCTCCATGAAGCTTTCAGAAGCCAGCATGTTCTATGACCTATTGACCTCAACTCTACTGAATTAGATGAGACGGCCCCTATGAAGGTGACATATGGCTTTCCTAACTATCCTTGTTAAGAAGTTGTGTATCTTGAATCATATATATTGTTAACTAAATAAAACGGACAAAATTATATATATAACATTCTAGATATGTTAATACGTTTCTAATATATTATAAATATCACTTCCATTTACTGCATGGGATGAAAACTGATGTTGCAGGGAACAAATGGACATGAAGGACATATGATGGAGAGGATGGTTGGAGAAGAGTATGGAGACTTTCCTCAATTTCAATCAACATGGTCTCCTTGAACGCCATGAAATAGTTAACTCTATAGGTCTATATATGCATGCTCAAATATATCTTTATACGTAAACTATATTTGTTCTAAGACTTTTAAGGTATTTGTTGATCTATTTAATGTTCTTGTTAAACGTTGTATGAAATGTGGTTCAAAATATTATTTTGCTTTCGGCAATTGCATATTGTTTAAGTTCTAATTCTAATTAATAAAATAAATTAAACACTAGCATAAAGAGAACAAAAACTGTACTATGTGTTAATTACTTATGATATTTGTGTTATGAAATAAGAAATCGAAAAACCATAAATTCACGCTCACGCTAATGAATCAACCCGAATCTTTATCTTTTATACTATATTATAAAGTATCAGTGAATGATACCCGCAAAATTTAAGTAAATACAACCTTTATTGCTTATAGTACAATGCTTATTGAAGTCATTTAGAGGGTAAAATTGTCTTTCTACCTAAATATTAAATTGTTAAAGAAATTAATTTAAACATAATTATAAATTTGATGAGGAAATTAACAATAATGTGATGACTATTTACATTCATAACCTTAATGTTTGTATAAATGTTATGTATTTGGTATATAAATAATGTGGTGACTCTTCAGATACATAACTTACATATCTTTCAATGTTTATAGTAAATAAATTACATCATATATTATGTATTTATATCTTCTTTTTAAATTTATGTGGTTGCAGGATGGTATGATGTGACACTTCTTCATATACATAACTTACATACCTTTCAATGTTTATAGTAAATAAATTCCATCATATATTATATATTTATATCTTCTTTTTAAATTTATGTGGTTGCAAGATGATATGATGTGACACTTCTGCACACAAATGAATTTGTAGGCTTGAAGTTTGCCAACACACCCAACCCATGACACGTTTCAACCCATTAAAGTGAGCGATATATGTAGGCTTAACATTTATACAAGCAAATATGGTAGAGATACTTCATGCACAACGTCATCATCTTCCTCGATGGTTTTTTGTTTTCTCTGCTACTATAAGCTTCTAGGAATAGAATTTAAGTTTTTGATCTCACGAAGTCACCAATTGTTTACATATCCAAAAGAAGACAAGTTCTTATCAGTCGATTTGGTAGTTTTTACTATATTGATTACTAATTTGTTTGGTCCAATATACTTGTTACGACGCTTGTCAAACTAACATAAAACGTGAGTATCTATGCAAATCATTGACTTCGCTGCATCTCGCGGGTGCCCTAAAATAATAGAAATATGTTGCACACTACAAACTGCATTTTAGTAATTACATCACTTCCACTACAATCTTATGGTCATTTAGAGATACAAGGCTACTTCACTACGCTAAGCAACGCTCTACAATGGCATACTTATCTTCCTTCGAGATACATAAAAGGGTCCCACCGAAGGATGTAGGCTAGTTTAAGGGTGTTGCAAAGAATAGTACGACCTATTGTGATGTACCCATTTAAAATATTCAGAAGATATACTTATGAGTTTCAGTTTTTGATAACATATATTTTATACATCGTTGTTTTCTACTTCATCATAACGAATAACCAACAAACACGATGCACGAAGAACAAAAAAGATGCATCCGCCACAACGCGTGGGCATTCCTACTAGTATCATATAAGAGCAAACATATAGTTAGACAGATTTCTACGTTACGTAAATAAAGGAATCGAGAATGACATTGTCAGTTTCTAGTTTCTTTCCATTCTTTCTACTTCTCAATTTTTAAAATGACTTGGAAAGGCAATTTTAGGTACGCCAATTCAAACCGAACTTGATGGGTAAATGCAAAACCCAAAGCATCTGGGAGGTTTTGGGTCCGCTAATCAGGTATGGGACTAGGCATGAGATTAATTTTAATTTTTTCGTGGGTATGAGATTTGGTGATATATACGTTTACACAACCCGATTAACATATAACGATGCCCGAAATACTTTATTTTATACGTGATGGATATATCAGTTTTTATTATCGAGACAATCGAACCATCCCAAAGGCGTACACTTTTTGTTATAAACTTATCTTATTATAACATCTAAATTGTAATCTGTTGCTAACTATTGTCAAAAATTGGCATACACTATTATTATCATCTATGTATTTGGTTTTTTTTTTTTTTTTTTAAATGATTGTAATATTTGAGATATCTTCTATCGTATTTATGCAAAATGTAACTGATTAATAGTTATTCAGTAAAAACCTTAGACTAAATATTGTGGTTGAGGGACCGACCATCACCATCACACAACCCGTAAGCCAACATAGTCTTACAGGTTTTCAATTAGATGTACCCAATAATTAACCCATAAAAGCCAATGATCTCCAGCTCAGCTAGTTTGAGGTAGGGTGGGTTTTCTCTTAGGGGTTCCCATCTTGGGGGGAGGTCACAGGTTCAATCCATGCACACCACAAAAAATTCCCCGTGACGGTTTGAGCTTAGGCAAGGAGGACACCGGTGCGTAGGTAGGGATTCGAACTTAAGACCAATAGGTTAGGGTTGTATAAGGATTTCTATTGATCTATACCTTTCAAAAAATTAACCCATAAAAAACCCAGACAGGTTTTAACTTTTAAGCCTGATTTAAGACATACGTAGTCCATACATACACAACGTAAAAAAACCGTCCAAGTTCCAACCACTAAAAACAAATTAGTTGACAGTTGGATAAACAGTATAAAAGAACGCGTAAATTCCAAACTCAAGATCAATAACATATATAAAATAATAACAATAATAATAATATAATAATATCCGTGTGTGTAATTCACCCATTAGAATCTATTAAAAGAAAAATAAAATAAAAAGAGATGCAAATACCACTCCCCCTTCCCCTTCCCTCCCTTCTCCTTCTCCTTCTACATTTTTCTTCCCCAAATTCAATCTAAATTCAAATTAAATTCAAATTCAATGGGTTTACAAAACCAACTAACCGACGTTTCAACCGACTCCTTCCCTCTCTTCCTATTAACCACCATCGCCACCGGCGTATCTTACCTCCGGCGCATCTTAGCCTTTACTCACTACCAACCCGATGACGTCACCGACTCCATGAACAATAATAATAACCTAACCAACCACCTCAACCTCAACCACCTCCTCTCCTACAAATACAGCTCCGACAAAGAACCGGTTGACTCCGACTGCGTCATCTGCCTGAACCGCCTCTCGACCGGTGATCACGTGCGCAAGCTCACGTGCCTCCACGTGTTCCATAAGGAGTGTTTTGATGGCTGGCTTCATCATCTTAACTTTAACTGTCCGTTGTGTAGGTCGCCTGTTGTTTTAGACGAGCGCGTGGCTGTCACGCGCCGTAGTGGTTTTGTGGATGACTTCATCGGTTTGTTTTGGGTTAGAGGGTGAATTGCAGAAGCTTCCGTTATGTCTACTTGTTGTTTTTACCGGTTTCCAGGTTTTTTTTAAATACTTTTACTTTTACCTTGGGGTAAAAGTTTTTTACTGGAACGGTTGATGACAGTTTTGACATTTTGGGTTCTTAATTATTACTTATTATTTGTTATTATACTATGTTTTTACTTCTCTTCTTGTTTTGAAGAGGGTTTTAGGGTATGGTTTTGTTAATGTTTTTTTTATGTGTTTGGGTTACTTTGTTAAATGCATTAAATAAATGGACTTTTTACCTTTTTGGTTGAATTAACTATTTATGGTTGTTTTAGTTGTTATCCTTTTATATCAAAGTGATTTTTTTTTTTAACAACCAACAAATTAAACCTGAGCATTCTCGGGGCACCCTTTCAATAAATTCAAGTACTCTGAGAGTACTTGAGTTGTCAAACATTAATTCCGGGGAAAACCCGGTAATCCACCCGCCTGTAGGCAAGACGATGAAATTACTGGTAAAACCCGTATGACTCAAGAATCGAACCCAGGATCCTTAAGATTTTCTATCATTGCCCACAAATGTCTCTACCACTACACTGACCATTGTAATGGTATTGAAATATCAAAGTGGTTGTAGTCAAGCAGGTTAGCGGTATTAGAGGTATGTTAGGTGTTTTTAAATGATAACTAGTTTTAGTATATGATGGATATCGGCGAGAAGATCTAGAAGCAGATTTAAAGGCGTGTGTGATTTATCAGTTTAAAATAAATTGAAGAATGGTGACTAAACGTACTCCTATGTATCCGAAAGCTAATGTGGGGCTAGCCAACTTACAGAAACACATGCTTACTAGAGTGGAGGTTTCATCTTTAAATTTGGTCAATAAGAGTATTTTAATATATATGATGTAAACTAGAGTATGGAAATCATTCGCAGTTAAATAAAAATGTTACTTAAAATTTTGAACTTACCCATGTATAAAACGGGTTTACTTTTTCTAGTGGGTGAGATGAGAGTCCACCAACTATGTGAGAGGAGGGGTATATCAACACAACTCAATAAAAAATTGCACACTTGATTTTGATTTTATAAAATTTAATATCCATCCTTTTCATAGGCAAATTCCTACACAAATACTCTTCAACCTTCCTTCCAACTTGATGCTAGAGTGAATGATTAGCATCAAGTGAATGATTGGGACAACTTTAGCCTTCAAGGATACCAAACAATTGATAGTTTGTTGCTATAAAATAAATATGTCTTTTTTTGAATATTTATTTCGATGCACTAAAATTTATTTCAAAACAACAAAAATCTTGATATGATTATGATGGTATATATTTAGAAACATTAGATTATATGTTTATGGTATTACTAAAAATTGCATAATGTCCAGTAATATAGACGGCTTTAAATAATTCAATTTTTAACTATCATTTTATGATTTAAGTAAAATAAAAGTTAAAAACAAAAACGAAAGACTAAATTTCAAATTTTGTTCTTTACATTTATACCCAATTTTAAAGCATGTCCTTTACGCTTAAACTCAATGAGATGAAAAAAAAAAAAAAAAAAAAAAAAAAAAACTTTAACAATAGTATAGTGTTTTCAGTTTCTCAACAAGTCAAGGAGGTTAAAAAAACTCTAAATTTGAGGTCTTTGAAACCAAAAACTTTTGATCATTGTATGAGCACAAGATTCTTTTTTAGCTTCTCTTATGTTGCCACTTCGTATTGTTGTTTCTTAATGCGCAATTTCAATCATATGTTATCTAAAAAAAATGTTTTATAATATTTACTTTTCGTTACTAACTATCTTTGTTTCTTAGCTTCTCTTAAGATTGTCTTTATTTAACCCGTGCAATTCAAAAGTTTCTATCTTTGTTTATAAAAAAATTGCCTTTTGGTTAAACATTAAACAAGCCATTAATAAATGGGCCCAAAAAGGTTTAGGGATAAAGCCCAAATTTGTTTGAAAAGTTACTAAGGGGCTGTTTGGTTGATTAAGTGCTGAATCATTAAGATGGTCTGAATGGTTAAGAGGCTCTGAATGGTTAAGAGCTGAATCATTCAGCATCCCTTATTAGCTTAATGGTTCAACACTTAATCATTCTATTCAGATGCTAAAACAAACAGTCTGAATGCTGAATGATTCAGACATGAATGGTTAAGAGGCTACCAAACAGCCCTTAAAACTAGTGAGCCCGATTTGGGTATCTTGCATATTAATTAAAGTTATATGGGCCCTAACAGTTTTTGGGGATAAAGCCCAAGTTGTTTTTAACAAATACTAATACTAGCGGGCCGGATCTAGGTATCTTGCATATTAGATTAAAGGTAACCAAAACCACGTTCTATGCACCTTCTCGTGTCCTACTTCATGGAACATTGGAACATTGAAGTGGACAAACCTGGCAAACCGGTTTGGATAGGCTTCGGTTTGGGTCAAACTTGTGACACCTATAAAATTTTTCAAAATTTTCTCTCCCTCGACACCTACTTCACAGATAACTTGCAAAATTTTGAGACAAAATTTTTTTCAACTTGGGGATGATGTGACACCCCGCATTCTCAGGTTAATAGTTTAACCTAACTCGAGTTAACTTACACGATAGTTCATGGCATTACACTAAACTAGGGTTAGTTAAGTGAGTCGCCCAGTACACAGTTATAAGTTAATAACTACATAAATGGTAATTTGGGGAATTACCGGATCGTATACATGAGTGTTGAACCTCAAACGTTGGTGAAATAACAACACAAATAATTGTAGAATAACTCGTTGGTATTATTTGCAATTATGTGTTTACGTGAATTTATTTGTGAAGTGTGAACTTATGTGCAATTCTGTGTATTAAAGCGAAGCGCATTATTAAGCCCGTAACCAACATCCAACGAACCGAGAAGCTACTTCGGTTCATAAAATATTGGGTTGATGCATATGGTCATTTAGCCGAAACATGTCGCCACACCACTAAACCATGACCCGAAAAGCCTACTAGCACTACCTCATTCACTAAAGCCAATGGGTGGATATACTCCGAGTGCAACGACCCAACCCATGGGCGCAACCAATTCCCAAGACTTGCCATGGTAATCTACGATGCTGGAAGACCCACTCACCACACTAAAGAAGTTTGATTTTTCTTTTCTTTTAAAAAAATGAGAATTTCCTTATGTAATGTTTTCAAGAAATTATTCGAATGTGAAATGTTCTTTTATGAATTATGAAATACCATCGTTATCTTAGGTTACAATCATAATTTATCGGCAAAATTCAAACATTGCACAACCCTTTTCTTCTCGCGCACAATCTTTTTCAAAATTTTTGAGCAAAATTTTTCTACTATTTCTAAGAGGATGCCTATTCTTCTATAAAATCTTCACTTTCAAACCACTAACAAATGTGTGCGTCGAGTCTATATGACAAACAAGATTCTAAATGGTGAAAGTGTTTAAAATAAATTTTCTTTTGCAACCAGGTCTTGTGAGCAAAATCAAATAACCTACTTCTTTATAATCCCAAAACCTTTTCTCTTGAAATCGTATCACAAGTCAAAATATTCATCAACGCCAAACTAAAATTGTTAATAAACTATTTTCCTCGCTTAATAAAATGGATTTTTCATAAATCAAATGACAACCATCGATACAACTTTTACACTAAATTTTCCCACTTCAATTAAGTCCGTTTTTCCTTAACGTCCAACAGACTAAAATCTTCTACCATCAAACTTGACCCTTAGCCTCGAAAAGCTAAAATCGATCGCGTACCCATAAAACTCAATTTGTAATAAACCCAAATTCTATGTTGCCCACAGTCATTTTACACGTTTTCATTAGGAATGCAATTGTCCATCCTTTTGTTTGATTTTATCATCTGAACGTAACCACATATACATAAGTCCACACCACTATGTCATGAAACCATATATCTACGCCAAAACACGTATGGTTAACAACATCAAAAACTTGCTTAATGCCTTTTCACATTATGTGCTTGCATGTCACGTTGCTTGTTATGTTTACAACATCAAAACTGTTTAATGTCTTTTCCTTTGTGTATAAGTATTTTGTGTCCACTAGCGACCCACACATAACCAAGACAAATTATGTGGACCATACGACAATTGGACTAATTACGGGTGCACACGTAATTACAAAAATTGAGCGCATGGAAAACATAACAAGTCCCAGTCTGTGTAACCTATCATGACTTGAATAACAACACGGATGAAGTATGATAACGACATGGTGGATACGCCGCCGGTACAACCTATTCATAAATGTCCTTGCTAAACGCACCCAAAGGTGAGTTCATACTTGTCCCCTTTTTACTCTTTATCACTTTTGGGGTGTAAACATGTATCATATGCAAAACACACTAATGCTTTCATAAATACACATGCTCAATCTATTAAACATACTTATATGCTACTTGCCATGCTTATGATTCTCAGATACTTAGACATAAATCATTAACTATTATTAGCCCACTTAACATGTATAGCGCTATAGGACTAGCACACCGCCCCCTTTATGGGTCATTGTTAAGATTTAAACGGCCTAACATGAATATGTTTGGTATACGTTGTGGTACTCGCGGGTTTGAGTTATGTCTTTTGTATGATAGGTATGTGCAATGCTATAGTATGAGATTTGAGTAAACCATTCTAAAATACTATGTATGTAAACTAAAACTAGTATGCTCACCAATGCTTTATGTGTTGACGGATATTTTATACATGTTGCAGAAAATGTTTAATGCAGGTTTATTCAAGAAATCTACTTAGGATTGAACTAGAAACACACGCTAGTTTAAATTCTATATTTTGATGTTGTACTTTCCATTTTATGAAACAATTTGTATTCTGAAATCTTTTAGACAATGTTTATGCTATAAATGAAATTTTATCTTTAAATTATTTTGTCACGAATTCTAGTGTCTTGAAGTCTTTGAACAATCTACCACAAGTCTCGCCCCGATATATTCCGCCATCGGTTGGGGTGTGACATTTTAGCCTATATAAATTGATTTTTAACCCTCCTTTTCATAATCACACTCATATTTTTGAAACCCTGGCCCACTACTTGAAAAACTAAACCCAAACACCTGCTAAGGTTCAAGAACATCATTCGGGAAGGGATTTTATTGCTCGGTTGTGTTGTTTGAAGAGCTTAAGTTGTGTTAATCATCCTTTAATGTTTTTAATCACTTTTAATATGTTTTAAAACACCACAAACAAGTTTGTCCCGGTCTGATGAGAATTTATGAAGATTAAAACATGATTTTTATAAAGGTTTAACATGATTAAACTATGTGTATTTGTGTTATTATCAGGGGCGGACCTAGCATAGAGCTAGGTGCCGCGTCCGTTGCTGCTCAACTTCGCGCGCATAGTGAAAAATTAGTGAAAATTTTGTTTTTCTTACGAAATTTGGAAAACATTGCTACTAAAATGAAAAAAATGAAAAACTTTACTACTGAAATTCATTTCTAGATCCGCCACTATGTGAGATGCAAGTAAAAGGTCCGTAAAAATATATCCAATGCTTCATTTATGCAACATGCATGTTTTGAAGCAGGCAAACCCAAACAACGTTACTACTGAAATTCATTTCTAGATCCGCCACTGGTTATTATGTGATATATGTTGTGTTATTGCATGATAATGATTATTGAACATGTAGGGTTTATAGATGATAATATTTATGATGAAACTTGCATGTTTTGTTCAAATTTACATGTAGGCGGTCTTGTATTAAGTATGTGTGACGTCCTTAATTGATATCCTACATATAGGGTTCATAAAAGTTAAAATAATTGCATGTTTAAAAATGGACAGATTGTGTGTAGTAATGTGTAGGACAAGTAATGTGATTCTAAACTACTTGTCTTAGTTGTTTCTTGGTTTGAACATGTTATTCATAATCATAGCTTTTCAGAATGTATAAGTTTATGCGAATTGGATGTCGTTTAATATGTTTTTGGAATTTTATACAAATAAGGGTTAAACCTGATTTTCGGATTTGTAAATTTGGTCAACTTTAAACGACCATAACTCGAGTTCTACAAGATTTTGGACAGTAGATAGATACATTAATAACTCGACTTTTCCAAGTGGATTCACCCCGTTTGGATGAATACAAGATTTTTAAGAATTGTTCTCACAAACTGTCTTTAAGTAAACGTTTTCAGAACCTAGTTGTAGTAAATGATTTTTCATAATTTTTCAACGTGGTTTTGTCATGAAAAAAAATAGTGAAACGACAACTGAGCACATAGGGATGTTCAGTAAAAGTTTGGGAGTCTAATATGTTGTATAAGTATTTTTCATAAAATCGTTTTTACAACGCATAAAGCACAGATTATGACTATTGTGTATAAGTGCTTATTTAAAGGCTTGTATGACTTGGTTATGACTTGAACTTGTGTGTACACTTGTATGAGACTTATATGGTATGTATAATTGAGTATAAACATAATGTTCACAAACAGGTCCGTAGGGTTACTTGTGCATGTAGTACATTAGAGTCACTTAAATATTTTCACATCATTGGATGTCTTGGACAAACGAATCTTGTTGTGTATTGTGTATGCACATGTACTCACGTAGTGACACGTATGACAGGGAGTCGGTAGAGAGTTCCTCTTACTTTTGGATTTGGATTTGGATTTAGCTTTTGCAACCTAAGGTGAGTTTCACTACTCTTTTCTCAAAAGCATGCATCTAGGATTTGGAGACAACTTAATTTCAGGTTTTGAAATTACTTAACTTTTTCTAGTCAGGTTTGGGAATACTATTTTATCCCGGGTTTTGGGATACGTGGATTCACGGGGTGAATCGAGTTTTGCTAGTTTCACAACTTTTGTCCTTGATGAACTAAACGACACACTATCACGGAAGTCCTTCACTTATACCGAATGAGTTGCCGGGTTTTGGCGCAAACGGGTTACTAGTTGATAGCGCTATTAGGTTTAACAAATCTCATACCGTGCTGGGAGCCTGGAGCGAACTACGACCTTAGATTTTATCATTGTTGATAGGCATTGATGGGAGGTAAAAAAACCAACTTACGGGGTGAGTGAACCGTTTAATTAGCAGTTCGGTACTTCATTTGTTTAGTTATCATGAATGGGTTAGCTACCCTTGGCATACGCTGAACTAGTGGTTCTTAGTTTTTGGTTACTGGTTTTGGAAACTTAAACTCTTACTTACCTTACTTTGTGAACTCACAAACTTTATGTTGACACACGCTAGCATGCTTTTGCAGGTTGTTAGGTACGGGGCACGTTAGGGCATGCATCATTGGTGTCATTGGGTGTTAAACATTATTAAAAACTTATTTTGGTTTATTCACTTGATTTGATTTTGGGCGCGTTCTTTTGCGTATGGACTTTTAAACTGGTTATGTTTGGTTTATGCTTTCGCAACTTATCTAAACTTTTTGATAAACGTTAAACTAGATTTTTGAAAACGAACTAAATGGTTTGGGCATTTAGAGTCGTTCTTGTAACTAAACGGCTATGGGCATTTAAATTTTTGCAACTTATCTAAACTTTTTGAAAACTTACCTGAACCCATTTAGGCTAAACCCAAACCTGTGAATTTCGTGTTAGGTTCGTATCATGTTAAAAATTCAGACGCCTAATATTCATCATCTATTTAAATATATGTCTTTTAGGTATGGGAACTTAGGGGTTTCCGGCCCCCACGACAAAGTTGTCGAGCCCCATCCAACCCCCCTTTGCCATGTCAAAATCACACACAAAATCATCAAGATGTGTGTTTGCCGATTGCTTATAAGTTGTTGCTGAACGATGAAGTTTTAGAGGACAATCGAGGGGGTGGCGGCAGTGTAGCGATACGTCAATCTAATCGTGCTCCCCTTACCGTGAGTGGCCCGACCCCCTTAGTCTAGCTCATTATACGAAATTCAAGCTCGGACTTATTTATTTGTTAAGCTTCAAAACCTTGAGTTTTTGCTAAACTCAAGCGTTTAACAATCCATCTCACATTACTTATGAGTGACTTGACTCATTTACACAAATTGTTTTCTTAATTTATGTAAATCCATTGCCGTATTGTGATATATGTTCTCAACTTCTCATCCCCGTTCGACTCTTTGAGTCACTATTAACTTTCTCGTCATCCTGCCTCCTTTTATATTATTTAAAAATTCAAAGAGGTTCTAATTACTAATGAAATAGTTTTAATTACTAATGAGGTTCTAAAATCAATGAATTAATTTAAATTACATTATTTTTTTAACGGCAAACGAATCAATTTCCGAGCACTCTCGGGCACCCTTTTGGCGAATCAGGTACTCGAAAGTACCCGGACCACCAATTGCCACCAATTCCCGGGAAAACCCGACCACTCACCCGCCCGAGGGCACGACAGTGAAATAATCGGTAAAACCGGTCGGGATCAGGACTCGAACCCAAGCCAATGGCCTGGGTCATCCCTCATTTTCTCTCCACCAATGTCCTCCAAATGTAGATAGTGGGAATTGAACCCAAACCTCTCATAGGAAACTTTAGGCCCTCAACAAACTAGGCAACAAATGTCGGACTAAATTACATTATTATTATTACATCTAAAAATCAACATAAGTGTAAACGGTACAAAATGTTTAACGTGACTACTAAGAAAGAATTAAAGGCGAAAAAGATATCCTTTTGGGATTAAGTTTCAATTTAAAAGCTGTGACATGTAGGGTGTGCTATCACATCATATCCTCTTTACTATTGCCAGATTTTGGTGGCTATCCTGTCTTCAATTTTTCACACTTCTGTACTAATCCTACCATATTAAACTAGTTTAATTTAATTATAGAGAATATAGATCTCACACACATATACATAGGTGTAATATATACACACTATTTATGCCGGAAAAGATTTTTATTAATGTAAACTATGAATTTTTGAGTATTCAATCTAAATTTGCAAGTCCTCTAAATGTGTTGCAACATACAAATACGACTCATTTTCAAAAAACATGGTTATTCTAATAGAAAAACTTTTGACAAGAAAATCAAGTGTACTTGATAAAACTTTACGTAACAAAAAACGGTGAGTCGGATGTTATTGTTTTGAAAGAAATTAGATGCATGAACTTATTTGCGTATTTCATAGCTATGTTGTACATATATCACTTTCACTTTCAAAGCATGGATGTGTTGTGGATCAATTGGCTTGTGTTAATAAACAAGAAAATAGAGGGAATACAGAATAGAAAATAGAAAGAAGAATAGATCATAACTTCTATGTATAATACTAAAACTTCAAGAGCCCTAAATATATGAAGTTATAATAAAACGTAAACCAAAATCTAGATCCCAATTTTACTCAAAATATGGAAAGTGGCATGATCATCTCTTCCTTTATTTTAGCACATAATTGAAAAAAGTCAACAATTTAAACAAACAATCCGTTGGAGAATTGTGTCTGGCTCACATGTGGACTTGCATAGTTTTGATATTGCATGGAACGAACTTGGGCACATAACAAGATGTTGTCGTTTTAGGGTACCAATCGGCTACCACACTACCTGATCGGCTACACTACCACATGTCGCTTTGGTAGGGTGGGTCAGTATAAAATAGTGGTACCCATGGTTCAGGGTACCGTAGGGTAGCATCCCTTCAAATTAAGGTGTTTTATGGTAGATTAAGGTATAAGTGAGTTGACAATGTGCGATTCATGAAACCTATGATAGTTTTGGCAACCACTCCTCCTACTCCCATGACTACACGGTGTGGATAGGGTGTTCATCGAACCGAATAATAAATTTTGTGGGATGTGCTTCGATGCACAAGGATCTTGGCTAAGAAAGAAACAATGGTAAGTTTTATGACTGATCCGTGCAAGGGGAGATCCATTCTGCGCCCAACAAACGTTCTTGTGTTTGGATGGGTGGGGGGCAAGCATGCCTACATTGACCTAACTGGGGTGTCCCCTTTGGTGACGTAGTGAGATGGTGGCTTTGTACCAGGGCAGACGGTTCTGAAGGCGGAATATAAGAAGGTCGCTAAGCACGAAGCAACTTGTTTGGAGAACCAACACATGTTCCAGCCTTTTGCTTTTGACACATTTGGATCCCTGGCTCCAAAGCGGTGCGTTTCTTGGAAAGAGTGCAGAAGATGGTCCACAGTAACTCGTAGAGCTCTAAGAACCAATGTCTAGTATTTAGCAGAATAGGCTTTGCGATTTAAAAGGGGATAACGACGTAGCTTATTACCCGTTTACTCAATATCTAGATATAACTTGTCTTATTTATCAATGTAGTTAATTTTCCAATATGTATCTTATATTTGTGTATAACAAAAAAAAAGTGAGTTATAATATACACAAGTGACTTGGTTTTATATAGTACAAAGATTTTTTTTAACTTAGGTAAGGCGGGGCGCTACTAGCAATTCAGCAAATGGGGCTGGTAGCCTACTACCTTCATGGAAACACCGTCCCGGGTGGCAGGGGTAGTTGGTGTTGGTATGTTTCACAAGTTGATATCACAGTTCATGATTGGTTGATGGCACACCCTCAAATTTCACTTGCGGGGTTTTACCGCGAAACGCGTGACACGTCAGGATCCAAGTCAACGGTCACAATAAACGACAACTATACGTAAAAATACGTAAACCGAAACCATACAATTTTATAACATAATCCACTACAGCGGAAGCTTAAGTAAGTTTACATCCCAAAACAGTAAAACAACAAATATCTGGTAATGTTTGAAACAAATGCAAATGCGACCTAGATGTCGTGCGACTCCGTGCGCCTAATCCATATGCTGCTACCTTAATGACCTAAGAAAACATGCTAAAAATGTCAACATATAATGCTCGTGAGTTTGCAGGTTTTTATAAAACGTTTCAATAAGTTTTGAAAGATCAATCCCGTTACTACTATGTTATATGAACGTTAGCTAGACGTATGTATTGTTAGTACTACAGTTGGAAACCATTACTTGACACGATACCAATATGTACTGCCCGAATGCGCTACCGTCATCCACGGTACGTGAGTTGAGACAATATGCACTCGTCCGGCTCCCAGCCGACGGGTGGGGTTGGTCACGCCCAATAGATTTATCCATATTTCCCCCGTTGTGCTACCCCGCACATTCATAGTTTCCCTGGGACTTAGAATGAAACGCTTTATAGTAAACAAAAGATAACCATAGTATAGCATGATCTTTACTAATCCAAAGTACATAACATGTTTCTCCCCCCGAAAGTAAAACCTGTAAAAGTGGGGCCGTGAAACTCAACTTAGGTTGCGTATTTGAAAACAGTTAAACTGACAATGTTATGATAGTCCCTAATATCGGCTGAAGAAACAAATGTTCACCTTGGCTTTGATATGAACAATCTGCTCCTACAAGGAAGATCCTTCGCAAGGATGGATGACTTCTTTACGATGGAAACCTGCAAAAGACAATATTCCGGTGTGGGGCGACCGCCTCGAATCCAGAGGATTCTACTTAGCAGACACAAAAACGTGGTCGGTCGTGGTGTGTTCTCCAGGGGTTTTCTGAATGGCCTATTCAAGGAGACGAAGTCCTCCTTAAATAGGTTCCACACGGACCTTGACATTCACCCTTAACTTACCCAGTGGGCCGAAGCCCAGTTAAGGGTTTGCCTCCACACCGGCCCATAGTTAGGCCCAACAGGAGACGTTATGTGGCCGATAGGAAATCCCAGAGGGTGGTCGTACCTATCTTGGTGACGTGTCGTCATATGGTTAGTTGCAGGCCTGGGTCGATATGATTGGTCCTCATATGTACTGCTGTCCCCTCTGCAGGCTTTCGTTAGTGGAGATCTTCACTGAGGTGGTCCCGTGTATTCTGATTGGCTAATCAGTGCATGAGGTGTGCTGCTTGTCTCCCGCGGGTTTGATATTGGACACGTGTGTGTCCCCTGCTGGTCGATCGTGCAACATGCTCCTTGTCTCACGTCGCTGGGCCTTCATTGGATCGTGCTTTATTGTACGATCAAGTGTGCAGCTGCCACGTGTCCGCTCAGGGTATTAACCCGCGGGGCTTAACGAGTTGTCCCCGCTGATTAGCCGTGTAGTCCGCGTACGCGTCCCGCGAGTTTACCTGCCCCTAGTTGGGCTTACTTGGGCTTAGGGCCCTTGTTCTTATGTCCTGGCCTTTTTAGTTTTGGGTAGGGGCCCGAGTGAATTTGGGTCCCTACCCCTTCAAGTCCCCCTAGTCCAGCGGGGCTCTCGGTTGTGTGCAGCACGAGCGTGAGGGTCGTTGGACTGATTAAAAGGAGGGTGTGGACTATGTTGAAGTGTCCGACACACCACCTCAGACGAGTCGACCTGGTGCGGATGCGGGTAGTGGTGGTTATGGTGCTGGGAAACGGCTGCGGGATGTCGTTCACATGATGGACTCCAGTAAGCGGAAGGTGCCTGAGGGGGATTCTTCCGCGTCGGGATTGAAAATTCGGTTGGGTGCGTCCCATAAGCGGCCACGTCTGGCCTCGAAAATCGTGAAGGAGGTCAATCCAGGTATAGCCTCGTGCTTGACTCTGTCTTTGTTTTGTGGCTTCTTTATCTGACATGTTTGTCCTTGTAGGGGTATCTCGGCTTTTCCCTGGGGGGCCTAAATTGTCTGACGTGTCTGGCCCCCGATCTTCCATTCCCGTTAGTCCTCCGGTCACAACGCAGGGCGGGGTTGACGAGCAGCCTAGTGGGGCTGAGGTTAGGCAGCAGCCTCCCCCACAGGAGGACGCTCGGGCCCCGGACGACAAGGAGGCTGCAGCAGCTCGGGAGGTTAGGCGTAGGGAACAAGAGAAAGGCAAGGGCGTTGAGATTGGAGATGATAGCGGCGTGGGTTTGCATTCGAAGTCACCCGGCGGTGGGCAAAATCCGCGTGAAACCATGTTTTCGAGCGGTGTTGCTGAGGATGCTGGGTATGTTGATTTATCATCGGGCGGCGGGTCGGCGGGTGGTAGTGATGGTGGTGGGTCAGTCAAGGGGACTGCGTCCGCGGGTGGTAGCAATCCCAAAAAGTCATATGCTACGGGGGTTGCATCTGGCGGGTTTAGGCTGGATGCCGCGACGGGCCCGGTGTACCGTCCTGACTGGTCTGTCCGTGAGGATGGCCGCTTCTTCCAGATGGATACTTGTGAAGAGTGGTTGTTGGGCTCTATCCCTCCGGCGGAGCGGGCATACACTGCTTCACGAGATCGACTGGCCTTTCTTCAAGATGGTGCCGCTGGTCTGGCCATGGCTGCGGCTACGTTAAGTGAAGTTCACCGCGGGTTTCAGGGGTTGAGGCAAGCTGAGGAAGAGCTGGCAGCGCGGAAAGCGGCGTTCAAGAATGTGCTTGACAAGCACAACAAAGATTGTGTTGCTCAGTCCAAGGCCTTATCTGATGCTTTGGCCCAGGCTAAATCCTCCGAGGAACGTCATGCCAAATCCTTCCAGGAATGGAAAGCCTCGTGCGAAACCACCAATGCGCTTATAGCTAAAGAGCGCGATCGCGCACGGGGGTTGGAAAACGAGGTGGACCGCCTTAAGGGGGCCTTGGAAACGCGAACGTCTGAGCTGGAGAAGGAAAAATCTGAAACTGCGGCTGCGCGTGCTGCCTCGGCACAGAAGGAGGAAGCAGAGTTGGTCCAGGCAACCCAGGTGTCGGCCTTGGAAAATGAGGTTGCTCTGTTGAAGCAGGAAGTTGATGCTCTTCGTGATGAGAAGAAAACTTTAGGTATTGACATCCAAGGTCTCACTACTTCCCGCGACGACGCCCGGGAATCCCTGCGTGTTGCTCGGGCGAGCTATGAAGAGGCATTAGGAGATGTGAACTGGCTGATGACTGCTGGGCTACAAGGGGTATGTTTTACTTGCAGTTTCCTTCCACCTTGTGTTGTTTCCTCTTCTTTCTTTTTTGCTTTTATGTGTGTATCCTTTCTGGCTGTAGGTGTTTACCCGCGTGTGGGAAGAGCCAGCCCTTGTCCAGGCTGTTGCCCGTTTGTTGGAGAAATCAAAGCAGTTTGGTGCGGTTCTTGGCTTCAAGCAAGGTTTTGATTTCTGTCTTAGCGGGCGTCCATTGGAGGATAATCCTTATCGTGAAGTTGACGCGGAAGCGGAGTATGACGCGGAGGTCGCCGCGTATGACGAGCTCTCATTCCCAGTGATGGATGTGATAGCTGAATGCGTGAAGTCGCCGGATGGGGTGCGGCTGCTCCGGGCCGCTTTTGAGGAGGCGGATAGGGAATTACAAACTGAGAAAGAGAAGGACGTCCAGGAAGAGGCTGCTCGTGCTGCGGCGGCACTTCGCGGTGAGGGTACCTCGTCCGCTCCTACAGATGTGACCACTTCATCCATTCCGCCTAACGATGATGCGGAAGACGACTTTATTGACCGTGTTGACTTTGGGGAGGATTGAGTGTTATAAATTTTATTACTTTATTTGCATGTGTTTGTATTAAACAATGTTATTTTGTCTTAACACTCGTGTGTTGGAAATCGTTTCGTTGTATGCGTCCTTTCATCCTCCCTGTCATGATTGTTTTAGGGATTTTAGGCGTCAGCCGTCAGTCATTAATGACTCTTGACGGCGTGATGGACGGCTGCAGGTGACACTTGTCACCTCCTATCGATTGATGTGACTCGCTGTATTAATGGCGACTCATGAGTACTCCCCCTTGGTAGTATATAAATACGTTTAGTGCTTGATTTGTGTTCACTAATCTCATTCTTCTCCTCCCTGTTTCTATCTTCTTTTTCGTCAAAATGTCAAGTCTTCCTTCTCGCGCAAGAAGTTCCGATGATGAAGTTGAAGATAAGTTGGTTGTGGAGTGTTTGCTGAACCTTCACAACGGTGTCCCTCCGGTCAGCCAGGCTCAGGTGAGACCCTCTTTGGTGGATCCAGAGAGCAAGATGAAAGCCTTGGCTGAAGTGTGTGCTCAGGCTGCTGCCGGAGTCGTGGCTTCAGTCACCTGTGAGAGTTCTGCTGCCGGGGCTCGACGGATACAGGTGGTGGCTGGGGCACATGTGCCGCCTGCTGCCGCCGACGGTGGTTCCTCCGTCGGTTCTAATGGGCTGCCGGCGGGAGTGCCGGCCCCTCCTGCTGTGCTTCCGCCCATCCCGAAGCTTCGGTTCCGGCGTACTGACAGTGGGTGGGCCCACGTTATTGTTCTAGATTAGGTTTGCCTCCTTGTTGTTTTGGTAATGTATGTATTGACTAGGGTTTTTCGAGCATCTGTATTGCGCTCTTGTGGTGCATAGTTGTTTTTTGCTTGAATCCGGATGTTCGATGTTTTTGTCGATATTTTGTAATGTGGAATGAATTTTGATATTATGACTTTGATGTTAGCCTCTTGTTTACATTGCTTCTGTGTCATTTCATTTTCATTTTCACTCATTTTTTTTTTGTGATTCTTTCTGTCGATGAGTTGCTCGCGAAAGTAATCATGCGGATCGAAGCGGCTATGTCACATGCAAACGTCGGCGTGCCTGGTGATCTGCTTAGTCCGCGATCCATTGCTTGTAAAAGCAAGTTCGCGGACCAAGGCGGCTGTGTTACGTGAAAACGTCAACGTGCCTTTTGATCTGCTTAGTCCGCACTCGATTGCTTGTGAAAGCAAGTTCGCGGGCCAAGGCGGCTATGCTACATGGAAGCGTGAACATGCCTTTTTGATCTGCTTAGTCCGCAATTGATTGCTTACGCAAGCAAGTTCGCGGACCAAGGCGGCTATGTTACGTGAAAACGTCGACATGCCTTTTTGATCTGCTTAGTCCGCGATTGATTGCTGGTGCAAGCAAGTTCGCGGACCAAGGCGGCTATGTTACGTGAAAACGTCAACATGCCTTTTGATCTGCTTAGTCCGCGATCGATTGCTTGTGAAAGCAAGTTCGCGGACTAAGGCGGCTATGCTACGTGAAAACATCAACATGCCTTTTGATCTGCTTAGTCCGCAATCGATTGCTTGTGACAGCAAGTTCGCGGACCAAGGTGGCTATGTTACGTGAAAACGTCAACATGCCTCTTGATCTGCTTAGTCCGCCATCGATTGCTTGTGAAAGCAAGTTCGCGGACCAAGGCGGCTATGTTACGTGAAAACATCAACATGCCTCTTGATCTGCTTAGTCCGCCATCGATTGCTTGTGAAAGCAAGTTCGCGGACCAAGGCGGCTATGTTACGTGAAAACATCAACATGCCTTTTGATCTGCTTAGTCCGAAATCGATTGCTTGTGAAAGCAAGTTCGCGGACCAAGGCGGCTATGTTACGTGAAAACATCAACATGCCTTTTGATCTGCTTAGTCCGCAATCGATTGCTTGTGTCAGCAAGTTCGCGGACCAAGGTGGCTATGTTACGTGAAAACGTCAACATGCCTCTGAGGTATTGCTATTCACTGGTATTAACATATTCACACGATTTAAATTCAACAGTTGGAATATTCATTAATTGTGGGGTCCGAAACCCACTAGATGGTTACATGACATCGATCTAACATACTATTACATGTAACAGATTCGTAGCTGGGCAGCATTCCATGATCTCGGGACCGCGGTCCCATCCAGGCGCTCTAATGCGTACGCGCCCTTTCCCAGTACTTCTTGGACCTTGTACGGGCCTTCCCAGGTCGGCGCGAGCTTTCCCAGTGCTTCAGCTGTGGATGCCTCGTTGAGCCGGAATACGAAGTCACCGACTTGGAATTCTGTCTTTTTGACCCGGGCATTGTAGTACTGTTCCAGCTGTCTTTTATACTTGGCTTCTTTGAGTGCTGCTAACCCTCTTCGCTCTTCCAGCAGGTCCAAATTGAGGCGCAGCTCCTGATCGTTGTCGGTTTTTGAGGCTAATAGGACACGCGCGGATGGGCAACCAATTTCTGCGGGGATCATGGCCTCAGTGCCGTATGTTAGGCTAAAAGGTGTCTCCCCGTTGCTGGTCTTGGTTAACGTGCGATGTGCCCATAGGACATTCGGTATCTCGTCTACCCATCCTGACCGCCTGGTGTTCAAGCGGGCTTTGATCCCGTCAACGATGCTACGGTTTGCGCGTTCGACTTGTCCATTGGCTTGCGGGTGGGCGACGGATGTGAACGTTTGCTCTACCCCCATGCCAGCTAGCCACTCTTGGAGTCCGGCATCCGTAAACTGTAAGCCATTATCGCTGACAATGTTCATTGGTAGGCCGAAGCGGCAGATGATGAACTCCCAGATGAAACGCTTGACTGCGCGGGCGTCAATAGATACTAGTAGTTTGGCCTCGACCCACTTCGTGAAGTAGTCGATTGCTACGATTAGGTATCTAACATTTCCCGGTGCTGTCGGGAATGGACCCACTATGTCAATTGCCCACTTTTGGAAGGGCCATGCAGAGGTGACTGGTACTAAGTCGTTCTTGGGACGTAATGTGCTTGGAGCATGGCGTTGACAGGCATAGCACTTGCGGAGTATTTTGACGGCATCAACATGCATGCCTGGCCAATAATATCCCGCATTCATTAGTTTCGCAACAACCATTCTTGGTCCTGCGTGTAGGCCGCAGATCCCTTCATGCACCTCCTTGATGAGGAACATAGCCTTTTCGGGATCAACACACCTCAATAGTGGGCCCAAGTACGACCTCCTGTATAGGGTACCGTCCAACACTTGATAATGCATGGCCTTGAGTTGTACTTTCCGCGCTTCGGACTTGTCCTCTGGTAGGGATCCGTTTGTTAAGTAGGCGGTTATCGGTGCCATCCATGATGGGCTGCCCACTTGTACAACATTGACTTGGTGTGCGGGTACAGAGGGTGCGCCCAAGACTTCGACTCTAACGTCTTTTGCCATGTGTTCGTAAACGGAGGCTGCCATCTTGCTCAGGGCGTCAGCGGGCTTGTTTTTCACTCCGGTTGATGTGGAGGACTTTGCAATACGTGAACCGCTGCATGAGCTTCTTAGTTTGCTCTAAGTATAGGGCCATTTTGGCATCCCTCGCCTCATATTGTCCGTTCACTTGTGCGGCGACAAGCATTGAGTCTACATGCGCGTCGAGGAAACGGGCGCCCATCTTGTCCGCAATTCTGAGGCCCGCCAGCAGGGCTTCATATTCCGCTTCGTTGTTTGTGCTCTCAAAGTTTAGGCGGATTGCGTATGTGAATTCTGCGCCTTCTGGGTTGACGAGCCGCAAGCCGGCTCCCGCACCGTCGTCACTCTTCGCGCCGTCAGTGTAGAGTGACCATTTGTCGGTCTGAGCCGTTGGTGGCGGTGGATCTTGCTCCAGGAGGCACTCCGCTACCTTATTGGCGGGTACCTCTGTTGTGAAGTCCGCCAAAATTTGCCCCTTGATGGCTGGACGTGGCTTGTAGAAGATTTCGTGCTCTCCTAGTTCGATTGCCCATTTTGCTAATCTACCCGAAAGTTCTGGTTTCTTCAAGACGTCGCTAATCCGGTAGTCTGTGAGTACATTGATAGGATGGCCTTGGAAGTATCGCCGTAGGCGTCTTGATGCATGCACTAGAGCTAAAACCAGTTTCTCCATGGTCGAGTAGCGTGTTTCCGCGTCCAACAGTGTTCGACTGACGTAGTACACGGGGGTTTGTACGCCTTTCCGGTCGACCACTAGGGCCGCGCCAACCGCTTTGTCCGCTACTGCTAGGTATAGTGTCAGTGGCTCTTTAGGTCGCGGGGCTGTTAGCGTGGGCAGGTTCATGAGGCATTGCTTCATGTCCTGGAACGCGGTTTCCGCCTCTGGTGTCCATCTGAAATTGGTTTTCTTCAAGCAGTTGCGCAGCGTGCTCACGAATGGGAATGACCTTGAAGCGTAGTTTGACAGGAAGCGGTTTAGAGCTACAAGACGCCCCATTAGGGTCTGTACTTCCTTCACTGAGGCTGGTGAGGGCATGCGCTCTATGGCCTGTACCTTTTCAGGATTCGCGCGGAAACCTTCCTTCGTGACGACAACTCCCAGGAACTTGCCTTCCTCCATGCCGAAAGAGCATTTACTGGGATTGAGCTTCATGCGGACTTGGCGTAACTGGTCAAAAGTCTTTTGTATGTCCGTTAACATTCGATCCTCCTCCGTACTTTTGATTACGAGGTCATCTACGTATACCTCCAAGTTCACTCCGATCTGTGCGGCGAAGACTGAGTCCATTAGACGCTGATATGTTGCTCCCGCGTTCTTGAGCCCGAACGGCATCTTGGTGTAGCAGAAAGTGCCCATGTCCGTTCGGAAAGCGGTTTTGTCCTCGTCGCCTTTTGCCATTTGAATCTGGTGATACCCCTTGTAGGCATCAAGAAAGCATTTGAAACGAAAAGGAGCCAGAGAATCAACCTTCAGGTCTATCTCAGGTAACGGATAGCAATCTTTCGGGCACGCTTTGTTCAAGTCTTTGTAATCTACACACATACGCCACCCTCCATTGGCTTTGGCAACCATTACTGGGTTGGCGACCCATGTTTGGTATTTTACCGGGCGAAGTATGCCTGCGTTCAGCAACTCTGTGACTTGTTCGTTCATTGCCTTAGTTTTTTCCGGCCCCATGCTTCGTTTCTTTTGGACCACTGGTTCCACTGACTTGTACGTGGCGAGCCTGTGTTCGGCTATTTCTCGAGGGACTCCTACCATGTCCGCCGGTGTCCACGCAAAAATGTCTTTGTTTTTGATTAACAATTGCTTCAAGTGAGTTCGGACCGCGTCTGACAGTGCGGGCCCGATGTTTACGGTTTGCTCGGGGAAGCTGGGATTGAGTATCCACTTCTCTGGCTCGGTCGAGTTTGGTTTTTTGGCGGATTTAGCTGGCTTTGGGGTCTCTGCTGTGTGACATTGGCGATTGCCTCGGATAAACGCCACCCCCTTTCGGGTTGGAAAGCCGACTACCTGGTGCGGAGCGGATGCGTTGCTATTGAATTTGGCAAGTCCCTCTCTTCCTATTAGTAGGTCGTGTGCTGAGTTCACTGGGAGTACCATGAATTCGCATTCCTCCGTCCGCGACAAATTACCATCCGACCAAGTAACTGGGAACGTGATGACCCCCCGGGGTAATATTGACTCATGAATGAATCCCGATATCGGTTCGCTCACTGGTACCAAACGCTTCTTGTCCGCCTCATCGAGCTGGTTAAAACACTGGTCGTACATGATGTCCGCGCTGCTTCCCGGGTCCAGAAACATGTATGGTGTGCGATAATGACCGAATACCCCCGTGATGATGAGCGGGGATGTAGACGACGCTCCCCCTTTGGGGACGGGCAAAACGACTGGTTGTTCTTTCCATGCATCTTCACTTGTCTCTGTCAATTGATGCTTGTTTCGTTTCTGTCCGCTTGTTCGTTTACCGGTCATGTTGCAGCTGTATCTTGAGGGGCGCTCTATGAGATGCGTTTGCAAATTGCGTATCCGCTTGTTCGGTCCTTCTCCGCGATCGTCATTCTCACGGCCGCGGCCATTACGCTGTACGTTTTTTACTAGGTGACCCAATTGCCCCGACTTCAAGGCGGATTCAATCTCCATCTTTAAGCTGTAACAATTATCAGTGTTGTGCCCAAAGTCGTTGTGGTAGTCGCATCGCTTGCTAGTGTCCACATTCCTCCGCTTGCCCAGCGGGCGAGGTTCCTTGAAGTTATGTTGTTCGGTGGCGAGTACTTGGGACGGTGTTTTCGTCAGCGGTGTCCACTCTGTATTTTTCTTAGATCCTCCCCGCCCGTCGCGGGTGTGTTTGTTGTTGATGATCTGGCGGGCGTCTTGTTGCGCGGAGTACTTGCCTTCTTCTGTGGATCCGGTGATGCGGGACCAAACTGATTGTTTCCCTTTATCCCTTCGGGCCCCTTGACTGTTGGGATACTGGTGGTGACGAGCATGGCGGAAAGATTTCTCAGATGCTGCGTAAATTTTGGCTGCTTTGATAACCTCATCCCAAGACTCTGGGATTCCGTCTTTTCCTGTGAGGCATTTCATGAGGTCGTCGTGATGAACCCCATGAATGAAAGCTGCTCGCGTGAGTTCTTCTCCGCATCCTATTTGCATTGCTTCCCGCGTATAGCGGGTGATGTAATCTTCGAGTGCCTCGTTGTCTCTTCTCGCGCAGAGTAAGATGTGGGCCTTATCTTTTTTATGTTTCCTCTGATGTGAGAAGTGCAATGAGAATTTTGACAACAAGTCGTCGAAGTCCATGATGCTGCCTGCTGGTAGGTTGTCAAACCAAACTCTGGCCGCACCCTGAAGCGTTTGGGCAAATAGGTGGCACCAGACTTGCATTGGCCAATTTTGGCTGTGAGCTGCGGTGCGGAAGTCATGCACGTGATCATCCGGGTCACGTATCCCGTCGTACTTTCCGATGCTATTCGGTAGCTTGGCTTTTGCCGGTATTGGTGCCAGTGCGACGCGGGCACAGAATTTAGATTTTTCTGCCAGATCTTTAGGTCTGTAGGGCTTGACTAGGTCGTCATCACCCTCAGCCTGCGAACTTGACTCGTATCCGTCTTCTTCCTCTGTGGGAGCGTTGCCCTGGCTGCGGGAACCCTTCCCGCGACCTCCGCTACGACTCCCGACTGTGTTTTCTTTTTGGGAACGGCTTGGCGTTTTGTTTTTATTTGTTGCCCCTGTAGCCTTGTTGGTGGTGTCGAAGTTGAGTGTCTTTTGGACTCGTTGTTGTGCCTGCTGTAATACCCGTTTTTGGTATCCTGCAGTAAGTTCTGCTTGCTTTTTGAAGAGCCAGTCGTCTGGGTCTTCTTCTTCCCAGTGCTCGTCACCGTCCAAGTCGACAGTGTTGTGAGCTGCAGCTTGATTGACACCTAGCCTCCTTACTGGCTTATGGGCTGCCTTTGTGACTGTGGCCGGTGGGGTTTCCTCCGACCCTTCCTCGTGGTCATCCTCGATGACCGGTGGTTCTTGGTTCTTTGTCGAAGTTCCTTCAGTTGCCATATCCTTGGTCGAAAGATTGTGAAAATTGTTGCTCTAGCCGATACGGATGGCGCCAATGAAGAAACAAATGTTCACCTTGGCTTTGATATGAACAATCTGCTCCTACAAGGAACTAATAACCCGTAGGTTAACTAGTCCCTGAATGTCCAGACCATAACCAAGTATGTTTGAAAACACATTTGAACGTAAACCTGACCACACAAGACGAGACTCGACATCTCATTGGTGACCCGACATCCCCCATGTTAGCCAAATACAAGTAAACAAGCAATCATGTGCAAATACGCACCTCATACGCATAACAATCCACTAAGTATAGCATACAGTTCACATACTGTACATACGAGTCATAACACGTGTTACCAGGTTTCTAGACATGCCACAGGGCTTACAATATGTTCCTAGGTGTCAAACCATTTTTCGGGGTTCCAAAGTACACTTACAGCAACAAAACACACGACTAGGTATCAAATAGGCAACTAGCAAGGCTAGTCGCCCCCTGCAGGTATACCGGCTCTTTTCGCACGTTAAACCCTCCAAATCAGATCCAAAACATGTAATAACACCCAATATCAATCCAAAGCAGTATTTTGAAAACCGGACCGGACCGGCCGGTCGGACCGGTGTCCGGGGCCTGGACCGGTCCGGTTCGGGTGTTTGGACCGCCCTGCAACTGAACCGCTTGTGGACCGCTGAACCGGCCGGTTGGACCGGAAAACCGGCCGGTCGGACCGGAAAACCGGCCGATTGGACCGGAAAATAAGGGGTCGGACCATTCTTTTTTTTATTATTTTTATTATTTTTTGGGTTTCAATACATTTTTTGACCCGGTTCGTTGGACCGGTCGAACCGGTGAACCGCCTGGGGGTCCGGTTCGACGTCCGGTTCTGAAAACCTTGATCCAAAGTCATCAAACAACTTATCCTAAATGAAAACCCCCAATTTATCATTAGTATAACACCCTAATTGCAAGTATTTCCCAAAATAGCATAATATTATGAAAACTTCACATCATTGCATGAAAACATTACCCTAAATGACAAATAATCAGATTTCATCACATAATTACATTCCAAACATCATCATGTTGTTACTACATCATTCTATCATAAACCCTAACATCATTGAATCATTAAATTATCCTATAACATCCTAAATTCTCCTAATGCACTCAAACGGGCCAAAACGAATATTATCATCAAAACACATCAAACAAGCTTTATAATTCGAGATAATCATCCTAATAACTCATTCATATCATTAAAATATCAAACACATAAGAATCCCCATGTTTTAATCATAAAAAACCGTTTTATGCATGAATCCTCCATATAAAACCCGTTTAAATGATTAGACTTGTTTTAGAACTGTTTTTTCAAAGGTTTTTAAAGACAAAGACTTATAAAACCAGGTCTGGACCTTTAGGGATCAAAATAACGATATGACAAAAGCTTAGGATGAATATCACACCTTAGATTTTGCTAAGAAATGATGTTTTAGGCTTGAAATTGGTATATTTAGTGCAAAAACGTGTTCAAGAGGTTAAGGATGGCGTGTGAGAGGTTTGGGGCGAGTTAGGGTTTCACAAATGATGCTTTACAACTCAAGTATGGTATTTATAGCTGCTGCTAGTCGTTTCAGACATAACAGATGACTAGGTTGCTACAGGTAGCAACTAGCCTTGCTAGTCACCCCCTGCAGTGGTTATGGACTGACCCTCGATGATCCCTTGGATCATCGTAATGACTCTCGATGATTCCCCGGACCATCATAACGACTCCCGATGGTTTCCCGAACCATCGTAACGACTCAACTGACCCAGTTAAGTGTAATGCATGCATGATTTGCTAAGGTAGACTTACTAGTTTAACAAAAGTTACTAACTTGCGTTTGCCGGGTGTCACAGTTGAAATCTGGGTAGTTTAGTGAACGTCGAGGTTACGCCCCGTCCCCCCTTAGATTTTTGCGTTTCAGTTTATTTTCGCGTATCTTCTTTACTTTTGTAATTAGTAAGTAAGTCCTACGTTCCAAGATTTACCTTATCATACACATGTAAAATTGTTAAAACAAATTTTATTCGCCATATTTTGTAAGTGCAAAGACATTAATTTGATATGTGTACTTACGTATAACTATAATAGATAAGTAATTATTTTCATAATTTCTTTTATAAAAACCGTTATGTATAGAATCCAATATTACAATAAATTCCAAATAAAAGAGCAAAAGACAACTTACATGTAACAACAATGCCTGGTTTCTTATGTGCAAGAATTTATATATAAAATCTAGTGTTCACTAAATTCCAAATAAAAGGGAAAAAAAGACAATTTCCAAGTAACAACAATATGCCTGGTTCTTCTTTTGTGCATGAAACAAATTGACGGATTGGATGTCTATTTAAAAATTTTGTAATTTTGTTAACAGTAAACTAATTAAGTTAAGTTATAATAAATTAAGGCTAAAAAGGGATTTGTAGGGAAAGAAGGTGTATTTAATAGGAAGGAGGAGCAGCGTCAAGTCTCAGTTTGTTGGTGCTGCTCCTTCAACAAAACAGCAACTTCTCTGAACTCCACTGCAATCCTATGTCCCATCACCACTTTATACTTTTCCTTTTTTTTAATTAAATAATTAATAATATTTTTTATTGGATGATTATATAATATTATATACCGTACATACTAATATTTCTGACATTATTATTTTAGATCTAATTATATGGTTAGTACTTAGTTTATTTATTTTATCATTTTCTTATCTATTCATTAATACTTATAATTGTAGTTTACCATTAATATTTATAATTGTAAAATTAATTACATGGTTAGTATATATCATAATGTACTCACAGTGAAACTATTTTATAAAAGTTGGTACCAATGATAAATAGCTATGAAAATGACAAAATATATAAACCGCATGTACTATACGGATAATTAATTCTATATTTTATTATGATCTTGCCGCAAAGGCATTCACGATCTACTTTAGTGGATTTTACTATAACTCAAATAGCTAACAACTCTTTCTAATCTCTTTAAACTAAAACAAAAATCAAGTAACTGAGGATGTGAAACCAATACTAACTATGGTTGATTTTTGGTTCAGTTACATGAATGAGTTTTTAGTTTTCCCAGGATATAACTCTTATAATAAACTGGATTGATCAAACTTTTAAAATTGTGTAATATTTAACATATTATTTGACTTATATGTTAATTTGGGATTAGCCCATTTAATAGACGCATAGGTCTCTTAGAAGAGATGTCCCGTGTTCAATTAGACTCCGTGTTGTAGACACGCGAGCAACCAGGTGCGAGCAACCATAACAGCCACACGCTCACCCCTAGCCACAATAGCCTCATGCTCACCCCCAGCCACAATAGCCTTACGCTCACCCCTAGCCACAACAGGCCCACGCTAACCAGACGTGAGCGAGCCAATGCAAGCAGGTTTACGACACGAAGAAAGGAATTTGTGTTGGATTTGTAGGCTGTGGTCGCGCCAGTGCTCACCCCCAACCACAATAGCCTGGCGTGACCTAGTTACTTGAGAGTCGTGTCGGTGACTTACGGCGATGCTCACCGCAAGCCACGACATACAACATTATGGGCAAGGGAGTTTATTGAAATATTTGGTATACGGTAAATTAGGTAAAAGTTGACTAATATGTATTTTTTTAATAGAAATTATTTATGTAAACTGAAATTTACACTAGAAAACTTTGATACTATCCAAAATTGTATCACATAATTTCTTCTAATACTGGTCAACTTTCAACAAAGTCTGTAAACCAAGAAACAAAACAGAACCAATTTGACTCGATTTATCCATTTATTTACAACGAAGTATACAGAACCATAAATGCAACAGTACATCTAGTCAAAGTATAATTATTTGTTTTGTAAAGATTTTAAAATTTTCCAAATCACTCCATTTAAAATTTTCCAAATCAAACAAACTACATATCAAAACACTTTCACTTGACCTGCTCAAGGGGCTCTGTCATTGCCTGATTCTTGATTCAAAAGAAGCTTAACGACTTATTTTCTCCAATAATTTTGTCTATCTTGATTGGCTCTCCTAAAAACACCGAATTATTCAAATGCTCCAACAACTGATTATTTTTTTTTATTATTATTATTATTTTTTTTTGGGAATGATATAATGCTTTTCATACAATTAGAAGGAACAAAATTTTCCTCCTTGCTACTCGAATTTTACTTCACTTTTATATTAGTCAGCTTAAAAATAATATTAAAATACAAAAACAATATTCATATATAATATATTCTTCGTTTTGTTGGAATTTTAACTTGATACATAATGAATTATTTATTTTCCAAATTACAAATAGTCATCTTCAAAGTAACATATGAAAAATACATTTTTTTTTCACGAAATTAATAATACAATACTTAATCATTGCAGAAACTTTCTGTCACAACTCACAATCATTCATCCCCAACATATACCATCTTAATATGATGTGAAAAGGTTGATAGCTTCTACGACACAAATGTTGCCATTCACACTAAAATTCTAAATATTATTAACATCCATAAACCAATGAGCATGAAGCCATGCATACCCATCATCTACCAAAAATGAAAAAGAAAAGCAAAACCAAAGATGTTCACATTTAATTCCTCTTTGAAGATTCGAATTAATTAATTTGTGAACATTAATGTTAAAGTCTGAAATACAATAAAAGAACCAACGTGTTTTCGTCCCCATAACTTTTTGATACATTTGACTCCCTAGCACTGAAAGCTATATATTCGTTTCCTAACCAGAGTCCAACGTGTTATTCATAGCAACATTTTGGCTCCAGAGGTAGAAGTTTGTAGTTAGTAGATTAGGGTTCGCAATTTAAAGGGGGTCACTGCGCAGCTTGTTGTCTGTTTGCTATTGCTATTTTGATGTAATTTGAAAATTATGAAATTGAGAAAGATAAAAAAAAAAAAAAAGCAAGAAAACGATAATATGTATACTGAAAAAATAATCTGTCCATGCAACTAATTCTTTCGCCGTTTGTTTCAAATACTGTCTCGATAATAATAATTCAAGGGTCAAAATACAAGAAAATTACAGCATTAGATAAAAGATAATACCCTATAAACTAAAATTCTAACCACAAGATACTAAATATATAGAAAATAACCAAAACCTTATATTGTATGCATCTCTTAAAAATCCCATTGTAGCAACCATTACAATAATCATACAAAATACATTAACACAACAAAAATAAAAATAAAAATTCGGACCGATACCCTCAATTCCCCAAGCATTGCAATAAACCTTATGATCTTTCATTGAAACAAAAAGATCAAAAAATTAAATTGCAAAGCGTTCATATTTTTGTTGGATTATTCTTTTCAACATATCATGTGATGTGGTGGCACCACCCTCCTCCTCTTCCTGCGCCACCGCCTACACCACCGGCTTCTGCCACAAGATTCCGGTGACATCCTCCGTCCACCACCAATCATTCTCTTTGCAAGAATGGTGTGTGAGAGAGAGAAGAAGAAGAAGGTGAAAGTAGTGAGAGAAGACATGAGGGTTGATATATAAAGGGCAAATTGTAGCTTATTTTATTATTATTTTATGTTTTATCATCTTGTAATTTAATGTTTAACTAATCATAAAATCAATAAGTCATAAATAGATTAAAGTAATATTTTTTTATTTTTATTTTTTACATATATGGGCAATGTTTTTGAGACCGGATCGGACATTGATTTGGACACCCCGAAGATTCCCGGCTCAACCGGGTCAACAAACCTGTCAAAAAGTCAACAAAAATTCAAAAATTCTGGTTCAACTTTGTCAAAATCCGGTTCAACCGGTCCGATTCCGGTTCAACCGGCCGGTTCATCGAACAACCCCGGTTCAGGCGCACTCCGATCGAATCATGCGACTTGGATCGGCCGGGTGTCTGATTCCCGGTTCAACCGGTCGGACCGGCCGGTCCGATCCGGTCTCAAAACATTGTATATGGGTTATGTACGTTATTTTGAATTTTAGGTGGTGAGTCTATTGTCATTGTTTATATTAACAACTGTTTTTTTTTTCTTTTTACATATTTTAATTAATGCAATCGCTTATCAATACATTTAGACTAGTAAACGTAATCCACAAACAAAAAATAAATTTTTGAAGAAAGAAAAACCGTTGTGGTCCAACTTGGCTACCCGTATGGCAGAATCTTGTGATCACATGCAGTTTATACCAGGGTAAAATATTTTACATGAGGGATGAAAAATGGTATTTTAAAATCTTTTTGATATATTCATGTGTGCATATGTATACTTCATTAAAATGTTTTATTTAGATATTAATATTAATTTAATTAATTTGAATAAATTAGTATTGTAACTTATGAACAAATTAATAAACCTACTTCATCATTTGATTTATAGTCGGACACTAGGACTCACACTTGAATCGGTCCTAAAAACTAGGGGTGAGCAAATTATGGTTCCGGAACCATGGACCCGTCAACCCGAACCGGAACCACAATGGACCCGAACCTTTTGTTGTAGAAGGGTCGGTTAGTGGGTCTAAGAATATTCAACAAAACGGGTATGGGTCGGTTCCGGTTCTGACCCATGGGTATTAAAAGAGAACCGTAAAAGAACCGAGTAGGCATTTTATATCTGTTAGACTTCCATACTATATTACAATCCTAATTAGTATGGAATATATATCCTTAAGAAAATTTAGGCGATTTCATACCATTGATCTCATCCAATCAACTATATTTAAATCATCCTACTTCCAATACGTAATTCACCTCTACCTTATTAAGCTATTAGCCATTCGCCTTCTACATTCAATCTGCTGTTTAGGTTCCTCATCGGTTAAGGTTTGATTTTTGTATAATCTCCATTGAACTTCAATTGTTTGTATAATGATAATCTTATGTTGCTAAACAATGGTTTGATAAATAATTTTTAATGTATGTATCTGATTAGTCATGTGTTTTGATTTTTGAATGTTCAAAACTTAAAGTAAATATGCAATTAGGATAGATTTAAAGTTGATAACCAGAATGACAATGAATTGAGAAAAGCCAAACTTCGATTTTCAAAATAAAAAAACGGATGCGTCTTGAGTCTTAGAAAAGTTAATGGCAAGACATGCCACTGAAGAGTTTGTTTTGCACTAAAACACCACACCACCTATGAGACTGTGTGTTGTGGTGCGCAAGCGAGTGGGCGCGACCACCTCGAAACCATAGCTCCGGCAATCACTCGCGTGGCGGTGTTATGGCTCGCTCCATAAATCCAAGACAATAGCGCCGTGACCGTGGTAGCTTGTGCTCGCGATGACTTGCTCGTGTGGGCCTTAGCGTGGGGCTGTTGTGGTGTTCGTGAGCCACGTGGCTCGCGAATGGCTCGCGCTAGGCTGTTTTCGTGTCCACAACGGACAGCTTCAGTATGTAATCTGAATTATAAAGAAGTTTTATATTTTCTATTTTTGCACTTTAGCAAATGCAGTAGTTAGCAACATAAGAACATGTATGATTTGGCTTTGAATTTCAAAATTTAGAGTAACTAGTGGTTCGACATGTTGCGCGTTGCGCGAGCGTTTTGAACATGGGACGCAACATGCAACACCGAGTCTCATTACTAATAAATTATTTTCTCTATCACCCCAAGTACCATTGAACTTCCAAACCTCACTGAACTAACTTTTCTAGCTATATGAATTTTTGAAACCATGTCTGCAACATGTGGCGCTACTGACTGTATAAGTTGTCGTGCCTGTTCGAGGATTTTCTGTTGCTTAGATTTGAAATCGAATCTGTTGGTTTGCTATTTTTTTAATGAGGTTAATGGGGTCTTTTTTGGGTCAACATTTCTTTGCATAATAGTTGTAAAAGTTGTCTTGCTGGCTTGCAGTAAACCAGTTTTGTTGTAGGGATTCATTAAGTGTATAAAAATAAATATGTTTAAGATGTTTGTCCAGAATGTTAGGTTGTAGTTGGGATGCTTATAAAATAAATATGCATAAAATCCTTACTTATAGGATGCAAACCAGCTTTTAATGTCAAATATTAATAGTATATAATTGAACAGAAGCAAAATTCCCCTAAAATCCCCCAAAAAAATTAATGTCAACTAAATTTTTTAATCTTGTAGGTCTAACTAATTGTTTTAGAACAGTTTGATAAATCAATTTTTTGTGGTAAGTATATGTCATTCAATTAGAAAGTATAAATCGTAATTATCAATCTCAAAAGTGATCTGATGTATTTTAGTCTTATTTGTATAACCTTGGATCACAAAATTATGTATAATTGTGTGTGTTTGTGATGTATACAGAATGAATCCGCATAATATTTCGAGTGACGACAATGAAGAAAATGTTGATAAAACAAAAGCCGGTAAACAAAAAGTGACTACAAGAAAAAGAAAGCTTACAGGGTATTGTTGGAACCATATGGAGGAATTCTATGATGAGAATGGCAAAAGAAAGGGTAGATTCAACTATTGTTCGGCGGAGTTGAAAGCTGAATCTGGGCCTAACGGAACCTCATCCTTAAATAAGCATGTTAGAAACTGTAGCAAAAATCCAGAAAATGAGGCGAAGAATCAACCTAGTTTGGTGATTAAAAAAACCGAAGACGGACAAGGTACGCTAAAAACATGGAAGTTTGATCCTGTTAAGGTTAGACAACTGCTTATTAAGATGATTTTTGTCGATGAGCTTCCGTTTTCTTTTGTTGAACGGGAAGGGTTTAGGGAGTTTATGGAAGCCTTGTGCCCTAGTTTTAAGGTGCCATCACGTTTCACAATTGTTCGTGACATACTTAACTTATATCTGGATGAGAAAAAGAAGCTTAGAGATTTTTTTGTTAAGAATAAGCAACGAGTATCTTTTACTACCGATACGTGGACATCGGTCCAACGTATTAATTATATGTGTTTGACTGCTCACTTTATTGATGAGAATTGGCAATATCATAAGAGAATAATAAACTTTAAGCCAATACTTAGTCATAAGGGTGAAGATATTGCGGGGTCCCATCAGGAGTGTTTTGATGAATGGGGGATACAATGGGTTATGGCCATTACCATGGACAATGCATCATCAAACGATGATGCGGTTGAAATATTAAAATCTAAGCTATCAAATTTGATTAGCAAAGGCAAGTATTTGCATGTTAGATGTGTGGCTCATATCATTAACCTGATAGTTCAGGATGACTTGAAAGTGCAAAATAACACAATTGATAGCATACGTAATGTCGTTAAACACATAAAAGCATCACCATCTAGGCTTGACACGTTTAAAACATGTGTTGCTACTTCGAAAGTAGAGACAAAAGGTTTGTTGTCTTTAGATGTTAGCACTAGATGGAATAGCACCTATGATATGTTGGAGAGGGCTATTCAATTAGAAAAGGCTATTGATTTTTTTGGTTGTAAGGAAATTAACTTTCGTAATGCCGTTCCAAGTCGTGTTGATTGGGTTTTTGCAAAAAAAAAAATGACAGAAATACTAGAATTGTTTAAACAGAAAACAATTGATTTGTCTTGTTCAAATTACGTAATAGCACATGAGGTTTATGCGGAGGTTAAAGAAATCGGTGATAACCTTAATCAAATGTTTGATGAAAAGGACCTCCATGTTGAATTTTTAAACATGATATCACTGATGAGAAATAAATTTGAAAAATATTATGAAGATGATGGTGATAGAAGTAATAAGTTGTTTGAGTTTGCGGCTATCTTGGATCCACGGGTAAAACTTACTATTGTAGAGTATAGTTGTGCAAAAAGCTGCGAGTTAATGAAACAATCAGGTTTGTCAAAGACAAAAGAAGAGCTTCAAGTAATTGTTAAGGAAATGGTAGATGCGGTGAAAGGTGAGATGAAACAGCTGCTACGAGAATATGAGGATCTGGAACCAATCGGTTCACGTATTCCATCTAGTCAAGGGAATAGAGCTACACAAGGTCGGGGTAAAAAACATGGATGAATAATCTTGAACAGTTTCGGGGTGTTGATGGGCAGTCGTCTAGTAATATGACAGAATTTGATAGATATCTTTTAGAAGATTTGGAATTAATGAGCGAAGAGTTTGATATCCTCCTTTGGTGGAAGGTAAATTCAACTAGATATCCTACCCTGGCACGAATGGCGAAGGGTAATAATTCTTATTTATATGAAGTGTTATATTTTGTAAATATAAGTTCAAATAATTAGCTTTTTTTTTCCAAATTTATTGGCGATTCTGGTTTCAACTGTATCTTCAGAGTCTGCTTTTAGCACAGGTGGTCGGGTAGTAGAGTCCTACAGAAGTTCATTATCACCCACCATTGTTGAGGCGTTAATTTGCACACATGTTTGGATTCGAAAGGGGAGGAAAGAAACACACAAGGAAGAGGAAGATGAGAAATTCGATGAGTTTGCAAAAGGTAAGCATTATTATTTTGTTAAACAAATTCATGTGGTTCTTTTTTTTTTCTAACTGATCGTTTTGTTTTAGATGTTTTTTAGAAGGTCGAAAAGATGAAGATTGAATGAAGATTTAGAGAATAACCATATTGGAGATTGAAGAGATAACAAAGAAATACTTTAGAAAAATTGATTCATTGTTTCATTTATTTTTATGTTTTGAACTTTAAGATTGGTTTGAATAATGCTAATTATCTGAATTGGTATTTTAATTTTAATTTTAATTTATGCTACTATTAGTCTGTTAGTGAATGATGTTATGCTATTTATTTTTTCCTTCATAGGAAATATTGTAGGCCTAAATCGAATAAATGGGTCCAACGGAACCATATGGGTCTAGGACCCGCAAGACCCTCCTAGGACCCGAACCTTTACATTACTAATTGGTTCGGGTAAGGTTCTTATATTTTCCTCTTTTATGGTTCCGGGTCGGGTCGGTTCCGGGTCGGGTCCAGAAGGGTCGGAACCTTTGCTCACCCCTACTAAAAACTGATATATGATAATAATTTCTTTGATCATTCTATTAACAATATTCACAATATATAAGCATTACAACCGAATCTCCTATAATTCAGGACATATTCTCTAGATATCAATTTACAATAGCTTCCTATTATACATAATCTATTATTTTCTTCACAATTCTATTTCAATGCTAGGTGGTTAGGGCTTGAAACTATCATGACATCGACTTACTACTCATAGTCTCGATCGCCAGGTGATCAAGAAGAGAAACTTGTCGGACAAAGGGGATGTTTGGTTGATTAAGTGATGAATCATTAAGATGGTCTGAATGGTTAAGAGGCTCTGAATGGTTAAGAGCTGAATCATTCAACATCCCTTATTAGCTTAATGATCAAGCACTTAATCATTCCATTCAGATGCTGAAACAAACAGTCTGAATGTTGAATGATTCAGACCTGAATGCTTAAGAGGCTGATTAAGAGGCTACCAAACAGCCCCAAAATCACGAAAGAAATGAGTGTCACGACAGTTTCTTCTAAACCTGGTTATATATTACTAGGATTCATTTGTGATTTCTTTAATTCCACAATATGTTCATGTTGCCGGTTTAGGTTGTAGTCCACACATGTTGTCGTCGGTTTGCATTGGTAGTGCTTTGTTGGCTTGAATTGCATCGCGATTGTCACATTTGAACTTTGATTGTTTACATATGTGATTAATTGAGTGTATGGTGATATTATGCGATATGATCATTTTTAATAAACTACTTTTTACAAGACTAGTAGGGTGCCCGCGCGATGTAGCGGGGAACACATACTATTATAAGGGTGTGTATGGTTCGATTCAGTTCGATTATTAGCTTCGACCGAAACTAAAACCAAAGTTATCAGTTAATCGATCTTATTAAACAATCCATTATTTAGTACAATTTATATAGTTAGATTATCGGTTTTTAGTCCGGTTTAGTTAATCTTGGTTAATAACAAAAACCAAACTTTAGGTCAATTTTTTTTGCCTAAAGTACATGAAATGAAGGTATAAATACATGAACCAGAACCATTGATATATTGATATATTTATATCTTTTATACATCCATTTCGTGTATTCATACCACCATTTCATGTACTTCTAAACAAAATTTTAACCAAAGTTTGATTTTGGTTATTAACCAAAATTAACTAAACTGAACTAAAAACAACAATCTAACCAAATAGACTGGACCATTTAATCAGCTGGTTAATAAGATCGATAAACTGATAATGTTGATTTTTTTTCGGTTGATGCTAATAACCGAACTGAATCGAACCAAACCATGCACCATTAGAAGTGTCTGTGTTCTTTACTACGTCATGCAGGCATGGTGGTATGAATATATGAATGATTCTGTTTCAGTTTAACTGATTTCATTAACTGATGGAACAAAACGAAAACGATAACTGATTTTAAGTTAAATCATATATTCGTTAATTTAGTTTTTAATTGATTTTGGTTCAGTTTTGTCTGTTTTTTGTTTTGGCTTTGGTGAATAATTTAGTTATTGCCCACTCTTAGATATTGTTAATCACGTAGCAAATAAAAAATTTTAAATTAAAAAAATAAACAATACTATACTCAAATTAAAGATAATAAAATGCTCACTATTATGATACTATTTTTTGTGTCTGAAAGTATCAACGTATGAAAAAATATGACTATTTAAAAATCATGGGGATTGTTTGCTTAAAATAAGGAAAATAAGTTTAACTATAAATCAAATAAGCAAAAGTTGAGTAAAGTTTAAGGGATTAAAGTGTAACTAAGATGAGATATCTAAGTCTAAAAGTGTTTGAATGACTATTTTACTTTTATTTTAGGGTTGTTAATAAAAATAAAGTTCTTAACTTTTAGGTATCTTAAACTACCATTGCCTCATTCACTATAATATAGTATAGATATTTATTTACACATGTAACCAAATTCAACTATTAGACCATCCGTTGTGGGACATGAGCGATGAGACGCGAGCCACCGACTTCACTCTCAAGTAACCTTATCGCCTGTGCTCACTTGACCCCGTTGTGGCTAGGGGGGAGCACCGGCGCGACCTGTGCTCAATTTGTCCCGTTAACACACGCGAGCACCATCGTGTGTGCTCGTGTCAGGGATCTTCATGTGTGCTCGCGCCAGGGCTGTTGTGGCTGGAGGTGAGTACCGGACTAAAACCTTGCTCGTGCCGGTAGATGCTCGCGTCTCACAACGGACAACCTTATCAAAACTCTGTATCATTAATAGCATGTTTGGATAAACTTATTTGAGTCCAAAAGTACTTTTTGTTAAAATGACTTATTAACTTATAACTTTTTAAAAGGGACTTTTAAAAAAAATGTTTGAGTTAGCTTATGTGGTGATAAGTCAATAAGTTGTTTTGTAAAAAGTGTTTGGATTAGCTTATTTATGTAAAATGACAAAAAAAAAAGACATTATTTAAAAAGTCAAATAAGTTGTTGCTTGTGATCAAAATCAACTTCGCTTGTGGGCTGGCCACTGTCGCGTCAGCGTGGACCCGGTTAAAACAACATAGTCTAACCATTGTAGAGTGACTAGGGGATCCCCTTCTGGGGGGTTGTGATGAACTCTGCGACAACATAGAAAATCACCTTAAAAAAAGTTAAAATAAAAAGTCATTTTTATTTGGCAAATATTATTTTGTAACTTATTAACTTTTTAAAAAAATAATAAATTATAAGGAGATGGAAATAAGGAATGTCAAACATGCATTAAGTACATAATTAAGCTTAACCCATATTTATCTTGACAAATATTATTAGTGTTTTTATTATTGTTATTGTTACCCATATTTTAATATTATTAGTATTTTTATTATGTTATAAAAAATTTGGTTATAGTTACGTATACTTTATTATTATTTATACTTTTTAAGTATTTATTTGTTTTGGTATTATTAGTATTATTTTTAACATTATTACTATTTTTTTATATTAATGAAAGCCATAACTATTAACAACAAGTAAACAAAATGACAAACTCTACACTCATTTTCATCAATACTAGAGTTTGGCAAATATTTTTTTTGGCATATTACCACTTTTTTTTTATTTATTACACCAGTCACTTTTTGTGTAACTTGTTGCATAGCGTGAAGATAATTTACTAGTTTATAATATATTGGGAAAATAGAATTTAATAGTTCCAACTATCGCCTGTTGGCGGATAATACTCTCAACTATCACTTTGGTCATTAGCACTCCAAACTTTCAACTTGTTTGCTTTTATCACTCCCAAACTAACTGAGGTCTAACCTGGTTAGTGTTCATGGCCAAAATGTAAAAACCTAAACTTATATGTGGCCAAAATATAAAAAACAAAACTTAAGGGGCATTTTTGACAATAAACCTTTAACTTATAAATCCCACCCCTACCCCCTCTTCTGTAACAGACCCCCCTTCTCTCCCTCTTTCTCTTTCTCTCTAAACCATCACCCTTCACCACCTTCACCGGAAACCACCACCACCCACCCTTCAACGGAAACCCTGCACCACCGCCGGATTGATTCCCCCACCTATCAAGCTTCTTCTGTAACAGACCGGAAATACACTGAAAAACAGCAGCGGGCTCAATGTGAAAGCATCGAAAACCACCGGAAATACAACATCGTGAAAAACTTGAACCAGCCTGTCTTTGAAAGCACGAAAGTCAACAAAAGCTCTGAATGGTTGGATGGATCATATTTTACCAGAAAAAGTTTCGAAACAGGATCCGATTGGTCAGCTTGTTCCGTTGTTACATCCACACTTCATTTAGGGTTTCGATTGGTACCAGGTTCTCCGTTAACAAGGTAATGTTAATGTTAGGGTTTCGATTGGGGTTGGTTAAAGATTGGTTTTTGGTGGATTTTAGCTAGGGTTTCGATTGGGATTGGTGGGGTTAAAGATTGGTTTTTGTTGGTGCCGTAGTAGTTGTGGTGGTTGTGGTGGAAGGTGTAGGTGGTGCAGTGGTGGTGGAAAGTGTGGTGGGTGGTGGTTGTTGGTGATTTAGAGATAGGAAATGGGTGGTGGGGGGTTTCTGTCAACAGAAGGGGAAGAGGGAAGGGGATGGGGGGTGGTGCAGGCGATGGTGGACTGGTGCAGGCGGTGGCTGTGATGATGATGGTGGTGCAGCAGCGGCGGTCCCAAAAGCAAGTAGTTTACACATAACAATAGTCAAGTACTATTTATTGCTATGCTAGGCCCACACCGGGTTAATGATTAAGGTCATAAGTACACACTATCAACGATCAACAAGTAAAACACATACAAGAATTGCGATTGTGAATATAGACTAAAGCATGATTAAGTGAGTGAAATAATAAGCGTACATGAGTCACCCCAAAAGTGTAAACATGAAAAAGGGGAAAGATATACTCACATTCGCTAAGCTGAATTATCCTCTAAGTGTTGTGAATGTATGTGAGGCGAATCCCAAAGACTCAACAACGTAGCTAGTCCAATTTGAAGAAATAAAAACCGAAAAGGAAAGAATATCAAGCTTCCAATTCGTCAATTATAAGAGCTTATAATCAAAGCTTCAATTGTAGAAGTAATAGACTATATGTCACACCACGCCAATGGCGGAAACACGTGGCGCAACGCTCGAAAGCATATCAAAGTCAAGATTAACACAAACTATATTTAATTAGAAAAGATCAATTTATTAGGATGTCGAAAATGAGTATCTTGTTACAATATTGCACAAAACATTACATAAAACAATGAACATTATGTTTCAATGTGGGGGTATTTCCGTTTATGTTCCAACCCGATGGTAACAATGTGTAACATCACACAAATTTTCTTTATATATATATATATATATATATATATATATATAGAACTCCATCGTTTATTCATCCGATTCATGTTTACAGTATCTTTACCATCCATTTTGTTAATTTTTTTTGTTTAAATAATGACTTATAATCAATATTATATTGGATTGTATTAAAAATTATGATTTAAAAACGTTAAAAAAATGTTTGCTTGTGCCAGGATTCGAACCCGAGTCCCTGGCGGGCTAAACCTTAACCACACCACACAAACCACTACACCATTTGGTGTTTTGTGATGTTAATTAAAACCAATTAAACTTAAACCCTTTCAAAGTCCTAGTCAAAGTCTTGGTCAAAGTCCTAGTCAAAGTCTTAGTCAAACAGTCAAAGTCTTAGTCAAATAGTCAATTCATCATAAAACCTTACTTTATGGTGTTGACCAATTTTAATGGCTAATTGAATCCAAAACTAGTATAAAAACTCACCTATGACTCATTATACTTGGCACCTCTAAATCGATTGTTTCAATCCGATTAAACTTTCCCTCATACCTTTTTTCTATAGTCTATTACTTCTACAATTGAAGCTTTGATTATAAGCTCTTGTAATTGGCGAATTGGAAGCATGATATTCTTTCTTTTTTTCGGATTTTTTATTTCTTCAAATTGGACTAGCTACGTTGTTGAGTCTTTGGGATTCGCCTCACATACATTCACAACGCTTAGAGGATAATTCAGCTTAGCGAATGTGAGTTTACATAGCCCCTTTTTTTCTGTTTTACATTTTGGGGTGAAACATGTTTAAACATTTTATACACTATCATTTACTCATTCTTACATTGTTGAAACTTGTGATTCAATTACACTATCATTTACTCATTCTATCATTTGACTGTAACAAAAAGACACAGTACAATCATTAACATTGATCAAGCCGCCTGTTTAGATTATAGCGCTATAGGTCTGACAAACCCATCCCCCCGCATAAATTCAGGGATGATCGATAACAGTTACACTTTTACTAACTTAGAACACGTAGGAGCTTTGGATCTAGTTTATACTAATCAACTTTTGTAATCATTACTTGTAAGACAAATTGTAAATTGTTTAATATTATTCAACTTTCATTTAGTACCATGAGCTATTGAACAATCATCACTACGTGACATCCCGATGTTTCCGCCATCGGTTGGGGTGTTACACAATGGATGAAACCCCGACCAGTATCCGACATCCCGAATTCCACCGCACTAGCCCCATATCTATTCAGCACTTAGTTATTTGAAAGATATGTTTAAAAAGACGTCAGTATATAAAATATTGGTGAGTTCACAGGTTTTAGTTTCATAACAACAACATTTTCACAGCCATCGACTCGACTCACTTTACCGTATAATTATTTTCCCATTAAATAATTATACTAGGATCTTGTCAATCGACATTTCGTTTTTACACCATGTGCGAAACCTGCACAACCTGTGGCCTTTGTAAGGAGTAGCTAGCTCCTACAAACTATGATGATGAGCAATCCCCTGAGTCCCATAACCAAACCAAGACTAATAAATATGCCCCGCTCCCAGTCGTTTCTCGGATCCCAACGACTTAAGTTCAGAATACGTGCACCCCTTGCATACGCCGATGCATAATCGACGCTATCGATTAGGGGTGGGCCTTGTCAGGCACCAATAGTACTATCCAAATATTCTTTCGGTTTCATTTACCTGAATTAATGGTTACAGTAGCGAGGACTCAACCCCGAGTGACGAACAAAAACTCAAGTACTCATCATGCCACTCATCACATTTTAACCTTTGAAAACATTTCAACATGTGATAACTTTTGACAAACATATCTTTCCCCCAGTTAAAACAGTAAAATGGGGCCATGAAACTCACCTGATGTACAACGTACAATCAAACAGCAGAGAATAGCAAGTCCGTGGTCAACCACCTACGAACGTCCCAGTGCGTGTAAGTCACTAAGTCTATAGCGTGTGCTTTTCCGGCAAGTTGTACACCCAACTCCTAAAACCACCATTTACATATAATTCCCCGTTTAATTAAACACATGTCCTAGGTCCGTTGGTGATGGATTACCCTTGTTACAAGTTACATTTATACTTTCACGAATATTAATTAACTTGTATAATATTATTCTCGACTCAACTTACTTAACGTATAATTATTTTCCCATTAAATAATTATACTTAAGATTTCGCCGTTCGATTATAATATTTTTACCACTCGACACGACTCACTGTACCGTATATTTATTTTTCCATTCAAATAAATATACTAAGGTCTTGTCGTTCGATAATATGTTTTCTACACTCGACTCGACTCACCATACCGTATATTTACTTTCCCATTAAGTAAATACACTAGGATCTCGTCGATTCGATATATTTATATATATATATATATATTATTTTCTGCACTCGACTCGACTTACCTCCCCGTATATTTACTTTCCCATTAAATAAATATACTAAGATTTCGTCGAGTCGAATATATATATATTTTCCTTGTTAAGTCCATACACTTGTTTAACGTTTAATCGTTAGATTATTTACGTTACTTTTCTCCCACGAATATTTTCCAACACTTAGGAAAGTGTTACATATTTTTCACCCAAATCATATATTTTAAATCCTTAAAATATATATATGCTTATCTTGACGTAATGATACTTTTCTCGTCCGTCCGTTTTTTACGTCTTAGTTCGTTAATGTAACACCCCAACCGATGGCGAAATCATCGAGGTGCCACGTAGTGACGATTGTTCAAAAGCACATGGTACTAAAATGTAAATATTATTGAATAAACCAGAATTGTCTTACATGGAAATGGAAAATACATTGTCTAAATGAAATGTAAATATTGAAATAACTGAATTTAAATAAAGAATTAAATGTCTCTTGCTAAAGCACTAGATCAAACTGCACCTGAAACATGTACAAAAATAGGTTTGGTCAACATAAGAAATGTTGGTGAGCATTCCTAGTTTTGATATGTATATAGTAAGTTAAAAAGATATACAATTCAAGTGCATGCTACAGTGCAAATATGTAAACTATGTATCATACAAATGAGCGAAATCAACCCTGTGACTGTATAATGTACTGTATGAACGGTGGTGTAATCATCCAATAAATGGGTGATAACTTAACAATGGCCACGGATTCTCCGATGAAAAAGGGGAAGAATCAATCTAGGCGGATTGTCAATCCAAATAGCGCTATCCAATGTTAAGGTCGGCTTGTACCATTTTAATGATTTAACTAAGTACAAATGTAATCCACATGTAATGTCTAATCATAAAGCACGTTGTAAGCAATGCACATAGTACTAGAATTGTATTGTAAAAATGTAAACTTGTATTTGAAATTGTAATAGTGTACATGTAACACCCCAAAATGTATAAAAGCAAAAAGGGGTAGGAATACTCACTGTCTACGTAATAGCTTGAAATTGAACTGGACAACGAAATATGCGTTGGAAATATTCCAAAGAATCAACCTGAAGAATTTGATAATGTGTAAGGAATAACTCTAGGATACATGAAATTCTAGGGTTTCGAATTGGGGATAAACGTTTATTTGATTAATAAACAAATTGTTTATTAAAATATAAGACATTTAATAAATAAATAAATAAATAAAAGTCTTTTTGTAAAATTTTAAGTTAAATATAGTCACAACATAAGATTTTGATTATGAAAATAATTTTTATAAAATTATTTTCTTGAAAATAGAATAATTAATTTAATTATTTCAAATTGTCAAAATATGACTTTAATATCTATAAATATTAAAATTGAAGAATTTCTAAATTAAAAATTTTATTTCAGTTCTAGATAGTTAGAAATAATTTATATAAAATTTTGGTGCAAAAATATTGAAAAATGAATTTATTATGATTTATTTATGATTAAAACTAACAAAAATTAATTAAAAATATAAAATAAACGGTTTTTCTGAAATAAAAATATTTTTTGGAATGTTTAAGAATATACAAGTTTAGGATAATTTTTGTGAGATTTAATAAAATCGTTTAGATATTTTTATAGAATTTAATAAATATAAATGAATAAACTTGTATTATTAATAATATATATTAAATAAATTATTTTTGAAAAACTAAAATTTGGGTGATGAACTTTATCATTTGAAGATCATATGATAATTTTTGTAGAATTTATAAAACACTTTTAGTATTTAAAAACTATTTTAAGAGATTAAATATGTTAAGTATATATATAAAATGGCAAAAAAAAATATATGTTGGTTATGGGAATCGAACCCGGGCCTCTGGCCGGTTCGGGTTTTATCACAAGCGTGGCCACCAACTGAGCCACACCCTGAGAACGAATTACATTGGATTGGAATTGTTTATATAGGTTTATTAGATTTTTGATTAAATGAAAGAAAAAGAAAAGCTTTGTGTGGGATTCGAACCTTGGCCACTGGCCGGTTCGTTTCCCCTTTATCACGCGTGTAAACCAGCTGGTCTACACCAGCTGGTTGTGTGTTTACCGTTTTAAAATAAATATATACGTAAACTGATTCAAGTGTTCTTCCCCAAATCATACTAATTCGTGCCCTAATTTCCAAATCATCATAATTGGTGATCATTAGCCCCTGAATCTTTGGGGCTAATGATCACAGAGTGCCGAATGTTAGAACCCACGAAAAAGGGACTTACAAAGAGTTTGTGATCGGGTTCGAAGCTTGACCAAAGAAGAACGTCAAACGCGATACAATGAGCTTCGATTAACAGGTTTAGAACAGAAATTGAGTGTAGATAAATGATTATCGGCGAGTGGGGATGGTGTGGGCACGTTCAATTTATAGTGGAAGGCTCAGATTGTAGTTTAGGCAAGTTATTGATTACAGGTTGAAGATGACGCGTCTAAGGATCGATATTTGGAAGGTTTTGACTAAATTAATGTGCAATAAGGGTGCGACTCAGTCAATGGCATCAATTCCCTTCCTTAATCAGATCGATTAACGCGTTTTGGAAGCTTGATTGATGATGAAGAACACGCCAGTTGACTTTTGTAGTCAACTGTTCTATTTTCAAGTTTGCATATAATTATAAAGATAGGTTTCTAAACAGATATCATGATGTAGCTCAATTGGTTTGTATATGTGTTGAATTGGCTTGGGATGCGGGTTCGAACCCCGTCCCAAGCATTTATTTTTTGGCATTTATTCGGCGCGTTTGGAGTTGTTCTAAACTTATAGTATGAATATATGTACCCGAATATGTAATAGAATAATTTTTTTTAAACATTCGAAAATGATGAAAATGTAACGCTTCGTTAATTGCGGTTTAACGTACATCGAATCATAAGAAAATACAAAGAAAGGTGACGGATGTCGCAGCATCCCCTACTTTTAGAAATTTCGTCCCGAAATTCCTTCAAGTGGTAGTCTCTGGAAAAAGATGAGGATACTTTGACATCATTTGATCCTCACGCTCCCAAGTAAACTCTGGGCCTCGTTTGGATTCCCAACGAACTTTGACAATAGGAATTCGGCTTCGCTTAAGCGTCTTGACGTCTCGATCCATAATCTCCACAGGTTTCTCTATGAAGCGCATCGACTCGTCAATCTGGATATCCTCTAAAGGAACATGGAGGTTATCTTCAGCCAAACACTTCTTGAGATTAGAAACATGAAACGTTGGATGGACATTATTGAGCTCTGGTGGTAAATCGAGCTTGTAAGCCACTTTCCCAACTCGCTCAAGGATCTTAAAAGGGCGTACGAACCATGGTGCAAGTTTCCCTTTCTTTCCAAACCGAAATACACCCTTCCAAGGTGAAACCTTGAGAAGTACCATGTCTCCGACTTGAAATTCTAGAGGCTTGCGTCTTTGATCGGCATAGCTCTTTTGTCTGCTTCGAGCAACTTGTAAGTTCTCACGAATGCGAAGAATTTTGTCTGTCGTTTCTTGTATCAGTTCGGGACCGGTGATTTGTGTTTCACCAACCTCGCTCCAACACACAGGGGAACGACATTTGCGACCATAAAGTGCCTCGAATGGTGCCATGTTAATACTGGAATGGTAGCTGTTATTATATGAGAACTCAACCAAGGGTAAGTGCGTGTCCCAATTACCACCAAAGTCGATGATGCACGCTCGAAGCATATCCTCCATTGTTTGGATGGTTCGTTCAGTTTGACCATCCGTCTGCGGGTGATAAGCCGTGCTAAGATTCAGTTGTGTACCAAGTGCGGACTGAAATGTCTGCCAGAAGCGAGAACTAAACCAGCTATCACGATCGGAAATAATGTCTAGAGGAATACCATGACGGCTGACAATCTCACTGATGTAGATCTTAGCCAGCTTCTCAGCTGTGTAGGTCTCGCGAATGGGTAGGAAGTGAGCAGATTTGGTCAAACGATCGACAATAACCGAGATACTGTCATGCCCACGAGTGGTGCGTGGAAGTTTCGTGATGAAGTCCATAGCAATGTTTTCCCACTTCCACACTGGGATTTCTGGTTGCACAAGCAAACCAGATGGACGTTGGTGCTCAGCTTTGACCTTGGAACAAGTAAGGCATTTAGCCACATAAAGAGCTATGTCCTTCTTCATACCGGGCCACCAATACAAAGTACGCAGATCCTGATACATCTTATCTGCACCAGGGTGAATGGAGTAACGAGACTTATGGGACTCGTCCATGAGGAAGGTACGCAGGTTGTCACGATCAGGGATCCAAAGACGGTTCATGAAATAAAGTAAACCATTTTTGGTTTCCAACTGATTTTCGGCTCCACACGACATTTCTTTGTACATGTTGCCCTCAGTAACAGAGACATGTTGGGCTTCAATGATGCGGATTTTGATATCAGACTGGACCTGAGCACAATAAAGTTGGGCATGACCTTTACGACTAAGGGCATCGGCTACAACATTCGCCTTGCCAGGATGGTAGCGAATCTCGCAGTCGTAGTCGTTTAACAACTCGACCCATCGTCGTTGTCGTATATTCAGATCTTTCTGGTTGAAAATGTGTTGAAGACTCTTGTGATCAGTGAAGATTACACATTTTGTACCATATAAATAGTGCCGCCAAATCTTAAGTGCGAAAACGACTGCTCCGAGTTCAAGATCATGGGTAGTGTAATTTTTCTCATGGTTTTTCAGTTGTCGCGATGCATATGCTATAACCTTGCCTCGTTGCATGAGAACACAACCAAGACCTTGGTTAGAGGCATCACAATAAACCATGAAATCCTCATTGCCGTCAGGTAAGGTGAGGATTGGAGCATCACACAGTTTCTGTTTCAATGTCTGGAATGCTTCTTCCTGACTGGGTCCCCATACATATGGTTTATCTTTATGGGTCAAGGAAGTGAGAGGTAAGGCTATCTTGGAGAAGTTGAGAATAAATCGACGATAGTAACCCGCTAAGCCAAGAAAGGAGCGAATTTCCGTGGGAGACTTGGGTGTAATCCAATTTTTAACAGCCTCAATCTTAGCTGGATCCACGTGTATACCCTTGTCACTGATAATGTGTCCCAAAAATTGAACTTCCTTAAGCCAAAATTCACACTTGGAGTATTTGGCATACAGTTGTTCATTCTTCAAAAGACTCAAAATTTGTCTAAGGTGTTGTTCGTGGGCTGATTTGGTTTTAGAGTAAATGAGAATGTCATCGATGAAAACGATTACGAACTTATCCAAGAAGGGTTTGCACACGCGATTCATGAGATCCATGAAGACAGCGGGTGCATTCGTTAATCCAAAAGGCATAACCATGAACTCGTAATGACCATAGCGTGTACGAAAAGCTGTCTTTGGAATATCGTCTTCATGGACTCGTAGTTGATGATATCCCGAACGAAGATCGATCTTTGAGAAGCAAGTCAAACCTTGAAGTTGATCAAAGAGGTCATCAATGCGGGGTAAAGGGTACCGGTTTTTAATGGTGAGTTTATTCAGCTCCCGATAATCAATACACATACGGAAAGATCCATCCTTCTTCTTTACAAATAAGACTGGAGCTCCCCAAGGTGATGAACTGGGACGAATGAAACCCTTGTCTGCCAACTCTTGAAGTTGACTCGCAAGTTCTTGCATCTCGGAAGGTGCAAGGCGGTATGGAGATTTTGCAACGGGCGTAGCACCAGGTACAAGGTCAATACGAAATTCAACAGGACGCACCGGTGGTAGTCCAGGTAAGTCATCAGGAAAGACTTCTGGAAATTCACGAACAACAGGAACATCTTGAATACTCTTGTCTTTACCTTTCTTTTCCACAATATGGGCCAAGAAAGCTACGTATTTCTTGCGTAGATATTTCTGTGCTTGAGTGCAAGACATGAGTTTAAGACCACTAGATGGGTTCTCACCATAAACCCGTAAAAAGTCACCCGATGCGAGAGGAAACCGAATAAATTTCTCAAAGCAGACAACTTCGGCATGATGTTTAGAAAGCCAATCCATACCCACGATAACATCAAAGCTTCCCAATTTCATGGGTATAAGATTAATGGTGAAGTCATGTTCGTTAAGGCTAAGAGTACAACCCTGGATGATAGAATCGATTGAGATGGGTTTACCATCCGCGACCTCGACAGTGAAAGGCGCTCCTAATCTAGAGCGAGTGTGAGATAATAAAGGTTCGAATGCTAACGACACAAAACTTTTATCCGCACCAGTATCAAATAAAATTGAAGCATAACGACCATCAAGTAAAAACGTACCATTCACCACATCATTTGCTTCCTGGGCTTCTGCTGCATTGATGTTGAAAGCCCTACCACGAGCCACTGGGTTTGCTGCACGGTTTGCTGGGACAAGTGCTGGACATTGATTTCTAAGGTGGTTTGGATCACCACAAATGAAGCAAGCTCGACCATATGCTATAGGTTGTGGGTTTTGGCGAGCTGGTTGAGGGTTGGCTGGTTGAGGGTTAACAGGTTGAGCATTGATTGGTTGAGGTCGAAACACTGATCGACATGTGGCAGCTACATGACCGTACCTACCACAGGTGGTACAGTGGCGACAAGGAAAATTTGCGGGGTGATGGTACTGACAGGTGGCACACTTGGGTAAGTTTCCACTATAAACCTTCTTAACAGGAGGATCCTGAGCCATTGGAGCCTGGGCTATTGGAGCCTGAGTTACTGGGGCCACAACAGCATAGTTTCTACCCCTGGACTTCCGCTTCCTAGTGTTGGAACCGGTATTGTCTACAGCAACTCTTGATGTTTCGGTAGTAGGGGTGGGGGTCTTCTCGGCTGGTTTCTTGGTTCCTTTCCTAACCAAATTTCCCTTTTTGACGTGCTTGTCAGTCAAGGAGGCTGCAAGCTGGATGGCTTCTTCCACCGTAGTGGGTCTGCTTCCAGTGACTACATCTTGAATTAGGTCAGGCAATCCCTCAATATATTTCTCGATTGCTCGAGAGACCGGGGTAACCATGTGTGGAACCAAAATACTGAGCTCATGATATCGAGTGTTATACGCAAGATTTTCACCACTGTCTTGTTTCAACCCATGGAACTCTTCCTCTAGTTTCCTCATTTCATTCCTAGGGCAGAATTTGGCGATCATGAGTTCCTTGACCTTAGCCCAAGACAAGGATAGAGCAACATCAGTGCCCCGATTACGCTTTTCACCATTCCACCAGGTCAATGCCCCCTTTTGAAGGACACTGGTAGCATAGCGAACGCGGAGGTCATCAGGACAGTCGCTGTTCACGAAGGTACTTTCCATACTTTCAAACCATTGGAGGAGTCCAGTAGCACCCTCCTCCCCAGTAAACTTGTGACACCCCAACCGATGGCGGAAACATCGAGGTGTCACGTAATGACGATTGTTCAATAGCACATGGACTAAATTGTAAATATTAATAGCAAATAACTTCCATCATTCAAAACGAAATACAAAGAGTCTTAATAGAAATCTCAAACATAAATATTAAATGTTCAACTTTTTTATTTAAGCACTAGGTCCAGCCTAAGCGTGAAAGCATGAAACATCAAACGTCACCTGAAACATGTACAAAAACAATTTTGTCAACACATATAATGTATTGGTGAGTACATCGGTTTGATATATATAGTAAGGTAAACTTTAGCAATTCGTGTGTTATTTTGCAAGATGTAATAAGTGGAATCCGGGTCAAATCAACCCTAAGAGAAGAAAGCAGATATATATAGTATGCGCTAGTAGTAATGTAATACATAGCAATGACGAGGACTCTCAACAGAGTCACAAGGGTATAAACCATAGTACTATTCATTGAAAGCCAGGCCGCCCAGCGGTTAATGATTTGACAGGTCATAGATACACAAAATAACACAAGCAAACACACATAAGAATTGCTATTTTAGTAAAAGGAAATATAAACTTGATAGTAAGTACATGAGTCACCCCGAAATGTAAAATAGTAAAAAAGGGGAAAGATATACTCACAGTTTGCGAAAGCGATCAAAATCCACTTAAGCGGTTGTGAGCTAAGTAGTGAGAATTCCGAGGAATTCAACCTATAACGTATATAAATACTAGTAAGGTAAAGTCTACAAAGTCTAAGGTATCTAGGGTCTAAGGCATTAGGGTTCGCTAAGTCGATTTGAGGAATTAGAGATTTTATGATTAGTCGAATTAATGTAAAAGTTGTATATTAAAAATAATATACCAAAGTTTGTAATATGATTTAGGTAATATAATTATTACCGATTAAATATTTAGATCAAAATATATTTGCATAATTATGACAAAATAATTTAGTTAATTACTTTAACTAATTATTATAAATAATTGCAATAATTTATAAATGTATAAATATTTATATTTTTCACAATGATCTACAAATGGCAAACAAGATTTTTATACATAAAACATTTCTATTTTTATAAAAAGAGTATTCATAAAATAGGTATTTAATAGTACAGATTATTAATTATGTCTAAATAATCATAAATAAGACTAATAATTCAAGACATGATCCAAAAATGCTATTTTTATAGAAAATGGATGATTTCTGATGCAAACAAATTAGAATAATTTTCTCATAATTTTTATAAACTTATTTATATTTAAAACTGATTTAATGAGATTAAATCATGTTTAAATGATTAAAAATAAGAAAATTAATAAAAATAAGTGTTTTCTAACCCAAATATTTTTATTTCAGATTAGAATGGTTAGAAATAATTATCCAAAAAGTTTGAGATTAAAATCATTAAAAATGAATTTTTTTATCAATTATTTATGATTAAAAAGATTTAATTCAATAAAAATATAAAAATAAAAATAAAACATTTTTCAGAAAATAAAAATGTGGAAACATTCTTTATGGTGTCAAGAAGCTACACCTAAATTTTCATGATTTTTGGACAAAAGATGGATTTATTATGAATATTTCACTTAATATCATATATATATATATATAAAAAAAACTATTAAAGTGAAAATTGAAAAGAATTCACCCACAAAAAGGAAGACCCGCGTCCAGGGGGACTCGAACTCGGGTTAGTTCGGGTTTTAGCCAAACACACAACCACTCCACCACTTATCAAGTTTGTTGATTTTAAATCAAATAAAATATATTTAACTTCTAACCATTATTCATCATCTTCCCCAAATTCCTAACCAAACCCTAACCCTCACCTTAAAAACAATAATCCGGTTTATACACAATAATGGACCTGTAATAGAGGGCTTTCGTGAAGGAGTGGCCGAATAACAAAATGGCACCAAGAAAAGAGACTTACAATGTGTATAAAGGTCGCGACAGAAGAAGAAAGAGCCGGGCTAAAAATCACGAATTTGGGTAGCTTCAAACGACGATTTGATATAATTTTTAGTGGGTTTAGAAGGTGTAATGATGCAGAAGTCTAATGATACGATCTATTTATAGTGTTGCTTAGGAAAAAATGATCGTTTGCACTTGTTATAAAAATCCGGCGGTTTCAACACAAAACCCGGATTCAATGTCAATTATTAAGGCGTTATGGACTAGTTTAATGTTTAGAAAAACGTTGGGTCACGAAGGAGAAACGTTTTACAATAATAAAAATGAGTAATGGGGCGTTAAAAAGCAATTTTAAGAGTTCGCCGGAAAAACTTCGCCGGAATCCAAGTGGCCGGAACCGGAAAAACGGGATCAAGAGAGGAGGGAAGGAGAAGTGTTTTAAAACTTTCAACTTTTGGCAGAATTAGTCCCTCTAGTTCATCCTTGTTAGTTAAATTCAAGTTTGGTTAAGTTTTTCTAATAAAACACCAACCAAGTTAACTAACTTAACCCCAAATGTTTTTTTTTTTTTTTAAACTTTGAATTTTATTTTAAATCTTTTACGAATACGTTTTAACACACGCAGTTGATTAAAACTTATACCCGAACCGTAATAAATATAGATGTTAAAAAAAATTAATTCACTCTAAAATTTAATTTGAAAACGACGAAATTTATAGGGATTGTAATAGAAAATTTTGAAGGGCTATTATTGTAAATTTGATGAAAGACGAAGGTGACGAATGTCACAAAACTTCATGGGGTTGCATGAGTTGAAGTGTTTGAATGTGCACCGGGATTGAGTTGCACCCTCTGTGTTGGCACTGTTGCTGTTTTGGGTTAACTCACTAACAAGATTTGGAATCACTGCAGTAATTTGCTCAGCAACAAGAGAATCAAGGCGATGATCAGAACGTTGTCCAGAAGCACGAACAGTGCGTTGGCTAGCATCACGGAGCATACGGCGAGCAGACATCTACAAGGCAGTCAATGAAAAACTATGAGATTAATAAATGTAAGTGTATAATTGCATAAAGGATTATGAATACAAGATATTGTATGTGAAATAGGAGTATATCATTTGAAATATTTGCATAACATGTTTGGATTGCCCTTGTCTAGCTATAAAGCCCAACAAGAACGTTGACTTTTCAAAGAAATTGAGCCCAATGGTGATCAAAGAAGACATGCTTTAGCCTATAAGTGGACACTCACTCTAGGAATCCCCAGGTAAGCATAACAGGTCCGTAAATGGATTTATGCGCTATGCTTGCCTATGCCAGAAAACCCAGTGTACAGGCATCCACCCTCCCAGATTGCACGTGTCCTTTTTCACACTCATTAAAGTTCAACAACTTTGAAGGAGCAAAAATAAGAGTAGGCATTATGCCTAAGAGTGTCTTCATGAAAGGTACTGCTCCCGCTCCATGATGATGTAGTCTTTCCGCTCCTTGTAGGACACCATCTCTATACACCATGATGAAAGATGAGGAGAAATGGAGAAGAAGGGGAAAGATTGAGGAAGGAAAGTGGAGGGTAATGAGGGGAATGATAAATTAGGAAATGTTGTACCTGAAAGTTGAAATTCGGTTATAGTCTAGGCTAAAAGGCATTCTAATAACCTAGTTCCCTATAACCATGGCTCTGATAATAATCTGTAACACCCAACCGATGGCGGAATCATCGAGGTGCCACATAGTGACGATTGTTCAAAAGCACATGGTACTAAAATGTAAATATTATTGAATAAACTAGAATTGTCTTACATGGAAATGGAAAATACATTGTCTAAATGAAATGTAAATATTGAAATAACTGAATTTAAATAAAGCATTAAATGTCTCTTGCTAAAGCACTAGATCAAACTGCACCTGAAACATGTACAAAAATAGATTTGGTCAACATAAGAAATGTTGGTGAGCATTCCTAGTTTTGATATGTATATAGTAAGTTAAAAAGATATACAATTCAAGTGCATGCTACAGTGCAAATATGTAAACTATGTATCATACAAATGAGCGAAATCAACCCTGTGACTGTATAATGTACTGTATGAACGGTGGTGTAATCATCCAATAAATGGGTGATAACTTAACAATGGCCACGGATTCTCCGATGAAAAAGGAGGAGAATCAATCTAGGCGGATTGTCAATCCAAATAGCGCTATCCAATGTTAAGGTCGGCTTGTACCATGTTAATGATTTAACTAAGTACAAATGTAATCCACATGTAATGTCTAAGCATAAAGCACGTTGTAAGCATTGCACATAGTACTAGAATTGTATTGTAAAAATGTAAACTTGTATTTGAAATTGTAATAGTGTACATATAACACCCCAAAAATGTATAAAAGCAAAAAGGGGTAGGAATACTCACTGTCTACGTAATAGCTTGAAATTGAACTGGACAACGAAATATGCGTTGGAAATATTCCAAAGAGTCAACCTAAAGAATTTGATAATGTGTAAGGAATAACTCTAGGATACATGAAATTCTAGGGTTTCGAATTGGGGATAAACGTTTATTTGATTAATAAACAAATTGTTTATTAAAATATAAGAAATTTAATAAATAAATAAATAAAAGTCTTTTTGTAAAATTTTAAGTTAAATATAGTCACAACATAAGATTTTGATTATGAAAATAATTTTTACAAAATTATTTCCTTGAAAATAGAATATTTAATTTAATTATTTCAAATTGTCAAAATATGACTTTAATATCTATAAATATTAAAATTGAAGAATTTCTGAATTAAAAATTTTATTTCAGTTCTAGATAGTTAGAAATAATTTATATAAAATTTTGGTGCAAAAATATTGAAAAATGAATTTATTATGATTTATTTATGATTAAAACTAACAAAAATTAATTAAAAATATAAAATTAACGGTTTTTCTGAAATAAAAATATTTTCTGGAATGTTTAAGAATATACAAGTTTAGGATAATATTTGTGAGATTTAATAAAATCGTTTAGATATTTTTATAGAATTTAATAAATATAAATGAATAAACTTGTATTATTAATAATATATATTAAATAAATTATTTTTGAAAAACTAAAATTTGGGTGATGAACTTTATCATTTGAAGATCATATGATAATTTTTGTAGAATTTATAAAACACTTTTAGTATTTAAAAACTTTTTTAAGAGATTAAATATGTTAAGTATATATATAAAATGGCAAAAAAAGTATATGTTGGTTATGGGAATCGAACCCGGGCCTCTGGCCGGTTTGGGTTTTATCACAAGCGTGGCCACCAACTGAGCCACACCCTGAGAACGAATTACATTGGATTGGAATTGTTTATATAGGTTTATTAGATTTTTGATTAAATGAAAGAAAAAGAAAAGCTTTGTGTGGGATTCGAACCTTGGCCACTGGCCAGTTCGTTTCCCCTTTATCACGCGTGTAAACCAGCTGGTCTACACCAGCTGGTTGTGTGTTTACCGTTTTAAAATAAATATATACGTAAACTGATTCAAGTGTTCTTCCTCAAATCATACTAATTCGTGCCCTAATTTCCAAATCATCATAATTGGTGATCTTTAGCCCCTGAATCTTTGGGGCTAATGATCACAGAGTGCCGAATGTTAGAACCCACGAAAAAGGGACTTACAAAGAGTTTGTGATCGGGTTCGAAGCTTGACCAAAGAAGAACGTCAAATGCGATACAATGAGCTTCGATTAACAGGTTTAGAACAGAAATTGAGTGTAGAGAAATGATTATCGGCGAGTGGGGATGGTGTGGGCACGTTCAATTTATAGTGGAAGGCTCGGATTGTAGTTTAGGCAAGTTATTGATTATAGGTTGAAGATGACGCGTCTAAGGATCGATATTTGGAAGGTTTTGACTAAATTAATGTGCAATAAGGGTGCGACTCAGTCAATGGCATCAATTCCCTTCCTTAATCAGATCGATTAACGCGTTTTGGAAGCTTGATTGATAATGAAGAACACGCCAGTTGACTTTTGTAGTCAACTGTTCTATTTTCAAGTTTGTATTTAATTATAAAGATAGGTTTCTAAACAGATATCATGATGTAGCTCAATTGGTTTGTATATGTGTTGAATTGGCTTGGGACGCGGGTTCGAACCCCGTCCCAAGCATTTATTTTTTGGCATTTATTCGGCACGTTTGGAGTTGTTCTAAACTTATAGTATGAATATATGTACCCGAATATGTAATAGAATATTTTTTTTTAAACATTCAAAAATGATGAAAATGTAACACTTCATTAATTGCGGTTTAACGTACATCGAATCATAAGAAAATACAAAGAAAGGTGACGGATGTCGCAGTTAACACGTCCAAATCCGATTACTTAACTTATATAGTTAATTTTTCCCAAGTTTTCGAATATGTGTATTCTAGGAATGTTATTCACCTCTTTAATTTCCTACACATATTACTTTGAAGTTTTATAAATACCTTTGTGTTTTTAACACAAGACTTGGTAACTTATGATAAAAATGCTCCAACACTTTTATATTCCCATTTATATAAAAGTGTTCATTTTTATATAAGTTTCCACCAAGCTTTTATTTTATCTAACATTTTTATAAAAACCCTTGTTTTTATACATATCCATATGTTAGAAAAGTTCATATTTTTATAAAACTCTATTTTATAAAAATACACTTTTATACAAAATACATGTGTATAATTACTAGTATTTACCAAATCTACATTGGAAAAACAATGTATACATTTGACACCAAACTTTCCATTCTTTCTTCCAAGAATAACAATTTTCTACTAAACTAGTAGACTTTAATGGATCATTTTATGATAATTTAAACCACTTTTAAGTATTTTCAAGTTATCTTCACAAACTATACTTAAATCATCATTTCATTCAAATTTATGTGAACTTTTGAAAACTACAAAAACAATACATAACCATCACCAAAATTTTGGCCCCCATCATACATTTTATCACCATTTTAGTCTTGAAAAGCATATGTTTTATCATGTAAAATTCCATCAAGTTAACCCATGTACAACTTGCTTTCTAGATAACAAAACATAAACTTTAAAGAACAAGAATGAGATCAAGAACACTTACAACTAGCACAAGGCTAGGGAAGATAAAAACACTTGATTTTGATGGGGTTTAGTGTGTTCTTCCTATGTGGTTAAGCTCCAAGCTTGAAACACACAATTGGGGTTTGGAAAATAGATGTTTATGGATGATTTTGGAGTGATAAGAACTTAAAAATGGGTGTGTGTGGGGGTTGTATGTTCACGGCACACAAGAAGAAGAAAAAGAGTTTTTCTTTGATGTTTTATCATGTGTTGTATATCATACTCTTGTATAATATATCCAAGATCTTCCCAGATATAAGATCTAGCTTTAGATCTTCCTTAGATTTAATTGTGCAAAAGAAATCTTAGGAGATATGGAGAAGTGGTGTTGGCCGATTCTTATAAGAAATTGATGGATTTTATAGATCTTATAAGTACCATATAATATCACACAAGATATCTCATGATCTTCCCAAGATCACACATGATCTTACTTGGATTCTAAATCCCTTAAAACATGGATATGGGGTACTTGAATGATCTTGGTGGATATATTACTGTGTGTGTTGGCCGATTCTTATCACAAGAATTGGAAGATTTTGTAATCTTACAAGTACCTCTAATCTCTTATAATATGATCATCAAATCCATCCATGCTTTCCATTATCTTTCATGGATTTTTCTTAGATTGTTGGATACAAAAGAAAGATTATGGAGTGACAATGGGATGGGGCCGGTTTTGGGGTGGGTTTAGTGGGGTCCACAACATAAAACATTTGCTAAATAATAAGTTATACTTCACACTTAGCGTTCGGGTTTCATTCGGGTATTAATCGGATTTTAATTACGTGTTATTCGGACATTATAATAGCCTCTAATAACCCTTAAACATAGCCTAGTTTAAGTGTTGGTTGATTAGTTAGGATTTCGTTGGGTGAAACTATAAGTTATACGTGTACCGGGTGCGGTACGCGCACTTTATTCGTTACCGGGAGACTTGTATAGAAGAAAGGTATAAGGGAAAGTTTAATCGGATTGAAACAATCGATTTAGAGGTGCCCAGTGTAATGGGTCATATGTGAGTTTTTATACTAGTTTTGGATTCAATTAGCCATTAAAATTGGTCAACACCATAAAGTAAGGTTTTATGATGAATTGACTATTTGACTAGGACCTTGACTGTTTGACTAAGACTTTGACTAAGACTTTGACCGGGACTTTGACTAGGACTTTGACTGCGACTTTGACTGTTTGACTGTCTTCGCGGACCGCGAGAACTAAAAACAATCAAAATTTCTAACTTAATCAATTTTAAGTTCCGAACTTGTTTCCTTCGGTTTCTAAGTTGTTTTAGGACCGAAAATTAAGGGTTTTGAGTATCAAGGTCTGAAACATACGTGCTCGGGTGTAGATGTGAGTATAAAACGTGCAATACTTTTACTTATAAAAATTATAAGTTTTATTAAATTGTGACTTTTGGTCCTATTAAAATAGGAGGGTTAAAAATGAAAATTTTGAAATAGTTGAGTGACCAATTATGCACATTTATGAAAAGTGAAAGGTGCAGGTTGTCACAAATGGCCAAAGTGATAGTTGGAAGTATTATCCGCCAATAGGCGATAGTTGGGAGTATTAAAATCCATTTTCCCTAATATAATATGAGTCAACTAAATAAAATGTTATTTGTAATAAACTAGTATTTGAGCCCGAGTTTCGCGACGCGGTCATAGGAGGATGCCAGCGAGGATGTAATTGTAATCCATATATTAATGGATTAATAATAGACCATTTAGGCTTTATTCTAATCGACATTATAAAAAAGCAAGCAACACGGTTAAGTAAAAATGTCTAGAATTAAAAGTTAGCGTTAACTACAATTGGTTAAATAAAAAAAATTAAATTTATTACCTGGCGTACTGAAGAGTTAATATAGACCATGCATGCATATTTTAATCAAAACGGTGTTGCGACAGGAACGTGGTGAGAGTTCATTCGGTATCGTATATCAAAATTCCACATAAAAATAATCACATTATTAATTACATGTCGTAACAAAGGGTTTTTAACATTAAAAATAAAATAACAATATAAACTTAATATATCAATCACCAATTCTGAATAAGAATGTTTACGCAATTCAAACTGTTAGTTTAGGAATACATGAATAAATAAATACAGTGAGATTAGAGTTTTATAACAAGTTTAAAAATATTTTTGATGATAACCATTTTCTTAACTAAATAAACATATTTGTTCGTCGCTAGTAATAAATAATAAAAGTACATAAACATTGCAAAATATTATTTTTTATGTTTAGCTGCTATTCTCTCTTTATTTCTTTACCACTTTACCGTCCTTCGTTCTGGGCCGTTAGTGACCAGACGCGACCACCACATTTAACACTCAATTAATCCAGTCACTTGACCTTGTTCTGATTGTGGTTAAGCAACGGCGCGACCAAATGTCACTTTCTCTCGTTAACGCACGCAACCACCACCGTCTTTGCTCATGCCGAGTCTATTTGCATGGAGCTGTTGTGGTTGGGGGTGAGCACCGAGCTGAAACCTCGCTTAAACCAGGGTCGCTCGCGGCCCGTAACGGACTGTCTAATAATATATTATATTCAGTTGGATAACTACAAGAGAGGTATATCTATTTATTTGACTATTAAAACGTAAGAAATTTTGGCAGTTAACATGTGAATTTTTGAATTATCCTAGATGTTTAAATGTGAATATCCATGAATAGTGCAGCCTTCGTTTTGAGTAGATGTTATATACTAACTGTTTTGATAATGGTAACAAAGAATTATGTGGTGCAATTGGTTTAGCCATTGTTGTGTGTGGTTTGTTGCTCCAGTTCGAATCCCTCTAAGGGCCATCTTTTGCAATTTTTTAAATCTGTTTATAAAAAAAAAAAAAAAAAAAAAAAAAAAAAAAAAAAAAAGTGGGTTAACAGCTGTTGTGTTGTTACTTGTTAGGGATGCCACGTACCCTGTTTGGTTAGTCACTATTCCACTACTTTTTTTTTTTTTTGCTTTAAAAGTTGTTCTTCACTTCTCTCTCATCTTTCTCTCAATTCATTTCTAGAAGCAACGTCTCTCTCATCTTCGTTTCCAAAAATATGCTTCGCAAGATGTCTCGAGCCTCGAGGTGCTTTGGTTCCGGTGACAAGGAGAACCGCACCAACGGTTTCGAGCAGGAGCAGACTTTCGAAGAAGACACGCAATAAGCAAATGATATGAACCTGGAGTCTCTCAAACCCACTTCAATATGTGAACCTCCAGGTTCATATCATTTGCTTATTGTGTGTCTTCTTCGAAAGTCTAATATAACGTTTAGCATATTAATCATCCATGTAGGTAACATGCATGTCACTGATATATTTTTCTTTATATAATAAAATAATATTATAAAGCGACGCTTTAAATCTTCAAACGAATGACGTTCTTTGTCTTATTCTTGACTAGTTTTTATCGCGGGAGCGTCCCGGGTTGAAATATCTAATATTACATAATAAAACATCTAATATGACAACATAATTAATGACTTACCAATATATGATTAATGAATATTCTATTATTATTATTATTATTATTATTATTATTATTTATTTTAAACAAATATCTGACATAAGTTATCATATTCTAATATAAAAAAACGAATCTCTGCGCCGGAGTATAAATCTAACGCCACTACAAAATATTATATAATGTCAAATGAATTCGGAAGTTTGTAATCGATCATTCTAAAAAGAACTAACATGAAATAAGGAAAAAAAGTTATTTATTGAAATATCGAACGCATTAGTATAAGGGTTATGTGATGCGTTAAAAACTTCATGGGTATATAGTTCGGGTATTTTGGTATGTGGTTTCGGGTAATTGGATCGGGTATCACCTAATCCCAGGCCCGACCCAAACCCACAATTTTTTTTAAAACTAATCCCAAACCTGACACAATGCCTGTCGGGTTACAAAAAATAGTCGTTTTTTTCTCCGTTTTTTATATAGCACTATGGTACTCGTTGGAAAGATAATAAAACGCTCGTTAATTTGGTGTAATTTTTTTCTTTAAAAAAATCTCGTATATAAAAGATATTAACGTTTAAAAGTTATGGGATGAAACATGAGAGGAAAATAATAAAAGTTTAATATTTAAATTTAGTAGATTAGGTATTTAATATATTAGGTTAAAATCATATTTATTCCTTTTTTTTAATTGGTCTAGAGTTACCATATTACATCCTATGTGGCATCTCTAAAAGAGAGATTGTATAATATTATGACATGTAGGATTATTCCGGTAAGAAAATTGTTTTGTGTAGGAAGTGTAGGAAGAGTTTTCAACCGTTGGATCAAATCTGATTAAATATTTAGATCAAGGGCATAATAGACTTTTTAGTCATTTTATTAATTATCAAAACCCACAAATTTAGCAACAAAATTATGGATTTTAATGAGATTCAATTATCTAAAATAACTAATTCTTCCACACAATATTCAATCCCTTAACAATCAATCGGTTCTTCATTTTTTTACAATTAATCGATGATGGCAGAAGTTTTTCAAGATCTTTCGAATGGTAAGTCTTGTTTTATTTTTTAGATCATTTTGATTTGTATGAGGTTTATTCAGATTTGATAAAAAGTCTACATTTTTTTTATTATAATCAGATTTGAAGTCGTATAGATCGATTCCATCTGTATAGGAAGTTTTTTATGTTTTTTTGATTTTATTTAAAACACTACAATAAAAACACCATCTACAAAATTATCTAAAACCAAAAACTTAGATGTTCTAACGAGTAAACACTGAATAAAACACTATTTTAAAACATTACTATAAAAACACCATCTACAAAATTATCTAAAACCCAAAACTTAGCTGTTTTAACGAGGAAACAAACGTATAATGTTTTCATATTATATAAACACTGCATAAAACACTGCATAAAACACTATTATAAAAGAACACTATAGATATTAGGTTTATTTGATTTGTTGTTAGTGATAAGAAAGAAGAAGATAGTAAAAGACCTTCGTTGATATTGACAGAGAGATAGAGAGAGGGGTGAGTAAAAATATGATATATTTATTAATTATGCTTGAATTAAGGAGTGGTTAGTAGATATATAAATTAAAATGACTTTTTTACCCTCTTTTAAAACACTAATTAGACCATCCTACCCCTAACCATTAATTTATAATTAGTATAATATTAACTAACCTAAACTTTTAATCTAAACCATCAATTTCTAGATCAAACGGTTGAAAACACTTCCTACTCTTCCTACACAAAACAATTTTCTTACCGGAACCCTACCCTATATATATATATATATATATATATATATATATATATATATATATAGGGGGTGGTTAAAATAAAAACCCACTCAAAACGAAGAAACCCGGAAAACTCTGACTTCCCGAACTTTTTATCATCTGAAAAAATTATACATGATTTTAAGAGTTTTGAGCCAAAAAAATCAAAAAAGCGCCGAGTGGATATTTTTAAAAAAAATAAATAAGTTTTTTGTGTTACATATGTAACATGTCTGTTTTTGTGTAACATACGTAACACAAAAAAAACTTATTTATTTTTTTTAAAAATATCCACTCGGCGCTTTTTTGATTTTTTTGGCTCAAAACTCTTAAAATCATGTATATTACATACCCTAATTTTTTCAGATGATAAAAAGCTTGGGAGGTTAGAGTTTTCCGAGTTTCTTCGTTTTAGAGGGTTTCCGGTATCCCTTTCCCTTATATATATATAGGGTAGGGATCCTAAGAGAACCAACCCCTATTTGAGAACTGAGAGAACCATTCTGAGCCACACATTTCATATAAAGGCAAAATTTTTTTTTTTTTTTTTTTTTTTTTTTTTTTTTTTTTGCTTTAATCGCACATTTTTATGCAAGGAAAATTTTTTTTATTATTTTTTTTGAATTTTTTTTCATTTATACATATGTGTATATGACAATTATACATATGTGTATATAGCATTTTTCAGTTATACATATGTGTATATTTCAGTTATACATATATGTATATAGCATTATACATATGTGTATAATGCAATTATACACATGTGTATACTGAAAAAAAATACAAAAAAAATAAAAAAAAAATTTCCTTACATATAAAGCAGCGATTTTTGCAAAAAAAAAAAAAAAAAAAAAAAAAAAATTTGCCTTAGAGAAATGTGTGGCCCAGAATGGTTCTCTAGTTCTCAATTTAAGAAAAGGTTCTCATTTGAACCAAATCCTATATATATATATATATATATATATATATATATATATATAGGGTAGGGATCCTAAGAGAACCAACCCCTATTTGAGAACTGAGAGAACCATTCTGAGCCACACATTTCATATAAAGGCAAAAAAAAAAAAAATTTTTTTTTTTTTTTTTTTTTTTTTTTTGCTTTAATCGCACATTTTTATGCAAGGAAAATTTTTTTTTTTTATTTTTTTTGAATTTTTTTTTCATTTATACATATGTGTATATGACAATTATACATATGTGTATATAGCAATTATACATATGTGTATATAGCATTATACATATGTGTATAATGCAATTATACACATGTGTATACTGAAAAAAAAATACAAAAAAAAATAAAAAAAAAATTTCCTTACATATAAACCAGCGATTTTTGCATAAAAAAAAAAAAAAAAAAAAAAAAATTTGCCTTAGAGAAATGTGTGGCCCAGAATGGTTCTCTAGTTCTCAATTTGAGAAAAGGTTCTCATTTGAACCAAATCCTATATATCTATCTATATAATAAATGAAAACACTAGGGTTGAATCCTAGATTTTTAGAGGGTCTTGAAGGATCCAAATCCTAAATGGGGCTCCAAGACTAAGTCTTATATAAACCTCTTTTTATTTAGTTTTGTCAACATCCATTTCTCATTCCTCATTCCTCTCCTACTAATTCCTTTCTCATTCCTCATTCCTCTCTCATTGTCATTTTTGCAAGGTATGTTCTTCATCAATCTTAGATGAATCTCGAAAATGTTTTTGAATCTTTTTCTGCATTTTTATTATATTGATACATAATGTTTGCAATCATCTTACATAAAAGATAAAAACAATAGGATTGTATCGTTATTTTTATACAAAGACAAATGACAATCCTATATCTATCAACCTGCTACAAAATATGTGATTATCAACAAGTTTTCGATTATGTTTCTGACCCTTTATAAAATCCCTAAAGTAAATGTTTGAAACCATCTTACATAAAATATAAATACAATCGGTTTCTTATTAAAATAACTTTCTAATCCTATTGTTTGTCGATTATGTTTCTTACAATTTTTGAAATCCATCCACATCGGTTTACTAACATATTAAACCAAACAGAATCGTTTTTTTTTATTAAAACCATTTGATAATCTGTTTACAATCAACTCTCTGCTTTGGATGTAATCGATACGCGAGTAATTCTGCTCAGCTTTAATAATTGAATATATGATTGTGTTTTTTAATAAACAGATTGCAATTGAAATCGGTTTTGAGTATGTGTGAATATAAAAAACAAGTATATATAAAAAAAACAAAATACCGGATTTCATAAAACAAGATAATTAAAATCAGTTTTTAGTATGAGTGACTTTATGTATATTTTAACAAAAGTTTGTTTTTTGCATACGAAGAACAGGATTTCATTAGGACAAATAACTTCAATATGGCTTATCACAAGGGTAACAAATTCTTCAAGGTTATTCATGACCCTTCCGCACGAGTTTTGGTATGACGTTTCTAATATTTTTTAAGTAAAAAAACCTTATTTGTTATTATAATGTTGGTTTTTACGTGTTTGTGCAGACATTGCCTAAATCCATGAACAGGTTTTTGTTATCTAAAAACTTACGAAACAACAACATTAAAGTTTCGACATACCATGGTCAATCTTGGTTTGTTTTGTTAGAATTTATAGATTTTTATATTTCCTTTTGAACTTATTTTAAATAAATTTTACTGATTATTAAAATGTGTTTTGACCTTTGAATATGCTATAAATTTTCAAACTTCTTATTAATTTTAATTTAAATGTGTAATTATTCACATTGACTAAGATTTAATTATGGTCAAATCAATAAATGAGTACGACAATGTGTGAATCAATAATCATTAAAATTTTGTGTTTTTTTTTTCATTTGGTATATTGACATGGAGATGTCTAATTTTACCGAATATTTAGTATGTTGTAATTGTAACAATATGTATACGTTAACCCGTGGTGGCAATACGGTATAATTTAGAATACATATTCACAACTGAATTTACTCACTAACATTCATAATGAATTGATAAATGTAATTGCGAAATTAATGGTTTCCTTATACAATAACAAATTTACTTTGAATACGCATTTACTTGTCCAATTTTCAAGCATGTTAGTAAAGCATATAATAACATATAAAGAACATTTACTTAAATAACATTGAATAGATAAAAAAAACACAACTAGGTATATTCCTTGACATGCGGCATTAAAGGTTTCAATCATTGTTTTTGACTAAATTCAATCAATACATTAATTTATAACAATAATAACAATTCTAATACGGATGCTAATTACCCTCCACTCTTTCATCCATTTCTTATTATTGAATTGATTGAATACCTGTTTTACATAACATGTAAATAACATTTAGTTTAGTAACATTGAATAGATAAAAAAAATCACATCACAAATATGTATAATCATATAAATTCGGCATTAATGGTTTAAATTCTTGACTTTGACTAAATTTAATCAATACATTAATTTATAACAATAATATATAAGAGGTAATTCGAATGCTAATTACCCTCCACTCTTTCATCCATTTCTTATTATTGAATTAATTGAATACCTATATAATGCTTTACATAACATGTAAAGAACATTTAGTTTAATAACATTGAATAAATCAAAAAAAAAAATCACAACTAGGTATAATACTTAAAATTCGCCATTAGTGATTTCAATGCTTGACTTTGACTAAATGTAAACAATACATTAATTTATGACAATAATAACAATGCTAATTCGGATGCTAATTACCCTCCACTCTTTCATCTCTTTCTTATTATTGAATTGATTGAATACCTATATAATGCTTTACATAACATGTAAAGAACATTTAGTTTAATAACATTGAATAGATCAAAAAAAAATCAAAACTAAGTATAATACTTAAAATTCGCCATTAATGATTTCAATGCTTGACTTTGACTAAATTTAATCAATACATTAATTTGTGACCGTCTAGTGTGTGCGACTCGGCTATAGACTAGACTCTAAATGCAGTCCTAGTTCACTATAACCATTGGCTCTGATACCAATCTGTCACACCCTCAAATTACCACTTGCGGGGTTTTACCGCGAGGCGCATGACAAACCAGGATCCAAGTCAACGATCACAATAAACAACTCTATATGAAAAACGTAAACAAACATAACCATTAATTTAACCAGCGGAAGCATTTAAAGAATTTAATCTCTACAAACAGTGTTCCCAAGTATCCAAGACACTTATTACAAAACGTGCACTAAAATCTAGACGCCAATGCAGACCCGTGCGCCTAGTTCCATTCATTGCTACCTTAGCGACCTGAGAAAAACATGCCAAAAAGATGTCAACATATAATGCTGGTGAGTTCACAGGTTTGTTCAAAAATGTTACCAAAGTGTTACCATGCCCATACTATATCAATGTTACCAAGTACGCTAGCTAGGCGTATGTTTCATTACTACTACGATTGGAAACCATTACTAGACACGTTTAGCAATGTTCAGCATGTTTAAGCAGCCCGTATGTTCAGCATGATACCAATGTACCTGTTCGAGACAACATGCACCCGCCCGGCCCTCCAAGCCGACGAGTGGGGCAGGTCACGCCCAATAGATCTATCCACATTTCCCCCGTTGTGCAAACCCGCACATTCATGGTTTCCCCCGGGACTTTCCAAAAGATCGTATAGCAATATAAAGTTAAAACCATAGTATGACATATGTTACCAAAACCGTTTAGCGCATGTTTTCTCCCCCAAAAGTTAAAGCAGTAAAAGTGGGGCCGTGAACTCACCTTAGATAGCGTTCTTCAAATATAAGTAAAGATGTTTAGTCCTTGATAATCCCTCTACCGGAGATCTATCAAAATGTTCACATAAGTGTTCCGACTAATAACCATAAGGTTATCTAGCCCCCGATTGTCCAGATCATAACCGAGTATGTTTTAAAACGTGTTTAAATGTTTAACCGACACACTAGACCGACCCGACATCCCGTTGGTGACCCATTACCCTAACTAATCAAGTACACATAGATTACACGCAAGGTTCAAGCATAAAACACTTAGTTTGTATCAAAAATCTCATTTCTGCATCAGAACGGTCGAACCAGTCAGTTTAAGGCCTCCTTCGCACCTTTTTACTCTCCTTCGCCCGTTTTACCTCTCGTTCGACCGTTTGATGCTTCCTTCGCACGTTTTGCCACGTTCGCCCACTGAAAAGCCTGGTTCGACCCTGGGATTCCTCCTTCGCACCTTCGACTGGTCGAAGGAGGCCAGGTTCGCCCCTGTTGTTCTATTTTGCCTAAAAACGCTTTAAACACATTCAAAACGACTCGAAACATCACCAATCACAGCAGTCAATCATGATTATGTTATCCTAACAAAACCCCACTGATTTTGCCCCAAACCATATCCGTTTCAGCCCTTTCCCAAAATGGTAAAAATTATGGAAACGTCACTTTCATGCATGAAATCTTTACCCAATTTGGAAACTTTTGAAATCGACTCATGTTTGACTTAAAATACTCAGTTGGTCGATCATCCGATCATCCCTATGGGTTCTATTGATTATAAACACCACATGTTACGTCTAGATTCGTCAAAATCCCCAATTTACACATAATATCATCATCCCATCGATTCTAACCCTAAACAACAATCAATCAGCATTAAAAGCAATCCTACATCATGTCTCTAACATAGATAAAGCAGCAAAACATTGAATAACACATTACACCACATAATACTCAATTAACACATGTTATTTATTATGAAAACTCATGTTAAATGATAGGGTTTTGTTTTAGAAAGATGTTTCAAAGGTTTTTAATCATAAAAACACCCTTAGAACAGATCTGGACAATTAAGGTTAGATGAAAACGAATTAAAATGCTTCTAAAAGATTTAGGATTATGAACACACCTTGGATTCTTGTTTAGATGTTGTAGGTAGGTTAGATTATGAAAAAGAAGAGCAAAAACTCCTTCCTTAGTGTTTAAGATCGTTTGAGAGCGTTTTGGGACGGTTAGGGTTTGTGAAATGATGAAAAATGACTAAGGTTGGTATTTATACTGATCCTCCTTCGCGCCAATTGATTGGTCGAAGGTGGTCTCCTTCGCCCCTTTCACAGGGTCGAATGAGACTTGTCCAGGTCGAAGGGAATTCTTCAATTCCACTTCCCTGGTTCGCCCACTTGCATGGGTCGAACCAGACAATTTTCCTCTCCTTCGACCACTCGAAGTGGTCGAACCAGAGCCCCTTCTTAACTAGTTTTCCAGTTTGTCGTGTTTAACGCATTCTAACACATCTTAACACATAAGCATGCATCCTTAGTCTATATTTAGCACATTAAAGCACAGATAATCATTTACACATCATTTAAACACGTCTATGTATATAAACCACCACACAACCCATAATCTACCCATATACTTAATTAGTTCATGTAATGTCACCAACAACGGAACCCGGTACTAGTGTATTACCAAAACGACTCCCAATGATCCTCCAGATCATTGTACCCTGGACAATCCTAACTTGACCCAACTCAACTAACCCGGTTAAGTTTGTTTATAAACGTTTCTCGCTAAGGTAGACTTAGATGTTACTAGTATGTTTAAGCCGAACATGCCGGGTGTCACATCATCCCCACGTTGAAAGAATTTTCGTCCCGAAAATTGCACGAAGCCCAAAAATGAAAAAGACGAAAAGGAAGAAAACGAAAAGAAAGGTTACCGGTTGTCACATCATCCCCACGTTGAAAGGGAATCTCGCCCCGAGATTCACTCTGTTTCAGCAGTAACATGCCTGGACTCGAACGCGCTCTTCGGAAAGAGATGAGGGTACTTAGCCTTCATCTGGTCCTCTCGTTCCCACGTGAACTCCGGTCCACGATCCGAGTTCCAACGAACTTTAACGATGCGGATTTTACTCCGCCGAAGGCTACGAATCTTGTAATCCAGAATCTCGACAGGTTCCTCCACAATGCGAAGACGATCATCCACCTTGATCTCTTCCAGTGGTACAATGAGAGATTCATCAGCCAAACACTTCTTCAAGTTAGACACATGGAAGACGTTGTGCACATTACCGAGCTCTGCCGGTAAGTCAAGTTTATATGCCACCGGCCCAATCCGATCCAGGATTGCGAACGGTCCGACGTAACGAGGGTTAAGCTTGCCACGCTTTCCAAAGCGTATGACGCCCTTCCATGGTGAAACTTTCAGAAGCACCTTGTCCCCAATCTGGAACTCTAGCGGTTTGCGACGGCGATCGGCATAGCTCTTCTGACGATCCCGTGCAGCAGCCAAACGTTGACGGATCTGTACGATTTTCTCCGAAGTTTCGTACACGAGTTCCGGACCAGTGAGCTGGCTCTCGCCCACCTCGGCCCAACAAAGTGGTGATCGGCATTTCCGTCCGTAAAGAGCCTCGAACGGAGCTGCCTTGATGCTAGAGTGATAGCTGTTGTTGTAGGAGAATTCCACCAACGGCAGGTGAATCTCCCAACTTTTGCCAAAATCGATGACACATGCCCGCAGCATGTCCTCCAGTGTTTGTATCGTCCGCTCACTCTGCCCGTCAGTTTGCGGATGATAAGCCGTACTCATATCCAGCTGAGTACCCAAGGCCTTATGAAGAGCCTTCCAGAAACGCGAAGCAAAGCGGGAATCACGATCAGAAATGATAGAAACAGGCACCCCGTGCCGAGAAACCACCTCCTTAAGGTAAAGCCGAGCCAACCGCTCGAGTCCATCCGTTTCCTTAATAGGTATGAAGTGTGCCGATTTCGTCAACCGGTCGACGATCACCCAAATCATGTCGCAGCCACTTGGTGATCTCGGTAGTTTGGTGACGAAATCCATCGTGATCCGCTCCCACTTCCATTCTGGAATCTCAGGTTGCTGTAGGAGACCAGACGGCTTCTGATACTCCACCTTGACCTTAGCACAGGTCAAGCATTTGCTCACATAGGAGGCTATATCAGCCTTCATGTTCGGCCACCAATAAAGTATCTTCAGATCCTGATACATCTTATCGGAGCCTGGATGAATAGAATACCGGGATTTGTGAGCCTCGTCCAAGACAAGCTCCCGTAATCCCCCGAGTAAAGGAACCCAAACACGCCCAGCGAAGTAGTGTAGGCCATCAGACCTAAGCTCAAGGTGTTTGTCCGCACTGTGCATCGTTTCGGCCTTAAGGTTTTCCTCCTTCAAGGCATCCACCTGAGCCGAACGGATCCGGTCAGGTAAGGAGGAATGAATGGTAAGCTGCAAGGCTCGGACACGCCGAGGCTTCGCCGACTCTTTCCTGCTCAAGGCATCCGCCACAACGTTTGCCTTGCCAGGATGGTACTTAATCGCACAGTCGTAGTCGTTCAAGAGTTCAACCCAACGACGCTGCCGCATGTTTAACACCTTCTGGTCGAAAATATGCTGAAGACTCTTGTGATCGGTATATACTTCACACTTGGTACCGTACAAGTAATGTCTCCAGATTTTCAACGCAAAGACCACTGCACCCAGTTCCAAGTCATGAGTAGTGTAGTTCTTCTCATGGACTTTGAGTTGACGAGAAGCATAAGCAATAACCTTCCCGCGCTGCATCAACACGCAACCATGACCCCGAATAGAAGCATCACAGTACACAACGAAATCATCCGTACCCTCAGGAAGGGATAAGATAGGTGCAGAACAAAGTTTAAGCTTCAGCATCTGAAATGCTGATTCCTGTGGTTCGTCCCAGTCGAACTTTCGGTCCTTCTGGGTGAGAGCAGTGAGGGGTTGAGCGATCTTCGAAAATCCCTCGATGAAACGACGATAGTAACCCGCAAGACCTAGGAATTGCCGCACCTCAGATGGCGTCTTTGGTGCTTCCCAGTCTTTAATAGCTTCGATCTTAGCCGGATCGACATGAATTCCCAGTTCATTCACCACATGTCCTAGGAATTGAACTTCACGCAACCAAAAATCACACTTTGAGAACTTAGCATACAACTGCTCTTGTCTCAAAAGTTCCAAGACCAACCGCAGATGTTCCTCGTGATCCGCCTTGTTCTTGGAATAGATCAGAATGTCGTCAATAAACACGATGACGAACTTATCAAGGTAAGGCTTGCAAACGCGGTTCATCAAATCCATGAACACCGCAGGTGCGTTAGTGAGACCAAAAGGCATGACCAAGAACTCAAAATGGCCATAACGAGTGCGAAAGGCAGTCTTCTGAATGTCAGCTTCCCTGACGCGCAACTGGTGATAACCGGACCGCAAATCAATCTTCGAATAATAGCTGGAGCCCTGAAGCTGGTCAAAGAGATCATCAATGCGAGGAAGAGGATAACGATTCTTGATGGTCACTTTGTTCAGCTCACGGTAATCAATTCACATACGAAGGCTCCCGTCCTTCTTCTTCACAAACAAAATAGGAGCTCCCCACGGGGACGAGCTCGGTCGAATGAAACCCTTTTCCAAGAATTCCTGTAACTGGCTGGATAACTCCTGCATCTCGGGAGGTGCAAGACGATACGGAGCTCGGGCAATAGGAGCTGCGCCCGGAGCAAGATCAATACCAAACTCAACCTGACGATGGGGAGGAAGACCAGGCAAATCATCAGGAAACACATCATGAAAGTCACGAACCACCGGGATATCCTCGATCTTCTTCTCATCGTCAGTAGAAACGTTAACAAGTGCCAGAATGGCCGAACAGCCCTTCCGAAGATACTTACGGGCTTTCATGCTGGAAATGATACTCAGCGGGGCACCGCTTTTCTCGCCATGAACCGAAAGGATCTCTCCATCGGGGAGAGGGATCCGAATAACCTTGTCAAAGCAAACAATCTCTGCACGATACAACGATAACCAATCCATGCCCACAACGACATCGAAACTACCCAAAGGTACAGGCATAAGGTCAATGGGGAATGACAGACCCGACAGTTCCAAGTGACACTCCCTAAGGATATGAGTCGCCTCGATGTTCTTACCATTAGCCAATTCTATCAAGTACTTAGCCTCTAAAGGTGTGGGTACTATATCTAGCAACTGACTAACATCCACAGATACGAAGCTCTTATCGGCACCAGAATCAAATAAAACAGAAACATAGCGATTGTTGAGAAGGAACGTACCGGTAACTGTGTCTGGATCCTGCCTAGCCTCCGCAGACCCAATGACGAAAGCACGCGCAGTCCTGCCTCCGCCGCCATTCCCGTTACCGCTACCGTTTCCGCCCCTCCCATTATCGCCCTGCTTCAGCTTGGGACAATCACGCTTGAAGTGTCCCGTGTCACCACAGTTGTAACACCCCTGCCTCCCCTGAGTCCCCTGAGCAGCAGGAGCAGGAGTAGCCGCAGGAGTCTGAGTTGGGGTGAGCGCCACCTTGCAATCCTTAGCATGGTGTCCCAACTGATGGCACCGATGACAACGAGCTCGATCACAATTCCCCGAATGGTGAAAGCCACACTTGTTACACTTGGGATGCTTCCCGACATACCCACCCGTCTTCGCCCCGGAAGAAGACCCAGACGTATCAAACTTCTTCGCCGGCTGAGCTGGCACCACACTCTTCCCCACACTCTCCCACTTCCTCTTGTTCCCCTCAGCAGCCTTCACAGTAGTACCCTTGGGTGGCAAAACGCCTTCCGCCACCTTCAGGTTAGTCATCCGATGAGCTGATCGGACAACTTCAGCAATAGTGGGAAGATTCCCAGCAGCTACCAACCCAGCAATCTCGGGCACTAGTCCAGACACATAGTGCTCGATCCTCCTATACTCGGGTGAGTGTAAGTCAGGACACAACACCGCCAGTTCGTTCCTCCTCACAGTATACTCCTCAATCTCCGACCCAACCATCTTGTAACTCCAGACCTCATGCTCCAACTTCTGTATCTCCTCCCTCGGACAGTACTCACCTCTCAAAAGCTGCACAAACTCCGCCCAAGGCATAGCAATAGCCTCTCCCAACCCCACGTTCTGAGTGGTAGCATTCCACCACGACAATGCAGGCCCCTCAAATGTCGCAGTAGCATACTTCACTCGGTCCTCAGCAGGACAGTTACACATGACAAACACAGATTCCACCTTCTCTAGCCATCGGAGCAGTCCCACCGCTCCCTCAGTTCCAGCGAAGTTATGGGGCTGACAGTCCCTAAACTTCTTATAAGAGCACTGAGGTGGGGGTGGATTGGCACCAACACCTGAAACACGGTACACGAGTAAAACACAAACGAAAGGACACGAAACCCAAAAATGAGGCAAGGTCGACAGAAATCAACTCACCACCCATGGCATTAATCCCGGCCTGGAAATTAGCCATAGCCATGTTCACTTGCTGCTGGAGCAAGTTGTTCAGCTCAGCTTGGGTCATGTTGATGTTCCCACGACCACCGCCGCCAGCACGGCCACCGCCACCACGACCACCACCACGACGTCCACCACCACGAGCACCAGACATGATCTAACAAACCAAGAAATCGAGAGATTCAGATTCACTTCCAGTGTCAACCACTAGAAATTTTTCAAGAGTTAACCTAGGGACAAATTCAGGACTATACATCCAAATTCGAAGTCCATCGGGATTTTCATGCATCCCAGTTTATTATTTCGTGTGCACCCGAAATGATAAACTGCTCTACATGGCCCTCCAGATGTACCCCTAATTTAGACCCCAGTCACCGAACATTGTCGCCTATGTGGCAATAGGTGCAAGTGTAAGAAGGCATGTGTGTGCAAGAACCAACAAATCAACCCCTCCTTCTTCAATCCAGAAGAAGAAGACAAGAGTAGGTAAGAACCCAAACAAAAACGGATGATGTAACAGAGAAGTGTGATGATAATGTAACGACACCCCGACAAAGTTAGTACATGTTCCAAACCGACACAAGTATGTGACCGTCTAGTGTGTGCGACTCGGCTATAGACTAGACTCTAAATGCAGTCCTAGTTCACTATAACCATTGGCTCTGATACCAATCTGTCACACCCTCAAATTACCACTTGCGGGGTTTTACCGCGAGGCGCATGACAAACCAGGATCCAAGTCAACGATCACAATAAACAACTCTATATGAAAAACGTAAACAAACATAACCATTAATTTAACCAGCGGAAGCATTTAAAGAATTTAATCTCTACAAACAGTGTTCCCAAGTATCCAAGACACTTATTACAAAACGTGCACTAAAATCTAGACGCCAATGCAGACCCGTGCGCCTAGTTCCATTCATTGCTACCTTAGCGACCTGAGAAAAACATGCCAAAAAGATGTCAACATATAATGCTGGTGAGTTCACAGGTTTGTTCAAAAATGTTACCAAAGTGTTACCATGCCCATACTATATCAATGTTACCAAGTACGCTAGCTAGGCGTATGTTTCATTACTACTACGATTGGAAACCATTACTAGACACGTTTAGCAATGTTCAGCATGTTTAAGCAGCCCGTATGTTCAGCATGATACCAATGTACCTGTTCGAGACAACATGCACCCGCCCGGCCCTCCAAGCCGACGAGTGGGGCAGGTCACGCCCAATAGATCTATCCACATTTCCCCCGTTGTGCAAACCCGCACATTCATGGTTTCCCCCGGGACTTTCCAAAAGATCGTATAGCAATATAAAGTTAAAACCATAGTATGACATATGTTACCAAAACCGTTTAGCGCATGTTTTCTCCCCCAAAAGTTAAAGCAGTAAAAGTGGGGCCGTGAACTCACCTTAGATAGCGTTCTTCAAATATAAGTAAAGATGTTTAGTCCTTGATAATCCCTCTACCGGAGATCTATCAAAATGTTCACATAAGTGTTCCGACTAATAACCATAAGGTTATCTAGCCCCCGATTGTCCAGATCATAACCGAGTATGTTTTAAAACGTGTTTAAATGTTTAACCGACACACTAGACCGACCCGACATCCCGTTGGTGACCCATTACCCTAACTAATCAAGTACACATAGATTACACGCAAGGTTCAAGCATAAAACACTTAGTTTGTATCAAAAATCTCATTTCTGCATCAGAACGGTCGAACCAGTCAGTTTAAGGCCTCCTTCGCACCTTTTTACTCTCCTTCGCCCGTTTTACCTCTCGTTCGACCGTTTGATGCTTCCTTCGCACGTTTTGCCACGTTCGCCCACTGAAAAGCCTGGTTCGACCCTGGGATTCCTCCTTCGCACCTTCGACTGGTCGAAGGAGGCCAGGTTCGCCCCTGTTGTTCTATTTTGCCTAAAAACGCTTTAAACACATTCAAAACGACTCGAAACATCACCAATCACAGCAGTCAATCATGATTATGTTATCCTAACAAAACCCCACTGATTTTGCCCCAAACCATATCCGTTTCAGCCCTTTCCCAAAATGGTAAAAATTATGGAAACGTCACTTTCATGCATGAAATCTTTACCCAATTTGGAAACTTTTGAAATCGACTCATGTTTGACTTAAAATACTCAGTTGGTCGATCATCCGATCATCCCTATGGGTTCTATTGATTATAAACACCACATGTTACGTCTAGATTCGTCAAAATCCCCAATTTACACATAATATCATCATCCCATCGATTCTAACCCTAAACAACAATCAATCAGCATTAAAAGCAATCCTACATCATGTCTCTAACATAGATAAAGCAGCAAAACATTGAATAACACATTACACCACATAATACTCAATTAACACATGTTATTTATTATGAAAACTCATGTTAAATGATAGGGTTTTGTTTTAGAAAGATGTTTCAAAGGTTTTTAATCATAAAAACACCCTTAGAACAGATCTGGACAATTAAGGTTAGATGAAAACGAATTAAAATGCTTCTAAAAGATTTAGGATTATGAACACACCTTGGATTCTTGTTTAGATGTTGTAGGTAGGTTAGATTATGAAAAAGAAGAGCAAAAACTCCTTCCTTAGTGTTTAAGATCGTTTGAGAGCGTTTTGGGACGGTTAGGGTTTGTGAAATGATGAAAAATGACAAAGGTTGGTATTTATACTGATCCTCCTTCGCGCCAATTGATTGGTCGAATGTGGTCTCCTTCGCCCCTTTCACAGGGTCGAATGAGACTTGTCCAGGTCGAAGGGAATTCTTCAATTCCACTTCCCTGGTTCGCCCACTTGCATGGGTCGAACCAGACAATTTTCCTCTCCTTCGACCACTCGAAGTGGTCGAACCAGAGCCCCTTCTTAACTAGTTTTCCAGTTTGTCGTGTTTAACGCATTCTAACACATCTTAACACATAAGCATGCATCCTTAGTCTATATTTAGCACATTAAAGCACAGATAATCATTTACACATCATTTAAACACGTCTATGTATATAAACCACCACACAACCCATAATCTACCCATATACTTAATTAGTTCATGTAATGTCACCAACAACGGAACCCGGTACTAGTGTATTACCAAAACGACTCCCAATGATCCTCCAGATCATTGTACCCTGGACAATCCTAACTTGACCCAACTCAACTAACCCGGTTAAGTTTGTTTATAAACGTTTCTCGCTAAGTTAGACTTAGATGTTACTAGTATGTTTAAGCCGAACATGCCGGGTGTCACAAAAACAAATTACAATTACAACTAAGTATAATGCTTGACATCCACACTTGACTTTGACTAAATTCAATCAATACATAAAGTTATAACAATAATAACAATTGTAAGTCGAATCCTAATTACCCTCCACTCTTTCATCCGTTTTTTATTATTCAATTGATTGAATTCCTATATAATGTTTGACATAACATATAAAGAACATTACTTAAATAACATTGAATATATCAAAACAAATTACAACTAACTATAATGCTTAACATACGGCTGTTTTGCTTTGGCTAATTGACTTTGACTAAATTCAATCAGTACATAAAGTTATAACAATAATAACACTCTTAATTCGGTTCCTAATTACCCTCCACTCTTTAATCTATTTGTTATTATTGAATTGATTTAATTCCTACATCAATACCTATATAATGCTTGACATACGCCATTTAATCAATAAATGATTGACCTTGACTAAATTCAATCAATACATAATGTTATAACCTTTAAAACAATGCTAATTCAAATGCTAATTAACCGCCCACCATTTCATCCATTTCTTATTATTCGGTAAATTCAATAACTATATAAACAAGTCAAACCAATTCACATACAATTGTAATAAGACACGTTGGAACCACTTTGAGTAATCGCAAAGATATATTATTAGGTTAATTTCTGTTTCTCATATTTAATTACTTAAACATTAGTTATTTTGATTTTGATTTGTTGTTTTATTGAAGTCATCTTTTGGTTTTTACATCATTTTTTCCCAATTAACAAGATCAATTGCTGCTGTAGATGCAAATGAGTTTACAATGGTTAACCAAATTCATGTAAACCGAAACAGTGTGACGTTAAAGCTAAAGATTATTCGGGTTTGGCGTCTACCCGATCGTCGCAATCCTAATGATGTGTACTCAATTGAAATGATCCTATGTGATGAAAATGTAAAAGTTAACAACACGTTTTTTTTTATATCCTATTATTTTTAAATTTCATAACTTTTTTTTTAATTGTGATGCTTTTAATTTTAATGTACATCATTATCTTATTTTTTTTATAATCAACAGGGTGACAGGATTCAAGCGAATGTATTTAAGCGGTTGTTTTTTAAATTCGAGAGGTTTCTGATTGAAAATTCTTCTCTTATTATAAGAAATCCAGGAGTTGGGGTCAATTCCTCTAAATACAAGTATGCTCCAAACCCAAACAAACTCTGCTTGAATATGAATACTCAAGTTTCCGAATATCATGGTTTCCAAGGTCCAGATTTTGGTTTCTCTTTTGGGCCCTTTCAAAGAATTCTGGATAAGGAGGTTGATGAATATGTTACAATAGGTATATTTTAAGCGGTTCTAAAGTTTTTTATATTTGTAGTTTGTTAATATGATTACTTATATTACTATGTGTATATATATATATATATATATATATATATATTTATACAAAAGATAAATGATTAAATAGTTCATTCTTTAACTTTTTTTATATAGATTCTTTGCAAAACATACATTCAAATGTTTATTCAAGTTATACATTCACTATTTATTTTATGTGTACTAATTAATTTTTTTTAAAACTATGTTACGAATAAAAAATTCATTTTTAAGTCAACTGATTACACATCAAACATGTTTGTATATTTCTATTCATGTATGTTTTTGTTTTATAGTATAAAATTATTTGCAAATTATACTTTGATATGTAATTTTTCAATTATTTAGGGATTCAAAGCTCAAGGAACAATATCCAACAGATTGGTTAGCTCAACTCTTAACAACAATGATGAGGCAAATGAAGCTTAAATGGAGTCTGATGTGAAGTTTAATAATGTTTATTACAAATAAAACTTTGTTGATTACTACTATGCTATAAAACCGTTGTTTGTCTTAATTTATTTTTTGCTTCTCTTTCAGTATACTTATATCATCTCATCTATGGTTTTTGTTTTTGTATTTCATTTGTACGTGCAAATTGTGTTTAATTTCAATTATGACCACTAATTTGATAATATACATCTAAATTTGATACAAACTATATAATCTAATGATTGTATTTACATAACAATCATTGAGTTTTATGCTAAAGTAAATTACATTTATTCTAAAAAATAAAACCTAAATACTAACAATTATGTTAATTTGTAAACTCAAATATATCTAATTTTATATTTATATTTTCTAAGTTCTAACAAAGGTTGACTAATCAATCTGTCCCAATCTGCTTAGTAGGGGTGACCATACGAAAACCGATAACTAAAAATTACCGAAACATAACCGATAATGGCACCGAAAAAAAACCGAATCCGAATTAACCGATCGGTTGCGGTTAACATATGCCTTAAACCGAACAATTTGTAAGTATTTCATATATTTTTATTGTGTTTTCATATATATTTGTATCTTGACAAATGACAATCCTATATCTATCAACCTGCTACAAAATATGTGATTATCAACAAGTTTTCGATTATGTTTCTGACCCTTTATAAAATCCCTAAAGTAAATGTTTGAAACCATCTTACATAAAATATAAATACAATCGGTTTCTTATTAAAATAACTTTCTAATCTTATTGTTTGTCGATTATGTTTCTTACAATTTTTGAAATCCATCCACATCGGTTTACTAACATATTAAACCAAACAGAATCGTTTTTTTATTAAAACCATTTGATAATCTGTTTACATTCAACTCTCTGCTTTGGATGTAATCGATACGCGAGTAATTCTGCTCAGCTTTAATCATTGAATATATGATTGTGTTTTTTAATAAACAGATTGCAATTGAAATCGGTTTTGAGTATGTGTGAATATAAAAAACAAGTATATAAAAAAAAACAAAATACCGGATTTCATAAAACAAGATAATTAAAATCAGTTTTTAGTATGAGTGACTTTATGTATATTTTAACAAAAGTTTGTTTTTTGCATACGAAGAACAGGATTTCATTAGGACAAATAACTTCAATATGGCATATCACAAGGGTGACAAATTCTTCAAGGTTATTCATGACCCTTCCGCACGAGTTTTGGTATGACGTTTCTAATATTTTTTAAGTAAAAAAACATTATTTGTTATTATAATGTTGGTTTTTACGTGTTTGTGCAGACATTGCCTAAATCCATGAACAGGTTTTTGTTATCTAAAAACTTACGAAACAACAACATTAAAGTTTCGACATACCATGGTCAACCTTGGTTTGTTTTGTTAGAATTTATAGATTTTTATATTTCCTTTTGAACTTATTTTAAATAGATTTTACTGATTATTAAAATGTGTTTTGACCTTTGAATATGCTATAAATTTTCAAACTTCTTATTAATTTTAATTTAAATGTGTAATTATTCACATTGACTAAGATTTAATTATGGTCAAATCAATAAATGAGTACGACAAGGTGTGAATCAATAATCATTAAAATTTTGTGTTTTTTTTTCATTTGGTATATTGACATGGAGATGTCTAATTTTACCGAATATTTAGTATGTTGTAATTGTAACAATATGTATACGTTAACCCGTGGTGGCAATACGGTATAATTTAGAATACATATTCACAACTGAATTTACTCACTAACATTCATAATGAATTGATAAATGTAATTGCGAAATTTATGGTTTCCTTATATAATAACAAATTTACTTTGAATACGCATTTACTTGTCCAATTTTCAAGCATGTTAGTAAAGCATATAATAACATATAAAGAACATTTACTTAAATAACATTGAATAGATAAAAAAAAAAAAAAAAACACAACTAGGTATAATCCTTGACATGCGGCATTAATGGTTTCAATCATTGTTTTTGACTAAATTCAATCAATACATTAATTTATAACAATAATAACAATTCTAATACGGATGCTAATTACCCTCCACTCTTTCATCCATTTCTTATTATTGAATTGATTGAATACCTGTTTTACATAACATGTAAATAACATTTAGTTTAGTAACATTGAATAGATCAAAAAAAAAATCACATCACAAATATGTATAATCATATAAATTCGGCATTAATGGTTTAAATTCTTGACTTTGACTAAATTTAATCAATACATTAATTTATAACAATAATATATAAGAGGTAATTCGAATGCTAATTACCCTCCACTCTTTCATCCATTTCTTATTATTGAATTAATTGAATACCTATATAATGCTTTACATAACATGTAAAGAACATTTAGTTTAATAACATTGAATAAATCAAAAAAAAAATCACAACTAGGTATAATACTTAAATTCGCCATTAATGATTTCAATGCTTGACTTTGACTAAATGTAATCAATACATTAATTTATGACAATAATAACAATGCTAATTCGGATGCTAATTACCCTCCACTCTTTCATCTATTTCTTATTATTGAATTGATTGAATACCTATATAATGCTTTACATAACATGTAAAGAACATTTAGTTTAATAACATTGAATAGATCAAAAAAAAAATCAAAACTAAGTATAATACTTAAAATTCGCCATTAATGATTTCAATGCTTGACTTTGACTAAATTTAATCAATACATTAATTTATAACAATAATAACAATGCTAATTCGGATGCTAATTACCCTCCACTCTTTCTTCCATTTCTTATTATTGAATTGTTTGAATACCTATATAATGCTTTACATAACATATAAAGAACATTAGTTAAATAACATTGAATAGATCAAAACAAATTACAATTACAACTAAGTATAATGCTTGACATCCACACTTGACTTTGACTAAATTCAATCAATACATAAAGTTATAACAATAATAACAATTGTAAGTCGTATCCTAATTACCCTCCACTCTTTCATCCGTTTTTTATTATTCAATTGATTGAATTCCTATATAATGTTTGACATAACATATAAAGAACATTACTTAAATAACATTGAATATATCGAAACAAATTACAACTAACTATAATGCTTAACATACGGCTGTTTTGCTTTGGCTAATTGACTTTGACTAAATTCAATCAGTACATAAAGTTATAACAATAATAACACTCTTAATTTGGTTCCTAATTACCCTCCACTCTTTAATCTATTTGTTATTATTGAATTGATTTAATTCCTACATCAATACCTATATAATGCTTGACATACGCCATTTAATCAATAAATGATTGACCTTGACTAAATTCAATCAATACATAATGTTATAACCTTTAAAACAATGCTAATTCAAATGCTAATTAACCGCCCACCATTTCATCCATTTCTTATTATTCGGTAAATTCAATAACTATATAAACAAGTCAAACCAATTCACATACAATTGTAATAAGACACGTTGGAACCACTTTGAGTAATCGCAAAGATATATTATTAGGTTAATTTCTGTTTCTCATATTTAATTACTTAAACATTAGTTATTTTGATTTTGATTTGTTGTTTTATTGAAGTCATCTTTTGGTTTTTACATCATTTTTCCCAGTTAACAAGATCAATTTCTGCTGTAGATGCAAATGAGTTTACAATGGTTAACCAAATTCATGTAAACCGAAACAGTGTGGCGTTAAAGCTAAAGATTATTCGGGTTTGGCGTCTACCCGATCGTCGCAATCCTAATGATGTGTACTCAATTTAAATGATCCTATGTGATGAAAATGTAAAAGTTAACAACACGTTTTTTTTTATATATCCTATTATTTTTAAATTTCATAACTTTTTTTTTAATTGTGATGCTTTTAATTTTAATGTATATCAATTATCTTATTTTTTTATAATCAACAGGGTGACAGGATTCAAGCGAATGTATTTAAGCGGTTGTTTTTTAAATTCGAGAGGTTTCTGATTGAAAATTCTTCTCTTATTATAAGAAATCCAGGAGTTGGGGTCAATTCCTCTAAATACAAGTATGCTCCAAACCCAAACAAACTCTGCTTGAATATGAATACTCAAGTTTCCGAATATCATGGTTTCCAAGGTCCAGATTTTGGTTTCTCTTTTGGGCCCTTTCAAAGAATTCTGGATAAGGAGGTTGATGAATATGTTACAATAGGTATATTTTAAGCGGTTCTAAAGTTTTTTATATTTGTAGTTTGTTAATATGATTACTTATATTACTATGTGTATATATATATATATATATATATATTTATACAAAAGATAAATGATTAAATAGTTCATTCTTTAACTTTTTTTATATAGATTCTTTGCAAAACATACATTCAAATGTTTATTCAAGTTATACATTCACTATTTATTTTATGTGTACTAATTAATTTTTTTTAAAACTATGTTACGAATAAAAAATTCATTTTTAAGTCAACTGATTACACATCAAACATGTTTGTATATTTCTATTCATGTATGTTTCTGTTTTATAGTATAAAATTATTTGCAAATTATACTTTGATATGTAATTTTTCAATTATTTAGGGATTCAAAGCTCAAGGACCAATATCCAACAGATTGGTTAGCTCAACTCTTAACAACAATGATGAGGCAAATGAAGCTTAAATGGAGTCTGATGTGAAGTTTAATAATGTTTATTACAAATAAAAACTTTGTTGATTACTACTATGCTATAAAACCGTTGTTTGTCTTAATTTATTTTTTGCTTCTCTTTCAGTATACTTATATCATCTCATCTATGGTTTTTGTTTTTGTATTTCATTTGTACGTGCAAATTGTGTTTAATTTCAATTATGACCACTAATTTGATAATATACATCTAATTTTGATACAAACTATATAATCTAATGATTGTATTTACATAACAATCATTGAGTTTTATGCTAAAGTAAATTACATTTATCGTAAAAAATAAAACCTAAATACTAACAATTATGTTAATTTGTAAACTCAAATATATCTAATTTTATATTTATATTTTCTAAGTTCTAACAAAGGTTGACTAATCAATCTGTCCCAATCTGCTTAGTAGGGGTGACCATACGAAAAACGATAACTAAAAATTACCGAAACATAACCGATAACGGCACCGAAAAAAACCGAATCCGAATTAACCGATCGGTTGCGGTTAACATATGCCTTAAACCGAACAATTTGTAAGTATTTCATATATTTTTATTGCGTTTTCATATATATTTGTATCTTGAAAAATGTGACGACCCGGAAAATTTTTCTTCTTATTTGTTTTCCCTCCTCGACTTCGGGAAATTTTCGGGACGAAAATTCTTTCAACAGGGGGATGATGTGACACCCGGCAACTTTCGGTAACTAACTTTTGAAAACTTAGTAAGTCTACCTTAGCGAGTCGCGCATACGTTACACATGGTCGAGTCGAGTCGCACATCATTAGGGTTTTAACATACGCAAGTCTCGGGTCCCGGGAATTGGTGATCGGGCGGGAACGTGTCATTTACCATGTATTATATGTTTACAATCATTATGTGACTTGTCGGTATGTGAATATGTGCTAACATGTGTTAAAACGGGGTTTAACGCGCAAAACACACCAACTGTGGGGCTATAGGCGATTAGGCTTAATGGGATAGCCTAATCGCATGTTAAAGGGGCGAGTAGCAGGATGCTTATGGGCGAGTAGGGCAAATCGCCTATACATTCATGCGAGTAGGCACCCTACTCGCGTATAGGTCTGCACACTCGCATGAATACGTGCTGGACGACCAAAAACGCTTATAAATACCACCCTTGACCTCCAAAACATCATTTGTGCAACCCTAGCCGTCCCATAACATAACCCAACACCCACACACCCTCTGGAACTCGTTTTTGCATCAAAACCACCATTTTCAAGCTTATTCCATCATCACCTCTTCATTTCAAGGTGTGTTCTTCAAACCCAAACCTTTAAATGATTATGTTTTACTCCCTAAACGTCCAGACCTGACTTATAAACGTTTTTATCTTTGAAAATCCATTTAAAACCATTTTTAAACAAACCTACACCTTTACATGCGTTATATGTGTTATATGTGTTAAAGATAAGATTTTTAGGATTGAATCATGGTTGTTCTTATGTTATTTTGATGTTTATTGCTGAGATAAGTTAGTATGATGATGTCCTAGGAGTTTGGATGGTTTTGGTGGTGTATTGTTGATATTTGATATTTTGACCCATTTGAAGGATTTTAGAGGATTAAGGATGTAATGTGGTGTGTTGTTGATTGAATGATGTTAGGGTTTGCTCTAGGATGATGCTAGAACAGTAGGATGCTATCGGACAACGTGATTATGTGGTTAAATCTGAATATTTGCTATTTAGGGTAAGTTCTTGCATGTTGATGTGATGTTTACATGCTAAGTTGCCATTTTGGGAAAACGCTCGCATTCGGGACTGTTAGAATGATGAAAACTTAGGGGTTTTGCTTGAAATATGTTTGTTAATGTGTTAGGATGATTATTGGATGTTTTTACATGTTTCGGATCTGATTTGGAGCGTTAAACGCGCGAAATTGCATTGTCCAGCTGCAACAGGCGAGTAGCACCCTAATCGCATGATGCTAAGGGCGATTAGGGGTGTACTCGCCAGTAGGTGAGGCCTACTCGTGTGTATAACAGGCGATTGGCCTTGTAATCGCCTGTTGACCAGCCCTAATCACATGTTGACTTTTCCTAATTGCTAGTTTGATTCCTAATCGCGTGTAATGCTGCTGTATGTATATTTTAACATCCCGGAACATGATTTGACGCCTAGGAACATGATAGGAACCCCGGGATTCACCCAATGACTTAGTAACACGTATTCGGACCTGTTTATGCGTTAATCAGACATTATGCTAGACTAGGTGAACTGTTGCGCGTATTAAGTGTTTAATTGCATATGTGGCATGTTGTCTTGTAATTATCTAACACGTGGATTGTCGGGTCACCAATGGGATGTCGAGTCTTGTCTTACGTTGTCTGGTTGTCGGTTAAACATGCTTTTCGAACACATAATGGTCATGGACTGGACTTAGGGACTAATGAACCCGATGGGTTATTAGTCTAACTTAACACATATCTTATGATAGGTCGCCAATAGTTGGGACTATCATATCTCGTAAACGGTTTACTCATATCACGCATACGGATTACACAACCTAAGGTGAGTTCACGGCCCCACATTTTACTGTTTATGTTTTCGGGGAAGAAACATGCTTAAAACTCTTTTATGACTTATGACTTGTTAAACGCTTATGGCTCATGACTCTTTATCACGTTATACTATGGCTCACTTATCGTACTATACGGTTCATCGAAAATCCCTCGAAACCACTAACATGGGTATATGGCGGGGAAATATGGATAGCGCTATTGGGAACTGACAAACCCCACTCGACGGTTGGACCGGGCGGGTGCATATTGTCTCTAACAAAACAAGGTCTACCGGCGATGACGGTAGCCCATAGGAACTAAGGGTAACACACGGCTTAGTCAGTAATGGTTTCACCCGTATGAGTATCTCATTCTGCGCCTGGTTTGGCGTTCTCATAAGCATAGTAGTAATTGTGATGGTAACATTTTTGAAGGATCACTGTAAACGTTTAATTAAAACCTGTGAACTCACCAGCATTATATGTTGACTCTTTTAGCATGTTTTCTCAGGTCGCTAAGGTAGCAGCTGTCGGATAGGCGCACGTGGTCGCACTGGAGTCGTCTCGCGTCTAGGGTCTCATCTGCATGTTTTGAAATTATGAACTTTTGAACTTATGTTTATTTATGCATGACTTTTGTAAACTTTAAAAGGCTTCCGCACTGTTGAATGTTGGATTTAAACTTATGCACGGTTTTGTTTACGTATGTTTTTACATTTAGACGTCGTTTATTGTGACCGTTGACTTGGATCCTGGTATGTCACACGCCTCGCGGTGCGTTTTCATATATATTTGTATCTTGAAAAAAGGTCCAAACAATTTACTAAATACTTTAAGTTTATAATTTTGCACAACTTTTATGTTTGAATATTAACCGAACATAACCGAAACCAAAACCGATAACCGACAAATTTACGTAACCAAAGTAACGATCGATTTAGGTTATTGTTTTTCCTAAAACCGAACATCGGTTTTCGGTTTTTGTTATATTTAAAAACCGAACATAAGGGACATTTGATCACCGTTACTGCTTAGTATGATTAAAATATACATTATTTGATAATATTAAATCTATATACTAAAAAAACAAATTAATCTGATTTAATTCTACTAATTACACAACAATTATTGAGGTATAATTGATATTTTGAAAAGATCCTCATTCAAAGACCAGTCAATATATTTTGACAACATTTTATGCACTAAATGTGCTCATTTATGCACTAAATGTGCTAATTTTAAGTTCTTTTACCAATCAACCTACAAATTTTATTAATCACATATTTCTACTTCACCTATATATTTACATGAATACAAGTCTTTCACACTTATGCAATCAACATTATCACATTGTTATCATTCAATTATATAATTCTCTCTTTCGAACAAGTTATGTACTAATTACAATTACATTAAAAATAAAAATATGATAAAAAGTCATTTACAAAAACATAATGTATTCATACCTTTGTTATTTTTTTCAAAACTTTATACTTTTGTTGAGTACTGATCATAATAGGTAATCGGTTTTCATTACTAACGTTACTGAGGGCTTATAAAAAATATCCACTTTGACGTTTATATAAGAAAAAAAATTTCAGGCTAACCGTTATTTTTAACACTTTACGTTTGTAGCTACTAAACTTGAACAATACAACTCTTAGTTTCATATAATTTTTTTATTTACTATGGTTTGCACCGTGGGTCCCCACGGGTCTCAAACCTAGTATATATATATATATATAGATTCAACAATGTTTTAACACGTTTTAATGCACAATATTGTTACATTAAATTCTATCATTTAGAATTGAAATATTTAATTCCAAAGTAGGGTCTCTCCAACATAGTTTGATTAAAATGGGACAACGAGACTATTCAAACACAAAGAAATTCGTCATTCCAAAAAAAAAAAAAAAAAACTGTAATAGTTTGTTTCTCATATCATAATGCAAAATTTTTCACGTCTAAATCTATTTTAAATTTTTGTTATTTGTGTTAGTTTCAGTTCATTCTTAATTAATAAAAAAATATACTAAACACATTAGAATGTGAAAAAAAAAAAAAAAAAAAAAAGACAAGAAAAGGTGGCCCATTGACTCCAAGTTGTCGATGACACGAGTTTGACAAAATGAGAATGGGAAAAAGGTGTAACCCACACACATGCCGAAGAGGTTTGTATTTCAAATGGATCATTCTTTTCCTACTTATGAACCCACATCAAAATATCAAATAGTGCTGGATATTATAAAAAGATGACAAAAGTTCAAAAATAGTTTCATTTTTAGGTATCAAGTAATTACACGATGTTAATTTTTCATCTATTTCAAACTTAGCATGTGATCCATATAGGAAAAGTCAATAAAATGAAGAGATACATCCAAAATCACACAATTTTATCTTTTGAGACGTACGTATTTTGTATGATATTGCAATTTCAAAAGCTACTATTGTCTCAAAGACCCGATTACAATAACTCTTTACAAAAACAAAATGACCCCATATCCCCTTATGCATGCAGAAATCATTATGCAAATAGGAAACCAAATGAAATAAGGAAATTAAAATTCAAACAATTAGAAAAAAGTACATGATTAAAATAAAAAAGACAAATAATTAAAATAAAACGGGCTAAACATTGTTATTCCACCACCACCGACCACCACCATCGTAGCCACCCACCACTACCATCACCACGGCCAATCACCATCACCAACACTGCACGTCGTCCACCACCACCGCTGCCGCCGCCACCACGACCAACCACTGTTACTGCTTTTCAATTTTTACATTTTGTCACAAATCATTTTTTTTATTTTAATTAAATCCCGACACATTTCCACATTAAAGTATGATCCTTTATATTTTTTTATCTTTCATAAATTTTTCATTTACACTTTGATCAAAATTTCGTGATTCGATAGTACGTGTCCTAGACCGAGTTGGTAATTAATATTTTATATGTTTTACATTTAAGTATAATTTTTGTACGTTAACACGTTGCAACAGCCATGTGTGATTCAATGTTTACGTCTACTTTTCTTTCAATTTAATATTTTTGCTGCAATGCACGAATCCTAATTACTAGTTTAATATTATTTAAGGTATCGTTCTCTATATTGATCACTTAAACAATTAAAAAACATTAATGATCTCTAAGGTTGTGTGTAGCAGGTTAAGTTGTGGGGCGCTATGAAGCCTATAGCGCCCGGGCACACCGCCCCCCGGGCGCTATAGGGCGTTATGGGGCCAAGGCGTTTTCCATATAACGAGCGCAATATTTTGATTTGTGTCATATGACCGTTACCAATGGTCTCTTTATTTAAAAAAAATAAAAATTTAAACCTATATATAAACATACACTACACACATATACCTTCACACATACAATTCACACACATACACTACACACATACAACCTTCAACCCTCAAACAAATTCAACACACAAACAAATCACCAAAATGTCATCCCCTCCCTCCGATGACTCGCTTGTCGATCTATATAATCGGTTTTTTCACGATGACGGCGCGGAAGAGGACGAAGCCGTTACGAGTGCGGTTCAACTAGCGTCTAGCGCGGTGCAACTTGAAAGTACTTCCGCCCCACGGCCGATATTGTCTAGGCAATATATAGAGCGAGACCGTGTAGCCGAGAGGCGTTTTGGTCAGACACAAGATGAAAAAAGGCAATATTTTAAAAGAGTTCATGAGTCTGCAAGAAAGGACGTCGAGAGGTGTTTTAGCGTTCTTCAAGCACGATGGCATTTTGTTAGAAATCCTTGTCGTATGTGGGAAAAAGAAAGGATTAGAATGGTGATGTATGCTTGTATCATAATGCATAATATGATACTTGAAGATGAAGGAAAGGCAATATGCCCAAACTATGTAGCAGAAGAAGATGTTCAAGGGACGCAAGCGACACAGGAGGAGAGATTTCAAAACAATTCCATGTTGCGTTCCAAGGATATACATAACACGTTGAAGGCGGATTTGGTTGAGGAAGCATGGGCGATTCGCACGATTCATCACAACCAAGAAGAAGAAGAAGCAGGAGGAGGAGGAGGAGAAGAAGGAGAAAATGAAGATGAAGACGACGACTAGTTTTTTTAAATATTTGTAGTTTTTTTAAGTATTTGTAATTTTTTTTAAGTATTTGTAACTTTTTTTAAGTATTTGTATTTTTTTAGTATTTGTAATATTTATATACTTAATGGAATATTTAAACTATTTAATATTATTATTTAAATAAGAAAAATAATAATTAAACAATGATTACCCAATCATTTATAACCTCACATAACCCCTCTTCCCACTACACCCTCTTTTTCCATAACACCCCATAACCCCCCTTCTATTACTTTTTAATATTTTAATACTCATAACCCCCCATAACCCCCCACCACTACACATACACTAATAGCTGACATTTTTTGTGTATATTTTATATAATATTTAAATATTATTTATGGTCTTTTTCTCTGTATTATTTATATACGCAAAAAATTGCAATATTATGAGATGATTATAGTGTATACATACTTGTTTAATTGTACAATGCAACCAAGTAGTTTTCGTTGTTTAACAATTGTAATACACAGATTAATTTTTAATACCAATCTTAATCAATTCATCCTAAAGTTTAGTTATAAAAACTTTTTAAATTAATATTTTATAACAAAATCTTTCTGTCTTTCTATACCTTTTTTTCATATTGCCGTAGTGGTAGGCTAGTAGCCCTTATGCTTTATTATATACTAGGTTATGTACCCGTGTGATATACGGGTTGAATAATTTAAATTATATATATATTATATATAAATTTAAAATATAATTAAGAAAAATTAGATTACATATGTTATATAAAATAAAAAAAAAGTTTTCTGTACAACCGAAAAAATATTAAATATTCATCAGCCCCTAAATGATTTATTGTAAAAAAACATTTTCATTCACATAAAACTTGTTTCAAACATTCCAAAATAGATCTTCCCTAGACAGCTATTACCTTGTAGACGGCAGGTACAACAAAATGTAACATCCCGTTATATATATATATATATATATAATGTGTTAGTTCATATTTATTAGTGTATAAAACGGGTCATTAATCAGTAAAACGAACTCATAACATGTGACATTGATACTCGTGTATTTAAAGCTAGTTAACGAGCAAGTGACGAACAACATGATTATTTGAAATATGAGATCTAGGCGAGTAATTAGTATTATATGAGACCGTTTAGTGACAATATAATATATTATATATATTGACCCTGCTTCGTTTTAATAAAACTTAAGTCAAAATGTACAGAAAAATAAGCTCATCTCAACCGTATATTTGTAACTTTATAAAACATTATAGCTTAAAATTTATAAGAGAAAAACAAGGGAAGCAACTGAATTAATTATTATAATATAATAATATAAGTTTAAAACTCATATATAAGTCATAACTAGTGGGAATGCCCGCGCGTTGCGGCGGGTGTCCTGACTTATATTAGATTCAATTATGATGATGACTACAAATCACAACCTATTCCGGGTTTATAACATTTTATTTCATTCAACGAAAAATAGTCGTAGATCTATAAGGTCACAAAAAACTATCCGTTCAATGAGAAAAAGAATTGTAGAGTCATTCAACCTGTATGACACGCTCCTTTTTTAAGTAAAAGCTTCTAACAAATCAAACTTCTTTGACATGATCCCCATTTAACTAAATATGTAATTAATTTTTTTTCTCGTACTTTGTAATCAGCGAAGCCTAAGAACAATAGTACTACGCTAAACACAAAGGGTCGACTGAGTTGCAGTCTAGGACATTTAGTCGATTGATTTCATTGAAGATTCGTGAGGAAACGATTCGATATAGCATTAAATCGGCATGGAGATGATATCTACGACAATAATTTCTAATATAGTAATAGTATACTAAACACAAAGAGGGGTACACATGTAATAAAAGTATGGAGATTATCAACTTTAGCCTATGCATTTTCATTTGTCATCCTAAAATTTATGTGATATTATCCCATCCAGTTTGTTTAATAACTAGTTTTTTACCCGCCGCGCGTTGCGGCGGCGCCGTACGCGACATAATAACGTATATACTATAATCGATTGCACGTCATGGCGGTGTCATACAGGGCTTGATTAAGTATATAGAATAAACATGTTAGTGATGATTTATGTTTTCGTATATAGAATAAACATGCCGCGGCGGTGTCGTACATGGCGTGATTAAGTATATAGACCCACAATCGACATCATAAATTATAGACGACAATGAAGCGTAGATCAAATAAAACGTATATAAAATAAACATGTGTGACAGTGTCGTACATGGCTAAGTATAGACTACAATATATTTGGAGATATAGTAATTTGCATTTACAGGATAAATTAAGATGTCTTATTAAAGATACGATCATATACAGGAGTGGTTTGGAAAAGACTTGATGTTTCTTATGACCCAGGTTCGATTCCCACTCTCTTCATTATTTTCTACGGCATCCAGGTGAAGAGCGAATACGGATTGCGTTGGTTCGACTCGGATAGGAGGCAAAGTTTTACCTATTATTCCATTGTCGTGCATTCGGACAGGTGGAGGTCGGGTTTCCGCATATCTCGGAGAGCCAAGGGGCTGGCGGCGGTCGAGTAATCGACTCGATCACAGCGCCCGGTGTCACGGTGATTGACACGCTGTTCCTTGCCATTCAAAAAAAATCTTAAGATCAATAAATAACCAAAGGAAAGTAATTAATAATTATATGTTTTTAGTTATGTTATTTCCAACACCTTGTGGACGTGAAAGAACTTTTAAATAGGATTTTTAGTTTATGTTTTCAACATATTTAACTAACCGCATACACAAATTGTATTAGTTAGTTTATTTGGCCAGGGTTTTTTCGCGCACACTATTTGCAGAGGAAAAACGGTGCAGAGATGGTTTCCGGTAACGACGGTGGTGGGTGTGTTCGGAGACGGCAACAATCAAACCTCCTAATACCCACCTTTCCACCTTCATAACCGCCACGCGATCGCCATAGCTAGTACCATCACCATTCTAAAGGTCTTCACCTGCTATCCGTAACAATCCATCACCAAACGAACACCACCACATCATTTACGATCCAGCCGCCGGCCACTGCACCATGACGTCGCCACCTTCAAAGCATCATCTCCGGTAATCAAACCGTGTGGGGATGTTCAGTAGAGACAGGGCAAAGCCGGTTATTTAAGGTATATAGGAAGGACCGGCAGCGGCCTCCACATGTTCGCCACCAGATACGGGTGCAATGTAAACTTGTCCGGTGTCCTACGCTTTAGTGCTGATGTAGCGAAGGTGGCGTGAATATGTAAACCATGTGGCCAAACAAAATCATTCTGTGCAAAAATAAGCAATAAACCATGACGTAAAACATGATGTCATTTGCTACAGTAATGTGCTCTCACATGAAAACTTACTAAATGTATATATATATAATGTATGAACCATTTTAACCCTCCCTAAAAGGATTTTTTTTTACTAAAACTATATGTTCTAACATGAACCCGTACTTTTTTTTGAACGGTCAATGAATCAATTCCGAGCACTCTCGGGCACCCTTTTGGCGAATCAGGTACTCGAGAGTACCCGGGCCATCAATTGCCACCAATTCCCGGGAAAACCCGACCACTCACCCACCCGAAAGCACGACGGTGAAATAGTCGGTAAACCGGTCAGGATCAGGACTTGAACCCAAGCCAATGGCCAGGTCATCCTTTATTCCCCCCCCCCCCCCCATCAATGTCCTCCAAATGTAGCTAGTGAGAATTTAACCCAAGCCTCTGTTGGATATTTTAGTGTAATTGGATTGACTGTGTTGACCAATATGTTCATAACACTACGCCAATAAAGGCCTTTGGTCACACCAAAAAAGTGTGACCATATGTCTTTTGCCACACTTTTTTTTCCAGCTCAAGTGTGACCATAGGTCGAGTCATCATAGGTGCATATGGTCACATTTACTTATAGTGGCCGTAGCACCTTAAAAGTGTGGCTATAGGGTACCTGTATTTCTTACTGGAATCAAGAATTCTCTTTATTAAGTGTGGCTAAAGGATAGTAACGACCACACGAATTTACTTTAAGTGCGACTGTTTTTATTATATAGACACATGAATTTACTAAAAAGTTTGTTTTAGTCAAATAAATTAAATAAACCATGGCAAAAGGGTAGTAATAACCACATGAATGTCTTGTAAGTATGGTTAGTTCTATTATATAGTTACATGAATTGAATGTAAGTATGGCTAAAAACTATTTCTAGGCACACACAACAATTTATTAATTATAAGTGTGACTATTGTCTAAACTTTGGTCACACATGATTTTTTTTTGCATGACGTTTGCTATAATTTCGTCACACAATAAAAAACAAATTGACAATGGTGTGGCTAATGAATATGTAAAGCCACATGAAATTGTTAATCTAAGTGTAGCTATATGCTAACCTTTAGTCACACATAATGGTTTTTCCCATGACGTTTGATATTATTCTGTCACACAGATAAAAACAAAGTGACAATGTGTAACTATTGTCTAACCTTTGGTCACACACATTTTTTCCCGTGACGTTTGTTAGGATTGCGTCTCACAATAAAAAACAAATTGAAAATGGTGTGGCTGATAGGTAACTAAAGCCACATGAAGACCCCAAGTATGGCTAAAAACTAGTTTTAGACATAAAAAAGCGATATTGTAATTTTTAAGTGTGGCTATTATCTAACCTTTAGTCACACATATTTATTATGGTTCTACGTAGTCAATTTCATGTAACAGGCCAATTTATTTTTAAATTTCTCATTATTAAAATATTGGTAACATGAGAACCTAAAAACCAAATTATATTAAAAATGATAAATTAAAATCCATACATAAGTTTTCAACTTAAATACTAAAGACAAAGTTTTAATCAAAAGTTGTCTACAAAAGTTGTAAATTAAAAACTATCTACACATAAACTTGGAATTTCATTCTTTGTAATATTCTAAATGTTTTCAATAGTTATGCAATGGTCACATGGATAAATGTCACGGTTTTTTCTTCAGGTGTGGCTAAAAGTTTTGAACTGTTATGCAATGGTCACATGGATAAATAATATGTGTGGCTAAAAGTAGGCTAGAAAGGTTTTGAAATGTGATTGATGACCTTTAGTCACATATTTAATCAAAAGTGTGGCAGGGCGATTTTGGCAAAAGTGTGGCCGTAGCCCTATTTTGGCGTAGTGTAATAATACATCATATAGGTATGGCGGTGCGGAGTGCACGCCTATTTGAATTTATTATGAACTTAGGGGCGGAGCCCCTAAGGAACGGGGGTCCGGGGCAGCGCCCCTGGGAGCAGGGTCCAAGGGGCGGCAGCCCCTGGCTGGGGTCGAGCTGCTATTTTTGCCAATGTTGAAATTGCTATGGTAAAAATGTCTCAGAAAATTAATTTTCGGAAATAGAGGGACTATTTTTGCCAATGTTGAAACCATTTGAAAACTGCCTAAAAGGCAGTTTGTAGCCCTGTTTTTCATAACGAAATTCTTCTTCTTGGTCATAATCTCTCTGGTTCTTTAATCTCAATTACAACATACAGAAAATTCTTAATCTCTGATTGTATCCGGTTGAATATTCGATAGGACCGTCGAATTGATTCAATCTGAAAGCGATCACGTGCCTTCAGAGATTTCTGTTATCCGGTTTTGTTCGTTTGTTACGGTTATATCCCAACAAAGATTGAATTAATTTCTGAAGATGACGAACAATGAATTTGTGAAAGATATGACGAAGAACTTTACGAAATTGGACAAGTTTTCTGGACAGGATTTCAGACGCTGGCAAAAGAAGATGCACTTCTATCTCACGAGTCTGAAAGTGATGTATGTTCTGAGCACTCCTTGTCCCGAGATTGTTGAGAATGAAACTCTGGAACAAATCAGAACTCGTTCAAAGTGGGAAAACACAGACTACATTTGTCGTGGTAATATTCTTAACGGTATGTCTAATTCTTTATTTGATGTGTATCAAAACGTAGAGTCTGCAAAAGAATTATGGGATACCCTTGAAGCCAAATACATGGCAGAAGATGCGTCTAGTAAGAAATTTCTGGTTGGTAATTTTATTAACTATAAAATGGTAGACACTAGGCCTGTTATGGAACAGTATCATGAATTGCAACGAATACTAGGGCAGTTTCATCAATATGGAATGAAGATTGATGAAGCGATTTCTGTCTCTAGTATTATTGATAAACTACCACCCTCTTGGAAAGATTTTAAGAATAATCTGAAACATAAGAAAGAGGAAATGAATCTGGTTGAATTGGGAAGTAGTTTCCAAATTGAACAATCCATACGTGATATGGAAAAGGGTTCTGGTGTTGGTACTAAAACCATGGCTGGTTGTTCTTCTGTGAACATGGTAGAGGAGAGTGAATCCTCCAAGGCTTGGAAAGGGAAACTAAAGTTTCAAGGGAACAACAATAAGGGTTCTGATAAGAAGCCTAAAAAGGTTTGTTGGAAGTGTAATAAACCCGGACACTTCAAGAAAGACTGCAGGTCTGGTAAGAGTGGAGGAAAAGGCAAAAACGTGGCTGGTACAAATGGATCCAAGGATCCCGAAAAGCAATCAGGTTCGTTTTTGGTACCATGTGATCATTATATTGAGAATTATTATCTATCAATAATCTCTGAAGCATTTTATGTGCAAGATGATGATATTTCATGGTGGATGGATTCGGGAGCAACATGTCATGTTTGCAAAAATCTTCAATGGTTCAAGGATTTCAAGCCAATTGAAGATGGATCTTTACTGAAGATGGGCAATGTTGCTACTGAACCAATTAAAGGAATAGGATCTGTTCTTTTAGTCTTTACTTCTGGAAACTCTTTACTATTAAATAATGTTCTATATGTACCTGGGATTCGTAAGAACTTAGTATCTGGTATTGTATTGAATAATTGTGGTTATAAGCAGGTCTTGAAAAGTGACAAGTATATCTTGTCAAGACATGGAACCTTTATTGGATTTGGTTATTTGAATGGCATGTTTAAGTTGAATTTGGATGTCCCTTTTGTTAATAATTCTGTTTGTATGGCTTCTACTAGTTCTAGCAATGATTTTAGTCAATCAGAATTATGGCATGCTAGATTAGGTCACGTTAATTATCGCAGAATGAAAGATATGTCTAAAATAAGTCTTATACCTGCGTTTGACATACAAAAATGTAATGATTGTCATACTTGCAAATTGACAAAAATTACAAAAAAACCATTTAAAGATGTCAAAAGGAATTCTAATGTATTAGAATTGATTCATTCTGATTTATGTGACATTCATAGTACTCCTTCTCTAGGAAATAAGAAGTATGTTGTAACCTTTATTGATGATGCAACTAGATTTTGTTATGTATATCTATTGCATTCAAAGGATGAAGCTCTTGATAAATTTAAAGTTTATAAACAAGAGGTTGAGCTTCATAGAAATGGTTTGATTAAAAACCTTCGTACAGATAGAGGTGGAGAGTATTATGATCCAGTGTATTTCCAATCTACTGGCATAATACATTAAACAACTGCTCCTTATACACCACAACAAAATGGTGTGGCTGAAAGGAAGAATAGGTCATTGAAAGAAACAGTGAATTCCAAGTTGTCCTATTCTGGTTTAAGTGATGGATTTTGGGGTGAGACTATGTTGACAGCCTGTTACTTATTGAACCGAGCACCTAATAAAAGGTCTAAGGTAACCCCATATGAACTTTGATACAAAAAGGTACCAGATTTGAGTTTTCTCAAAGTCTGGGGATGTAGAGCTGTTGTAAGGCTTACTGAGCCCAAAATGAGTACCATTGGTGAAAGAGGCATAGATTGCATATTCATTGGATATGCTGAACATTCCCCTGTTTATAGGTTCTATGTCATAGAACCAAATGATTATGTATCTGTTCACTTTGTCATTGAGTCAAGAGATGCTAATTTTGGGAATGAGGATAGATTTTCTTCTGTTCCTCGATTGAAGGATACGCCTCAGTGTCTTAAAAATTATGAACAGACAATTTCTTGTGGTGACAATTCAGGTAATTGTGATGATGTACCTTCTACTAGTACTGAGCCCAGAAAAAGTACTAGAGTCAGAAAACCCAAGTCATTTGGTGCTGACTTTCATCTTTATTTAATAGAAGGAACCAGAAATGGTGTTGAACATCAGTATCAATATTGTTTTAATATTGATGAGGATCCAAAGACATTCAATGATGCTATGTCTTCTAGGGATGCTGCATTTTGGAAAGAAGCAATCCAAGATGAGATTGACTCTATAATGCACAATAATACTTGGAAATTATCTGATTTACCACCTGGGTGTAAACCTTTGGGTAGTAAATGGATCTTCAAAAGGAAGATGAAGGTGGATGGTAGCATAGACAAATATAAAGCCAGATTGGTCATCCAAGGCTTTAGGAAAAAGGAAGGCATTGACTACTTTGATCAGTGCCGTCTCCGAGCATCCTAAAAAAATTTCGGGCCCGGGGCGATTAGAAAAATTGGCCTCTACCATGGCATGAAGACATGCAAGAAAACTAAAAATATATGCTTGGTAAGGGAATCGAACCTAGGTGCTGCAAGTTGAGAGCATGTGGAGTAACCACTAGGCTAAACTTTGCTTTTGTTTACAATTTTACTTATAAATATTATATAATATATATACATATATATAAAACCTTCGGGCCCTCAGGATTTTCGGGCCTGGGGCCGTCGCCCGCGTCGCCCCTACTAAGAGCCGGCCCTGACTTTGATACCTATGCTCCTGTTGCTAGGATAACCACCATAAGATTATTGTTGGCACTTGCAGCTATACATAATCTTATAATTCACCAAATGGATGTTAAAACTGCCTTTTTGAATGGTGAATTGGATGAAGAGATTTACATGAAACAACCTGAAGGTTTTGTCATGCCTGGAAATGAACATAAGGTTTGTAAATTGGTAAAATCTCTTTATGGCCTGAAACAAGCCCCTAAGCAATGGCATCAAAAGTTTGATGATGTGGTGTTGTCTAATGGTTTTGCATTAAACCAAGCGGACAAGTGTGTTTATAGCAAATTTGATACTTCTGGAAAAGGAGTAATTATTTGCTTATATGTTGATGACATGTTGATATTTGGTACTGAGCAAAATGAAGTTGATAAAACTAAGAAATTTTTGTCATCTAAGTTTGATATGAAAGACATGGGGGAGGCAGACGTGATTCTTGGTATTAAGATCATACGTGGAGAACATGGTATTACTATCTCTCAATCACATTATATTGAGAAGATGTTGGAAAAGTTTAATCACAAAGATAGTTCTCCAATGGGTACTCCTATGGATCCTTATGTAAAACTCGTACCTAATAAAGGAGTTGCTGTGAATCAACTTGAATATTCAAAGGCTATTGGATCTCTCATGTATGCCATGATTAGTACTAGACCTGATATAGCTTTTGCTGTTGGAAAACTAAGTAGATATACTCACAATCCAAGTTTGATTCATTGGCAAGCAATAAATCGAGTACTTAGGTACTTGAAAGGAACCATAGATTTTGTTTTGACTTATACTGGATTTCCGTCTGTTCCTGAAGGTTATTCAGATGCAAGTTGGATTACTAATTTGGAAGATCATTCTTCCACGAGTGGTTAGGTGTTCCTTCTTGGAGGTGGTGCTATATGCTGGGCATCATAGAAACAAACTTGCATCACTAATTCAACAATGGAAGCTGAGTTTGTGGCATTAGCAGCAGCTAGTAAAGAAGCTGAATGGCTAAGAAATTTGAATTATGAAATTCCATTGTGGCCGAAACTGATATCACCATTATCTATCAGATGTGATAGTGAATCTACCTTGTCTAAGGCATATAGTCAAGTGTATAATGGAAAGTCTAGACACTTAGGTGTTAGACACAGCATGATACGTGATCTTATCACGAATGGTGTGATATCTGTGGTGTTTATGAGAACTCAAAACAATTTAGCCGATCATTTAACCAAAGGGTTAAGTAGAGATCTCGTGAAAAAGTCGGATATAGGGATGGGATTAAAGTCCACTTGAAATCTCTGATGTTAAGATACCCAATTCCCATCTAGTACAACGCTAGATGCAGAATTCAATGCGGAAAACTTAATATGTAGAGATTGGAACACATTAGAAGATTCATCCCAAGGTATGTGTTCAGACCTGCAAGTTAAGGAGGTTGAATGTATATATTCTTAATAGCTTTTTTTGACAAATTGCATTGCAGGTGCAAGACGAAAAAAGCTACCTATGTAAGTATGAAGTTTAGCCGCTTCAAGAAGCTAGGACTTGGCTTTGACATACTTATGAAGGATAAGGACATAGGCTAGTAAAACATTATGTCAAGATAGAACTACTTTGTATGTAAACTTTTGTGTACATTATCTTTGTGTATTCAAGATGAGTTCCCAGGGTTCAATCCTAAGCGACACCCTGGTATTTGAATATTCAGAATGTGTAATGTACTAATGTGAAATTCAATCGTCACGACATTTCATTTAAGCAAAAGTTTGAATGTTTGAGATTACTTGTTTTAGTTAATCAAGGATTACACTAAAATAGGGGAGGATTGTTTGGATATTTTAGTGTAATTGGATTGACTGTGTTGACCAATATGTTCATAATAATACATCATATAGGTATGGCGGTGCGGAGTGAACGCCTATTTGAATTTATTATGAACTTAGGGGCGAAGCCCCTAAGGAACGGGGGTCCGGGGGCAGCGCCCCTGGGAGCAGGGTCCAAGGGGCGGCAGCCCCTGGCTGGGGTCGAGCTGCTATTTTTGCCAATGTTGAAATTGCTATGGTAAAAATGTCTCAGAGAATTAATTTTCGGAAATAGAGGGACTATTTTTGCCAATGTTGAAACCCTTTGAAAACTGCCTAAAAGGCTGTTTCTAGCCCTGTTTTTCATAACGAAATTCTTCTTATTGGTCATAAACTCTCTGGTTCTTTAATCTCAATCACAACATACAGAAAATTCTCAATCTCTGATTGTATTCGGTTGAATATTCGATAGAACCGTCGAATTGATTCAATCTGAAAGCGATCACGTGCCTTCAGAGATTTCTTTTATCCGGTTTTGTTCGTTTGTTACGGTTATTCCCCAACAGCCTCCCATAGGAAACTTTAGGCCCTCAACCAACTGGGCTACAAGTGTTAGACATACATGAACCCATACTGACCTAAAACCTGTCTTATCCATTAATCCGCCCTACAGACCCACCCATCTTGCCTCGTATAGTGAAAAGTGAAAACAAACCCAAAATTATTGGGTACTTGATTACCTTCCTATGCAGTTTGCCCATAAAAAAACGAAAACATGATGAACAATAGTATTTGATTAAGAGAGCACGTGAGTGTATAATAAAATCTTTAAGAAGAAAAAGACCATTAAATTAATCGGTATTTAGAAAAGAAGATTTTTTTTTTTTTTGATATCTAAGGTGTGTCTTTGCATTTATATGTATCACTCTTTTGACATAGCTGTAATGAATTAGTCAACATCAATTAACATGTCTCTTGATATGGATTTTCTAGTGATATTTTTTTCAAAGCTTTATACAATAGTAACTCAACCTCATCCTTTTATATCTGTTTGACTGTTTGGGTATAAAGTACACACATAATTTTAAACTGCAAGCCTCCAAGTAATTTTAAGCACTTTGCGAATTTTAAACAATGGTAATTGAGTAATGAGACAACACCAAATGCGTGTCAGACATGATTAAAAAAGTAATAAAATGCATGGGGAGCTAAAAATGTTGTACATACATTAATTCTGCCATTAACTTTAGGGTCTGGGATATTTTTGTAAGCATAAAAAATCTTTGAAAACTTTAGTGCACCATCTTTCTCTAACATATCTTGCTTAGATCAAACAACCTTAACAATTCAGAAGAAGAGTAACATCCAATAAATGTATCAGCAATATAACCAGCAAATATATGCTTAAACATGCTAAAGAAACAACAACAATGAAACCTTAGTGGTATATCATATAAGAACACATATTTGCATATCAAATCCTACATATACAAATTTTAGACATGGTAATCTTGACCAAAAGTGTGGGAATAGGTTAATTTGGGTAAAATATTATTGCATTGTGGGTTGAATTAGGCAACATCATACTATAGAACAAACAAAATGGGTAGTAACATAACATACATGATACAACAGGTAGAAATAGGCAGCATAAAAATATATGGATTTAAAAACAGGTTAAATAGACAAACATGTTTGTGAGGAAATCACTTGATATTACTTATTGGACAACCAGATTATTTCAATACTAATTGAATACAAGTCTATAAACATTTATACATATTTATGGGATTTTTATATGCAGTAGGAGGAGGAAAAAGGTTCAGCAGCAAATGAAAGAACAGTAAATAGAAAATTTCAGCAACCAACTTACCCAGTTGCTCAGACTACTTCCTCATCGACGACCCCCAAACACTGCCACCACCACTATCGTTGGTGTTGCCACCAGCACAACCGTGTTGTTAATGCAGCCAATATCATCGCCACTGCAATTAGCACCATCCAACCACAAAAATAAATATAGTGTCATAAGCAATTTTGATAATTTTTCTAAAATTATTAATTTCAATACAGCCATAATGATACTTTTTTAAAAACGATGAACATATTTTTCTTAGAACCAATTCTGACCCTAACCACGTGGAATTAAAAAGTGTCAGCATGGGCAACAACATAAGTCATAACACCCAATGGGTCGAAGTGGGAAGCCCGAAAACTATGCAGATTTAGTACGAGTATGAACAGGTCAACATGTTTTATTATAAAGTCACTTGGTAAAATCGGGCCAACTATGCAATTTATACTTAAAATCAGGTCAACCCAGTAAGATTCTGGCTTTGCCCAAAGTTTGTGGTGGCCTTCAACTAACACCAAATTGGAAGTCTCAAAATTATTAAATCTTGTTGAAATTCTTATCAATAAGCCCATAATCTAAAGTTTGGCAAACTAAAAATGATACATGTAAAAAAAGGAATTAGAACCTGATAGGACTGAGATGCAGGTGAAAAGGTGTGTCGATAACCACTGCTTCTCCTATTTTTCGCCAATCTTCTGCGAGTCGTTTCACAGGTATCAACAATCACTTTTATTGCAAGTTTGTTGGTTACCACATTTCACCACCCGGTTGATCAAAACGAACTTGGTGAGTTCCATGGGAGCTCTCTTAAAATGATTTGAATTTGAAACTAAAAAACGAGATCAATGGAAACGGAACTGTAACGGACGATGCTTCAATACTGAACTAAAACCAATGATGTGTAACCGATGAATGAACTGAAACCCATGATCTCTGTTGTTGCGGCAAATGAGGAAATAAGTGTTCCAACGTCTTAAACGAGCTGCTAAAGGGTTCATGTTGGTTGCAATTGCTTGCCAAATGGGTTTGGACCTCCATAACTCTGTTTGCTTAAGTTGAATCCCTGCAAACACGAGACACATCACAAAGGAGTGAACAAATTTCTATAAAGGACTAATTTTGTGAGTCATTAACAGTAATAGATTTTTATAGCCACATCAAAACATAATAAAATTAAAAACTAGATCAAGGATAACTATCAGGATATACCCCCAACCATATCAAACTTATTCCAAGGGATGTACCAAAATATCTCTATTTTTCACACTACAAACAAAAAGCTTGGCATGCTATTCAAAAGCTTAAAGAGAATTGTGAAGTTAACAGAAAAATGCTACAAGTCGGTTACATTTACACTATTGAAATCCAAATTTAAGGAGAACAACTGAAAATACCTTCACCATCGTTGACCAGACGGTTCATCTGCCAGAATCCTAAATGCAGTGCGACTGATTTGTGACGGAACCCTAAAGCCGCCGCTGCTGGGGCTACGCTTTGTCCACCACCCACCATCATCACTGACTTGTCATCATCTAATGGCAGAAACCCTAGACCTGACGGAGTTTGGTGCTCCAATTAACCCCTCACCGCTCCAAATAGTTGTAGTGGGTAACTGGGTATTTTTAACTGAGAACGTATAATTACTTTAGAAAACAAAAACAATAATCAAGATAAGAATCAGACATGTTGGGAGGATATGACAAAGAAAAGAAATATAAAAAAAATAGATCAGGGAAAATTTGCACAACCCTTTTTTGCTCCCATACCACAAAATCCAATTCTTTGTAGTATTTCTTCATTTGTCGTTACCATCACGCCAAAAGTCATCAGAATTCAATTTCCAAACAACTGGAAATAAATCTTTTGCTAGTGATAATTAAGTTGCATTCAATGTAGGTGATGGGTGAACGACGGTTTCAAAGGATAGAATAACTTGTTTGGGTTGCATTAGTTACTTGTAAAATTCTCATCAAAGGTTGTACACAAGGGTATAAAGGGAAGAAAGGGGATAAAAATTATAGATTTGTTCTTGTGCCTCTTGACATACCATCTTAACTTTGTCAAGTTGGACATCTTTGTCCATTGCTCCCTCTTTATAATGTAGTAGAGATAATGTGCATATCCATATCTAGATTTTGAAAAGAATCGGTGGAGTAGCAAGGTCTCATATCGAAGCATTTGAAGAATTATAATTAGGTAACCAAGCTAGCTAGCACGTCACTTGCAATCCCACGTTTAGCAAGTTTAGCGTATGTTTAAGCAGCCTGAATAATGTTCAGCACGTTTAGCAAAGTTCGAGACAACATGCACCCGCCCGGCCTTCCAAGCCGTCGAGTGGGGCAGGTCACGCCCAATAGATCTATCCACATTTCCCCGTTGTGTATCCCCCCACATTCATGGTTTCCCCTGGGACTTCCAATGATCGTATAGCAATACAAAGTTAAAACCACAGTATGACATATGTTACCAAAATAGTTGAGCGCATGTTTTCTCCCCCAAAAGTTAAAGCAGTAAAAGTGGGGCCGTGAACTCACCTTAAGTTGTGTTCTTCAGTAATATAAGAAAGCCAATCCCTTGATAATCCTACTACCGGAGATCTATCAAAATGTTCACATAAGTGTTCCGACTAATAACCACAAGGTTATCTAGTCCCCGATTGTCCAGATCGTGATCAAGTAAGTTTTAAAACGTGTTTAACTGTTCAACCGACACACTAGACCGACCCGACATCCCGTTGGTGACTCATTACCCTAACTAATCAAGTACACATAGATTACACACAAAGTTCAAGCATAAAACACTTAGTTTGTATCAAAAATCTCATTTTTGAATCAATAGGGTCGAACCAGGAAAAATTAATCCACCTTCGCCCCTTTTAAACTACCTTCGACCCTTTGGAAGCCACCTTCGACCTTTTTGAACTGATTCGACCAAACTGACCAGGTTCAACCCTGGGATTCCACGTTCGACCACCCGATCGGTCGAATGTGCCCAGGTTCGACCCTGGCAGAGTATTTTTCCCAAAAACGCTTCAAAAACATCCGAAACATTGCGAAACCTCACCAAACACAGCAGTTGATTATGATTAACATATCCCCACAAAACTCTACCAATTTTACCCCAAAACATGTCCATTTTAGACCTTTACCAAAATGGCAAAAATTATGAAAACATCACATCATGCATGAATTCTTTACCCAATTTGGAAACTTTTTGAAATCAATCCATAATCCTCTTAATAGTGCTCAGTTTGTCATGTGTTTAAACATCTCAAAAAGTTCTATTGATCATACAAGCATGCATCAAGCCCTAGCTTAATTAAAACCCCCAATTTAGACATAATATTATTAATCATCTAGTTGTGACCATAAACAATCCTATATTAACATCAATATTAGCCCTAGATCATGCTTCTAGCATCAGTACAGCAGTAAATCATCAAACAACACATAATATCACACAACACATAATTAACATATGTTTATTGATATGAAAACCTATGTTTAATGATAGGGTTTTGGTTTAGAAAGATGTTTAAAAGGTTTTTATTGATAAAAACATCCTTAGAACAGATCTGGACATTTAGGGTTAGATGAAAACGAATTAAAATGCTTGAAAAAGGTTTAGGATCAAGAACACACCTTGGATTCTTGATTAGATGTTGTTGGTAGGTTAGATTATAAGAAATAAGAGAAAAAACTCCTTCCTTAGTGATTAAAATCGTTTGAGAGTGGTTAGAGACGGTTAGGGTTTGTGAAATGGTGAAAAATGACAAAGTTTGGTATTACTAGTCCACGTTCGCCCCTTTCACCTGGGTGAAAGTACCCACATTCGCCCCTTTCACAGGGTCGAATGTACCTTTATTTGGTTGAATGGAATTCTATTATTTTCACATTCCAGGCTCGCCCCTTCATTAAGGGTCGAACCAAGATTATTTTCCAGGTTCGCCCCCACGCTGTAGTCGAACCTGGACCTATGTTTTTTTAGTTTTCCAGTTTGTCGTGTTTAATGCATTTTAACGCATCCTAACACATGAACATGCAACCTTAATCTATGTTTAACATATTTAAGCATGGATATCTACACATCGTTTAAACACGTCTTTGCATATAATCCACCATATAACAATTAATCTACACATAACACTTAATTAGTTTATGTAATTTCACCAACAATGGGACCCAGTACTAGTGTATTCCCAAAACGACTCCCAATGATCCTCCAGATCATTGAACCCTGGACAATCCTATCCTGACCCGACTCAACTAACCTGTTTAAGCCAGTTTATAAATGTTTTCTCGCTAAGGTAGACTTAGGTGTTACTAAAATGTTAAGCCAATCATGCCGGGTGTCACACGTAGATAGTGTCGAGGACCCTGAGATATTACTTGGTTGTATTAGCGTTGTCAATTGCAAAGGGCTGATAAAGGGGTGAGTTACTTAAATTATTTTCAAAACTTGATACTTGCTCATAAAATTGTTTTGGTGGTGATTGATCATGTATTACCTTATTAAGGAGGAGAGATGGGTAAGAAGGTAATTTCACCATCATTTTAAGATGCCATACAAAAGGTCTCATGCATAAATCTCTAACTTTTACCATTTTCTTCCATCTATGCCCTTATGTACAAGTCACTAATACAAATCAATTGCACCATTCAATACATTTAATTCATCAATATCGATTATCAATTGCACCATTCAATAGGACGAATTAATCGCATGACCTTTCATCTACAATTATGATAGTATAAAATAGATCAAAAACGTTGAGAAACAAGTCTTTAGATAACAATTTAGGAGTACAACTTCTATTTTTTGTGTACTTAGTTGGTAGTTTTATTTGTTTGGTGACATTCATCAAGTGACTGTCCTATTTTAATTAACTTGGTAGGTTAGATTATAGGATCCTAACAGGTGATGTTGCATTGGAGTTGAAAATGTCACATGGAAGGATTGGAGGAGTTTCCTTTGCAAAGAAATTGCATATGTTTTTTGTTATTGGTAATAGGTAAAGCTTATTGAATTTGTTCATTACAGTTTTCTTATATTTGAGGAGTTTCCTTTGCTAAGAAATTGCATATGTTTTTTGTTAGTGATAATAGGTAAAGCTTATTGAATTTGTTCATTACAGTTTTCTTATGGTGAAATGTTTTTATTTTCATTTATATTGTACAAATTATTAATATATTCTATTATTGTTTAGTGATCTCACTCTAAAGTTATGGAGTTTAGATGACCTATCTTATGTGAATGATGCATTTACTTTGAAAACTAAATCAGCCACCGCAACCCATGATAAGGATATTAATGTTCTTGTTGTGACACCGAATGACAGTCTTATTTGTGGTGGGTCTCATGTAGATTTTTTTTGTTTTGTTTTGTGATGCGACTTGTATTTCTTGAATGATATATGGTTTTCACACTTATCTCTTATAAGATCTATTCTCAGATCAGGATCATACAGCTCCTTCTTCAAGATTTAAGAGGCCACAAAAGAGGAATATGATTTGTAGAGTTTTCGCCAGTTGATCAGTGTGTTATAACAGGCTCTGGAGACGAGACTATAAAGATTTGGGCCATATCAGATGGTTCTTGTTTAAAATCATTCAAAAGTCACACATCCATTGTTTTTTTAAAGTTCAACTAGAACCATTACCAAGTAATAGATTAATTCATGTAACTTTTTTTAATGGATTAACTTTTTGTTACCGATGGAATTTGAATTATCATCACAAGAAAAGGCTATTTAACACTTTGTAACCAATAGGCTAAAGGCTCTTTGGTTCATGTGTGTAACTAAATGTTGCAAATAAAAATCAAGCACAGATCGAATTGGATAAATGATAGTATGGTATATAAAGTTTTGGCAATTTAAAATATGAATAAAAATACATACCCCCGGCAACGCGCGGGCATTCCACTATATATTATAATGATCATTATATTTTCCCATGGGGGACATACACTTACAGTCTGCTGTGGAATTGGTAGACTGTGTGAGCCTACTGTGGAATTGGTAGGCCACGGGTGGGTCTGCTGTGGAATTGGTAGACCATGTGTGTGAATATATAATGCCTAGTCCGGATTATGATTATGGTGACATGCAGGGAGCTCATACTTGATCAATAAAAATATTTACGTGGTTGTTTTACTGATGAGTCGGTTTAGGTGACTCACTAGCTGTGTGCTGACGTATTTTTATTACTCGAGCATGTATCACAGGTTGATGATGTAAGGAATGGGAGTTCCTAGCTAAGAGTTGGTTTAGTTTGGTGATACTTAGATCACACTAGCTTGTAATAAATACTTAAGCTATGTAATGAGATTACGTTTCCGCTTTAAGTTTGCGCCGACTGGTCACTGTAAGTGCCCCGACCTAGGCGGGGTGTGACACAAAACAAAACAAAAATAAAAAAGTAATAAAGGTAAATCTGTTTAGGCTAAGATATAAAAAAATATGAAATCAATTTAAAAGTATCTCCTCATTAGGGGTGAGCAAATAAAAAGAACCAACCCGATCATTACCCGACCCGATACCCGAAATCATACAAAAGCATAACCGACTTCAGGACCTGGAAGAAGGGTCGGTTTTCGGTTTTGGTCCAAGCGGTCCTCCGGTTCCGACAACAACAGCCCGAAACCAAAAACGTGACTTCAAATTCATCAATTGGTGATTAAATTCATGGCCATTTCTTGAACAAACGACCGTTTTTCTCTTGGATTTCTTATAGGTAAACTGATTTCAAGTTTCGTTTTTTTTTTTGTATTTTTAACAAAATTGTAGAATCTGTTTACTTGTTTATTGTTTCTAAAGTGGAATTTGTTTATTTTTTTTACGTGGGTTTCATTTGTTTGCCCCAAAAGGTTTCCTTTAAAAATTAAAATATTTGATGTGTTCTTGATGGAATTAGTTTGTGATGTTATATCTTGTTTTCATATAATCTGATAATAACTTACATGGCATAGTGTTTATCAAGTTTAGTAGTAATAAATTATTTGTGAAGAAAGTGATTAGAGGAACATGTAAACAATCAAGTGAAGACAAAGAAGCTGTTGTGCATGTAATTTGTATCGAATGGTCATATTCATTGTGTTGCTTCATGTGTACGTATTATTTTAGGTTAACATGTAACATGGGCGGCGCTTATATTTATGTTATAATTTCGGTTCGGTCCAAATCAAACGGGTTTCTTATGCACAGAATCGGGAACCGACCCGTACCCGAAAAAGGCAATAATGAGAACCGAAAATGAAGTTCCATAGACAATAACGGTTCGGTTTCGGAAAATGCTCGGTCCGGTTCTCGGGTTTTTTCGGTCCGGACCTAAATTTGCTCACCCCTACTCCTCATCCGTTAAACCATCTCAATCGAGTATTGTTCATTTTGGAATTTGACATCAAGTTTCCTCAAAGCCAAAGCATTTCTAACCTTGAGTGTATAATCATTTTTTTTCTAACATCAAGGTCCTTAAACATAATGACATTTATTGGTTCAATTTGATTGTATTATAAAAAAAGATTGTGTAAGTTAATAGCCTGAAAATAAATATTGAAACGAATTAGTAATGCAAAGACTGTTTAGATATTGCATTTCTCTATTGAAGTAACTTGAAAAAAACAAAGTCAACGAAGATTTCAATTAATGATTTTTCATATATAAAATGTATTTTATATATCAAGCTATTATAATACGAAAATAGCTAAACATATTTAGTTTTGTATTGAATCAAATATATAATTAATGTGGATTGATTTGTTTTATTTTATTTGTTTAGAACTAGATATTTGCCCGCGTTGACACGCAGTTCAACAACGTACGATTATTTGGAGTAGTATAACGTATAAGAAAAATAAAGTAGAAACATTTTATTAAAATTTAAAAGCAACGAATACACATTTATTCAAATATCGCTGAAAATTTCCTTATAAACCACATTTTTTGTTTTAGTCATCACTTTCCCACCAGCATCAAGTATAAGTAACTTCACGCCTGCCCTGCTTTTAACTCTTGACAATGCGACATAAAGCTGGCCATGTGAGAATACAGGGTTTCTTAAATACAATCCAACCTGAATAATTGCGACTTAAATGGTATGTGTTAAAAATAGACTTATGGCATATTCAACAATAAGAAAGTAATAAAAATGAAAATAAGAAACTAACTACCACCTAAATTTCACAATTTAATTTGACACGTCTGAGAAGATGAGCATTACCCATATCGACCCGCTAAAAAAACTTCGAGCATATTTTATTCTATGTTTTTATAAAAGAATTTATTTTTTAAAAATCGAAAATCATTCATTAATGTTTCGGTCAACGTGTTTAATAACTTTCCTAAACACTATAATCCAAAATTTTTACTTTTTTTTAAAATAAAAAACATTTAATGACTATTCTATTTTTAAAAGTCAAAAAAGAGTCATTAATGTTTTTATAAAAATAAATATTTTTTAAAATCGAAAATCATTCATTAATGTTTCGGTCAAAGTGTTTAATAGGAAGGAACATTATCTAAAGTGACCCATGTATAAGTAAAAGGAGCATTACTCAATAATTTTAACCGACTATTACCTTATAGATGCTATTTATACGCTAAAAATAGTAATGTGACAAATCAAATAATTCAGCATTTATTTTGTGTTTAAATGTCATTAATTTTAAAAACTGGATTTTTTTTAAATTTTGATTTTGAATGTTTAAAAATAAATTTATAAATGTATTTATATATGATTAATAATTTTATGTTTAAATGTTATTAATTAAATGGTAATCATAATTATTAACATTAGATGTTTCCAATATTGAGTAACTCACGATAAATGCTAATTATACGCTCTATATTTGCGAAATCGTTGCTAACCCCACATTGTGTAAATCTTCTTCCACATTTTGCTTCCCGGACTACTCCACAGCCGGGTGTTTAATAACTTTCCTAAACACTATAATCCATAATTTTTAATTTTTTTTAAAATAAAAACATTTATTAACTATTCTATTTTTAAAATTCAAAAAAAAGTCATTAATGTTTTTATAAATGTTTTTTATTTTTTAAAAATCGGAATCATTCATTAATGTTTGGGTCAACATGTTTAATAACTTTCCTAAACACTGTAATCTAGATTTTTAATTTTCTTAAAATAAAAAAAATGTAATGACTATTCTATTTTTAAAATTAAAAAAACAGTCATTAATGTTTTTATAAAATTTTTTATTTTACATCAACGAAAATTATTCATTAATGTTTCGGTCAAAGTGTTTAATAACTTTCCTAAACACTATAATCCAGATTTTTAATTTTTTTTAAATAAAAAACATTTAATGACTATTCTATTTTTAAAATTCAAAAAAGAGTCATGTTTTTATAAAAGAATTTATTTTTTAAAAATCGAAAATCATTCATTAATGTTTCGGTCAACGTGTTTAATACCTTTCCTAAATGCTAATTATACGCTAAAAATAGTAATGTGACAAATCTAAGAATTAAGCATTTATTTTGTGTTTAAATGTCTTTAATTTTAAAAACCGATTTTTTTTAAATTTTGATTTTGAATATTTAAAAGTAAATTTATAAATGTATTTATATTTGATTAACAATTTTGTGTTTAAAGGTTATTAATGATATGGTAATTATAATTATTAACATTAGATGTTTCCAATATTGTATAAATCATGATAAATATCAAAATGCAAGAATTGTTAACACTAAAGAGCAAAATCATGTACCTTCTGTTGATATTTTGGATCTCCAATCCTTTGTGCCCGTGCAACAATAAACTCCAATTGGTCTATGCAAGAATCTGCCAGAGTACTATTACCCTGAGCAAACAGCCTCTACCGTTGCTCACTGGTGCAACACAATCGTTATACACCTGTAACCGCCATAAAAAAGTATTTAAAAAACAAATCAGAATTTTTAAAATGTATTAAAATTAGTGCAATAACTTTACAAACCAATTCCACCATCAATTCCATTCAACAACTTTCCAAACCAAGATTCATAATTATAGCAATTATAGTTGGGAAGCTCATCTGCCGTTGGTAGAATTCTCGTACAACAACAGTTATCACACGAGCATCAAGGCTGCTCCGTTCGAAGCACTGTACGGACGGAAATGCCGTTCTCCTCTTTGTTGGGCTGAGGTGGGTGAGAGTCAACTCACTGGGCCTGAACTAGTGTACGAAACTTCGGAAAAGATCGTACAGATTCGAAATCGGTTGGCGGCGGCACGGGACCGGCAAAAGAGTTATGCTGATCAGCGTCGCAAACCACTAGAGTTCCAAGTCAATGACAAGGTACTTCTAAAAGTCTCACCGTGGAAGGGCGTCATACGCTTTGGGAAGCGTGGCAAACTTAATCCGCGATATGTCGGCCCATTTACGATCCTGGAACGGATTGGGCCGGTGGCATATCGACTTGATTTACCGACGGAGCTCGGTAACGTACATAATGTCTTTCACGTGTCAAACTTGAAGAAGTGTCTGGCTGACGAGTCTCTCATCGTTCCACTAGAAGAGATCAAGGTTGATGATCGCCTTCGGATTGTGGAAGAACCTGTGGAGATCCTCGATTACAAGATTCGTAGCCTACGTCACAGCAAGATTCGTATCGTTAAGGTTCGGTGGAACTCGAACCGGGGACCGGAATATACATGGGAACGGGAGGACCAGATGAAGTCTAAGTATCCTCATCTCTTTCCTAAGGAAGCGTTCGAGTCGAGGCATGTCTCTTCGGCAGCTGAATGAATCTCGGGTCGAGATTCCTTTTAACGTGGGGATGATGTGACAACTCGGGTAAATCTCTCTCTTTTGGTTTCTACCTTCTGCTTGTTTCCTTCGTTATTTCTTTTGTTCTTTCTGTACTTGTACAAATTTTCGGGACGAAAATTCTTTTAACGTGGGGATGATGTGACACCTGGCAAATTCTGGTTAACAACGTTGTCTAGATGAAAGTCTACCTTAGCGAGTCATGCGTATATTGTACTTAACTGGGTTAGTTAAGTCGGGATATGGTTCGGGAACTATTGGTTAGTCTAGAAGATCATTGGATGTTGGTCTAGAGGTTCGTTAGATGTCGGTCCTTAACCAAGTGTACAAACGGTGACGATTTGTAGGATCGTCAGGGCATACGGAATGTACGAGTCTCGAGTCCCGGGAATTGGTGAACGAGTGTAAAAATATGTATTTACTTGTGTTATGTGTTTACAATCATTATGTGACTTGTCGGTACATGAATATGCATTAACATATGTTAAAACGGGGTTTAACGCGCAAAACACACAAGGCCAAACCCTATAGGCGAGTAGGAGGTCTACTCCCCTATAGGGGAGGCGAGTAGGGAGCCCATAAGGGCGATTAGGCCCTACTCGTGTGATGTTAAGGGCGAGTAGGCCCTAATCGCTAGAACTGTCAGGCGATTACAAGCCCTAATCGCCTGAACTGCTGCACAATCGCATGTAACGTGCTGGAACGACTAGAAACGCCTATAAATACAACACTTAACCTCCTAAACTCCCTAATATCAACCCTAGTCGTCCCATAACCGCCCCAAACACTTAAACAACCTCTGGAAGGCGATTTTGATCAAAAACACAAGGTTTCAAGGTCTAACCATCATCCTTTTACAATTCCAAGGTTTGATTCTCATCCATAATACTTTGTAAACGTTTTTAATCAATCCCTAATGGTCCAGACCTGTTCATAAACGAAAAAGCTTTCTGAAAATCGTCAATAAGAGTTATTAATCGGATTATAATTAATAAACATGCGTTATGGGTATGTACGATTAGAAAGATAGGATTTTTATGAATCTTGATGATGTTTTGATGTGTTATCATGCTAGGTCAGAATTAATATGGTTAGTATGATGATAGAAATCTCAGTAATTGGATAATAGGGTTATGATTACATGCGTTAATTGAATGTTGCATGCTATGTGTATGTGTTTGGATTGCTTTGGTTACATGCAGGACTGATTCTACGAGGATGAACGAAGGGTTTTGGGTTAAACATGTTTAGGATAGTGTTTGGGATGATATTGGGTAGTTACACACGCTCTGGATCTGATTTGGAGCGTTAAACGCGCGAAAAACCGGAACAGCAAGGTTACAGGCGAGTAGCCTTGCTAATCGCCTGTATCAGGGGCGAGTAGACCCCCACTCGCATGCATTAGGGGCGATTAGGCCCCACTCGCGTGACACAGGGGCGAGTAGCCCCAATCGCGTGCCACTAGGGGCGAGTAGCCCCAATCGCTTAACATTAGGGGCGATTAGCCCTAGTCGTGTGGTCATTCACGCGATTAGCCTCCCTAATCGCGTGTACTGCTGCTGTAAGTGCAAATTAGCATTCCGAGACCCGATTTGACATGTAGTAACATGCTAGGAACCTCGTAACATGTCTAATAACTTGGTAACATATATTTGGATGTATTTCGGTGATACGTGAACTATGTGCTATAACTTGTTGAACGTTAACGTGTGTTAAGTGTACTTGCGTTATTGTATGTTTTGGAGCGTAAACATAACACGGGGAGTCTCGGGTCACCAATGGGATGTCGAGTCTTGTACTTTGGGTCGGTTAAACAGTCACGGTGTTTTCAAACAAACTTGGTTATGGTCTGGACATCTAGGGACTAATTAACCTGCGGGTTATTAGTCTAAGTACTTGTAACTGTCGTATGTTAGGTCGCCACTGTACGGGACTAACATAGCAGCTGAGTTTACTCGGGATTAGGAGTAAAGCAACTTAAGGTGAGTTTACGGCCCCTCTTTTAAACTGGTTTCATATTTTCGGGGGAGAAAACATGTGTTAAAACGATTATGTGGTAACTACTGTCATACTATGGGTTTCTATTGTGTACTACACGATCTTTGGAAGTCCCGGGGGGAACCATGAATGTGCGGGTTTGCACAACGGGGAAATGTGAATAGCGCTATTGGGAGTGACCAACCCCGCTCGTCGGCTTGGAGGGCCGGGCGAGTGCATATTGTCTCAAACAGGAACAACAGGAACATTTGGAACTATTCGGGCACAAAACTGGTATTCGAGTTAGTAATGGTTTTCCAATCGTGGTAGTAACAAAACGTACGCCTAGCTAGCGTATACTGGTTTTCTATTTGTTATAGTATGGACAGGTGGACTTGGTACTTGAACTGCAAACCTGTAAACTCACCAGCATTTTTGTGCTGACGTAAACTTTTACATGTTTTCTCAGGTCGCTAAGGTAGCACATGGATCTAGGGCGCACGCGTCTGCACGGCGTCTAGATAGAGTTGCATGATTTCATAAACATTGAACTTTGGTTATTTATGTTGAACTTTATTTTGAATAAGCTTCCGCTGTAAACGGGATTTTAAAACTATGTTTTTGGTATTGCATTAATTACATTTAGACTTGTTTATTGTGATCGTTGGTTTGGATCCTGGTTTGTCATGCGCCTCGCGGTAAAACTCCGCAAGTGGATTTTGAGGGTGTGACAGATTGGTATCAGAGCCAATGGTTATAGTGAACTAGGACTGCATGTAGAGTCTAGTCTATAGCCGAGTCGCACACACTAGACGATCACATGGTACTAAACGTTATAGTGGGTTACGTATGGTCTTGTCGGGGTGTCTCTAAATCGTTGGACTTTCTACGTTACATCATCCGTTCTATATTAGGTTGGGTTACCTGTTTTCCAGGCAGTGTGGTCTGTTGGAGTAACTCGTGTGTTCTTGAGATTTGTCCAAGGCTCGGACATCTCCCTTTCGCACTCCAATAGAAACACTTGTCATGAACTACCGTAGTATTACGGTGTGTAGCTAAGAGTCTATGTTCGGTGATTTGAACTTTGAACTAGGAGAACACTTGGAGGACCATGTAGAGCGTTTTATCATTTTGGGTGCACACAAAATCATAAAACGAAATGCATGGAAGCACTAGTGAGCTCTGGGTTTGAGGGGATAGTCCTGGATTGGATCTAGCTTTGATCTTGTGAACATTAGTGGTTATCTTTAACTGCGAAACTAAATTTTCTCGTTCTTTCTGCCAGAATCATGTCTGGAGTGCGTGGAGGACGAGGAGGTGGTCGCAATGGTGGACGCGGTGGTGGTCGTGGTGGTGCTGGTGGTCGTGGTGGAGGTATTAACCTGTCACAGGCTGATCTGAACAACTTGCTCCAGGCTGCCTTTCAGTTAGGGCACAACGGTGGTGGTAAGTTGTTTTATCCATTTTCTTTGCCTCATTGGTGAGTCTTGTGTACGTTATTCGTGGTTTCTCATACGTTTCATTTCAGGTGGTCCTGTTGACCCACCCCCACCCATGTGCACCTATAAGATGTTCCGGGACTGCAAGCCCCAGGAATTCTCTGGCACCGAGGGTGCGGTCAGTTTGCTTAGGTGGTTGGAGAAAGTGGAGTCGGTATTCCTGATGTGTAACTGTCTCCCAGAAGATCGGGTGAAGTATTCGGCTGCGTTATTTCAAGACGTGGCATTGACTTGGTGGAATGGTATTACCCAGAACATGGGTATTGGGGAGGCATATGCTATGCCATGGGAGAACTTTGTGCAGTTGCTGAAGCGGGAGTATTGCCCGAGAGAAGAAGTACAGAAGCTGGAGCATGAGGTGTGGAACCTCAAGATGACTGGGTCGGAAATCGAGAAGTATACGGTTAGGAGGAATGAGTTGGCAGTGCTATGTCCCGATTTGCACGTGCCAGAGTATCGTAAGATTGAACATTATGTCTCAGGGTTGGTGCCGGAAATTGCAGGGTTAGTGGCTGCTGGGAATCATCCTACTTATGCGGAGGTAGTTCGATCTGCACATAGGATGACTAATTTAAAGGTGAACGAGGGGATTTTGCCAGCGAAAGGTTCGACTGCTAAGGCTCCAGAGAACAATAAGCGCAAGTGGGAAAACGACGGGAAAGGATCTGGGTCTACGCAGCAGGGTAAAAAGTTTGATAATGGGGGTTCATCGTCTTCGGGTAATAAGCAGGGTGGTTATGCAGGAAAACTGCCCAAATGCAACAAGTGTGGACGCCATCACCAAGGGAACTGCGACAGTAACCGTTGTCACCGCTGCCAGCGAACTGGGCACTATGCTAAGGATTGTCGGGTTACACTTCCATCGACTCAGGCTCCGACTAACAGCTCAACTCCGACTACTCAGGGGACTACAGGGAAACAGGGATGCTACAACTGTGGTGACACTGGGCATTACAAGAAGGATTGCCCAAAACTGAAACAGGGTGGAAACAACGGGAATGGTAACAACGGGGGCGGCGGCAGAAATGCACGTGCCTTCGTCATTGGAGCTGCTGAGGCTAGGCAGGACCCTGATACAGTCACCGGTACGTTTCTTCTCAATAATCATTCTGTTAGCGTGTTATTTGATTCTGGTGCCGACAAGAGTTTTGTATCCATGAACGTTAGTCGACTGCTAGATGTAGTACCTGTACCATTAGAGACCAAGTATACTATTGAGTTGGCTGACGGTAAAACGATTGAAGCTACTAGTGTTCTTCGGGAGTGTCAGTTAGAGTTGTCGGGTTTATCATTCCCCATCGACCTTATGCCGGTACCATTGGGTAGTTTTGACGTTGTGGTAGGAATGGATTGGTTATCTTTGTATCGCGCGGAGATCGTCTGTTACGATAAGGTTATTCGGATTCCTCTCCCTGATGGAGAATTTCTTTCTGTATACGGTATCAAGGGTGGTGTTTCGCTAAACATCATCTCTAGCATGAAAGCCCTTAAGTGTCTTCGAAAGGGTTATCCAGCCGTTTTGGCGCTCTTATCTGTTTCCACTAGTGATGAGAAGAAGATTGACGACATTCCGGTGGTACGTGAGTTTTCTGATGTTTTTCCCGATGATTTATCTGGTCTTCCTCCTCATCGTCAAGTCGAGTTCGGCATTGATCTTGTACCAGGGGCTGCTCCTATTGCTCGGGCCCCATACCGTCTTGCACCTCCCGAGATGCAGGAATTGTCTAGTCAGTTACAGGAACTCTTGGACAAGGGTTTCATCCGACCAAGTTCTTCCCCTTGGGGAGCCCCGATTTTATTTGTCAAGAAGAAGGATGGGAGTTTCCGATTGTGTGTAGACTACAGAGAACTGAACAAGTTGACCGTCAAGAACCGTTATCCTCTTCCACATATCGATGATCTATTCGACCAGCTCCAGGGTTCTAGTTATTATTCCAAGATCGACTTGAGGTCCGGTTATCACCAGCTGCGCGTCAGGGAGGCTGACGTTGCAAAGACTGCTTTTCGAACACGTTATGGCCATTTCGAATTCTTGGTCATGCCTTTCGGTCTCACGAACGCACCGGCGGTTTTCATGGACTTGATGAACCGCGTCTGTAAACCGTATTTGGACAAGTTTGTCATTGTGTTTATCGATGACATTCTGATCTACTCCAAGAACGAGACCGAACACGGGGAACATCTGAGGTTAGTTTTGGAACTTTTACGACGGGAGCAACTTTACGCCAAGTTCTCAAAGTGTGACTTTTGGTTACGCGAAGTTCAATTCCTAGGACATGTGGTTAATGAACTAGGAATTCATGTCGATCCCGCTAAAATCGAAGCGATCAAGGACTGGGGAGCACCAAAGACGCCAACTGAGGTGCGGCAATTCCTAGGCCTTGCGGGCTATTGTCGTCGTTTCATTCAGGGGTTCTCGAAGATTGCTCAACCCCTCACCGCTCTCACTCAGAAGGATAGGAAGTTCGACTGGGGTGAATCACAAGAGTCCGCGTTTGAAGAACTGAAGTCTAAACTGTGTTCTGCTCCTATTCTGTCTTTACCTGAGGGTCCTGATGATTTTGTCGTTTACTGTGATGCTTCCATTCATGGACTCGGTTGCGTGTTGATGCAACGCGAGAAAGTGATTGCGTATGCTTCTCGTCAACTTAAGGTGCACGAGAAGAACTACACAACTCATGACTTGGAGTTGGGTGCTGTGGTATTCGCGTTGAAAATTTGGAGACATTACTTGTACGGTACCAAATGCACCATCTACACCGATCACAAGAGTCTCCAACACATTTTCGACCAACAACACTTGAACATACGACAGCGTCGCTGGATTGAACTTTTGAACGATTATGATTGTGCTATTAAGTACCATCCTGGCAAGGCGAATGTTGTAGCAGACGCCTTGAGCAGGAAGGAATCTTCTAAACCTCGTCGCGTTCGGGCGTTGCAGCTCACTATCCATTCATCGTTACCTGATCAACTCCGTTCTGCCCAATTGGAAGCTTTGAAGGAGGAAAACCTTAAAGCTGAAACTATGCACGGTGCCGACAAGCACCTAGAGCGAAGGCCTGATGGCCTGCACTACTTCGCAGAACGCATATGGGTTCCTTTATTCGGGGGACTACGGGAGCTTGTTCTTGATGAGGCTCATAAGTCCCGGTATTCTATTCATCCTGGTTCGGATAAGATGTACCAAGATCTAAAGGTGCTTTACTGGTGGCCAAACATGAGGTCGGACATAGCCTCATACGTGAGCAAATGCTTGACCTGTGCTAAGGTCAAAGTGGAATACCAGAAACCGTCGGGTCTCCTGCAACAACCTGAAATTCCGGAATGGAAATGGGAACGGATTACTATGGATTTTGTCACACAACTTCCTAAGTCACCAAGCGGGAACGACAAGATATGGGTGATTGTCGATCGGTTAACGAAATCAGCCCATTTTCTCGCTATTAAGGAGACCGACACCATGGATCGTTTGGCTCGTCTCTACTTGAAAGAAGTTGTTTCTAAGCACGGGGTACCTGTTTCTATTATCTCGGATCGTGACTCCCATTTTACTTCTCACTTCTGGAAGTCTTTGCACAAGGCTTTGGGTACCCAACTAGACATGAGTACGGCTTACCATCCACAGACTGACGGTCAGAGTGAGCGTACGATTCAAACATTAGAAGACATGCTGCGGGCATGTGTGATCGATTTTGGCAAGGGTTGGGAAGCTCATCTGCCGTTGGTAGAATTCTCGTACAACAACAGTTATCACACGAGCATCAAGGCTGCTCCGTTCGAAGCACTGTACGGACGGAAATGCCGTTCTCCTCTTTGTTGGGCTGAGGTGGGTGAGAGTCAACTCACTGGGCCTGAACTAGTGTACGAAACTTCGGAAAAGATCGTACAGATTCGAAATCGGTTGGCGGCGGCACGGGACCGGCAAAAGAGTTATGCTGATCAGCGTCGCAAACCACTAGAGTTCCAAGTCAATGACAAGGTACTTCTAAAAGTCTCACCGTGGAAGGGCGTCATACGCTTTGGGAAGCGTGGCAAACTTAATCCGCGATATGTCGGCCCATTTACGATCCTGGAACGGATTGGGCCGGTGGCATATCGACTTGATTTACCGACGGAGCTCGGTAACGTACATAATGTCTTTCACGTGTCAAACTTGAAGAAGTGTCTGGCTGACGAGTCTCTCATCGTTCCACTAGAAGAGATCAAGGTTGATGATCGCCTTCGGATTGTGGAAGAACCTGTGGAGATCCTCGATTACAAGATTCGTAGCCTACGTCACAGCAAGATTCGTATCGTTAAGGTTCGGTGGAACTCGAACCGGGGACCGGAATATACATGGGAACGGGAGGACCAGATGAAGTCTAAGTATCCTCATCTCTTTCCTAAGGAAGCGTTCGAGTCGAGGCATGTCTCTTCGGCAGCTGAATGAATCTCGGGTCGAGATTCCTTTTAACGTGGGGATGATGTGACAACTCGGGTAAATCTCTCTCTTTTGGTTTCTACCTTCTGCTTGTTTCCTTCGTTATTTCTTTTGTTCTTTCTGTACTTGTACAAATTTTCGGGACGAAAATTCTTTTAACGTGGGGATGATGTGACACCTGGCAAATTCTGGTTAACAACGTTGTCTAGATGAAAGTCTACCTTAGCGAGTCATGCGTATATTGTACTTAACTGGGTTAGTTAAGTCGGGATATGGTTCGGGAACTATTGGTTAGTCTAGAAGATCATTGGATGTTGGTCTAGAGGTTCGTTAGATGTCGGTCCTTAACCAAGTGTACAAACGGTGACGATTTGTAGGATCGTCAGGGCATACGGAATGTACGAGTCTCGAGTCCCGGGAATTGGTGAACGAGTGTAAAAATATGTATTTACTTGTGTTATGTGTTTACAATCATTATGTGACTTGTCGGTACATGAATATGCATTAACATATGTTAAAACGGGGTTTAACGCGCAAAACACACAAGGCCAAACCCTATAGGCGAGTAGGAGGTCTACTCCCCTATAGGGGAGGCGAGTAGGGAGCCCATAAGGGCGATTAGGCCCTACTCGTGTGATGTTAAGGGCGAGTAGGCCCTAATCGCTAGAACTGTCAGGCGATTACAAGCCCTAATCGCCTGAACTGCTGCACAATCGCATGTAACGTGCTGGAACGACTAGAAACGCCTATAAATACAACACTTAACCTCCTAAACTCCCTAATATCAACCCTAGTCGTCCCATAACCGCCCCAAACACTTAAACAACCTCTGGAAGGCGATTTTGATCAAAAACACAAGGTTTCAAGGTCTAACCATCATCCTTTTACAATTCCAAGGTTTGATTCTCATCCATAATACTTTGTAAACGTTTTTAATCAATCCCTAATGGTCCAGACCTGTTCATAAACGAAAAAGCTTTCTGAAAATCGTCAATAAGAGTTATTAATCGGATTATAATTAATAAACATGCGTTATGGGTATGTACGATTAGAAAGATAGGATTTTTATGAATCTTGATGATGTTTTGATGTGTTATCATGCTAGGTCAGAATTAATATGGTTAGTATGATGATAGAAATCTCAGTAATTGGATAATAGGGTTATGATTACATGCGTTAATTGAATGTTGCATGCTATGTGTATGTGTTTGGATTGCTTTGGTTACATGCAGGACTGATTCTACGAGGATGAACGAAGGGTTTTGGGTTAAACATGTTTAGGATAGTGTTTGGGATGATATTGGGTAGTTACACACGCTCTGGATCTGATTTGGAGCGTTAAACGCGCGAAAAACCGGAACAGCAAGGTTACAGGCGAGTAGCCTTGCTAATCGCCTGTATCAGGGGCGAGTAGACCCCCACTCGCATGCATTAGGGGCGATTAGGCCCCACTCGCGTGACACAGGGGCGAGTAGCCCCAATCGCGTGCCACTAGGGGCGAGTAGCCCCAATCGCTTAACATTAGGGGCGATTAGCCCTAGTCGTGTGGTCATTCACGCGATTAGCCTCCCTAATCGCGTGTACTGCTGCTGTAAGTGCAAATTAGCATTCCGAGACCCGATTTGACATGTAGTAACATGCTAGGAACCTCGTAACATGTCTAATAACTTGGTAACATATATTTGGATGTATTTCGGTGATACGTGAACTATGTGCTATAACTTGTTGAACGTTAACGTGTGTTAAGTGTACTTGCGTTATTGTATGTTTTGGAGCGTAAACATAACACGGGGAGTCTCGGGTCACCAATGGGATGTCGAGTCTTGTACTTTGGGTCGGTTAAACAGTCACGGTGTTTTCAAACAAACTTGGTTATGGTCTGGACATCTAGGGACTAATTAACCTGCGGGTTATTAGTCTAAGTACTTGTAACTGTCGTATGTTAGGTCGCCACTGTACGGGACTAACATAGCAGCTGAGTTTACTCGGGATTAGGAGTAAAGCAACTTAAGGTGAGTTTACGGCCCCTCTTTTAAACTGGTTTCATATTTTCGGGGGAGAAAACATGTGTTAAAACGATTATGTGGTAACTACTGTCATACTATGGGTTTCTATTGTGTACTACACGATCTTTGGAAGTCCCGGGGGGAACCATGAATGTGCGGGTTTGCACAACGGGGAAATGTGAATAGCGCTATTGGGAGTGACCAACCCCGCTCGTCGGCTTGGAGGGCCGGGCGAGTGCATATTGTCTCAAACAGGAACAACAGGAACATTTGGAACTATTCGGGCACAAAACTGGTATTCGAGTTAGTAATGGTTTTCCAATCGTGGTAGTAACAAAACGTACGCCTAGCTAGCGTATACTGGTTTTCTATTTGTTATAGTATGGACAGGTGGACTTGGTACTTGAACTGCAAACCTGTAAACTCACCAGCATTTTTGTGCTGACGTAAACTTTTACATGTTTTCTCAGGTCGCTAAGGTAGCACATGGATCTAGGGCGCACGCGTCTGCACGGCGTCTAGATAGAGTTGCATGATTTCATAAACATTGAACTTTGGTTATTTATGTTGAACTTTATTTTGAATAAGCTTCCGCTGTAAACGGGATTTTAAAACTATGTTTTTGGTATTGCATTAATTACATTTAGACTTGTTTATTGTGATCGTTGGTTTGGATCCTGGTTTGTCATGCGCCTCGCGGTAAAACTCCGCAAGTGGATTTTGAGGGTGTGACAGCCGCCGCCACCAAGAAAACCCAATCGCCACCGCTGGTTCATCTTTTAACACCACTTCAGCCATTGATGAAACCAATAACAACCGATTAGCATCGATACACACCAACATATGAAGACATGTGCTCCTATACGGAACATAAAGCAGAAAAAATATACAATTAGCATAGATTAGGTCAACAGAAAATCAAAAATAAAAACGAAAGAGATGCTTATAACCTCTGTGATTAACCTCCACCATATATAACGGCTCCATGCTTCAACTCCACCATAAAAGCATATGAAGCAACTTCAAACAGCCCCACCATATATAACAACCTACACATTAAAAATCCAAACTTTATGTATTTTTATTAAAAAAAAAATTGAAGCTACTTATGTATATTTGATTATCACATAGTAAACAGAGAATCTTATGATTGAACCAATCAAATATATAAACACTAAATTTAGAGTACCTTCAATAGAGTATGCTATATATTATTTTGAAGATCAGAACATCAAATATCATTGTTTGTTTTAGTTTCCAACCCCTTATCAAATCGTTATTCGTATATAGGTTGATCAAGGGAAATCATCCAATTCTCCACCACCATCAGAAAATTCAAGCAAAATATCTTCTTCCAAGACCGTGGTTCTTGATGTTGCGTCCATCACCACATGTATGAATCAAGTTGCAGGGCTTGTTGAGTATGCCAACTGGTCCTTTAAACAATAATCTGAATCATTAAAATCAGTTAGAACAGAGACACAAAAACGTCAATCGAAAACGAAAGATTAATATAGAATGATAACAGAAAAAAAACAAAAAAAAAACAGAGAAAAGAGAGAGATGAAGAACGATTGAGTTGACATAAGAATGGAAGAGAAAACACCTTGGAGAGGAGACGAAGAACACACTTTTGGATGGTCTGATTCGTTTAGGGTTTGCCTCATTTAGGGTTATGTGAGAGACAGTGATTATGAATGAAAGAATATTTAGGAAACTTAATTTTGATGAAAACGTATGAAAGAAGATTTAGGTTGACTAATTTAATTCAATGTTTTTTGATTTAAAATAAATCAAAATTTTATAAATTATCATATTTAGCCACTTGGCACAATATGATAGGCTACACAATTGAGGAGCAACATGGGAATGCCAAGTGTCCTCATGGACTTTGTTTTATTAGATGTATAGATATTGTAAGAAATATAGTTTTAAACTTAGAGTGAAAGACCACATATTAAAAACCCGTTTTTAAGGTACACGATTTAAATTTAATAACATATAAATACATTATCTTATAAAAATAAATAATTTTTAATAAAGATTACTTTTGTTAGTTTATAAACATTTTCAAATTATGTCTATTAATTTATTTCTAATTTTGTATTAAAATATAACTATATTTATTGATTTACAAAAACATAGAATATATATATATATATATATATATATATTAAACTGAATTCCAGTAATTATATTAATAATTATAGTTGTAACAAATAAAAACTGAATAAGTAATAATTATTAAATAAAGAAACAAATTAACATAAATGTATTGTTTGAAATAATAAAATGGGAGGCTTTATAATGGAGTTCTATGTACTCCGTGTGCTGTCTTTTATTACTATAGATAAAATCGATTAATGTTGATTGATTTATTTTATTTATTTGTTTTGAACAATATAAAAGTCTCACAAAAAAGCTTGACTAATTGCATTGTGTTATTATTAATTTGTTTATTTGACTTTTGAACTATTTTAATCATTTAAAATTAATATGTGTTTGCTGAACATAGTTTAATATCTAAAACAATGACCAAAATAATAAAACTTAATAATCATTTGTCAAATATTGTAACAAAATTAATTTTAAACTTAGAATAACAGATTAAATTAAAAAAAAAATGGGTCAATTTATGGTACATGATTTAAATTCAAAGTTAATAATACATAAATATAAATATGTTATATTAAAAAGAATCATGTGTTTTCTTTTATTAATGATTCCAGTTACAACTATGATTATTAATATAATTACTAAAAATTAATTTAATAAACTTATATCATGGTTTTGCAAATCAATTATTATAATTAAATTTGAGTTTAATGTATTAAATAATAAAATGAGAGAATTCATGAGGGAGTGTCATGTGTCCCTCATGTGTTTTCTTTTATTATATAGTGTAGATGTAGATGTATATGTATTAAATAATAAAATGAGAGAATTCATGAGGTAGTGTCATGTGTCCCTCATGTGTTTTCTTTTATTATATAGTGTAGATGTAGATGTAGATTTCTTGAACATAGTTTAACATCTAAAACAATGACCAAAATAATAAAACTTAATAATCATTTGTCAAATATTGTAACAAAATTAATTTTAAACTTAGAATAACAGATTAAATTTTTAAAAAATGAGTTAATTTAAGGTAGATGATTTAAATTCAAAGTTAATAATACATAAATATAAATATGTTATATAAAAAAGAATCATGTGTTTTCTTTTATTAATGATTTCAGTTACAAATATGAAGATTAATATAATTACTAAAATTTAATTTAATAAACTTATATCATGGTTTTGCAAATCAATTATTATAATTAAACTTGAGTTTAATGTATTAAATAATAAAATGAGAAAATTCATGAGGGAGTGTCATGTGTCCCTCATGTGTTTTCTTTTATTATATAGTGTAGATGTAGATTATTGTATTTATACATATACCTTTAATATGCGTAAACATGTCAAGTTACATCAAAATATGAGATAGGCGGACAATGCGCTGCCACCCCTTCTGAATTGTAAAACTTAATCTACCAAACACAAACTCATGGCCCTCTGAAGATGATGTAACAAAAACTATGTTACAATCGATAAATTAAACAAACACACATTAATTACATTACATGCCAGTTCTAGTATCATTAAAAGTATACATAAACTGAAAATTAACATTTAGATAGATATATACACAACATTGCAATATTATTTAGAATGTTATATACATTTTTTAAGTTTATCTCCACGTTTTACCATTTTACATTATTAAGTTTACTCCAAGTTTTGAAATGACATTGTATAAAAATGATTATAATAACTAAATGATATCATGATATATAAATTGCTAAACATTATAATTATTTATCGAGACACAAACACATAAAAATAAACATGGATGTGTGAGAAGAGACACATTTTGCCTTCACATTTGTTTGACCAAATCTATGAAAGTTTCCACTTAACCTGATAGTCCCCGCTTCTCTCCTTTCTATAAAGATATACATGTCAACCTAGATCAAAACTGATCCTGTATTTAATTTTATACATCTCTTACATCATAAAAGATAAAACCAAATACGTATAGAGAATGAAGTCATGAACCCACTTTAATATTTCTTTTAAACGACCATTTTAAAGCTAAACTCATGTTGGTCAGAATTTGAATTGACCAGACACGTTTGACTTTTGACCCAACATACCGGACTTAGCTAATATTGCAGTATACATGTCACATACTGTCCAAACCATGTAAATGCACATACATACATACATACCACACAAATTTTTATCTCTTACCATATTACAAACTTAGCTTTCAAAATTAAGAATCCCTTAACCAACACATATGAAGTGATCAATTATAACAAAGAATACATCTCTCCTATCTTATAAAGGTCTTTCTTTTGCCCTTGTTTTTCTTATTATATTCTGTTTTACCAGTAAAATGAATTATTCATTTTGCAGTATAAACATCCCTAACTTGATTTGCAGCTGACTTTAGAAAAAGAATGGTAGATTCTGTAGGGATATACCATTGGTCAACCGCGGCTAATGAGTTTCTCCTCCTCAGTAAGAGCATGGCGGAAATGACAACGGTGGCCATACGGGCAAGGGTCACCCGCCAGGACCATTCGACAGACTTCTGTTTTGTAACGCGGGTGGCGGATGACTGGACGAAGTTCCTCAATACCATGAGCAAATTGGCAGTGATCTCCATATGGGCATGCACCAGTTTGTTGCCATTTGTTGCAGAGTTCAGTCTTTGTCATCCCTTGGTTGTAGACGTTTAGTTCCAGTGGTTCCTCCTCTTCCTTCCCACGTACATACACCTTTTGCTAATTCATCAACAACATCACAAAGAATAAGAAATTCAATAATGAATTAAGAACAACATAATGGTTTCTTGAATTGTAAGTGTTAACAATGTTATAATTAGTCATCATGACAGAGAACATAATAATAATGATGATGAACAAGTTACAAGTTTTCATGATCATAACCTAACTCCAAATGATTCAATAGATTAAAACAAAAACAACTGTCTCATCAAAACATTTGAATAATTTGTAAAGAAAGCATCACAAGGTCAAAGATCCTTACCAAATGTGATCATGACAATTATTATTGTTGGATTAATGTGAGATGATGGTCAATCAGTAGCAGTTAATTAACTTAATTTAGACCTAAAATTCAAACATTTGGTAGCGAGTCAATGATTTAATTTCATTTCTTCCACTTGAAGTCACCCCTATAAACAATAACAAGCAATTAACTAATTAAGTTAATGTTAAACATGGTTAACTAGTATAGTGTTTACCATATCAGAAGCTGGTTTAACCCGATCCACAGCACGAGCACGACTAGCACTCCCATCACCAGCCTGAATCGTCTTCAAGTACCCATTTGACCTAACAGAAATACTCTTTGGCAATTTAACCCGCTCCACATCCGTTTTCTTAACTGGATCCACATTCTCCACTCCACGAGCCACCACTCGCTTATCAATAACCGTCGGCCCTCTTTCCCCAATCCTCATCCGCCCAAAACGGTTAACAATTGAGTTTCCAGACGAAAACATACTCGCATTAGCATAGCTCTGAACAGAAGAACCTGCTGAAGCGGAAACTGAAGCAGCCTGCAGCTGCAAGTTACTCAGTTGCTTGTTTAGCTCCGAATTCACTCTTTGAAGGCTGACATTCTCTTGACGAAGCGCCTCGGCTTCTTTGGTAGAAATACGGAGATTAGATAGGCACCAGTTACGCCGCTCGATTAGGTCTTGAAACGGTGCAAAGTCGGGCGAGTTTCTACGGTTGTAATCGAGGACAATCGGTTGGTTGTGTGGTTGGGTTAATGTTTCAGGTACGGTGAACAGAGGTGTCTGGAAATCATCATACGCGTTACTACTTGACTGTTGGATGAATGAAGACCAGAGTTTGCTATCTTCGTCTCCATTATAAGAGAAATCGGTATAACTTTGCATTTTTTTTTCAATAAATCGATAGATCGTTCTCTACAAAACATCATCAACGAATCAATATGTTCAGTAAACTGTTTACACATTCCTCTTTACGCTAATCTACACGAACTAAATCACATACTGATTATCAACGAATCAATATGTTCAGTGAATTGTTCACAAAAATTATTATTATTATTATTATTATTATTATTATTATTATTATTATTATTATTATTATTATTATTATTATTATTATTATTATGTAAAGAACGCGATTAAAATCCATCAAGGTGCCGTTAAAAGATTAAGAAATATTTATGAATACAAAAATATTAAAATTTATAAATAAATTGTTATTCAGTTATTATTATTAATAAAATTTATATATACAGTGATACAGATTATTAACGAATCTCAATATTCGAACATAATTTACGAATTACCATCGCTTAACACGTGATATATCAGATCTGGAGTTTTCTAACTAGAAACAAGCTATAAATGATCGAAATACAGTCAAGAACAATCACTAGCGATGATTATCGATAATATTATCCTAATCATACGAATTTATCGATTCAAATGCATGAAATCAACACGAAACATTTCAGATAATAAAACAGATGAATAATAAAGCGATTAAACTGATACCTGAAATTAAAACAGCGATTCAACACTACAGTTGTTGCATGCTCCTTGATTGACAAAATAAACAGATAAATGTCGCAATTACCGCCTAATCAAGTAATAAAATAAGTTTATCAATGAAAATGCAGAATATTAACGATAAACAACTCAAAGAATCAAACAGATTATTAATATACATCAAAATTGAAATCACACTTTAGAATTAAGACGATTGAACTCATACCTGTAACAAAAACAACGATCTGTACTGTACAGTTATTGCTTGATCCTTAATTGATGAATTAAACAGATGAATGTTGTAATTAACCGCCTAATCAAGTAATCATATAAGTTTTATCAATTAAAACGCAGAAAATCAACGATTAAAGAATCAAACAGATTATTAATGTTAGAATTAAAGCGATTAATCTCATACCTGTAAGTCGATAAACAACTCAAGTAATAAAATAAGTTTATCAATGAAAATGCAGAATATTAACGATAAACAACTCAAAGAATCAAACAGATTATTAATATACATCAAAATTGAAATCGCACGTGAGAATTCAGACGATTGAACTCATACCTGTAACAAAAACAACGATCTGTACTGTACAGTTATTGCTTGATCCTTAATTGATGAATTAAACAGATGAATGTTGTAATTAACCGCCTAATCAAGTAATCATATAAGTTTTATCAATTAAAACGCAGAAAATCAACGATTAAAGAATCAAACAGATTATTAATGTTAGAATTAAAGCGATTAATCTCATACCTGTAAGTCGGTAACTAAAACAATGATTCTACTACATTGACAAATTATACAGATGAATAAATTCTTGATTAATCTAGAGAGAGAAAAAAAGAGGAAAGAGAGAGAGGAAGATGAAGTGAATTCTTCGTGCTACGAGTTTATATGTACACCTGAATCCGTTATGCTGTAACAGAATGTATAAACAAAATCTTTCACTGTTTCCATTTTTACCCTTATAAAGTTTCGTTGCAACATAAACTGTAAGGGGGTATTTTAGTAAATTTAAATGATCAAGTTGTTGAGCACCGTGTGATTTTGGCGGGAAATGTATTTAAAGTCACGTAGGATAATAACGTTTTATTTATTTATTTATTTTTTTGGCAATGAAATGATTTTGTAACTTGTAGTTCAATTTATTGATCTGTACATAAGATTATTGCAGTAGATCTTTCATATACATAAGTTTGTGTTTGTTTAGATAGTCGTATGTTTGTTTCTTAGAACGGCTAGATCAAGTAGCATCTCATAGGTTAGATACGACTCATCTACGTTGACGGCACCTACAGGTAGGAATCAGTGAGACTTTCTATGATTTCAAATAATTTTGAACCTCCTCTTAACTGGGGCACGGAGACCAAGAATTGGAGCCTACCTTCTTCGTAAGTTCCCTTATTATTCTTGTTACAAGCGTGGTTTGAACTCAGTACCTCCCCTGACCTCACACTTAAAATAACTAGGATTTGCCAACTGAGTCAAGGATTATACGTGTTCGTGTTTAAGTCTCTATGAATGTTCATATGCTTTTGTGTACTCTTCAAACAATGCATCACTACCACATGTACATATTGACACTTTATATGAGATTATCAATAACATTTTTCGGGTGTAACAAGGACCGTAGTCTGTAGATATAAGTTTGTTGTTTTATGTTTCGCTACCGGCTACAAACGAAACTTAGAATAGTAAATAAAATTACAAGGACATATTAACACATAAAATTACTATTATGACTTGTAAATTGTAACATTAGTGATAAAATTGCATGTATCTATAGAAATGCAGGCATAGTGTTATAGTAATTTCTAACTTTGCTTGAAAACTTAATTACCTTAACGTTACCTAGTCTATTTATGTGGGTTGTATATTATTTAAAAATTCGAATCTCCTATGAACATATGAAAAATGGTTCACTCCCTGAAAATGCTTGATTTACAAGTATAGATGAATGAATGATTAGTTCTAGGTGTTGATTTCTCACTTTAAATTTAGAGGTTTGCTTCTTTAATACAACTTTAACAAACTTTCATCCATCAATAATAAAATCACTTGTTTGGTGGATATAACATATGCCCCACATATGATTTCCACATTTCTTCAAACCTCCTAATCCCCCACATGACATAATGACTCTTTTAAGTGACATTTAGTACCAGTTTATCCAAACATTAAGTCAATTAGATCTCCAATGAGGTGCCACATGCCTATCAATAAAATACTTGACAATTATCATTTAAACTAGTGGGTTTACCCGCGCGTTGCTGCGGGGTTTAAATAAGACCCAACGACAAAGAATACACACTAGCTAATTTTCTTAATAAGATGCCTATAACTCCTTTGTAGTGCAAAGAATGCGCATCATGGTAAATTTACATATAACTCCTTTTGTTTACAAAATTGAACAAAAAAATCCATATTTTTTTCTGTTAACAAACTATAAGCAAATGTTGCAGAAGCATAGCAAAATACAATAATAAGAACAAAAATAGTAGACACAACATGTTGTAGAAGCATGGCAAAAAAAAACAACAATAAGCACAAAAAAATTGTAGACACAACTAAAATAGTTCGTTGTAAAACATTAATACCTGATAGAAATATTAGAACCTACATCAACATTAAATCACAAAGACTTGGTTACCTGTTAAGTAAACACGAGGCCTGAGGAAGAAAGCAGACACATAGAAGAGGAATGGGAGCCATTGAGTAACAAATTCATCTTCAAATGCATTGAAAAATTAAAAGACATGAATGAAAAATTAGTGTTTAGGAAAAAGAACAATCGTAATTTGATCAAAGAACATTATGCTTTTAGTTGAGAGTCTATGAAGAGGAGGCACAATAAATAGGTAGGGCAATTGAAGGAGAATGACATTCAATAGTAGTGAATGCGATTGAATTGAGAAACCATTTAATTTAAAGACGATGAAGGGCCTTGAGAAGAAAACGAAGAGAACAATTTTGGTGACATAATGGCAAGTATGGAAGAAGTTTTTATGTTTTAACTATAAAACCATGATCAAATTACTATCATGCCCTTAAAAGCATCTTAATTGTGACAAATATTCTTATTATACCCTTATGAATTAAGGTTGATTCAATTGTACATGTTGCTTTGGTACTTAATAAGATAGTATAATAGATAAGAGAATGATATTTCAAGTTATCCATTCATGTGCAAATCATAACTTATTGATTAGTTGGTGGGTAATAATGGAGGACTATGAAGTGGTTTATAATAATGAGGGGTTTCACAAAGTTAATGTGGTCATCTAATTCTCTATAAATGGGGGGTTGCATGTTGGAAATGATATTAAGTGTGTATTACACACATATATATAATAAGCATAATATGTTGTACACAAGGGGCAAAAAGGGAAGGAAATAACCAAAAAACATAGACATTTGTGAAGAGTCTATTCAACTCTCATCTTAAAATTATGTTGAAATTATCTTATTGGACATGCTTGGTACTTAATAATAATAAGGTAATAATAAATAAATAAATAATAGAGAAGAGATATATGTATATCCATATGTAGAAAAAAGTTTTAAAAAATCTATGTAACTAAAAATTAATTAATATTAATATAGATTTCAAGAGATAGCAAATTGTTGAAGCTTTTTTGGCTTCTCTGACCCAGTAAGTGTAAGACGACGTCGTAGCGGAGTCTGTGTTTTGTTTCTATGATGACACTATACCACCTCCTTCCATCTTCAAATTGAATTGGGAAGTTGGGGAAATGAATGTTGTTTAATCAGAACGAGAAAAAGTTTTTGAAGAAACAATAGGTAACACGATGATTAATACTAATCACCGGGTTGTTATACTTATGTAACTACAAGCTTAATCCTTTACCCAAACCGTGATGGCTAACCCGTTTGGAGATTTAGTGTGTGTGAATGTGTGCTAGAAGTGCGTGAGAACACGAGATTTAAGTGGTTCGGTCTTTAATGACCTACGTCCACTGTAAGTACACCGGAATGTTATTTAGAATGAGAGATTACAAGGATTGTATGTGGTTGTTATGGCTATTTCTGAATGAGAATACAAGGATTGCATCTAATCCTATTTATAGGCATCGAAATGGGCTGCATGGAAAGGCCCACAGGTGACACCATTGGCTTGGGCCCAACCGAGGCCCAAGTCCATGGTCCTGCTGAAATTGGCGGGAAAGGCTGATCACTGTTGATGACGTCACGCTACAGTATGGTCGTTGTTGTAGCTGGACACGTGGCGGGTTTCTGGTGGTGCATAGTGATGCTTACTTGCTACAGTGCTCAGGCTATCTCTGCCGTCTGATGTGATGTCTGACAGTTGGCGAGGTAATGCCTGCTGGTCACTGTTTGACGACAGGATGCACAGTGTAGCCGTTCTCCTATTGCATTATCTGCCACGTGTCCTTCTCCTGCTGGTGTGTACACTGACATAAATCTTTATGAATCTTCCTTTTGTCGTTCTTTGTACCTCGTATGAAAAGTGCTAAGGGAAGATTCCGCGCGTGGTTTTACGCGCGTATCAGGTAATGTCTGCTGCTTATCATGTCTTGGCGCGCGAGGCTTGTTGATTACTTGTCCTCGCGCGGGTGTGTTGTTCCGTCGTGGTCTAGCGCAAGGTTGCTGTTTCATGGGGATAGGGACGCCTTTCGGATTAGGCTCCCTATCCCTTCAAGTCCCCCTAGTCTAGGACTTCTCCTGCTCGCTGGTGAGAAGGTGGAGTGCTAGACTCAAAATATGTTGGTCGCGGATGAAAGCTCATCTGCTTGTGTTTAGCTCTTGAATGTGTTCCAACGCGGCCTCTTGAAAAGTTCGGCGGAGAACGTCTTTTGCAAATTTACGTCAACTTTCCGCTGAGGAGGACGTTCTCCGCCTTACCTTTGCAGGATTTGGGCGGGGAACGTCTTTTGCAAGTTTACGTCAACTTTCCACTGAGGAGGACGTTCTCCGCCTTACCTTTGCAGGAGTTGGGCGGGGAACGTCTTTTGGAAGTTTACGTCAACTTTCCGCTGAGGAGGACGTTCTCCGCCTTACCTTTGGGCGGGGAACGTATTTTGCAAGTTTACGTCAACTTTCCGCCTTGAAATTAAATGCTGCTGGGGTGATTAATGCGGGTCTGGAGTTTGTGATAAATTCTGAATCATTGACATTCAATTTGTCTCTCATAAATTGGAGTAAATGCGCCTGGAATTCGAATGATCAATAACTTCTGATGGAAGTTTAATTGTTGCTGACGTGTTCAGTGGTTGTCTGGTTGTGCAGACTGAGGGACGTCACATCGTGGTTGCAGTTACCAATACTTCGCCTGGTGTAAGGAGCGTGGGACGTCACGCGTCTGACGTTTTGTCTTCGTGGTTGAGATTGTGCCACGTGCTAGTGGGCACGTGTCTTCTGTCAGGCGCGTGGGTTCTCACGCGCTCACCCTGTAGATGATGTGAGATCTTGCGACACGTGTCGATCATCTGGTATGTGTGCAGTGTGTAACTGTCACACACTACCATCTGAACCGTCCGTCCGCGTTATTGACACGTGTCGTCATCTCGTGCTTTGAATTTGAAAAGGTGTGACGGTTAGTGCCTCCCTGGTGGGTCCCACTGTCATTAATGCGATGAGTATATAAACCCCATTAGGGCTCATATGAACGATTACACTCATATATCCTTCTTATTTCTTCTTTGCTCTCACTTTCTCTCAAACTTCCGGCCACCCTCTTTCTTTGAAGTTTCCGTTTAATCTTCAGAGATCTCACTGATCTTGAAGATTCATTGTTGAAACTTCAAGTTTCTTCTCGTTTGATTTCTTACACCGTTGTCTTCTGTTTCTCGAATTCGTTAAGTCTTCGTATCTTCTTGAAGTTTCCGGCAAATCTTCAAGTTTTCCGGTTATCTTTTCCAGTTTCCGGCGACCTTATTTTGACAATGTTTGAAGTTCCAGTGAGTCCGTCGCCATCCACCGAGGATGTTAGGGTGGAGCCGGCTGTGGAGGAGGTGGTGGAGGAAGAGGTTCTTGTCGAACATGGCAAGATAAAGGAGAGGAAACTGATGTCCAACACCTATTGTGTTTGGAGTCAGGAGGCCTTCAACCGGTTTTGTATTATGTACGGTATTCTGCCGGAGTGGGAGCCCACCCTTCCGTCTCCGACCAGCACTGTTCTTTCTGCTGGTAGCGGTCGATTGGCATTGTATGAGGCCCACTTTGCTAAGTATGAATTCCGCCTGCCATGCACCCACTTCCAAATTGATACCATGGTGGCTTATGGCGTTGGGCCTACACAACTAACCGCCTTCGGGCTTCTGAGGTTAGTTCATTTTGAAGCTTCCTGCCACGCCTTAGACATTGAGCCAACCGTTAAACGGTTCAATGTCTTCTACTTTATGGCGCGAGACGAGATGTGGTTCTCGTTCAAGCCACGCCCGAGGGTGCCGCCTATGGCCACTCACACTCCTAAGTCCTTGCATTGGGCGAAGGAGAAGTTTTTCTTTGTGAAGAGGGGTGTGATCCCCATCAGCCTCCCCTGGAAGGTTATAGGGGATGGGCAGCGTGTAGCGGACATGGCTGTGCCCAAGGATTTCAAGAAGCAGGCTTGGTTCCTTACCCTTACCTCCAATGCCACCAAGCTGGAATTCAACAATTTGACAGAGGGCATCTTTTTTCTTCTTGGAATGAGCCGTCTTGGTATCCGCGCGGGCAAAGAGCCCTATATTGCGGAGGAGGGTATGTACTTTTTTTTTTATTTTTTTTTTGTGTTTTCTGCGCAGTTTCCCTTGCTGTTTATTGTTGCAGGTGTGGATAAGTTCCAATTTTATGTTGCCCGCAAAGAGAAAGGTATCAAGTGGAGGCCTTTGGCGGAGGGTCAGACTTCTTGTATAGATGCGTTTGCTGACCGCTTCTACTATCCTGACCTCACTACCGCACCCAAGCCTTATTATACAACCGGTGAGTCTTCGGATCCTTTCGGCACTAGCGTTTTTGGAGATGATTCTACTGAGTTTTCAGTAGAGATCGTTCCGCCTCTGAACTCGTCCGCGGGGCGTGAACGTTGGAAACACGCGCCGCGGAGGCATGGGTATCGAGCAAAGGTTGCTCTTTCTGACTCGGGTTCTTCCGTTTCAGCAAGGGAGGCTGTAAAGGGGTGCCGACGGCGGAAGGATGGGCCGCCCTCAGAAGATGAAGAGGAAGCTGAGTCCTCTCAGCTAGAGAGGAGGAAGAGGGCTCGTCCTGATAGCGTCGCGGCCAGCAGTTTTGCTGCTACGGAGGGTGTGTCTCCTGCCTCGGCTGGTGGGGGCGAGATTGGGGATGCCACTCAAATCTCTGAGTCGGTGGCGGCTTCAGAGACTGCTGCTGAGGGCGCTGGCAAGCAAAAAGTCAGCTTTGCTGGGGAGCAAGGAGGGAGCGCCCCCGTTTTTTCTGTGGGGATCAGCGCTGCCCCGACTCGACAGCCTCTGTTTCAGAAGCTGATAAAGAAGAAAGCGCCTGGTAAGCAATGCTTATTTTCCTTTGGAATTTTTAACTTTGAATTTTTCTCTTAATATCCTGTTTTGCTTTGATAGTGTCGCCCAAGATAACTCCTACCCCTCCACCTGCGTCTCCATCTGCGAAGGCGGCTCAGGTAGAGGAGGAAAGGCTGTGGAGAGAACAGGAGGCGGCTCGAGAGCAAGTGGAAGCCGATGAAGCCTTGCAAAAGGCTGAGGCTGAGCGGGTCGCCGCCGCTGCAAGGAAGCAGGCGGAGGCCGATGAAGCCCTTCGGAGGGCTGAGGCCGCAAGAGTTGCTGCTGCCAATGAGGCCAAACGAAAGGCTGAGGCAGAGAAGCAGGCAGAGGCGGAGCGGCTTCGTCTTCAAGAGCAACTGTTTCTTGAGGAGAAGGCTCGGCTTCTGAGGGAGCGCGAAGACCGTGAGCGCGCTGCTGCTGAGACCCAAGACAGGATCCATGAGTCTGATGGGTTTGAAAGAGCGCTCATGGAGCAGGGCGCTGCTGGTGCTAGCGGTGGCTCACGCCAAACTCGGCGTGAGTCATCAAGGGTTGGTGAGGGGCCATCAGAAGTTTATGATGGCTCCTGTTGGGCTGGTGGTGATGCTATCTGGCGGCCTCGCTGGGCGATCAGGGAGAATACCTCCTTTTCGAACTCCCTGGCCGCCCTCGAATTTGTCAGCGAGGTGGTGCCTCCCTACGTGCGCACTCACCAAGATTTGTTGAGTCGTCAGGACCTCATTGCCGCCTTGTGCGTTAATCAGGCGACTCAACTTTCTATGATGGACTCACTGCGCCGCCGAGATTCGGCGGTGTGGGAGGATATCGAGAGGGTGGAGGCGGAGAAGGCAAGCCTTGCGGAGAAAGAGGCTGCCTTCAAGGCATAAATTGCCAAGTACCGCCGTCGTGCCCATGACGCAGAAGCAAAAGTCTCTAAGCTTGAGGAGGACGCTGCTGCTGGAAAGCGCCGTTGGGCAGAGTCTTGGAAGAAGGCCAACCTTGAAACGATGAAGTTAAAGGATACTCTGGCTGAGGTGCAGGAGGAGATGCGGACGGCGGTCCGCAAGCTGGAGGAGAAAAGCAAGGCCCTCACCGAAAGGACCGCTAAATATGTGGAAATGCGCAAGGAGCTTGAGTCCAAGGACGCGGCCCTTGTTGCAGCCACGGAGCGCGTCTCTTTCTTGGAACAAGAGAGGGTCCAGATCCTTGGGGCGAAGGAGGATTTGGAGTGGGACTTGGATTCCTCCGACCAGGCTCGTGTTGCGGCCGTCAGGGAGTGCCAGGCGGCCCAACACTTACTGGAGGAGGCGGTCACTGCTCAGACCCAGATGCAAAATTCTATCCACTGGCTGATGACGGATGGAATGAATGGGGTAAGTCCTTGCGCCTGCTTTGTTATTGATTCTTGTTGCTTGCAAGTAGTTAACTTTGTGTTCTCTCTTCAGGTCTTTAAAAGATTTTGGCAAGAGCCCAAGTTGGGCGATCAGGTTGCCTCCATTGCTGCCGCCGCACAAGCTTTTGGATATGGCGAGGGCTATGCGGATGGTTTCCTGAGTGCCCAAGGTGATGGGCGGCTTGAGGACGCCGAGCATTATGGCAAGCCGCTAAAGGAGGAATATGAGGCGGAGCTGGCCAAATTTGAAGAGATTGACTTTCCTATCCTCCAAGTCATTGCTGAATGCAACAACAACGCGGATCCCCTTGCTGCCTTGAAATACTTTATCGACAAATCTGATGAGTTGGCGAGGGCTGCTGGCGGGGATCCTTCTGGCGGGGGCTCTTCTGGGGCGCATGATGAGTAGGTGCTATACTTGTAATTTTCTTTTTAATCTTGTAAATGTGAAGGGTTTTTAAGTCCCTTTTTTAATGAAATTGTAAGTTTGTTATTTTGTGTTTATTCTCGCTCCAACTTTTACTTATTTAACCAAGTCGTCACCCAGTGTGTAAGTGTAAGTTAGGGCGTGCACTGGGCTAGACAGTCCGGCGTTTTGTACATGCATTTTTGCCTTGAAGACTGTAGTGAATCGCGACTTGTGCCATGGAGTCCGAGTTAGGCGCGTAAGAGCCTTGCCTAGAAGACCATTTGGCCGCGTTTTATGTGGCACGTCTTCCTCTTGTCCGAACTGTAAGTTCTTGAAGACAAGGGATTGTGCGCGCACATGTGCTAAGCGGGCTGATTGGTCCGACAAGTAAATCTGTCTTGAAGACCATGGCGCGTCGTCCAAGTGTAAGATGCATAAGCCCGACGTGCCTGAGGCGCGTCTTGAAGGCTTATCTTACTACGTTGGCTCGCGGTTTTTGGTCCGACAGGATTTAGCCTAAGTCTTGAAGACCCTGGCGCGGAAAAACAAGTAGAAACACATATATATATGAAACTTTTTCATTAATGATATGGCGTGTGTAGCCATGTTACTGTTTATAAGTAGCAGTGTCTTAACTATGCGCCGTTCCAAGATCGCGGGATGGGGGTGCCATCTAGTCTTTCCAACGCATAGGCGCCTTTGCCTAGCACTTCTTGTATTTTGTATGGCCCTTCCCAAGTCGGAGTTAGTTTCCCTGGTTTCTCGGCGTTAGAGGCTTCGTGTTGCGGAAGACGTAGTCCCCGATCCTGAACGTGAGCTCTTTGACCCGCTTATTGTAGTAATGCTCTAGTTGAGTTTTATATCTTGCCTCTTTGATTGCCGTGAGATCGCGGCGTTCTTCTAATAGGTCAAGGTTCATGCGGAGCTCTCTGTCATTGTCTGTTGTTTCGGCCATTAGCACTCGTGCGGTAGGATAAGTCATTTCTGCGTGAATCACTGCCTCGGAACCGTACGTTAGGCTGAACGGTGTTTCGCCGTTACTTGTTTTTGTGAGGGTGCGGTAGGCCCATAAAACGTGCGGCAGTTCGTCTACCCACCCTGTCCTCTTGGTTCCAAGCCTTGTCTTGATACCTTCAACGATTGTGCGATTGGCCCTTTCCACTTGACCGTTGCCTTGCGGATGCGCAACGGATGTGAATATTTGTTTTACACCCATTTGAGCCAACCATTCTCGAAGGGATTGGTCTTCGAACTGTGTACCATTGTCGCTGACCAGCTACATCGGTAAACCAAATCGGCAAATAATGAACTCCCAAAGAAATTTCTTGACATGCGCGCCATCGATCTTGGCCAGAGGCTTTGCCTCGACCCACTTAGTAAAGTAGTCGATGGCTACGATTAAATATCTGACGTTGCCCGGGGCTGTTGGGAATGGCCCAACCAAATCGACAGCCCATTTCTGGAATGGCCATGCCGCTGTAACGGGCACCAAGTTGTTCTTGGGACACAAGGTGTTCGGGGCGTGGCGCTGGCAACTGTCGCATTTGCGCAACTCGTTGACCGCGTCCACGTGCATGCCGGGCCAGTAGTACCCTGCGTTCATCAATTTTGCTACTACCATCCTTGGGCCGGCGTGTATCCCGCATATTCCCTCATGTACGTCTCTGAGGAGGGAAGCGGTGTCTGCGGAGTCCACGCATCGTAACAGTGGCCCTAGGTAAGATCGGCGGTAAAGAGTGCCTTCTATGAGTCGGTAGTGTAAAGCCTTGTGTTGGATCTTTCGGGTTTCTGATTTGTCATCAGGTAGGATGCCGAAAGATAAGAAAGCTTTGATCGGGGTCATCCAGGACGCGTTGCCTGTTTGGATGACATGGACTTGTCGCAGCGGGACAGATGGTTTTCCAAGGACTTCAACTCGCACCTCTTTGGCCATATGTGCGAAGACTGTGGATGCCATTTTACTTAGCGCATCGGCTGGTTTATTCTCACTGCGCCGGATGTGCTTGACGGTGCATGAGTCGAACCGTCGCATGAGTTGCTTGGCTTGCTCCAGATATAAGGCCATGGTTTCGTCCTTTGCATCGTATGATCCATTGATCTGTCGCGCGACAAGTAGTGAGTCGACGTGTGCCTCAACGTGCCTGGCCCCCATTTTTTCCGCAATGCGGCGACCTGCCAGCAACGCTTCGTATTCCGCCTCGTTGTTTGTGCTTTTAAAATCGAGGCGGATGGCGTACGTGAACTCGTGTTTATCTGGGCTGATGAGGCGTAGTCCTGCGCCGGCGCCGTCGTCATTGGAGGCCCCGTCTGTGAATAGGGACCATTTTTGCGACGGGTCATGCGCTGGCGCGGGTGATTCTTCGGCTTTGCATTCTTGGACTTTGTCGGCCGGTATCTCTGTAGCGAAGTCCGCGAGTATCTGTCCTTTGATTACGGGCCGGGGTTTATAATTGATCGTATGTTCCCCCAACTCGATAGCCCATTTGGCTAGGCGGCCGGACAGTTCGGGTTTGGCGAGGATGTCATTTATCCGATAGTCCGTGAGGACGTTTATCGGATGGCCTTGAAAGTACCTGCGGAGCCTTCTAGACGCATGAACAAGTGCCAGAACCAGCTTTTCCATTATTGTGTACCTTGTTTCCGCATCTAACAATGTGTGGCTGACGTAATAAATTGGCGTTTGAACTCCTTTGCGCTCAACCATCAGAACTGCGCCTACCGCTCGTTCCGTGACGGAGAGGTAAAGCGTAAGCGGTTCTTTAGGAAGCGGCGCTGTTAGTGTCGGGAGGTTCATTAGGCACTGTTTCATTGCCTGGAATGCTGATTTTGCCTCTGGAGTCCAGCGGAAGTTGCTCTTCTTTAAGCAGTTCTTCAAAGTGTCCACGAACGGGAATGATTTTGAAGCATAGTTTGACAAGAATCGGTTTAGGGTCACCAGGCGACCCATTAATGTCTGTACTTCTTTGATGGAAGCGGGAGACGACATTCTTTCGATTGCTTGTACTTTTTCTGGGTTGGCGCGGAAACCGTCCCGCGTTACAATGACGCCTAAAAACTTGGCCTCTTCCATCCCGAATGAACATTTGCTCGGGTTCAACTTCATGCGCACTTTGCGCAATTGATTGAACGTCTGTTGGATATCTCGAAGCATGTCTCCTTCATCCTTGCTCTTGATGACCAAGTCATCAACATACACCTCCAGTCGTACGCCGATTTCATTGGTGAAGGCCGTGTCCATGAGATGTTGGTATGTTGCGCCCGCGTTTTTCAGACCAAAAGGCATCTTGGTATAGCAGAAGATACCCGCGTCCGTTCGGAACGCGGTTTTGTCTTCATCTTCCTTGGCCATTTGGATCTGGTGGTAACCTTTATATGCGTCCAAGAAGCATTTGAACCGATATGGGGCGAGCGAATCCACCTTTAGATCAATTTCTGGCAGAGGGTAACAATCTTTGGGACACGCCTTGTTGATATCTTTGTAATCGACGCACATGCGCCAGCCTCCGTTAGCTTTGGCGACCATGACAGGATTAGCCACCCAGGTTTGATATCTGATAGGGCGAAGGATGCCCGCGTTGAGCAGCTCGGTGACTTGTTCATTCATGGCCTTTGTTTTCTCCGGGCCCATACTGCGTTTCTTTTGTACTATGGGCTCTACGGAGCGGTAGACGTTGAGCCTGTGTTCCGCTATTTCGCGGGGAACACCCACCATGTCTGCTGGTTGCCACGCGAAGACATCCATGTTGCTGATCAGAAGTTGCTTCAAGTGATTGCGTATGGTTTCGGAGATTTCATGGCCAATGATCACCGTTTGCTCCGGAAATTTAGGGTTTAGCGCCCATTTTTCCGGCTCGGTGCGGGCGTTTGTTTTGACCATCTTAGGAGGCTTGGCGGCTTCAGTGGTGTGGCAGTCTTTATTGGCTCTGATGAAGGCAATGCCTGTCTTGGTCGGAAAACCGACCATCGCGTGCGCCGTTGAAGCGTTGGCGTTAAAGCGCGCGATGCCTTCCCCACCCAGTAGAATGTCATGATTTGAAGTGGCTGGTAAAACCATAAAGTCACATATCTCTATGCGCTCATGGGTGCCATCGGTCCATGTGACTGGCAGGGAGAGCATGCCCCGCGGCATAATGGTCTAATGAATGAAACCTGAGATTGGCTCATTGACCGGTACGAGCTTTGCTTTGTCTTCTGCATCCAATTGTTGGAAACATTGCTCATACATGATATCTGTGCTGCTGCCGCCGTCTAAGAACATGTACCGCGTGCGGTAATGTCCGAAAACGGCGGTTATGACTAGTGGGGCAGTGCAGGAAGCGCCGCCTCTGACTTTTGGCATGAGGACATCGGCCTCCTTCCATGAGTCATCGAGTGGTTGCAGACGGGTGCGCTTGCCATGTTGGGTGTTTTTGCCACGCTTGGTCATGTTGCAGTGATGACGAGGGACGAGTGTGGCGGCGTGAGTGTTGAGGTCACGGATTTTCTTTCGCGACCCTTCCCCCTGATTTTCATCGCCCGCATTACCCTTGCCAGTGCGGTGGACGTTCTTTACCAAATGACCCAGCTGTCCCGACTTCAGCGCGGCCTCGATCTCCATCTTTAGGCTATAACAGTTGTCTGTGAGATGACCGAAGTCATTGTGGTACTCACAGAACTTGCTTCGGTCCACGTTCCTTCGTTTCCCCAAGGGGTTGGCTTCTTTCAGCGTGACTTGCTCTGTTTTCAAGACCTGGGATGGTGTTTTTGTCAGCGGGGTCCAATCGTGGTTTTTCTTTGAATGTCCACGCTGATCCCGCGATTGCTTATTACTGATGAGTTGGCGGGCATCGCCCGCAGGGGAGTACTTTCCCTCGTCTGTGGTACCTGAAATGCGGCTCCAGACAGATTTGTTTTTGTGTTTATTATTATTATTATGGTGTTGCGGCTGGAAACCGTGCGTCTGGTTGAAAGATTTTTCGGAGGAGGCATATATTTTCGCGGAGTGGATGAGTTCATCCCAGGACTCCGGAATACCGTCTTTGCCTGTGAGGCATTTCATTAGCTCTGGGCTTCGCACGTTATGTATGAATGCCGCCCGGGTAAGCTCCTCCCCGCAGCCTATTTGCAAGGCCTCCTTGTTGAATCGAACTATGAAATCTTCGATGGATTCATGATCGTGTCGACGACATAGTAAAATATGCGCTTTGTCCTTCTTGTGTTTGCGCAAGTGTGAAAAGTGATTTACAAACTTGTCGGTGAGGTCGTCGAAATCCTTAACGCTCCCCGCGGGGAGGTTGTCGAACCAGACTTTGGCCGCGCCGGTTAAAGTCTGTGCAAACAGATGGCACCAGACCTGGACGGGCCAGTCTACCGACATACCTGCGCATTGGAAGTCATGCACATGGTCATCCGGGTCACGCAGGCCATCGTATCTACCGATGCTGCTAGGAAGCTTAGCTTTCCTTGGTATTTTGGCCGTCGCTATGCGATCGACAAACTTTGACTTTTCGGCGAATGCTTTTGGTCTAAACGGCCTGACCAAGTCGTCGTCCTCGTCGTTATGACGCGAGCGATGGCGGTGTTTCTTTCCATTGTGGTCAGAGTCGCTGCTAGACGACTCATAGCCATCTGGTTCATCACGTGACTTCGCGCAGCCCCGAACCCTGGCGTCTCCGCCGAGTTCCCCGCTACGACCGTCATCGTGAGTGGTCGGGTCTTTCTTCTTGTACCCCTTTTTGGCTGGGGTATCGTAAGTAAGGATTTTGCCCTTCTTCTTGGCTTGCTGCAAGAGTTTGCGTTGGTATATTGCGGCACTTTTGGCGTTCTGACAAAGGAGCCACTGGTCCGGGTCCTCCTCAGAACCGCCGTCACTGTCATCACCCGAGTCTACGTCACGGACCTCGACGTCCGGCTCGAGACGTGAAGTGGGTTGTTTGACGACAGTGTGCGGTGTGTTTTGGTTTTCCGGGGACTGAGTGTCGACGTCCCCGGTATGGTTAAGGGCAGAAGTGTTAGGGTTGGGTTCAGCCATGGGTGGGTTAAAAGATGAGTTAATAGGGCTGTTCTAACCGTTGGATGGCGCCAATGAAGAAACAATAGGTAACACGATGATTAATACTAATCACCGGGTGGTTATACTTATGTAACTACAAGCTTAATCCTTTACCCAAACCGTGATGGCTAACCCGTTTGGAGATTTAGTGTGTGTGAATGTGTGCTAGAAGTGTGTGAGAACACGAGATTTAAGTGGTTCGGTCTTTAATGACCTACGTCCACTGTAAGTACACCGGAATGTTATTCAGAATGAGAGATTACAAGGATTGTATGTGGTTGTTATGGCTATTTCTGAATGAGAATACAAGGATTGCATCTAATCCTATTTATAGGCATCGAAATGGGCTGCATGGAAAGGCCCACAGGTGACACCATTGGCTTGGGCCCAACCGAGGCCCAAGTCCATGGTCCTGCTGAAATTGGCGGGAAAGGCTGATCACTGTTGATGACGTCACGCTACAGTATGGTCGTTGTTGTAGCTGGACACGTGGCGGGTTTCTGGTGATGCATAGTGATGCTGTACTTGCTACAGTGCTCAGGCTATCTCTGCCGTCTGATGTGATGTCTGACAGTTGGCGAGGTAATGCCTGCTGGTCACTGTTCGACGACAGGATGCACAGTGTAGCCGTTCTCCTATTGCACTATCTGCCACGTGTCCTTCTCCTGCTGGTGTGTACACTGACATAAATCTTTATGAATCTTCGTTTTGTCGTTCTTTGTACCTCGTATGAAAAGTGCTAAGGGAAGATTCCGCGCGTGGTTTTACTCGCGTATCAGGTAATGTCTGCTGCTTATCATGTCTTGGCGCGCGAGGCTTGTTAATTGCTTGTCCTCGCGCGGGTGTGTTGTTCCGCCGTGGTCTAGCGCAAGGTCGCTGTTTCATGGGGATAGGGACGCCTTTCGGATTAGGCTCCCTATCCCTTCAGTTTTAAAGTGAGATTTGTATTAACTTAAGAATGATGCTTAATGAATACTTAATGGAAATAAAAGTTGATAAATTTTATATTAAAAATTAAAAACCACTTAATAAAATAATGAAGCATTATGTATTCAAGTGACAAAACTATGAAGATCTTTCAAAGAATCAAACCTATCAAAAAGATAAAATCTTAGCCAACTCAAAATTTTATATATCCATAAACATGAAAAAAATAGCTATAAAAAAAAGTAACTTAACATTAAGTAATTATATTTAGATGAATAAAGGGTATATAAAATAGTTAAAATCATTAATATTGGACTATATGTTTAAAAGTTAAAGGATTAAACTGGAGGATTAATATCATACATTGAATCTGGCAGCTGGCTATAGCTCCAAAAGGCACCATAAGTTCAGCAAAGAGTCTTGATCACATTTGTAACAACTGAAACTGTCTTTATTGCACTCATTTTAAACAACTAAACTCTGCAAAAATAACAAAATTATTAAAGGTATACATTAAAGATAAACTTGGAGTGGTTTTCAACCAATTCGAATCGACAAGTAACACAGTGTAATAATCAACATGTAGTTTATAGATTAACAATTGTTATATAGAATTAGAACCGAGAGAAGAAACCTGGACTACTGGGCCCCTCCGGTATGCGCTGATCATCATAAACTACTAGAAGCATTAGCGTCTTAACTAAACGAAGATGCAACAATCAACACTAAGTAACATTGAAACAAAAATCGATAACAATACCTTATCTACAAAGGTAGAATGTGAATAGAAAAGAGATAAGTAAAGAGATAACAATGAACAGAACATGTGCATTGAGCTTGATAGAAACATAGAAGGTGAATAGTAAAGATATAAGGGCAAGAACTTACATACATCCCTGCATTACTATCAATGGAAGTTTCTTCATGGAATGGAATAGAATTTGTTATGAATGATTAATATAAATAAAACACAATCAATGAATAATTGATTAGGAGAGCTCTTCATATGGCCTAAGAGGGAAGGTGAAGGGAGTTAGGGGTACTATAGGAATGAAATTTTAGCTTTTAACTAAAAACAAAAGATAAAATTACTCTACTAACCCTCTAAGTGTCTTAATTGTCCCCAATATCCCTATAATATCCTTATGAAATAAGCTTTATTCTCTTATACTTGTTGCTTTAAAAATTGTACCCATGTCAAAATTCCAATATGGTACATCACTCCTCCTTTATAATGTACTAGCACTAGTAGGATTGCCCGCGCGTTGCTGCGGGTATTTTTGTTTTGTGTCACCTAGGGGTGTGCATGGGTCGGTTTGGTTTTGTTCGGTTTTTTCAAAAAATCATAACCATATCCATAACCAAACTTCCGCTATGGTTACTCGGTTATAGTTATTCCGGTTATTAACCAAAAACATAAACTAAAACTAACTATACGGTAAAGTATAAAATTAAAAGTCAATGGGTTTAAAAAACCGAAACCTACATGTTGGAGTTAGTTTGTGCTATTTTGTACAAAGGCAATCAAGACTACACTTTCTAGTTATATTACCAATGTGGGATCCCTTTTAATAAGATATTAACAAAAAATATACTTAGCCGTTGATTATAATTTTAATTCGTCACAAAAAAGAGCATTACGTCAAGATCATTTTGTTAATAACATACTTTTTTAGTAAAAACCTCTACATAGTTAATGTAAAACATAAATCTATTACATAAGTTAACATTACAAGTTCGGTTCGGTTATATCGGTTAACCAAACCTTCATAACATAACCATAAGCGATCAATCGGTTAAAGAAATTTAATAACCATAACCATTGGTTATGTTGGTTAAAATCGGTTCGGTTAAGTAGGTTGTGGTTAGATTATTAGGTATGGCGGTTAATTTGCTCACCCCTAGTGTCATCCATATTATTTGAAGCTAAAGATCTTGAAAAAACCTTTCAAATATAAAATTGCTTCAAACCGAAGCATCTTGAGTCGGTGATCTAACGCTGCCGTTATTCAAAACCATATTTATCAGCCAAACTTTTTCGTTAGAACGGACCGTAAAGTATCTATTTTTCAAAGAGCATGTTAATTGGCACCCTCCTTGCTTTCCTTATGGGGGTTGAGGAGTTCGAGTCCTACCCGCCGCAAAATGATGCTAATAGGCCGAGTTTTACCAATTCTTCACTGGCGCCCTTCGGGCGCCTGGGAGGTTAGATTTTCCCCGATTTCAGATACTACATAGGCGGGCCTTACCTACCCAACTGCTCCATGGACGCTGGGGTCGCGAGGGCCTGTCCATAGTGTGGGGGCTCACCTGGGTAGTCAGACAGAAAGGTTAATTGGCTTTTCAAAAAAAAAAAAAAAATCCTCCTTAACAATAACAATAACAATAACAATAATATAAATATAGACATTGACTTTTATGTGGAATTTCAATGGTTATTATCATGTTTTTATTATATTACATAAAAATGGACTCTTACTTTAGCATCTCAGCGAAACTCATAGCTTCATCAAGTCCAGGAATTGAATTTGCTAAATCTGACAAGAAACCATCCATTCCTTCTGTGCCTTCTTTTTCTTCCTCCACATTAGGATCCACCTCCTAAAAATGGAAATATTATCTATTAGGTCATAACACTAAAAAGCAAGGTGAAAAAATAAACTTAAGCTGAAATCCCTTGGCCAACTAACAAAATTAACAACATTTATCTATTTTAACCATTTAAACAAATTAGTTATTGATTCAGACTACCCATAGCATACAAATTGGTAAGCCATTGACCAAAGTAGGAGCCTTGGTGAATCTCTGTTGAAATGCATTGCTAAGATTACGAGCAGGGCCAGTCGAAATAATAAGAACGGAGGATCTAACAGAGGCCAAAAGAATCGAAAGAATAGAACTACACGTAGTTTTCCCTACATAACCCTTCCCTCCAACAAATACCCACTTGAAATTCTCATGTTCCGTTACGTTTCTCACCGTCCCTTCAGGCGTATCTTCTCTTCCCGCCATTATCCCCTGTTTTCCTATGTTTTTATTGTTTCCGAAAACTCTAGAAATTTGAGATGGGTATTCACGAATTCGAAGTTTTATTAGTTTCAGAGGTTATCTAGGTAATAAATTTCTGAAATGATGTTAATACGAAAGTTTTTGGATCGAATTGGCGATTTTTTAATTCGTCTGGAAATAATGAAATTTGGAGGGATTTAGGGTAAAAGATGAAAACTTTTTGATTGCATTTGTTCATAAACAATGAAATTTGGTTATGTGTGATCTTTCATCAAATTAAATTGATACAATAATTTTTCATCAATTGATCATTGATGTCTTGGAAGATGAAAGGTTGGAGGGTATTATGGGAATGAGATTTTAGTTTTTAACTAAAAACAAAACACAAAATTACTATTATACCCTTGTAAGTGTCTTAAATGTCCACAAAGTTTCAATTATACCCTTATTATATAAGCATAAATCACTTGTGTATGTTGCTTCTTAACTTGTACGGAAATGAAAATTACTATCCTAGCCGTCACTCTTCCTTAATAAGATAAAGTGAGGAACCCGCGCGTTGCTGCGGAAAGACAATGTGTCGCGGGAAACTCGTTACTGTTAGTTTATCGATTCTCTCATGATATATTGTGTAGTATTTGATTTTAAAGGTGTGTCAGATCTAGTAAATATACTGTTAATGTATTTTATTTTTAAGATGGTTCTTGGACTTGTAGAAAACAAATATAAACAAACTATTAGTTAGGTAACAAACTACTAACTTGGTTGAGAAGACGACAAAAAATTGTGCCATGTTGTCATTACCGGTAAATATCATATTGTCATTACTGGTAATATTGTTTTTATACGTTTTATAAAACTTTATTTGTAACTTTTAATAAAACAAACAAATTTAGTGGTTTTTAGTTGTTAAATAAATATCTATTTAACCCATTTGTGAAGAATGGGTTAATACCCAAGATTTAACCACCACATATTCTTTGCATTCATAACAAATATATATTAATGCATCGTGCATTATGCCTCTACAATTGACATTTATAATCAAATCAATATAGTTGTATAATGCGTCTCCGGACCAAGGAAAAAAAACAAGAATTGAAAATATTACCGAATTGAAAATCATATACACGTTAGGGCTTAAATATTATACATGATGCCAAATTAAAACTCTAAAAAAAGTTATAGATTTTCACCTTGTAATTTGAGCCATCTCACATTAAATGTTTTCCCCACTATTTTTACCAACAATATTAATAAACATTTCCATATCTTTATTCATCTCTACCTTCTAAATTAAAAATATCAAAACATTTCAAGCTCCGGATGAACCAGACCGGAATTCAATTTTTTTAATAAAATGTCAATTACTAATTCATTCAATTTGAGTGAAAAAACAATAGGCTTTTAAAGAGTAATAATAGAATTTAAGATTAACAATAAAAGAGAAACGACAGACCATTAAAATTGGTGGCCTCCGTTTGCAATACTTACGTAACCAAGCAACCCCCACCCATCACCTTCTATGCTTAAATTATGATTAGCAACCAATCATAGGAACATATTATGCTACTAAATTTTTTATTGATTATTAGATAACTATAGTGGAGAGGGCCTGCGCGTTGCCGCGGGTGTCTATGTTTTTTACGCACGTTGCGTGGTAAATTTCACGTAATTTATTTTAAACACCAATTTTCCAAGACAACTAACATGCAGTCCAGGTGAAAAGGAATTAAATCCATGTTTGTGTTTTACATTTGCAGTAGCTGTAGAATTACATCGTCATGAGGTAAAAAAAACGTGTGAATAATAAATGATCCATCTTTTGAAAATAAAGATATTTAGTTTTTTACATAAACACATAACCACAATAGAGAAAATTAATTAGCCAAACGTTTTTTTATACATCCTATTATCGTTAAACAAATGGGTTCAAGAAGGCTCACTAATAGTTATATGTCCATTAATCATGGAAATGGTTCAACTCTTGGAAACTTGGAAGATAAAGAATAGTGTTGTTAGCGAAAACCAAAACGTCAATACATTACATTAATTCAAATCTAGACCATCTATCCCAATCCACTATACCACCTTTAAATCGATGTTTATACCAAAGGAAAGCCGTAGACTTGATGAGCGCCACTATCTTTACCACATTGGAATCCACATTGGAGAACAGTTTTTGATAAAAAAAAAAAAAAAAAAAAAACAACAACAACAACAGGGCAACGTCATAATCAAACACTTTCTAAAATATAAAAATCAAACATATATCACTATTGCAGATGATAGTTCATTAATAGATGACAATGAAACATACTTTTTCTAAATAAGATGATTAAGAAAATGTTAAAATGGTCAAATATATACAACCAGTTTCTAGTTTTTTCTTTTAGTACCACACATGATAAGTAAAGTTTGCATAAAATATATTACTTTGAAGTATTGATGAAGTTAAAACCAAACAACTATTACATTATATTAAGAAAGGAATACCTACAAAGCGACTAAACCAACTGCTTGTTTCCTGAAACAATTTTAGAAAGCTTAGATGTTATTAGTAACCACAAGATTCAACAACATAAAGACATATTGCATCCAAATGTTGATGGTAAGAAACAATACATACATTAAAATTAAATTAAATGAAATTTATTAACATAAATTCAAAGCCTACAACAATTTTAGTTTGAGTCAAGTTCAGTGAATTCCAATTACCTCATACTTCGCCTCTAACCACCTCCCAAAGAGAATCACCAACAATCGAACCCTGATTATCAAACCATCCCAATTTATCCCCTTCATTGTAAGTGTATGTTTCAACTTCAAATGTGGGGTTACGAATTGAATGCTTCTCTGATTGAATGTGAAGGGGTTCAACAAAGTAGGGGATTGAATATATAATTGCAAAGGATGGAACGGATGTGTAATTAATGCAGTATTGAATTGGGTGTTACGAAGGTGGGTAGGGATATAAAGTGTGTATTATAGACATATACATTCAACATTCTATCTTGTACACCAAGGGCATAAATGGAACAAAATGATCAAAAATTATACATTTCTAAAGAGCCTCTTCAACTCCCATCTTAAACTTAATGTGAAATTACCATCTTAGCCACCTCTCCTCCTTAATAAGGTACTATAGATATAGATATAGATTATAGATTATAGATTATAGATAAATAGTGTAGTTTATGTGATTATATATGATCACTAGCATGTTACAAAAAATTATGATCTTTTATGTTGCTACGAGTGCGCTCAAATGATTTTGGTTCGTATGATGATTAGTTCGGTGGTCAAGAGTGTTCGACTTCTATTCATTTCTATCCTCGTTTCGTCAGATTTTTGGCTTTTTTAGACTAGAAATGATTATAAATTGTTACTAGCTTTTTTTAGCGACAAATGTTACATCCGCTTTACTACTACACCAATAAATTTCATTTAAATTACACTATTGTCAAGGTTTGAATCTTTAACCTCCACTTTAAGAGGCACGTATCTCTACCAAGTGAGCTAGCTTCACATTGGCTATAAAGTGGCTATAAAGCATATTGATCAGTTTAGGTGTTTAACATTTTGGTCTACGACGATTTGTTGGGTTGCAACTTGAAACCAATCGTGTAAACTAAACAAATCGTTCAACATCTTGGTCTACGTCGATTTAGTATGCATTTATCTGTATATGGCTTGTCTTTATGTAAAAGTTTTATGGACAACGATATAGATGTTATTCATGTAAGCATATATGGATGACATGGTGCGAGGATGCATATATGGATTCCCACATGGTCCACATTGCCATGTAAGCATTCAGATGAGGCTTCAACTGAGCTTAAACTTTAAAGTTACATACACTAGGTCTAACCGGGCTTAGGCCCAACAACAATTTTTTGGTTCAATCGTATGACTATGGACCACCAAATTGCAGCCAATGGGCCTAGGATCAGGCCTAGTAAAGACAGTAAATAAACAATTGATTTTTAATTCACAATCACAAATACAATATCTATTTGCGTTAGATTTACGGAAAGGAATGCAATTTGGATGGAATTAGAATTTATATTCGACTTCTTATGTTGTTCGTGACAACAAAAGAAGGAATTGTAATTGAAGTATAACTTACGGATGAGAATTCACATTTCAATTCCATCAAGATTCCATTCTATTTTATGAAACGAACACATCTAAATTCCAAATCAAATTAAAGTTTCAGCGCGAATTCCAATATTCCAATTCCTTTGCAATCCATGAAACGAACGCTACCTTAGGGTCAAAAGATATGTTTCAATCTCAAGATAAAACAACTTAAACAAACATGCAATTTCTGGGACAAAAATAAGCTGTTGAAGGTGTTTTCATAATTACAACAATAGGCATCCATGTAGCATTGGCTTAGCATGCAAGGGACTTTTGAGAAGGCCAATTAGGGTCAGGAGTATAAGTATTTTAATTGGTTGGTTTAGTTAAGTTTGTTGGGGTCTTTAGTTTGCTTGGTTTAGTTAAGTTTTCTATGGGAGGCTTGAGTTCAATTCCCACTAGCTACATTTGGAGGACATGGGTGGAGGGGAAATGAGGGATGGCCCGGCCATTGGCTTGGGTTCGAGTCCTGATCCCGACCGGTTTTACCGATTATTTCACTGTCGTGCCTTCGGGCGGGTGAGTGGTCGGGTTTTCCCGGGAATTGGTGGCAATTGGTGGTCCGGGTACTCTCGAGTACCTGATTCGCCAAAAGGGTGCCCGAGAGTGCTCAGAAATTGATTCGTTGGCCGTTAAAAAAAAATTGAGTTTCTTTTTATGGTTAGTTAAACATGTGTTGACTTTATTTATTGTTTAATTAGTGTTTGAGTTTGTTTAGGAGTGGGTCGATAATGTTCTATTTTTAATGGCTAGTGATTTTTGTTCGGTTCAAGTTTGGGGTTTTCAAGTAATAAAAAATAGTCGATTTTGCTGGATCAAAACGATGTACTTTTTTTCTTTTTGTTTTAGTTTCTTCGATCGAATTCAAGTCTTCGTAATATGATGAATTGTATGGATTTTTAGGCTTCAAAAACCAAACTAGGACTTTCATTTATATCGGTACAAATACAATTCATGATCTGGTAATTTAGATATAATACGAAGAGCTATAAAGATGTGAAGTAGACACTCGTAAAATGTAGACCCGATTAATGATAGAATCCAAGGCTTGAAAATGTTGTTTGATTTACAGAGAGTAAAATGTCGGTTTAGTAAGAGTTGACAACATATTGGCCCTCTTTAGCACTTTTTCTTACCAAGTTAAATTTGACATGTACACTAATATAGCATTACGAAAAAAATTAAGAATGATGCACATTTTAATTTCATCAACTATGTTATTGTTATCAGATTTCATTGTGAAGCCAAAGGGATTTTATTTAAGTTATAATACAGATTAGAAAGTGTGGGGCATGGGGTGTACCATTGTATAAATTAATCTAAATACCACACCCAAAGAAAAGAATAAGTTGAGTTAATAAGAAAAAATTTTTGATCAAAGTTAAGAGAATTTTAGTCGGTTAGCTAACCAATTATTGGTAAGCAATGATTAGTGCGAACATTGGTCAATGTAAAGAATCTTACACAACTAATCCTCTACGTTGATATCCAAAAGATCAAAAGTTGATGTACCAGGGTTGGTTATAAGTCATAACACACCAATCATATAACACTAATGATGTTACTAATGATCAAAAACTAAGGGGGACGGGGCGTCACCTGACACTACTAGAAAAATAAGCAATTGCAACCAGAACTTGCGACCGTAAAAAGCGGTCGCAAAATTAGCAATCTTTTTCCGACCGATCTATTATCGGTTGCAACATTTGCGATTGACCACAAAATGGTCATAAAACGATTGCAAATGATGCGACGATTACTTTCGGTCGCAAAACAGTCGAAAAACGTTAAAGTATGATCCTTATTGTGGGATTTGCGACCGCGTTCTGACCGCGCAATTTGCGACCGTCAAAACAGTCGCAGTGATAAATAAAAGAGTAAGGTTAATTTTGTAATTTCTATAAAAACTAAAAAAATAGAATAAAACTTTATAAGATTTTACGATGGAGAAATAATATTAGAAATCCTTTGTCATATTAGAAATCCCTTCTCAGCCTTCACCATTCGCCTGAACCCGTCAATCGCCATAAAACCCTTCATCCACAGTAATAAACAGCCATAAAACCCTTCATCCGTTTGCTCCGCCACCGTCGCCGCTGACGCCGGTGTCGACAGTTAAGCCGCCTCCGCCGGTGGTTGTGGTGGCTCCGCCTCCTGGATTTAATCCGGTTACTCCAGGTACGGTGAATTCATCTCGGTTTAATCTGACGTAATTTAGTGATTGATTTACTTTATATGTATCGTTTTCCATTTGTTTTGATGATCGAAGTTTCTAGACTGTTGATAATTTTAGAAGAATTAATTAGGTCATGAATTTATGAATTTCTGTTTAATCGTTAGCAATTAAGATTTAGGAAGATCTGATTGGTCAAAATTATCAAGTTTTCGTTAGCAATTAACTAGACTGTTCGTCCGTCTTTTTTTATATGTATGTTTTCGTTATATTATTATTAACTATTCTGTTTGCGTTAGAAATGAGATTACAATCGTTGTTAGGTTTTATTTGTCTGATGAACTATCAGTTATTGGGATTTAGGGCAATTAGGGTTTCGATTGTGTTGAAATGAGTTTTTTTTAATGTTAGGGTATCAGATCCGAAGAGTTTGTGAAGGTAAACAAAAACATCGAAGCTACAATCCACTGTCGAAGAGTCTGTGAAGGTATATCCAGATCCGAACCATCAGTTAATTGTTGTGTTAGTCAATTAGGTTAAGTAGACATTAGTTTCAGTCTCTTCTTCTGCTTCCACCATAAATTGGCTGAGAAACACAAAGAAGCAAGCAAAGCATGAGATTCTTTAGCCTTATGGGTAATTCTTTTGGATGCTCTGCATCTGGTGAACGTTCAAGAAGCCAAAGCTTTGTTGGAATATAATCCTAGACTTGCAAGATATTCCGCTTTTGGTGTTAATAATTCCCTCTTTATTACTCTTCTACTCAAGGTCACCGTGAGGTATCATTATTATTATTATTATTATTATTATGTGTTTATATGTTTTTAAGAAATTGATCATGATTTAATTGGTTCAGATTGGGGCTAACTTATTGTTGTATGGTTATTGTGGGAAGAGAATTGGGGACTAAGCAGTTAATAGCGGTGGGATAACGGTGGGATAGCGGTGGGATAGCGGTTATCGGACCTGCAACCAAATATCGGTCCAAATAGCGGTCAGGAATATCGGAACCGAGATTATCGGTGAGATTTACCGATATCCCGGCGATATTTCGAGTATTAAATAGCGGCCTTAACAACGAATTTCCAGGTTTTGTTTTTTCCGGTGAACTTTACATGATTTGGACCTTTTTTTTCCGGTGAACATGGGTGCCTAGTGGCAGAGCTTTGAAAGAAGGAGATGACAAGTTTTAAAAAAGTATTATTTTTTATTTAGAAAGACTAAAATGTCCAGAAAAGTGGAAGTGAGACAAGAAAAGTAAACAATTGTGTCTTCCAAGAAAAGTAAGATTGTACTGCATGTATTTAATCAAGATAGCTTTTGATTATTTTAGTTTTATATTGATTCATTTATTTAGTTTTAAACTTAAAAAAAAAAGTTAATATAAAATATTATTTGTTTGTTTTTCTCTTAAACAACTTGAAAACTCAACAATTGATACTTTGTAGTTTATGATACTATTAAACTATCAGTATTTAGGTGATTTTTATGTTTTATATGTGTGTATATATATATTTTATAAAAAACTACATAATATTATATTTACCGATATCTCACCGATATCCCACCGCGATAACCTATATATCGAATATCGGCCCTTGACCGATATTCGATTTCCCACCGCATTAACTGCTTAGATTGGGGAGAGGGTTGTTAGTGAGGAGTTTTAGAATCAGTTTGTGGAGAGAGGTGGGGTTGAGAGGCATACGATGAAGGAGTTGATTGCGTCGATGAGGTTTGTTCGGGCGGACGAGTTTGTTTCCTCTGAGGTTAGGAATCTGTTTTGATTATTAATCGGTATTAATAGAACTGAAATTGTGTACATTGTCGATTAAATACATATATGAAACTGATTACTTATAGTTTCATGAATTGTTCACGAGTACCCACTACCAGCACGGTATCACTGCCGCCACCCACTCTGGTAGTGGTCTCGTTGACCGTTTTGCTGGTTCTATCTAACGGGCTAGTAACCGTGAATTTTTTTTTTTAATTTAGTATAATTCCATTTTTATTATCTATAACCGTTGTCAAGCAATATTTTGGTTTTTTTTTTTTTTTTTTTTACGTAAATCGTTTAGGTTTAAACATAAAGGAAACCAAAAATAAATAAAAAACATAAAACATAATTAATTAATACTAAACATAAAAAAAATACATAAAACATAGAAGATAAAACTTAGAGTTGACGCATGAGTTGTCAGGCCTGGATGTGACACCTGGCAAATTCGGGTTAACAACGTTGTCTAGATGAAAGTCTACCTTAGCGAGTCACGTGTATATTGTACTTAACTGGGTTAGTTAAGTCGGGTTATGGTTCGGGAACTATTGGTTAGTCTAGAAGATCATTGGATGTTGGTCTAGAGGTTCGTTAGATGTCAGTCCTTAACCAAGTGTACAAACGGTGACGATCGGTAGGATCGTCAGGGCATACGGAACATACGAGTCTCGAGTCCCGGGAATTGGTGAACGAGTGTGAATATGTGTATTTACTTGTGTTATGTGTTTACAATCATTATATGACTTGTCGGTACATTAATATGTGTTAACATATGTTAAAACGGGGTTCATGTGGTGTGACTGGGAATCATGTGGTGTGACTGGGGTTCATATGGTGTGACTGGGAATCATGTGGTGTGACTGGGAATCATGTGGTGTGACTGGGGTTCATATGGTGTGACTGGGAATCATGTGGTGTGACTGGGAATCATGTGGTGTGACTGGGGTTCATATGGTGCGACTGGGGCTAATCGCATGAACTGTTCATGCGATTAGGCCCAATCGTGTTACTGTTCACGCGATTAGGATTCCTAATCGCGTATAAACCTGCACAATCGCGTGTAACGTGCTGGAACGACTAGAAACGCCTATAAATAGAACACTTAACCTCCTAAACTCCCTAATATCAACCCTAGTCGTCCCATAACCGCCCCACACACCTAAACAACCTCTGGAAGGCGATTTTGATCAAAAACACAAGGTTTCAAGGTCTAACCATCAATCTTTTACAATTCTAAGGTTTGATTCTTATCCATAACACTTTGTAAATGTTTTTTAATCAATCCCTAATGGTCCAGACCTGTTCATAAACGAAAAGGCTTTCTGAAAATCGTCAATAAAGGTTGTTAATCGGATTATAACTAATTAACATGCGTTATGGGTATGTATGATTAGAAAGATAGGATTTTTATGAATCTTGATGATGTTTTGATGTGTTATCATGCTAGGTCAGAATTGATATTGATAGTATGATGATAGAAACCTGATTAATTGATTATTAGGGTTATTGCTATGTATGTGGGTATGATATTGCATGCTACGTGTATGTGTTTGGATTGCTTTGGTTGCATGCAGGACTGATAATACGAGGTTGAACGAAGGGTTTGGGGTTAAACATGTTTAGGATAGTGTTTGGGATGATATTGGGTAGTTACACACGTTCTGGATCTGATCTGGGGTGTTAAACGCGCGAAAAACCGGAACAGCATGGTTACAGGCGATTAGCAAGGCTAATCGCCTATAATTCATGAGATTGGGGAGCCAATCGCATATAATGTCACGTGATTAGCCCCAATCGCATATAATGTCACGTGATTAGCCCCAATCGCATATAATGTCACGTGATTAGCCCCAATTGCATGTAACTTCATGTGATTAGCCCTAAATGCTAGTAGTTACATGTGGTATAGCCCTAAATGCTAGTAATTCATGCGATTAGGATTCCTAATTGCTAGTTGACCAACCTAAATGCTAGTTGACTTTTCCTAATCGCGTGTACTGCTGCTGTAAGTGTAAATTAGCATTCCGAGACCCGATTTGACATGTAGTAACATGCTAGGAACCTCGTAACATGTCTAATAACTTGGTAACATATATTTGGATGTTTTTCGAAGATACGTGAACTATATGCTATAACTTGTTGTGTGTTAACGTATGTTAAGTATACTTGCGTTATCGCATGTTTTGGAGCGTAAACATAACACGGGGAGTCTCGGGTCACCAATGGGATGTCGAGTCTTGTACTTTGGGTCAGTTAAACAGTCACGGTATTTTTAAACGAACTTGGTTATGGTCTGGACATCTAGGGACTAATTAACCTGCGGGTTATTAGTCTAAGTACTTGTAACTGTCGTATGTTAGGTCGCCACTGTACGGGACTAACATAGCAGCTGAGTTTACTCGGGATTAGGAGTAAAGCAACTTAAGGTGAGTTTACGGCCCCTCTTTTAAACTGGTTTTATACTTTCGGGGGAGAAAACATGTGTTAAAACGATTGTTTGGTAAATTCTGTCATACTATGGGTTCTAACGTATACTACACGATCTTTGGAAGTCCCGGGGGGAACCATGAATGTGCGGGTTTGCACAACGGGGAAATGTGAATAGCGCTATTGGGAGTGACCAACCCCGCTCGTCGGCTTGGAGGGCCGGGCGAGTGCATATTGTCTCAAACAGGAACAACAGGAACATTTGGAACTATTCGGGCACAAAACTGGTATTCGAGTTAGTAATGGTTTTCCAATCGTGGTAGTAACAAAACGTACGCCTAGCTAGCGTATACTGGTTTTCTATATGTTATAGTATGGACAGGTGAACTTGGTACTTGAACTGCAAACCTGTAAACTCACCAGCATTTTTGTGCTGACGTAAACTTTTACATGTTTTCTCAGGTCGCTAAGGTAGCACATGGAACTAGGGCGCACGCGTCTGCACGGCGTCTAGATAGAGTTGCATGATTTCATAAACATTGAACTTTGGTTAATTATGTTGAACTTTATTTTGAATAAGCTTCCGCTGTAAACGGGATTTTAAAACTATGTTTTGGTATTGCATTAATTACATTTAGACTTGTTTATTGTGATCGTTGGTTTGGATCCTGGTTTGTCATGCGCCTCGCGGTAAAACTCCGCAAGTGGATTTTGAGGGTGTGACAGATTGGTATCAGAGCCAATGGTTATAGTGAACTAGGACTGCATGTAGAGTCTAGTCTATAGCCGGGTCGCACACACTAGACGATCACATGGTACTAAACGTTATAGTGGTTTACGTATGGTCTTGTCGGGGTGTCTCTAAATCGTTGGTCTTTCTGCGTTACATCATCCGTTCTATTTTAGGTTGGGTTACTTGTTTCCTAGGCAGTGTAGTCTATTGGGGTAACTCGTGTGCTCTTGAGATTTGTCCAAGGCTCGGACATCTCCCCTGTCGCACTCCAATAGAAACACTTGTCATGAACTACCGTAGTATTACGGTGTGTAGCTAAGAGTCTATGTTCGGTGATTTGAACTTTGAACTAGGAGAACACTTGGAGGACCATGTAGAGCGTTTTATCATTTTGGGTGCACACAAAATCATAAAACGAAATGCATGGAAGCACTAGTGAGCTCTGAGTTTGAGGGGATAGTCCTGGATTGGATCTGGCTTTGATCTTGTGAACATTAGTGGTTATCTTTAACTGCGAAACTAAATTTTCTCGTTCTTTCTGCCAGAATCATGTCTGGAGTGCGTGGAGGACGAGGAGGTGGTCGCAATGGTGGACGCGGTGGTGGTCGTGGTGGTGCTGGTGGTCGTGGTGGAGGTATTAACCTGTCACAGGCTGATCTGAACAACTTGCTCCAGGCTGCCTTTCAGTTAGGGCACAACGGTGGTGGTAAGTTGTTTTATCTGTTTTCTTTGCCTCATTGGTGAACCTTGTGTACGTTATTCGTGGTTTCTCATACGTTTCATTTCAGGTGGTCCTGTTGACCCACCCCCACCCATGTGCACCTATAAGATGTTCCGGGACTGCAAACCCCAGGAATTCTCTGGCACCGAGGGTGCGGTCAGTTTGCTTAGGTGGTTGGAGAAAGTGGAGTCGGTATTCCTGATGTGTAACTGTCTCCCAGAAGATCGGGTGAAGTATTCGGCTGCGTTATTTCAGGACGTGGCATTGACTTGGTGGAATGGTATCACCCAGAATATGGGTATTGGGGAGGCATATGCTATGCCATGGGAAAACTTTGTGCAGTTGCTGAAACGGGAGTATTGCCCGAGGGAAGAGGTACAGAAGCTAGAGCATGAGGTATGGAACCTCAAGATGACGGGATCGGAGATCGAGAAGTATACTGTGAGGAGGAATGAGTTGGCAGTGCTATGTCCCGATCTGCACGTGCCGGAGTATCGTAAGATTGAACATTATGTCTCAGGGTTAGTGCCGGAAATTGCAGGGTTAGTGGCTGCTGGGAATCATCCTACTTATGCGGAGGTAGTTCGATCTGCACATAGGATGACTAATTTAAAGGTGAATGAAGGGATTTTGCCGGCGAAAGGTTCGACTGCTAAGACTCCAGAGAACAATAAGCGCAAGTGGGAAAACGACGGGAAAGGGTCTGGGTCTGCACAGCAGGGTAAAAAGTTTGATAATGGGGGTTTCATCCGGCCAAGTTCTTCCCCTTGGGGAGCCCCGATTTTATTTGTCAAGAAGAAGGATGGGAGTTTCCGATTATGTGTAGACTACAGAGAGCTGAACAAGTTGACTATCAAGAACCGTTATCCTCTTCCACGTATCGATGATCTATTCGACCAGCTTCAGGGTTCTAGTTATTATTCCAAGATCGACTTGAGGTCCGGTTATCACCAGCTGCGCGTCAGGGAGGCTGACGTTGCAAAGACTGCTTTTCGAACACGTTATGGCCATTTTGAATTCTTGGTCATGCCTTTCGGTCTCACGAACGCACCGGCGGTTTTCATGGACTTGATGAACCGCGTCTGTAAACCATATCTGGATAAGTTCGTCATTGTATTTATTGATGACATTCTGATCTACTCCAAGAACGAGACCGAACACGGGGAACATCTGCGGTTAGTCTTGGAACTTTTACGACGGGAGCAACTTTACGCCAAGTTCTCAAAGTGTGACTTTTGGTTACGCGAAGTTCAATTCCTAGGACATGTGGTTAATGAACTAGGAATTCATGTCGATCCCGCTAAAATCGAAGCGATCAAGGACTGGGGAGCACCAAAGACGCCAACTGAGGTGCGGCAATTCCTAGGCCTTGCGGGCTACTATCGTCGTTTCATTCAGGGGTTCTCGAAGATTGCTCAACCCCTCACCACTCTCACTCAGAAGGATAGGAAGTTCGACTGGGGTGAATCACAAGAGTCAGCGTTTGAAGAACTGAAGTCTAAACTGTGTTCTGCTCCTATTCTGTCTTTACCTGAGGGTCCTGATGATTTTGTCGTTTACTGTGATGCTTCCATTCATGGACTCGGTTGCGTGTTGATGCAACGCGAGAAAGTGATTGCGTATGCTTCTCGTCAACTCAAAGTGCACGAGAAGAACTACACAACTCATGACTTGGAGTTGGGTGCCGTGGTATTCGCGTTAAAAATTTGGAGACATTACTTGTACGGTACCAAATGCACCATCTACACCGATCACAAGAGTCTCCAACACATTTTCGACCAACAACACTTGAACATACGGCAGCGCCGTTGGATCGAACTTTTGAACGATTATGATTGTGCTATTAAGTACCATCCTGGCAAGGCGAATGTTGTAGCAGACGCCTTGAGCAGGAAGGAATCTTCTAAACCTCGTCGCGTTCGAGCGTTGCAGCTCACTATCCATTCGTCGTTACCTGATCAACTCCGTTCTGCCCAGATGGAAGCTTTGAAGGAGGAAAACCTTAAAGCTGAAACTATGCACGGTGCCGACAAGCACCTAGAGCGAAGGCCTGATGGCCTGCACTATTTCGCAGAACGCATATGGGTTCCTTTATTCGGGGGACTACGGGAGCTTGTTCTTGATGAGGCTCATAAGTCCCGGTATTCTATTCATCCTGGTTCGGATAAGATGTACCAAGATCTGAAAGTGCTTTATTGGTGGCCAAACATGAGGTCGGACATAGCCTCATACGTGAGTAAATGCTTGACCTGTGCTAAGGTCAAGGTGGAATACCAGAAACCGTCGGGTCTCCTGCAACAACCTGAAATTCCGGAATGGAAATGGGAACGGATTACTATGGATTTTGTCACACAACTTCCTAAGTCACCAAGCGGGAACGACAAGATATGGGTGATTGTCGATCGGTTAACGAAATCAGCCCATTTTCTTGCTATTAAGGAGACCGACACTATGGATCGTTTGGCTCGCCTTTACTTGAAAGAAGTTGTTTCTAAGCACGGGGTACCAGTTTCTATTATTTCGGATCGCGATTCTCGCTTTACTTCTCACTTCTGGAAGTCTTTGCACAAGGCTTTGGGTACCCAACTAGACATGAGTACGGCTTACCATCCACAAACTGACGGTCAGAGTGAGCGTACGATTCAAACTTTAGAAGACATGCTGCGGGCATGTGTGATCGATTTTGGCAAGGGTTGGGAAGCTCATCTGCCGTTGGTAGAATTCTCGTACAACAACAGTTATCACACGAGCATCAAGGCTGCTCCGTTCGAGGCACTGTACGGACGGAAATGCCGCTCTCCTCTTTGTTGGGCTGAGGTGGGTGAGAGTCAACTCACTGGGCCCGAACTAGTGTACGAAACTTCGGAAAAGATCGTACAGATTCGAAATCGGTTGGCGGCGGCACGGGACCGGCAAAAGAGTTATGCTGATCAGCGTCGCAAACCACTGGAGTTCCAAGTCAATGACAAGGTACTTCTAAAAGTCTCACCGTGGAAGGGCGTCATACGCTTTGGGAAGCGTGGCAAACTCAATCCACGATATGTCGGCCCATTTACGATCCTGGAACGGATTGGGCCGGTGGCATATCGACTTGATCTACCGACGGAGCTCGGTAACGTACATAACGTCTTTCACGTGTCAAACTTGAAGAAGTGTCTGGCTGACGAGTCTCTCATCGTTCCACTAGAAGAGATCAAGGTTGATGATCGTCTTCGGATTGTGGAAGAACCTGTGGAGATCCTTGATTACAAGATTCGTAGCCTACGTCACAGCAAGATTCGTATCGTTAAGGTTCGGTGGAACTCGAACCGGGGACCTGAATATACATGGGAACGGGAGGATCAGATGAAGTCTAAGTATCCTCATCTCTTCCCTAAGGAAGCGTTCGAGTCGAGGCATGTCTCTTCGGCAGCTGAATGAATCTCGGGTCGAGATTCCTTTTAACGTGGGGATGATGTGACAACTCGGGTAAATCTCTCTTCTGGTTTCTATCTTTTTGTTTGATTCCTTCGTTACTCTTTTGTTCTTTTGGTACTTGTGCAATTTTCGGGACGAAAATTCTTTTAACGTGGGGATGATGTGACACCTGGCAAATTCGGGTTAACAACGTTGTCTAGATGAAAGTCTACCTTAGCGAGTCACGTGTATATTGTACTTAACTGGGTTAGTTAAGTCGGGTTATGGTTCGGGAACTATTGGTTAGTCTAGAAGATCATTGGATGTTGGTCTAGAGGTTCGTTAGATGTCAGTCCTTAACCAAGTGTACAAACGGTGACGATCGGTAGGATCGTCAGGGCATACGGAACATACGAGTCTCGAGTCCCGGGAATTGGTGAACGAGTGTGAATATGTGTATTTACTTGTGTTATGTGTTTACAATCATTATATGACTTGTCGGTACATTAATATGTGTTAACATATGTTAAAACGGGGTTCATGTGGTGTGACTGGGAATCATGTGGTGTGACTGGGGTTCATATGGTGTGACTGGGAATCATGTGGTGTGACTGGGAATCATGTGGTGTGACTGGGGTTCATATGGTGTGACTGGGAATCATGTGGTGTGACTGGGAATCATGTGGTGTGACTGGGGTTCATATGGTGCGACTGGGGCTAATCGCATGAACTGTTCATGCGATTAGGCCCAATCGTGTTACTGTTCACGCGATTAGGATTCCTAATCGCGTATAAACCTGCACAATCGCGTGTAACGTGCTGGAACGACTAGAAACGCCTATAAATAGAACACTTAACCTCCTAAACTCCCTAATATCAACCCTAGTCGTCCCATAACCGCCCCACACACCTAAACAACCTCTGGAAGGCGATTTTGATCAAAAACACAAGGTTTCAAGGTCTAACCATCAATCTTTTACAATTCTAAGGTTTGATTCTTATCCATAACACTTTGTAAATGTTTTTTAATCAATCCCTAATGGTCCAGACCTGTTCATAAACGAAAAGGCTTTCTGAAAATCGTCAATAAAGGTTGTTAATCGGATTATAACTAATTAACATGCGTTATGGGTATGTATGATTAGAAAGATAGGATTTTTATGAATCTTGATGATGTTTTGATGTGTTATCATGCTAGGTCAGAATTGATATTGATAGTATGATGATAGAAACCTGATTAATTGATTATTAGGGTTATTGCTATGTATGTGGGTATGATATTGCATGCTACGTGTATGTGTTTGGATTGCTTTGGTTGCATGCAGGACTGATAATACGAGGTTGAACGAAGGGTTTGGGGTTAAACATGTTTAGGATAGTGTTTGGGATGATATTGGGTAGTTACACACGTTCTGGATCTGATCTGGGGTGTTAAACGCGCGAAAAACCGGAACAGCATGGTTACAGGCGATTAGCAAGGCTAATCGCCTATAATTCATGAGATTGGGGAGCCAATCGCATATAATGTCACGTGATTAGCCCCAATCGCATATAATGTCACGTGATTAGCCCCAATCGCATATAATGTCACGTGATTAGCCCCAATTGCATGTAACTTCATGTGATTAGCCCTAAATGCTAGTAGTTACATGTGGTATAGCCCTAAATGCTAGTAATTCATGCGATTAGGATTCCTAATTGCTAGTTGACCAACCTAAATGCTAGTTGACTTTTCCTAATCGCGTGTACTGCTGCTGTAAGTGTAAATTAGCATTTCGAGACCCGATTTGACATGTAGTAACATGCTAGGAACCTCGTAACATGTCTAATAACTTGGTAACATATATTTGGATGTTTTTCGAAGATACGTGAACTATATGCTATAACTTGTTGTGTGTTAACGTATGTTAAGTATACTTGCGTTATCGCATGTTTTGGAGCGTAAACATAACACGGGGAGTCTCGGGTCACCAATGGGATGTCGAGTCTTGTACTTTGGGTCAGTTAAACAGTCACGGTATTTTTAAACGAACTTGGTTATGGTCTGGACATCTAGGGACTAATTAACCTGCGGGTTATTAGTCTAAGTACTTGTAACTGTCGTATGTTAGGTCGCCACTGTACGGGACTAACATAGCAGCTGAGTTTACTCGGGATTAGGAGTAAAGCAACTTAAGGTGAGTTTACGGCCCCTCTTTTAAACTGGTTTTATACTTTCGGGGGAGAAAACATGTGTTAAAACGATTGTTTGGTAAATTCTGTCATACTATGGGTTCTAACGTATACTACACGATCTTTGGAAGTCCCGGGGGGAACCATGAATGTGCGGGTTTGCACAACGGGGAAATGTGAATAGCGCTATTGGGAGTGACCAACCCCGCTCGTCGGCTTGGAGGGCCGGGCGAGTGCATATTGTCTCAAACAGGAACAACAGGAACATTTGGAACTATTCGGGCACAAAACTGGTATTCGAGTTAGTAATGGTTTTCCAATCGTGGTAGTAACAAAACGTACGCCTAGCTAGCGTATACTGGTTTTCTATATGTTATAGTATGGACAGGTGAACTTGGTACTTGAACTGCAAACCTGTAAACTCACCAGCATTTTTGTGCTGACGTAAACTTTTACATGTTTTCTCAGGTCGCTAAGGTAGCACATGGAACTAGGGCGCACGCGTCTGCACGGCGTCTAGATAGAGTTGCATGATTTCATAAACATTGAACTTTGGTTAATTATGTTGAACTTTATTTTGAATAAGCTTCCGCTGTAAACGGGATTTTAAAACTATGTTTTGGTATTGCATTAATTACATTTAGACTTGTTTATTGTGATCGTTGGTTTGGATCCTGGTTTGTCATGCGCCTCGCGGTAAAACTCCGCAAGTGGATTTTGAGGGTGTGACACTGGAGATGCTCAAAGTTGTCGCGGTAACGACCCACATAGCTCGCCTGGGTCAACTCCACAGCCAACTCCGGCACAATGCCTGGGTGCCGGCTCATGGTACGCTCGTAGCACGTGGTCCACCAATCACATTTGTTGTTTAGATCGGTCCACTTTCTCTGTAGCCTCTCAATTGTGTGGTCGCTTTCGCCGACTTGTTGTTTGAAGTCAGCCAAATTACGGTCCCAGAAGCCTGTTTGGATACCTCCCGAGCCCCCTGAGCCCCTCCAGGGTTGGCGTTACAACGATGGGTCGTTTTGTGCGTCCTTAACGCGCATAACAAAAGCCATTTCTTCGTTTTCGGTCAAGCGAGTCATTTTGAAGGTGTTGTTGTTGATGTTCAAGTGTGTTTTCACCACCGTGGTATGGTGGTTTATTGTGACATCCGTCACTTTTATCACTATTATTATTATTATATATATATATATACATTTTTTTATTTCGCACCTCCTATCTTGTACGCCACATTTTATCCTCATAATAATAATAATAATAATAATAATAATAATAATAATAATAATAAAGTTAGTCATTATATTTTACCACCTCTAAACCATAACCAAACTTATACCCAAAACACTAAAGCCTAACCATAACCCAAAAACCTTGTCTTTTTTTTTTTCGAAACCCAGACCCGACCCGAAGACTGTGGTCAACACCCAGTCACTTTCCACAATTACGAGCCTTGTTTTTGGTAGAATTTTAACTCCCTTTGACCGACTAACATACCCTCATAAATATAATCCATGATTTCAGCTTGAATTAATCATCCTTGACTCGGTTTTGACCGACTTTGGTCAAGACTTCAAAACCTTCCATTTCACCAACCCGAGCCACATAGTATAAATTGAGGTATCCACAACCAACTAAATGTGCCAAAAAAAAATCATTTCCCTTCTCTCAAATCTTTCTGTCCAAGCTTTAATTCACAATTTCAAGACCCGTTGACTTTTTGTTTGACCGAGCATCATACACGAATTAGTGTTTGTAAGTTGTTTATTTTTTTTATGGGTTTTATTATTCATGATCAATCGATCAATAGCCCTAACATTACTGAGGCTATTGACCGTTAATTGATTCGATTCAAGAAACTAGGGTTCTTAATTATCATTCAAATTGGGGAAGATGACCAATTCACGCATGTGATAAATATTTTCAAAACTGGAACATTTACAAATCTGAGGTACAGACCAGTTGGTTGGGGTGTTTGGCTAAAGACATTGAACCGGGTCTGACCCAGGTTCGACCCCCACCATAAACAACCTTTTATTTTATTTTTATTTTTTTGTGTTATCCTGTACACTTATATTACCTTTATTCTTTTGAAAATCGTTTTAAAATACTAAAACTATTTTATAAATTCTACAAAATTTATTTTATGTTATTTCAATGATAAACTTTTGCTGTCCAATTTTTAGTTTTTCAAAAATAATTTATTTAATATATATTATAAATATTACAAATTTATTCATTTAAAATTATAAAATTCAATAAAAATATCTAAACGATTTTATAAAATTCCACAAAAATTATATTAAACTTGTATAACAATATACATTTCAGAATTTATTTTTAATTCAGAAAAACCGTGCATTTCATATTTTTAATTAATTTTTGTTATTTTTAATCATAAATAATTCATAATAAATTCATTTTTCAATATTTTTGTACCAAAATTTTACATAAATTATTTCTTTTCATTTGGAACAGAAATACAATTTTTAATTCAATAATTCTTTAATTTTAATATTTTTAGATATTAAAGTCATATTTTGACAATTTGAAATAAATAGATTAAATATTCTATTTTCAATAAAATAATTTTATGAAAATTATTTTCATACTAAAAACTTTATTTTGTGACCATCTTTAACTTAAAATTTACAAAAAGACTTTTATTCATTTATTTATTAAATTTCTTATATTTAATAAACAATTTGACTATTAATCAAATAAATACTTATCCCCAATTCGAAGCCCTAGAAAATACTTATAGACTAGATAGACTTAGACTTATTTGTTACCTTATACATAGGGTGATACTCGACAAACGTTGGATTACACTTAATCAATTACACAAGACTTACCACCTTGCTAAAGGTGAGTATTACTTATCCTCTTTTTCCGCTTTTACAACTTTTGGGGTGATTCATGCACAAGTATACAAAACTTTCATATTCATTTACACATGCATTTTATTCATTTACAATTCATATACGTGTCTTGTTTATCTTTGTGCTTATGCTTGAACATGAACGTAACTTACATACAAAATCATACATTTAGACATAACTTATGTTATGGTGCTCTTTACACTCAGACGTAACTTATGTTACGGTGCTCATTTAGACGTAACTTATGTTACGGTGCTCATTTAGACATAACTTATGTTATGGTGCTCTTTTAGACTCACACGTGTTGAGGTGCTCATTATCAATTTCATTGTATAACTTTACATATGATCTTTGTCTTGTTTGGTTACTTGCGTGTTTACATAATGCCTTAGTGATGCTAGACACATGAATTGTACTACCTTTTTCAAACTTATATTATATGTACAAAGCTAAGTAGTACTCACCAACATCATATGTTGACAAAATTATTTTCGTGCATGTTTCAGGATAAGCTGCTTGACGCTTCACATAGGACTTTGGACTTAGATTAAATCAATCAACTATCTTTATTTTGTTGTCTTGTATTTAATTTCACATGTTGTAAAACAATATTCAATAATCATATATTTACATTTTAGTACCATGAGCTTTTGAACAATCGTCACTACGTGGCACCTCGATGATTCCGCCATCGGTTGGGGTGTTACATTTATATACAAAAAAAATCTCAACGGTTTTGCATGTGAAATTCAATATTTTCTGACGGTTAGATGAAAACGATTTTAATGCACATAATGATTTTTTACCGTGTTGGTAGGACGGTTTATGATAAGTCTGACAGCTTGGTGGTAAAACCGTGTGAATAAAAAAAAAACAAAGATTACATATTAATTTAAAAGAAACAAAAAAAATCAGTGGAGTGCTGCCTCCAAAATGTGTTTCAGTGAAGTGATGTGACAGTGTATAATTGGTTAAAATGAGTGAAGTGAAAAGATTTTACTACAAGCACCCCTTCCCCCTAATAATCACACACTTACAACGGAAAGAGGCACTACACTTGTTCTTTTTAATTTTATTGATTTCTATCAATCATGCACTGTTATATCACTTTACTAATTTAATTCACTAAAACAGTTTTTTGGAAGCAGCAACACTTCACTAATTCGCTTATTTATTTTTTCATTTAAATAAATAACTATATATTTAAAGTTCATTTTTTGGTTTTTTTCACACGATTACCTTTAAATGTATGGTGGCAGGCAAACGGTTCAATCTTTAAATTTTGCATTTAAACCGTAGCTAACAATGGTCGAAAACATTAAATTTTGCATTCAAACTGTAGTATAAACGGTAAAAAAAGCCTATATATACAGACACCGTGGGGGTGATTTACATTCACTCTAAACCCAAAGTTAACACACTTCAAATGAAAAAAATGACGCATTGGAATGAGGAGGAGGAGATTGCCTTGGTAGTGTGCTACCAAAACACGAGGAACGACTCTGCCCTACAACAAGTACACCATTGGCGCCACTTGGGGGGGGGGATACGAGGTTCCGGGACCATGTGATGGCGAACTTCAACTAACAAGTTGGTGTCAACGATCGCACGATAGAAAGCCTCCAACGAAAGTGGACCGATCTCAACAACAAATGTGATCGGTGGATCACCCTCTACGTAAACACCTTGAGAGAGCACTCGGGCATTGAGGAGGTCTTAGCTATCAAGTTCACGCATGTGGACTATGCGTCTCGATACCGCAACACTTTTGACCATGTCGAGGCATGGCAATTGTTGCGTAATGTTTAAGTTTGTTTGATTAATACGTAATCGATCGAACACTACTTGAAAACGGCTCTTCTGCTCAGAAACGAAATGTTCCTGGAATTTATTGCTCCCAATGGACCATTTGTATCTATATGCATCAGGATCCCGTTTCATCCAATAAGAAGGGTTTCAATTTTTTCAAATGAACGATTTGAAGACCTATTGATTCTAAAAACTGTGGATCGTTCGGACCTTTCAATTCATAGATGTAGATCTCGGACCTATGAATGGGAATATTCCCGAAACTGACAAACAAAAAAGGAAGTATATTTCATTCTGGTTGTTGCCACCAAGTCTCTTGCTCCTATTAAGCCCAGCCTTAGTAGAAGTGGGTAGTGGCACTGGGTGGACGGTCTATCCGCCCTTAGGTGATATTACCAGCCATTCTGGAGGAGCAGTTGATTTAGCAATTTCTAGTCCTCATCTATCTGGTGTTTCATCCATTTTAGGTTCTATCAATTTTATAACAACTATCTTCAACATGCGCGGACCTGGAATGACTATGCATAGATCACCCCTATTTGTGTGGTCATAGTTTTTTTGTTTGTGATTTGTCTATCATTCAGCAATCCCAAAGTTGCTTTTTTTTATTTGATCAAATAAACTAAGGAAAAAATATTTTTTCGCTCTATAAATATTGTTAAGAGACCTCTGGTTTTAATATTTTTTATTTTTTTATGTTTTAGTATTAATATATTTATGTTTTGGGTTATTGTAAGGTACACGTGGCTTACACGGAAAGCGCCCCGTCCCTCCTAATTAACGACGAGTCTAAGCGCACACCCATAATAGTAATACTAATTATATCCTCTGTGTGAAAAGTTAGAAAGGTACGATGGGTCTCACTCTTCATAGTTGTGTGAGAGAGAGTGTACATTGAGTAACACCCATAACTAAATCTCACATAACTTTCGGTATGCATAGCTACAAGGCTAAGACCATATGTAATGGTAAGGGATTTGGGACTTATGATTGGAAGGGTTTGAAATTTTTCACCTTATCACTACACCTTTTTTCTCATTTGAATCTCTTAATGGCCTCACATGCGACGTGTCAATTAATGCCCCATGGAGCTTGAAAATTTCACCTTACCATTACACATGGTCTAAAACTTATGTCCTCAAGCCCAACTTATGTGGAAACATATGAAGTGTTATCGGTGGTGGTGGATGGCGGCGGTGGTGGCTGCGGCGATTGTAGTGGAAGGCGGAGGTGGATGGCGTCCGTGGTGGGTGGTGGCGGTGGTAAGTGGCGATGGATGGCGCCGGTGGTAGGTGACGATGGTGGGTGGTGATCAGTGTTGTAGAACTCGTTAAGCGCTAGTCGGCCGGTGGGGTAACGACCAGGGATTAATCAGGATTAATCGAGATTAATCGGATTGGATTTATATATATATATATATATATATATATATATATTTCCAAATTTACACATATATAATGTTAATTTTATACCTTATATGAATAAATTTAGAAGTTTAGGGGCCAAATATAAACTAGTGAATATGTAGGGGGGTTAAATATTAAAAATACCTAGACTTAAATCGACTTTGGTTCTAAGTCATTTATTATCATCCAATTTTGGGGTAAGAACGTGTTTTATTTGATCGATTTGCTTCAGTTTTGACCCATTCGAATTTATTTTTGACATAATTTTGAGTTTTTTCGGTCTAATTAGGACCGATTTGGTTCGACTAATCGGTGATTAATCGTGAACCGATTAATTGAATGATTAGCCCAAAATTAATCAGTAAAGTGAGGACTAGTGATTAATCTCGTTAATTAATCAAAATTTTTACAACCTTGGTGGTGATGGTGGTTGGTGGCGGCGGCGGTAGTGGTGGGTGGCGAGTGGTGACGATGGTTGTTGGTTGTGGTGTTGGGTTTTGGTGTTGTTAGTGAAGTGTGAAAATTGGGACAAAATATTACCTTGTAACGGTCCATTTCATTTCGCCTTTCATTCCAGCATACGAAACACTATCTAAAGATGAAAATAATAAGCGAGATTTATGCATAAGTGGCACTAAAAAAAAGATGCAATTTTCATAAAGATATAGAATTATTATCTAAAATCAAAATCTTATAAAAATGTATTTCTCAACATAAATTTATTGAATAAACGAAAATTTTATTCAAACCAAACCGGCATCGGTATTATTGAAACTATTGGTTCATTTTTATGCTTTGCAATCAATGTAAAACACATGCCGTTATTCTTTTAAGCATCTCACAACTTTACTTTTCAAGATTTCCCTTTAGCTTGTTATACTGCTTGCTTGTACGATAGTGAGCGCGACACCCTAACAAACCGAAACGATAACAAGCATATCCCCCAAAATAATGGCGAAGTTTGAAGATTAAATCGACGGGGGTCAGACTTAATTTTTTCGTATCGGTAGGGGCCGGAAGATCAAATCGGTGAGGACCGGACTCAATCCATACAGAAATTACCTAAGAAAATCACAAACTTCCGTCACTGAGCAAAAAAACGGTACGGGCTAGGGCACCACCTGACCCTCACTAACATTCACCATTTCCCCAAAACAAGCCAAACTGATACCAACCAAACTCCCACCGCATCTCGCTAGAGATTCTAGCTAATTTATTTAATATAAAAATACAAAATTAAAACCTGAGTACATCATTGATGTTGTAGCCTAGTGGTTGCGATAGAGGTGTGAATATTTACCCACTTTGTGATGTTCCTGTCCTAGGAGGTCAAATGTTCAAATCCCACTAAGAGTATGATTATTTTGAAATGAGTGACTGGACCTTAGTGGGGGCCAGAGACCGAACTTGAAGGGTGCAAGGTAGGCTTTGTTATAGGTTTATCCGTAGATCGTTAAAAAAAGAAAAACCCGAGTACATAATTAAACTACATCACCCGCTTAACTTATTCAAATTTAAATTATTCCCGTTTTCCATTATTGTCTTCACAAAACAAAAATTGTTAAAAAACCATAACCTAAAATTAGAAACATTGACGTGTCAGGATTCATTATCTAGTCATACCCACCTGTTTTTTTTATATTATTATTTTTTTATAAACTCCAAGCATGTAAACGAAAAGACATATACATATGATCATATAATCACCACCACCACCATCATCATCATCACATATTATTCCATGAACCCTTCAACCAAGCTTCGCTTAATGTGCAGCAATGGCGGCCACATCATCCCACGTCCCCACGACAAAACCCTCTGCTACATCGGCGGAGAGACTCATATTATTATCATTGACCGTCACACCACTCTCCTTGACCTCACTCATCGTCTCTCCAAAACCCTTCTCCAATCATCATCATCATCACCATCACCAACATCAGCTCCATTAAAGGGCTGTTTTCCATTCGCCATTAAATACCAACTCCCATCAGAAGACCTTGATACCTTAATCTCTTTAACATCCGATGAAGACCTCCAATACATGATCCAAGAGTACGAGAATTTTAATTTTAATTCATGTTCTCGGATTCGGGTATTTGTTTTTCCGACGGGTCAACCCGTTTTGGTAACCGGGTCGGGTTTACAGAGTGTGTTGAAGTCAGAGGAGTGGTTTGTTAACGTTTTGAATGGTACGAGGTTGTTAGGTGTTTGTGATACTGATACGTCGTCGTTTGGATGTTTGTTGGACATGGATGAGGAGATTGTTTTACCCGGGAAAAAAGATGTTGGTATGAAGGGTATGGGTTTAAATGGAAATGGGTCGGGTCAGGATGTGGATTCTTTACCCGATTCGGTTGTGATGGAAACGACGTCGTCTTTTGGGTCGGATTCGTCTTTACCGTTGGTTGGTAACTTACCGTTGATTAAAGTCAACGCCGTTGACCACCAGAAGGTGATCGGTGGAACAGAGGAACGATGTATAAGGTATATTATAATATTACTCTCTCCGTCCCATTTTAAATATTTATTTTTCTACTTTTTGTTGTTCCAAATTAAATGTTCATTTTAAAAAATAAAAAATACATTTTTCAGTTTTGCTCATAAAAGACGAAAGCCAAAGATTTGAAATAATATATTATTGTTACTAGCTGATTACCCCGGAAGGTCCCGGGGTTGAAAAAATTAATATGATTTAATAAAAAATGATAAAAGAAGAAAACTCAAATCACGAAAAAAGTAAATAAACTTAAACATAATCAATCTTAGTTAAAAAACATTTATTTAAAAAGTTAAAAAAATAAAAAGCATAAACCATATTAAACATAATACAGTATTAAAAGGATAACCTTCAACATATAATCATCTTCACGTAATTTAAAATATGTTACAATTTGACTTTGACTTATATAGATGTAGAATGCATGATGGGGCTTGAAAAATATAACCATTCTAATAATTCTAATACTAATAGTAATAATTATTAATCTTGTAATTAAATAAATAAAAAATAACATTGCTATAAGGTGACACCATGTGTTGCATTGTTGCGCGATTCTTTCTTCTAGCTTCTCTTGATGAAGTATACATATCCATCCTTAGAAGAGTAAATTCCAATGATAGCATGGCGATTGGGCTGAATTTCAACATCGTAGATAAGAACTGGTTTAAAAGAAAAAACATGATTAATGAATAACCTGAACACTTTGTGTTTTTTTTTTCTGTATGAACATAACCCCACAAAAAATAGTCGTTTTTTTTCCGTTTTTTATATAGCACTATGGTACTCGTTGGAAAGATAATAAAACGCTCGTTTATTTGGTGTAATTTTTTTATTTAAAAAATCTCGAATATAAAAGATATTAACGTTTAAAAATTATGGGAGGAACATAAGAGAGAAAATTAAATTTGTTTTTAAATTATTTTTTCCTAAAATAACTCAATTTAATTTTAGTAATTGAGAATTGAGAGATAAAGAGATAAATTTAGGGTTTTATGTTTATCTTTTTTAAATTAAAAAGGAAATAATTCAAAAACACTAAAATCTTTCAATTATGATGCCACGTGGCAGTTTCATGGAGAGGTTGAAGGCACCATTGCATGCCATGTCAGCAATGTTCAATTCTTTTATATATATTAATAGATAATAGATTTTACAACTTAGATAATATACAATTAAAGATTTCTTAATCTGTGTGTTTAGGGATCCAATGACATCTAAAATGGGACGGAGAGAGTATATATACCGTGTTTGTTGTCTGTTGTTTGTTTGTATGTTTGCGTTTAGGGTCGTCCCCAAGAATCATCTAAAATGAACGGACTTTATAATATAAACTCAATAATCATATAGATAAAAAAAACTCTAAAATGGGAATAAGTTTGTAACGGGTTTACTTTATTGAGCCGTTTTATTTAATTGTTTAACGATTTGAGTAGTTAAGTCTGTTTTCGTTTAGCAGTGATGTCGCGGGTAACAACGATCGCGCTGCTGACCCGAACGATACGATTGATAAAACCGCTAGAATTCAAATGCAACCGCAAATTCAAAATCCTGCTTGTTTATTGTCAATGGCTAAAACTCAAATAGACTCACCGCGTAATCAGTTAAACCACCAACCACCACAGTTTATTCCATCACCTCAGTACATCCACCATCATCCTTCCGTGGCGGTTCCAGTGGCATCATACTACCACCAACCGCCAACAGATCAGCAGAGTTTCATGTATTATATGCCTACGAGACAGATGCCACAAGGGTACAATTTTCCAGTGCAGCAACCACAGCCTAGTTATGATGCACCACTAGCTGCAGCCGCAATTCATCCTAGTGATCAAACCGAGTTACTGGCAGGTGGTTACAGAACAACAACAAATTCGGGTGCTTCTCAGCCTGTTAGGGGTCCATATGTTGGGTACTCTGAGATTCATCAACCATCTCAGCTTATGTATTATGCAACACAAGCTATACCGCAGTTATCGGCTGCTCATTACAAAAATATGGCATCAATGTCACCATTTGAAGACAGTTTACAAGAACATGTGAGAAGTGCATTACCATGACAAGTGAGTTGTTGAAAATTTGGTGCAAAATCCAAATTGGGATATTGTTTATTTGTATGTTGTATTGTATGATGTAAACTGTTAATCTTGATGAATGATGATGATAATAATATTGGTTTGGGGTATGTATTTCTGATGTGTTATATGTGTAAGTATAACTAGAAAAAGTGTGCTCACGGGTAAATAAAATAGTTTTTGGATATTTGATGGCTATATATCATTAAATAACGCTCTAATTAAAAAAAGAAAGAAAAAAGAGAAAAGGAAAAATAAAAAAAAAATCGATTGGTTGAATCAAAGGGGCTATAAGACCATCGTGTTACCCATCGTTATTGTGTTCACAATTGTTCAATGGCGCCCACATCATTATTTTGTACTATATTATACTGCATAGTGCATGGATATCTGGAAATTTTAGTAATACAATTATAGTTGCTTAAGTTACAAAACATTTAGGGGTCGTTTGGTAGCCTCTTAATGACCATTCAGAGGCTACTCTTCATGGTCAATAACCTCTGAATGGTTAAGAGGTAACCATAAGTCTGAATGGTTAAGAGGCAACCATTAAGCTGCTACATCTTAATTATTCATACTTAATATTACATCTTAACTACTAAGAGGCTATGAACCATTCAGATATATCCTCTTAATGACCATTCAGAGGCTACCAAACAACCCCTTACACATGTTAACCACTTTTGAGGGCCAAAAATGTCTTTTAATCAGTGGCGAAGCTTGACCCGAAGGTTCGGGGGGTCAGAAGTCACCGGGAGGTCAGAAGTCACCGGGAGGTCAGAAGTCACTAGTTTCGGGGGGTCGAAACCCTATATTTCCAAAATTTTCTATACGAATACTATATAATCGGAACTTCTGCGCGGAAATTCGGGGGGGGGGGGGGGGCGCCCCCTCCCGCCCCAACAATGTTGTGCCCCTACTTTTAATACATCTTTGCTTCTCAAATTTACTCAATTTATGTTTATTTAAATGTTAGTTACATGTTTGCTCGTTATTTTATAGTTTTTTTTTTAAATAAAAGAAATGATAAGGTATGTGATTAACATTGGCTAGGGAGAGCAATAATCGAACCGTTAACATTTCTAATTTTTATATCTTCATTTCATGTACTTATATCACCATTTCACGTTTTCATGTATTATGCACCCATTTCATGTATTTGTACCTTCATTTCATGTATTTATATTCACGTTTCATGTATTTCTAAGCAAAAAATTTAACCGAAGTTTGGATTCGGTTATTAACACCAAACCAAAAATCAACAATCTAATCGTATAAACCTAATCGATTAACCAAAAACTGTCTGGTTAATAAAATAGATTAACCGATGACTTCAGTTTCAGTTGTGTCTAATAACCGAACGGAATCAACCCATCCGTACCTCTCACAATGTCGATGTTCCCCAACTCATCGCACGAGCATGCTTCTAGCATTACAAAAGGAAATTTGTTCATTCTGATGCAAATTAAACAAGTGAATCTAGTAACGATTAAATATTAGGTTTCAGTTGTCAGGTATGCGTTGTATAATACTAATAGCAATCGCCCTTTATTGTTAAAATTATCTTTCAAATTCGGTTTTATATTTGGTGTTTGTAAGGGACCGTTGTTGTCGTGTCTTTCGTGGTCGGATTCCCTTAAATTGGTATATATTTATATTTCAAGTCTTTTGGCTTAATTATTATAAATAGCAATTTTCAATCCTATCCAAATGCTTATGGATATGATACATTTAACATGACCAATGTTTAGATGCCCATATTGTGACATTTGAAAGTAATGGGCTCATAGTCCAAAATAGTGGCCAATTTTATTTATTTATTTTTTTTTTTTTATGAAAAGCAATAGTGGCAAGTGGATAATGTATCACTCAAAATAACAACACAAATAAAAAACCTTAAATCACAAAACAATAATATTTTTAAAATGTAACTCAATGCTTAGGAAGAGTTGATTTTTTTTTTTTTTTTTTTTTTTTTGGGGGGGGGGGGGGGGGTGAATTTCGGGGTCATTCAACGCATCCTTGTGGCAAACCACAAGGGTCATTTCTTCCTCTTCGGTCCACGGGTTCATTTTTTGGTGTGTTTGTTTTTTTTTAACCGTGTAAAGTATGGCTTTTAACCCCACGGTTTGATCATTTTATATACAATCGACGGTGTACTGTTAAAATAAATTCACTGACTGTTTTGGTGAGACTAATTGACGGTTTCCAAGATTTACAATTTAATTTTGTTGACCGTTTAGTGGAACGGTTGCAATAGTAAGAAATAAATGTTAAAACCATTCAAAAATGTAAAAAAAAAAAAAAAAAGTTTGGGTTTTACATGTAAATAAATAAAAGAATTAGTGGAGTGTTGCCTCCAAAAAAGTGTTTCAGTAAAGTGATGTGGCAAAACAGGATTGATTAAAATCAGTTAAAGAAAAAATAAAACCTGCCCCCCCCCCCCCCCCCCCCCCCCCCCCCCCTTGATATCAACATGCATGTATCAAATCATGTATACTTTATCAAAAGACTCTTTAAGTGTATGGGCAAATACCCTACCTTACACACAAATGCTGAGATGCATGTAGTAAATCATATATACTTTATCAAAAGACTCTTAACCAAGTAAAAAAACTATAATCATAAAAATACAAAACTGTAATCATAAACCCAATATAAATTATATATACTATTAATAAACCATCATAAACCCAATATAAATTATATATACTATTAATAAACCATGAGAACAAATAGTAATTTTCACATATTTTCTATTTTGGCACTCTTTTTTATTAACTTTTTTTTCCCATTTTGACCACCAAAATGTTTTCATATTTTCTATTTTGGCCACCAAATTTTTATTTAATTTTTTTTCTCATTTTGGCTACACAATATTTTTTACTTTTTGTTTAAGTTTTTTTTTCCCGTTTTGGCCACCAACTTTTTTATTAAGTTTTTTTTCTCATTTTGGCCCCCGACATAATGCGTTTTTTTACCTGATTTCACACGGGTTTGGTTTTTGTTCGTTTATTATCCATATATTTAACGACCACGAAATGAATAGCTGCTTCACTCTAACGTACGCAGCCGGCTACCGACCACATCTACCCTACGTCATCTCCACCATGTGTCGCGTACCGCGGGAGATTCCTGGTATTCTCCGCGTAGCCACTGCCACTTTTGTATTTTCTCATTGTCCACGGTTAGTCTCAATGCCTTTGTCGGTTACCAAAATCCGCATTAACACGTCATGTGAAAAACGCGCAACGTGCGTATCACCGACCACATCTACCGTGCGCCATCTCCACCATGTGCCGCGTACCGCGGGAGATTCCTGGTAAAATGATGCTATTATTAGGGATGCTTACCATAGAAATTTCACTTAGCAACCTTCCTAGCTTCCGCCTTCAAAACGGAGTGTAACTTAAGAGTTAAGATTTACTATATATGACTGAACTTAAGGGTATACATGTATTTTCAACACACAAGGTACATACACTAATGTACAAAGTACTACAAACAAATATGCTCAGCTGGAATCATAAGTGATAGACCTCACATGACACATCTCATATTTCAACAAATGGCTCTTTTTTCTAGTCAAACACCAATTTACCATCAAATTTATTTACATTTTAACACCAATTCACATCATTTACATGGCTGATTGATAACTATTAATCTTTCTAAGGAGAAAATGAAAGCAAAAATAACATCTCAAAAACAGATATAATTGACCCTTGAAATTTAAACCCAAGCTCTAGGATCAAAAGCCCATACTATTATTTTGTGGGCCACTTTCATGGTTAAAAGATGGGTAACTAGTTTATCTGAGTCATCTTGTAAGACAAAATTCAACCCGACCTATTATGACCCGAGCTAAAATTATCTATTTAAACCAAAATCGGTTACAGCCCTATCCATTTCGCCCCCTCCATATCTACTCAGGGGCGGATGCAGCATAGGAGATTAGGAGCAGGGGGACATCTGTTACCCCTCAATTTTCCTGGCTAAGTGGAAAAAAATTGTTTTTTAGCTGAAGCTCCTATAATTTAGCCTATAAACATGTTTATTTTCGTTATTAGACATAGTCAATGTTTATTTTTATTATTTTCCCTTTAAAAAACACCAAGTGCACTTGTTTGTAGAGGTGCACAAATCGGGTTTTTTCAATACCCGGTTCCGGGTAGGGTCGGGTATTACTTCGACCGGGTATTGGAATAATCGGTTCCAATTCCGAGTCCGGTTCCTAACATAAAAACTATACCCGGTATATCGGTTCTGAAGAGGTATAAAACCTCCTGTCCGAACCTCCACCCCCTAGGACGCGGCACAATAGTAACATGACGCGACTCATAAGACACGTGTTCACCACTAACGACCGGAGGTCACTAGGACGAAGGTTAGTACACCTGGGAGAAGGATAGTACAACAAATTCTGACTAGTATAAATACCCCCACACAAGTACAAGCAACACACGTTCTAACACACTCCGAACCTCTCTCTCTCTCTCTCTTTACTCACTTTTCTTCTCCAAAACAAATACTTATCCTCACGCCGGAGGGTGGTCACAGAGAGGCCCTCCAAGCCCTCCCTTGTGACGAGCCTAACGGTTTGTCTAGTTTTGCAGGTTAATCCACCCAAGATCTTATCAAGCTAGTAGTCAATTACCCCTCTTCTGAGGTACGTCTAGCTTTTGGATCTTCATTGGCGCCATCCTATTGCAGATCTACTCTCTCCACTCAGATTTGGAATGGCTATGGAAAATTTAAACATTATTGACATCACCAACAAAGAAAGCGATGACACCACTGCCTCTGAACAGCACGCTGCTGGTTATTCCAGGGTGTTATCAGATCTCGTATCAGCCACAACTACTGACACGGTCACTGCACCCACTGGGACGCAAACTGTGCCATTAGAGTTCGATGAAACCTTTTTACAACGAAATCGTGATTTCCTGTTAAAATTGAAAGAACAACAAGATAAAGATGAAAAACTCCGCAGTCTGCAGGTTAATTTGTTCCCCTCGGAAGGAACAACAGCCGCAGTATTGTCTACCCCTGTTAGCCTCCAAACATACTCCACTGTGGTAACGTCCGTCCCGTTGCAAACACCGTATGGCTTCCTGATGCCTTACGGATATACCGGACCACTGCCAACTGGACTCACATCCACGGGGCCAATGACCTCCGTATCAGTGAAGCCAGCCAAGCAGCAAACAAGTTCCGATACCATCGATGAAGAACTCACAGCCCCGTATAGACCAGCATATATGACGCAGTACTCTAAATTTGCACCCCGAATTGCTAGCGCCCCGTTGCCAGCAAAGCTTAAAATGCCAACCACAATAAAAAGATACGAGGGTACTTCGGATCCAGACGATCACCTTCATGACTTCGGGGGAGCCGCGGAGATTGAAATGTGGCCCATGCCCGCTTGGTGTCACATGTTCGCCCAAACCCTTACAGGAGCAGCCAGAGTATGGTTCGATGGGTTACCAGCAGGAGAGATAGCAAACTGGACCGAACTTCGTCGTGCTTTTCTACAAAACTTCTCCCAACAACGACGATGTTCCAAAGACATTACCGAAATACACAATATCCGTAGAAAAGACGGAGAGTCACTTGAAAGGTTCATCGACAGATTCAACAAAGAAAGCATGCAAATACCCGGAGCTGTCGATCAGCTGCGGATATCCGGTTTCTGTCATGGGGTCCGAAACAACCAACTGGTCGAAAAACTGCATGAAGATTTACCAAAGACCATGGAAATATTAATGGAACGAGCACGAGCTTTTGCAAGAGGAAAAAGTGCCTGTGGTCAATCAACAGAAAGTGACCATAAAAGCAACTCCAGGGGAAATTCTTGGAAGAAGGGAGCTTCGGCCCCGGTAGAAAGAAACAATTCATGGCCGAAGCACAGATCACAGCCGTATGGAAGAAACGATAGAAGTGAAAGGTCCAACTCTGGACATTCCGCACGAAACACCAGTTACCGCGACCTAAACAAAACACCGAGTGAAATTTTAAGCACTGAACAAATCCGTTTTCCAACCCCACCAAAACAGAAACCCACCTCCGACCGAAATACCAAAAAATATTGTGAGTACCACCAAGCAAAAGGTCACAACACGGATGATTGTTGGTCCTTAAAGCAAGAAATAGACAAGGCATGCAAAGCAGGGAAATTGTCCCATTTGATCCGAGAATTGAAGGAAGGAAAACCAGCCGCACCACAAATCGCCAATCCGAACAATCAGGCAGGAATCCACATGGTGCGGTCCATACATGAACAGGGGACCAAGCGAAATAACGAACACATAGCTCCATGGATGGAGAAATTGTTATTCTTCCCACCAATCGACCCAAGAGATGCGAAAGAAGCTCCAATCATTGTCTCTGGAGTCGTAGCAGGACACAAGGTCCGACGAATTTACATAGACAACGGTAGCGCATCCGATATTATGTACTATCAGTGCTACCAACAGCTAGCTCCAGCAACCAAAGACAAGTTGGTCGCGGTTCAAATGCCGTTGATCAGTTTCTCCGGAGAAGTCATACACCCCTTGGGGCAATTAACACTTCCGATCACTCTTGGCACCGAAGAACACAAAAGAACGGTTGTCCTTACTTTCTTGGTGGTAGGTGCGCCCTCAGTTCATAATATCATACTGGGGAGACCAGGTATGAAAGCTTTCAGCATGGTAACCTCTACAATTCACGGAGCTATCAAATTTCCTACCGAAACAGGAGTAGCGACAATGCACACCGAATCAGAAGTATATATAGCCGAAGTACGACAGGCTTTAGGCTCTTCTCCGCCAGAAAATAAAGATTCCGAAGTCAAGATGACAGAAGATTGGTCCGTTAATCCAGCATTTCCAGAACAAAAGATAACCATAGGCAATCAATTACCAGACGCGGTAAAAAAGTCCTTGTGGAGATTGTTATCTACATCTCTTGATGTATTTGCTTGGCAACAATCAGACATGACCGGAGTACCAAGAGCTTTAGCTGAACACAGACTCAACATCTACCCGGATAAAAAACCAGTGGCCCAAAAGAGGCGAAGTATGGCTCCGGATCGCATTAAAGCAATATCACATGATGTGAACATCCTGCTCGAAGCAGACATTATCAGAGAAGTAAAGTATCATACCTGGGTCTCAAATCCGGTCATGGTTCGGAAGCATGATGGATCGTGGAGAATGTGCATCGACTTCAAGGATCTAAATGATGCCTGTCCGAAAGATTGCTATCCCCTGCCGGAGATAGATTTAAAAGTCGATGCCGTGGCCAACTTCAAATTAAAATGTTTTTTGGATGCCTACAAGGGATATCACTAGATCCAGATGGCCGAAGCTGATGAAGACAAAACAACCTTCGTCACCAATCAGGGGTTGTACTGTTACAAGAAAATGCCATTTGGGTTAAAAAATGCCGGAGCCACATATCAGCGGGTCATGGACCGAGCTTTCAAGAAACAAATAGGTCGAAACTTAGAAGTGTATGTGGACGACCTAGTAATCAAAAGTTCCAATGAAGAAATTTTGCTAAAAGACATCAAGGAAACCTTCGATAAGCTTCGGGAAATAAATATGAAGCTCAACCCAAAGAAGTGTTCGTTCGGACTAGAGGAGGGAAAGTTTCTGGGCTTTCTAATGTCTAAAGAAGGCATTCGACCTAACCCTGAGAAAGTAGAAGCTGTTGTGAACATGAAGCCCCCATCCGACTTAAAAGAAGTACAAACATTGAATGGGCGATTGGTCGCCCTACACAGATTCTTGTCCAAAGCCGCGGAAAAAACGTTGCCATTTATGGCAGTCCTAAAAAAGTATCTAAGCACGAAAGAGTTCAGATGGACGAATGAAGCAGACGCAGCTTTCGATGATCTCAAAAAATGTTTGGCAGAATTACCAACATTAACGGCACCAGAGCCGGGGGAAACTCTCACCATATACTTATCCGCTTCAGAAGCATCCATTAGTTCCGTACTAATGGTCACCAGGGGAAAAGCACAAGTACCTATCTTCTATGTAAGCCGCGCCCTCAAAGACTATGAGACGCGATACCCCGCTATGGAAAAGCTCGCCCTCTCTCTTATCCATGCTTCGCGAAGATTACGTCGATACTTTCAAGCCTTTGAAATCGAGGTACAAACTGACCAGCCAATTTTGGGCATATTGAGAAAACCGGAAGTTTCCGGAAGACTTGCCAAGTGGGCAATCGAGCTCGGAGCATTTGACATAACCTACAAAAGAAGAGGCCCGGTTAAGGGACAAGTAGTCGCAGACTTCCTCACCGAGTTAGCCATGAATCCAGAGGTAGCACTTGCACCAACAGAGACGAACGAAGGTGAGTGGAACATCTTCACTGATGGGGCCTCTAGCTCCGAAGGTTCTGGGGCCGGGGTAGTCTTGAAAGATCCAAACGGGCAAGAACTCGTATACTCAATCCGTCTGAACTTCAAAAGCTCCAATAATGAAGCAGAGTACGAAGCTTTTTTGGCTGGACTCCGACTGGCAAAAAAGATCGGAGCTCGCAAGGTACATACCTCGACAAAACAAGGATGACCTTTTCTCAAAAAACATTCTAAAAAGAATGAAATAGTCTAAATGCTTAAAATACCATGTTTTTACAAACAGATTATAGCACATGTGGATTCAATGTTGGTTGCACGCCAGATCAGTGGGGAATATGAAGCAAAAGAGGCAAACATGGTTCAATACCTCCAAAAGGTACGAACCTAACCTCTCAAAAACTACTTCATCTCCTACAAAAAAGGCAAAGCTCCTAACTTTTTGTTTTCGTTTGACACAGGCGAAAAGTTTGATCACAGAATTTGAAAAATGTGAAGTAAAACACGTGCCAGGATCAAAAAATAAACAGGCCGACGCTTTGAGCAAGCTTGCAGCTAACACACCGGACCATATGTCACAAGAAGTGAAGCTCGAGATACTGAATACCCCATCTACAACCGAAGTAGAAGTGTGTGCAATAAGCTCAAATACAGAGTCGTGGATGGTTCCCATCATGAACTACATCCTGAATGATGCATTACCACCAGATAAAGCACAAGCTCGAAAGATTAAAATCAAGTCTTTGCAATACCAAGTGATTGATGGCACGTTATACCGAAAGACCTTCTTAGGCCCCTTGCTTCGATGCCTAGAAGCAGAACAGGCGAAGTACGTCATAAAAGAAATTCACTGGGGGATCTGTGGTATTCATGCTGGACCACGAATGGTGGTTACAAAGGCCATGAACGCGGGGTATTTCTGGCCAGGGATGCATCAAGATGCAGTATACGAGCTACAAAAATGTGAGAACTGCCAGAGACATGCACCGATCAGTCTCAGAGCAAAAAACAAACTAGTTCCGGTCACCGCAGCTTGGCCCTTCCAAAAGTGGGGCATTGACATAGTGGGCCCCTTCCCAACATCGTCCGGCCAAGCAAAGTTCTTACTTGTCGCGGTGGATTATTTTACTAAATGGGTGGAGGCCAAGCCCCTCGCAAAAATCTCGGGGGCCGAAGTAAAAAAGTTCGTCTGGGAAAACATTGTGTGTAGATTCGGCCTTCCCATGACCATCGTTAGCGACAATGGCAAGCAATTCGCTCACAACCCTTTTAAAAAATGGTGTTCCAGTCTTGGAATAGAACAAGCCTTTTCTTCGGTTGCCCACCCCCAAGCAAATGGGCAAGTCGAACGTGTAAACCGCAGCCTAGTGGAAGGCATCAAGAAGCGACTAGGGAAGAAAAGAAGCGGTTGGGTAGATGAGTTGCCAAATGTCCTTTGGGCATACCGCACGATGAATAAAACAAGCACCGGTGAAACACCCTTTAGTTTGACGTATGGGACTGAGGCTATGATCCCAGTTGAGATAGGCATGCCAACCTATAGGGTGGCTAATCCCCAGGAAAATGAAAAGGAGCTGCGGAACAATCTCGACCTCTTAGAAGAACGGCGAGAAACCGCGGCCATCAAAGAGGCAAAATACAAAAGAACCTTGGAAAAATACTACAATTCCAGGGTTCGAGAGCAAAGGTTTAAGATCGGAGAGTATGTGATGCGGAGCAATGAAGCAAGTGGTTCAGAGAAACCAGGCAAAATGAGCCCCACGTGGGAAGAGCCGTACATCGTCACTTCCGCAGGAGAAAAAGGAGCCTACAGGCTCGCTACCCTCGACGGGGAAGAGATTCCCCGGACTTGGAATGGAGTGCATCTCAAAAAATGTTACATTTAAGAAGGATTACTTAGAATAATAAATACTTTGTTTTATTTGTCTTTCTATGTAAAGGTGGGATGAGAATGCCCCACAACTTTTCCAACTTCAATTATGTACTGCGGAATGAGACATGCTCCGCACCCATAATGTATTAATGAATGAAATACGACGCACCGAACTTTATGCTCTTCGTAAATTATGATATTTGTCTAACATGTACAACCAACATATAAACTTCGTTAACCGAGGTAAAAGTACTTCGGCATAAGGGGAATAAGAATTAGGACATGGGGGTGTCGAAGGCCCTTTCGTCCGGACTTCTTGGTCAAACAGGACCGAGGACCCAAAAAATGCCGAGCCTAGAAGACGCCCCACAAAGACTACGTAGCATTTTTACATAACACATTAATTCGCGAAAAAACGAACGTTCTACTTCGAATGTTATAAGTTGCTAAGAATAGAAAATTCTGAAACACTTAAGACATAACTTATTACCGAGGCTTAAAAAATCATGGACGCATGATATGGCCTCTTTATGAATACAAGCCGAAGCTTTCAAAAGCTTCGATAAGATATATGTTTGACTTAACAAAAAAAAAAAAAAAAAAAAAAAAAAAAAAGAGAGAAGAACGGAATATTCAAAGTAAAAGCATACCCACAAGTACTGTTATTATTTACATCCGTTCCTAGAACGAACTTAACAAAAAACTACAAAAGCCAACCATGGCTACATCCCTAAAGAGGGGCTTCATACCTATTACAGAGTCGTACCAACAACAGAGGTACAGATATAACAAGGGTTAAAAAGCTTCACAAAGATAAAACTAAGAAAACCCCGAACCTATGTGGAGGAACGGGAGTGGTACTTGAACATTCCAAACCAAGAACTACTTCGGAGGATGCTGAGAAGCATCCTCAAGAATAAGTAAGTCCTTGAAAGCCTTGACAATCGACTCCGGAGGCTCGCCAACGAGATCCTGCATCTTGGAGATAGGTGGAAGGATGATGTCATCATAAGCTTGAACGACATCCAGCAAAGTTTGTTTAGCATTAGGAACAAGCTTGGGAACTGCGTTCATGGCCACTCCCTTCAAGGCCGCAGCATGACCAGCACGTACCCCGGCATTGTAACCAATACCGTTCATTGCATTGTTAACCCCGGCCACAGCTTCCTTCATTGATGGACACTTCCGGACATACAACGAGATAAGCTCCACTCCTTCGGTCAGGATGAATTGCTTAAAGCTCAACAACTTTTCAAATTCCTTGAGAAGGTCGAGCCGCTCCATATCCTTCTTCTCGATGCTCGCCTTCAAATCCGAAACAAGCTTCAAGGCTTCCTTCTCCCGAGCTTCGGCATCATCCTTATCTGAAAAAAGGAAAAAATCAAAAAATTTACTAAGTACAAAAAGCGAACGAAGGAAGAACAAAAAGTGGAAGAAGCACAAACCTTTCACAAGTTGGTCCGCAGCAGCCTTGGTCTTCTCCATAACCCGCTCCAGCTCTTCAATGGAATGAATGTACTTCTTCTTTGAAGCTTCGTGAGCGAGCTCAGAATCCTGTAACTTCTTCTTTAAGACCTCCAACTCCCCCTGAAGAACATCCCTCTCTTCCCCAGCCGCAGCTAAAGAAGCCTGCACAGACCTAACCTGCTCCTGGCTCGACTTCAGCGACTCCAACACATTCCCATGGCTACACACCCCCCTCTTCTCCAACTTACTCCGCTGAAACTCAGAATCAACCCATCGTCTATACGCCTCCGACACCAAGAAATTAGACTGGGCTTGATTAATCATCAAGGCATCGCCCAAGTCAGTATCCTTCAGCCTCCGATAGTGGGCGTGATCAGCCGGGGTATGCAAGTTAAAGAGCATCATCTTTGATGACAAGGCATCTATCACACGAGATCCGTTCTTCAAATCCCAGTCTGGGACGAACACATCCTCAGCCGTAGACGGATCCACCTCCATCGCGTCATCCAAGGGGTCTACAAGATTAAACAGGATCAGCGTCTCAGTCTCAAACCAATAAGGAGAATAGGACGCACCAAATTCATTCTCCTCACTAGCCCGAAAGTTAGATACACGACCGGTTGACTTACCCGGGGAGGCCACAGAAAATTCACCGGATGCTTGAGCTACCGAAGTCCGGGGAGGGCTGTTGGCAATATCCTTAAACACATCATCCTCTTCCTTATCACCTTCGCCACCTAGTTTATCCCCCGGAACATGCATGTAAATCAGTTCACCGTCTCGAGGAGATTTCCCACCAGAAATGTGCAAATCAAATACATCTAAAATGTTACCTTGAGTACGTTCGGAAATAGTAATGGCCGACCCTGCAAACTTCACCTTCTTCGGACTCCTTTTGACCTTAGATGACTCAGCCTTCCTCTTCCGAGCTTCCACATTCAGGTCTAAGGAAGCGTCTTCAGTAAGGTCATCCTCTGAAATATGAACACTTGAAGAACTTACAGATTGAATAGGATCGGGGTTGGGAAAAATCTTGCCTACAGTAACATCATCCACATCCCTCTCCAAAATAAGAGTTCGCCCCTTCTCACCATCATCACCACCTTCATCCTTCCTACTACCTTCGCCCGCAGTTTCTCCTTCCCCCGAAGGCTTCTCAGTATGCTCCGTCTCTTCTCCTATCGGTCGAATAGGTGACTGAATCTTGGTCACTTGTTCCAGAATTGGTTTGCTGGAACCAAGAGGCTCGCTGGTAAAGGAGAGATTGTCATCATCAAAATCGTCGAACTTCAAAGCTGCGAGCAGCGACATCTCTGCAAAAAAAGATAAAAGTTAAAAACAAAATTCACAAAACAAAGATTTAGGGGTAATGGACGCAGCTCACCTTTCTTCCTATACCGGATAACAGGCCATCGGTCAGGCTCATCCCAAATTCTACTAACCCCAGCTAACACCAGAATATGCTCCGGGTACTTCTTAATATTCGACTTGTGTGTCACAAGTTTATTGTATAAAGTCGAGTCACACTCAAAGTTACCCGGAAGCTCCCACTCAGATGACACATACTCCTTCCTCCATAAACCCAACATCTCCTTGGGAAGACACCGATCGTCCAACCAAAAGAACTGCGTCTTCCAGTTCTTCAGGCTGGAGGTGTCCTTCAAGTGGCATTCAGGCTTCTTCCGCCGCTTCTCAAAGGTATACCAATCGCCGGCTTGACTCAGTTTGTAAAAAGCCCTAAATACATCTAGATCGGCCCTAGACTTCAAAGCCCGACATTTCAATTTGAAATGACAGATTCGTCCCAAACCAAAGGGATTCACTTGGGAAAAGTGAACCCCATGGAACAAAAGAACTTTGAACAAAAACTTCGTCAAAGGAACCCTACAGTTGGCGAAATCGCACACTCTCGTGTAAAACCCAAATTTACCAGAGAGATGAGGATATATGGCTCGGTCAGGGGCAGGGAGTTCAGGGTAAAGGTCTAACGGAATCCTATAGTCTGCTAAAAATTTATCTAATTTCTTCTTGGTCAGAGTGGAGAAACTGACATTCATGTTATCCTTCCCCATACCGAACCAGCAAAGAAGAAAAAAGGAAAATATTCTGAAAAAGAAACGAAATGAAGGGACGAACCTGAAAGGAATAGTTGCAGACCACAGAAAGGTAGCAGGAGAGCAAGCAAAAGTTTATGAGGAAAAAGTAAGAAAGAAATGGAAAAGGTAGGTTTAAATACCCGAGAAAAGTGGAATTCAAATCGGTGCCACGTGTCGCAATCGCTCACCAAAATCATCAAGCATCAACGGTTGAGATCACCTGGGAATAACCGCCACGATATGTGGGCTGGGGAACTGCCACGTGCCGCGTCCATCAAAACAGCTGGAAAGCATTTCACACAAAACGAATAACTCCACTAAGTTATAAATTAACTTATGGACTTGAGGGGACATGAAGAGGTATAAAACCTCCTGTCCGAACCTCCACCCCCTAGGACGCGGCACAATAGTAACATGACGCGACTCATAAGACACGTGTTCACCACTAACGACCGGAGGTCACTAGGACGAAGGTTAGTACACCTGGGAGAAGGATAGTACAACAAATTCTGACTAGTATAAATACCCCCACACAAGTACAAGCAACACACGTTCTGACACACTCCGAACCTCTCTCTCTCTCTCTCTTTACTCACTTTTCTTCTCCAAAACAAATACTTATCCTCACGCCGGAGGGTGGTCACAGAGAGGCCCTCCAAGCCCTCCCTTGTGACGAGCCTAACGGTTTGTCTAGTTTTGCAGGTTAATCCACCCAAGATCTTATCAAGCTAGTAGTCAATTACCCCTCTTCTGAGGTACGTCTAGCTTTTGGATCTTCAGGTTCCGAGTTTTTTTTTTTCAGTTCCGATTCCGGTTTTTTTGTGCACCTCTGCTTGTTTGTAGTAGGACTCGGTTGGGTTGGAGTGGCTTTGGGCTTGGGTCTGTGACCGCTAAATTATACACACCATTCAAATAGCCCAAAAGACAATAGAATTAAATTAATTGTTCTTCACTTCCTTAATTTACGTTACAAAAAAAAAATCCCTAGAAACCGTCTCTGAAACTGCTGATCCTCCATCCATTCCAGGTTTTCGCTTCTGGATTTAACCGTTTAACCGAAACTCGATTCCGTTATATTATTTCTTCCAATATTTCAAATCCTAATGCATTAATATCCTGCATCTATATAGTTCTAACGACATAATGAACTATAGGCATCAAAAACCTAGAATCAACGTACAACGTGATAGACTAAGCACGTTGCCAGATGATCTTATCCATAAAATCCTCTCGTTTATCAGCATTAAGTATGCGATCCAAACGAGTCGTTTGTCGTCTAGATGGAGGTATATCTGGACTACAATGCCCTATCTCAACATCTCAACAAAAGATTTTATCAACCTACCTAAGTTTGTATACTTTTTGTCCCGGTACAATATTAACCGAATAGACTTGTATTCAGCCAGCCTTAGTTTGCATGGATATGTTAGCGAGGCGTTGCTCAAGGGAATTCTTGACTACGCGTTCTCTCGCAATGTCCAACAACTAAATGTCACATGTTTGCTTGATGACAAGATTAGTTTCCCTCTTTATCTCTTTTGTTCGCGTTCTCTTAAACATCTTAGTGTGACTGGCTCCGATAGAGATGTGGATTACTGTGTTCTTGATTCAACCTGTGATCTCCCAGCATTAACAACATTGTGCCTTGATCGCGTCACATTTTTAGATGATGATTTGGGCGTTGCGCTTTTCTCCAAGTGCACAAACTTAAAGAGTCTCACCATAACTAATTTTGCAATGATGAAAGCGAAAACTTTTGTTGTTAGTCATCCTCTACTTTCTAATCTCACACTTGAAGGTGCACATTGGAGATTAAACGATGTTATGGTGGTTGCGCCTCAACTTAAGAATCTTACGATAAGAAGCTCCTTTGGCAATCATCTGATTACTGCACCCAACCTTGCTACCATTTGCTTTCGTAGCTCTCATCTCTTGCGATTCTCTACGAATATGCATTCTTTGGAGAAGGTGGATCTTATTATTTACTCTACACACAAGTGGAGTGGTTCTAGAATTGTCGGTCTGCTTCAACAGATTCGCAGTGTCAAATTTCTTACTCTTAACTTGGAATTTATTGAGGTATATGGTTGTTGGTCTTTGATTTTGTTATGCATTTAGTTAATGTAAATTTATTTATTTTGTGCATTTTAAGGTTTTTTTTTTTTTTTTTGCAGCCTCTTACGTCATATATGGGACGAGTCCCTCGACAACCTTCTCTGTTTTGTAACTTGAAGAGTTTGAAGATTTATCCGGTTCGTGTAGATGAATCACATAAGCAAGTAAACATATCTACTGAAGTCATAAGCTATTTGCTAGATGGTTCTCCAACGGCGACATTTACAATGATATCGTATGAGGTATGGACGCCGTCCCCTTATATGATTCTCACACATCAATACATCATATTTATTTTAGTTAACACTTGTGAACTTTTAATTTTCGCTAGGAAATCAAGGAACAACAGCAGAAGGCTCGTGTTTTTGCGAATGCCAACCATGTGTCAAATTCACAGGCGTTGTTAGAGAAGGAGAAAGCTAATACTGAGACTCGTATGAATCTATGGAAACAATCAGTGGCGAAAATGCAGCAACTGCACTTTGAGATGAATCGTTATTCGAAAGATGGACAGATTAATCCTGTTAAGAGATTGTTTAAATGAGCTTGCTACAACATCACTGATGTCGTCTTAGCAAGTTTTAAGGTTTTGATTTTCCATTTACGCGCAAATGATAACTATGCATACTTTAGTTTCCAACCGCTTGTCGTTAAGAACTTTAAACTATTTGCAGAATTACTACCTATATGATTTATACATCTGCAGAGACTTTCAGGCCATTTTGATGTCATTTTCTTGATTTCATTGAGTAGACATTGTTTTTTTTTTGAAGATTTGGGTGATGTTGAAGTGCCTGTTTGTATGTTGAGTCCCTTGGTTTTAAACAGCGATAGACGCTCAAAAGCAACGAGGTCCAAAATCAAGGCACGAAGTGCAAAAGCGGTGGGCTTTTCGTACCCGAGGCGCAAGTTAATTATATTATTTTTTTTATATATCCCATATATACGCCGTAGGTTTTTAACTTCCCCTACCCAAAATATAGCAATAAGTAATGTTTTTATATGATTTTATCTACGTGTACAAGCCAAAAAGAACGAGGGTAAAACATTTTGCTGCAAAAAATATCCCATGTACAAGAGGCGCGCGCCTTAGACCAAAAGAGCCCAAAAAAGCGCGCTTTTTTTTCTGCTTCTTGTAATTCCTCTAGGCGCTGAGCGAAAAAGCCCCAAGGTTTTTAAAACCAATAGGAAGGCGGTGTTGGTTTTCGATGATCTTGTTTTTATTTGTTGCTATAGATTTACTTGAGATTAGATTCTAAAGCACTGATCTAATAGACCATATGAATCTCTATGATACTTTGTTCATGGGTGTGATTGGTGTAGGTGTAGTGCCAATCAAGAGTTTGTATCATCTTTATTGTTTCTACTGTACTATCTGATGCATGTTACTAAGTTGCTAATGATATTGTATTACTTTGATGGCTGCAGTAAATTCACTAAAATGTTTATGACCAGTGTTGTAAAAAGCGCTCTAGACGGTCGCCTCGCCTAGGCGCCGCCTAAGGGCTAGTTGGAGCTGCGTATCGGAATAAGGACCTAGGCGTTTTGGGCATTAGACGGTCCTAGGCGGACCTAGGCTAGGCGCTGTTTTTTTTTTTTTTTTTTAAATTCCACAAATTTCTAAGTATTTCTAAGTATTGTGTGTATAATTCTTAACATATTTTAAAAAACACCAAATGCATCATTAGAGGATCAGACATTATTCTCAGTATGCATCAGGTGAGTATTTGCATCCTTGGTTTCTCGTCTTATATACTGTTTTATATTAAAAATGTGTAAAGGTCATATATTTTTGGCTTTGTGCAGAATGTTGGACTAAATCCCCATGTCAGTGTGTTAATGAAAGATTGTCAAGATGGCATGTTTAGAACCAAATTAACCTTTTTTAAACGACCCATTTCGACGCGAATCTAAATTTGTCCGAACCGCTATCTAGCTTCTCATTTAATTTTGTTACTTATTTTCATCTAGATGTTGCAGGCTACTTTCATTACATTTTATTTTTATAATTGACAAGTTTGTGTTGAATACGTTTATGGTTGTTAATTTGAGTATGGACCTATATGTCAAAAGTATACCATAAGATAATCAATGACATATAATGTTGTTATTTTTATTATGATGGTGTAACTGAGATAGTGCTTGAAATGGTGATTGGTGAAGCTACAACTGCCTACAAGTGTAATAAATATGTGCTGGCAAGAGAAATTCTAAAGGAAGATTGAAGCAAATGTTACATTTTTGTAACTAAAAACATTTTAAAGTTGTATTTGAATGTAAAACAAGTTGCATTTGTTGCAACTAAAATCATAAAAAATGTTACATTTATTGAAAACATAACAATGGTTGCATTTGAGTGTAAAAAATGTTAATTTTTGTAAATACTTAACTACGTTTTTCCTTGATTGTTCTATAAAGTTGCTCAAAACTCAGTAGTCAATTATCCTTTTTTGTCCTTTGATACACAATGCTCTATGTTGAGCAATGTTGATAACCTACAAGTAAGACTTCCGATGCACCCTCTCGTAAAAGCATGTACAACAAAATATGATGGTGTTGTCTTAGGCTATTTTGTGTGGTGACTCCCTCCCCTAACTCCCTCAAATTCCACATCAGCGTCACATCATTTTCCACTTTCCCTCTCCCAAAACCAAGGAAATGGTTCCCCCTTTCATTTTTTATTATTTTTTAAAAGGAAAAAGACAAAAAAATCCCACCAAAAGACAACTTGGGGAGAATAGTGATATTCCACCGAGTTAACCGAAAATTCCAGGAGGGAGGGAGGGGGGTTTGGCGTGGTATCAAGGTGTCGGATAAAAGTTTGTCTTTTTAAGGGAATAGAAATATTTGTTTTACCCATTACATTAACCCCTCACTATATACGGATTATATATTGACAACAAATTTACACAAATAATATGTATGGTCTTGTATAACTAGCAAGAAATGTTATTAAGATCCACACTTAACTATGAAAACAAGTCTAATATGTTTGAAGTGTTGATAATCATAATAATATTTATATTTATAACAAAAATTGAACTAATATGTATTTTAATTGGAATTTTACTTATTATGTTATCACTTATTGGGTATATCTTTTGAAAATATGGTTAATAATGTGAATCAATTACCAAAGGACGTTTGGTGTGGTATCAAAGTGTTGGATAAAGTTTTGTCTTTTTAAACGGTGAGGGGTTCCAATCCAATAGGTGACAAAAAAAAACTTAGCCGTTCAAAAAAATATAATGTGAATCAATTTGTGATTAAGTATTTAATTGATATTGTTAAGTATTATTTAATTGTTAACAACATAATTATTAAACAGTCACTATAACATGCTTACATTTAATAAGACAATAACATTCCTATATGATAGATAAGTGACTACATATATTGATATTAAACTAAATGTAACCTTCAATATATAATAAAACTAAAACATATTTCTTATGATTATTCATATAATGTTTGAAAATATGAGAAATCAAACAAGGTTGTTGTTTTGTTTAGGCATGATTGACGGGTTGATTGTGTGGTGTTTAGATAGGGTTGTTTTGTTGAATGTTGAGGCATTTTTGTTCAACGAGGTAGCAAAATTCAAGTTATAAATTATTATTATTAATATAACTAGTTTTTATCCCGGAAGCGTCCCGAGTTGAAATATCTAATCTATACATATAATAAACCAAAGCCATTTTAATGACATGGCACTCAAAGAGGCATTCTCTTCCTTGAGTGTGCCATGTGTCATCCCATGTGGCATTAAGATATTTTAGTAAAAAAATAATTTAAAACAAAATTGGATTTTTCACCCTCATGTTTCCTCCCATAATTTTTAAACGTTAATATCTTTAATATACGAAATTTTTTAAAGAAAAAAATTACACCAAATTAACGAGCGTTTTATTATCTTTCCAACGAGTACCATAGTGCTATATAAAAAATGGAGAAATTTTTTTGTTGGGTTGTGTTCATACAGGAAAAAAACCACAAAGTGTTCAGGTAAATCATTAATCATGTATAAACAAGTCACTAATTATGTTTAAATCAGTAAATATGAATTTTTTTTCAACTAGGGCCGAATAGGTTAATAGAGTTATACGTTGTTTTAAGTTAGGTATCAATATTAGTATGTTAAGGTTGTACATTTGTTTAGTCTTTAGGATAGGTGTTAATATTAGAGTTACATTAGAGTTCTACATTCTTTTAGGTTAAGTGTTAGCATTTGAGTTGTACATTGTTAATTTGTTTTAGGTTAGATATTAATATTAGAGTTATACATCAGTCTATTTCATATGTAAAATTGATGTATCATATTAAATTTCTCAACCCGGGACGCTCCCGGGGTATAATCTAGTATGACATAATAAAATATCTAATATGACAACATAATTAATAACTTGACAATATATGATTAATGAATATTATTATTATTATTATTATTATTATTATTAAACAAATCTCTGCCATAATTTATCATATTCTAATATAAAAAAAAGGTAATTGGGTCGGGTATCACCTAATCCCAGGCCCGACCCAAACCCATAATTTTTTTTAAACTAATCCCAAACCTGACACAATACCTGTTGGGTTACAAAAAATAGTCGTTTTTTTTCTCCGTTTTTATATAGCACTATGGTACTTGTTGGAAAGATAATAAAATGCTCATTAATTTGGTGTAATTTTTTTCTTTAAAAATCTCGTATGTAAAATATATTAACGTTTAAAAGTTATGGGAGGAAACATTAGAGAAAAAATAATAAAGGTTTAATATTTACATTTAGTAGATTAGGTATTTAATACATTAGGTTAAATCATATTTATTCCTTTTTTTAATTGGTCTAGAGTTGCCATATCACATCTTATGTGGCATCTCTTAAAGGAGAGATTGCATAATATTATGACATGTAGGATTATTAGCTTTGCAATATATATATATATATATATATATATATATATATATATATATATATAGGGTAGGGTTCAAATAGGAACCAACCCTTAAGTAGGAACTATAGGAACCAATCTGAGCCATCCATCTTTAATGACATGATTGTAAATAAGTAAAAACTTTAATTAATTGTTATTTTAATAAAGGGGTATTAATGTCTTTTGTTCAATATCATTTATTAGGTAATTAATAAGAAACTCATGTATATTTGGAAATAACAAATTAGTGTTTATGGTATACCCAAACGTATTTATTGTATATACTATTAAAATTATATCTCGGTATATATACAACAGTGTACATTGGTGTATATTCGTTTTTTCATTCATCATCATCACCAACACAGGATATACATTGGTGTATATTCGTTTTTTCATTCATCATCATTCAATATCATCAACATAGATATACATTGGTGTATATTGGTTTTTTTTCATTCATCATCATCAACACAGATATACATTGGTGTATATTCGTTTTTTCATTCATCATCAACACATATATACATTGGTGTATATTCGTTTTTGAAGTGTACATTGGTCGAACGTGATTTTTTTTGATTTGGGATTAGAGATGATAATAGGTTGAGAGATTTAAGGAAAGTCAAAAAAAAAAACTTGCATATTAATTGCAGGAAGATAATTAACTGCCATATATAAAACTTTTAATTAAATTAAAATATAATATTTAATTATCTAATTACATAACTACCCCCTAGATCAAGATCAAAGATGAATGGCTCAGATTGGTTCCTAAGTTCCTAACTAGGCTCTTGGTTCCTATTTGATCTTTTTCCTATATATATGATCCTAAACCTATATATATATATATATATAGGTTTAGGATCATATACAAAACCTATTTTTTGTGAGAAGTGTGAGAACCAATAATTGTAACATCCGGCAAAAATCGATGTGATTCCGTACGTAATTAGTATATGTAATTAACGGTTTAAGTGCATGTTTAAATTAATTGGATTAATTTAATTGATGCCGTAAGAGAATAGCAAATTCCCCGTAAGATGCATAGGAATGCACACGTTCAATGACGATGCATGATAGGATCATGTGCGAATAAACTTGTCCGGTACGGACGTTGGTGATTACCCGGCAGAAATTTAATAAACGAAAAGGATCCCGGATACCCAGGATATAAAATAAAGGGTAGTTTCATAAAATATAATGAGTTTTGGAACTCCAAAACCATAAGTGGAAACGTCTCATACAAATCTCCCGGTAACGAATAAAGTGCGCGTACCGCACCCGATACGCGCATAACTCATAATTTCACCCGGTAAAAGCCTAAATAACCAATCAACACTTAAATTAGACTATATTTAAGGGTTATTAAAGGTATTTTTAATGTCCGAATAACGCGCGGTTAAAACCCGAAAAATACCCGAACGACACCCGAACGACGGGGGATTTAACTTAACAAATATTGGGTAAATATTTGGAGTTGTGGACCCCACCTAAACCCACAAAGGGGCCGGCCTAATGGCCATGCAAGTCCTCTTGCAAGTTGTCTTAATAATAATAACCTACTAGCCTAGTATAATGCATGCATGGGACAAAAGATAAAGCATAAGATTAAGCAAGTACAAGCATGCTTAAACCTTGTCTCCCTTGGTAAATATTTCGGCCCATGTGGCCCTAATAATCCAAGACAAAGGCAAATAATCATAGCCTAAGTACACACATGCATGCTTGCTTAACTTGCCAAAATATTAGCCATAATTATAAAGCATGCTTGGACATGAAATGGATGCAAGATTAGCAAGTACTAAGGCATGCCAAAATCTTACTTGGTGTAAGAAAAGAATCGGCCAAATGGCCATGTAAAGCCAATACAAGATCATTCTATGGGATCACATAAGTACACACTTGATTATATAAATCTAATATAGATATTATAGAAGATTATAACCACTTAGCAAGATCCACAAGCCACCTCTTTCTCTCTCTAAATCCACGGCTAAACCACACCCATATACAATCTTCCTAAGATCACCTAGTACACTATACAATCTTCATTAGATTACATGCAATATTTGAAAGATATGGAAGAGTTATAAAAGGAAAACATGTGTTAGCACTTGAAGCAAACTCTTCTCCTTTTCCTCTTCCCTTGGCCGTGGGTTTTGAAGCAAGAACACACACATATCTTTCAAGTTTTTACATCTCCAAATCACTCAAGACAATCCATCATCCAAACCCCTATTGTGTGTTTCAAGCTTGGAGCTTAACCATTAAGGAAGAACACACTAAACCCCTCTCAAAATCCAAGGTTTTGTCTTCCCTAGCCTTGTGCTAATAGTAAGTTTCTTAACCTTGTTTTGATTAATAATATTCATGTATGTGTTCTTAGAAGCAAGTTGTACATGAAGGGTTTAAAAGGGTGGTTTGAACATAATCTTTAATAGGTTTTACATGTGTAAAATGAATGATTAAAGATATGTAATTAAATCATGGATTTGATGATGATAATGTAGTGTTCATGAAAATGTATAAAATCTACACATACATTAAGTAGGATGATGATTTGAGTATGATTTGTAGAATAAACTTGAATGTGTTAAAAAGTAACTTTAATCATCTTAACATGATCATTTAAGACATAATAAATGATGGAACATGTTAGAAGTTCAAGAATAAAGAAGATGAAAAATTAAAGTTTACTTACTTAGAAGATTGATATTTTGATATAATGGGCAAATACATAAAACGCACATACAAGTAGTCTTATATATGAAATGTAAGACTAATAGAAGTGTTTTGATACAAAAATAACTTACCAATAAAAAGATGGATCTTCAAAGTCTACTATTTTGAGTGAAAAATGTTAACTTTGGAAGTTAGAGTGGAAAAATGCAACATTTGGAAGTTAAGGGACTAATATTGTAACTTTGAAAGTTAGAGGACTAAAATGGATATTTTAGAAACTATTAGTCCAAAGATGCAATAATGGAAAGTTTGGTGTCAAAAGTATAAGTAATAATTTTCCAAGGATGATTTGGGTAAATACTAGTAGGCACACTTGGGTATTTTGGTATAAAAAGTATATTTTTATAAAAGTGAAAGTTATAAAAATATGGATTGTATTAACATAAAGATTTTTATAAAATAGAGATTTTATAAAAATATTAAGCAAACTTGAGAAACTTATACAAAAATGAATACTTTTATATAAATGGGAATATAAAAGTATTGGAAGCATTTTTGTATCTAAGTTAACAAGTTGGGCTAAAATACAAACCTTCCAAGTAACATGGGTTAGAAATGTGGATAATATTTCTATAAAACACATGTTTGGAAAGACTTGGACAATTGACTAATCAAACTAAGATATCGAACTAAGACGCGATAACGAACCATACACGGACAAAACATGAGAAAAATGCCATTGCGGCAAGATAAGAATATATATATTTTAAGAAGTAAAATATATATACATCATGGGTGAAAACTAATAAAACACTTTCCTAAGTGTTAAAGGAATTATTCGTGGGAGAAAAATATAACGTAAACAAGTAAGACGTTAAACAAACGTATATACTTAACAGGAAAAATTACACATTTATATATATGTACGCTCGTCTCGGCAAAATTCTAGTATATCTACTTAATGGGAAAGTAGATATGTGGGAAGGAAAGCCGCGACGAGTAGACAAAGAAATATATATGTGTATGCCGTGCCGACAAGATCCTAGTATATTTATTTGAATGAGAAAATAAATATACGGTCTGGTGAGTGGAATCGGGTGTTAGGAATATACAATCGAACGACAAGATCTTAGCATATTTGTTTAAATGGGAAAACAAATGTGTGGCAAAATGAGTCGGGTCGAGTATTGAAATATATATTATATCGGGTGATGCGATCTTAAGTATAATTATTTGAATGGGAAAATAATTATACGTTAAGTGAAGTCAAGTCGATAATAATAACGTACAAGTTAAGGGAATATTAACAAGAGTAATATATAACTTGTAATACCAAGGGTAATCTAACACCAACGAAACCTAGGACATATGTTTAATCGAACGGGGAACTATATCTAAATGGTGGTGTTGGGAGTTGGGTGTACAACTTGCCGAAAAAGCACACGATATAGACTTAGTGACTTACACGCACTAGGACGTTCGTAGGTGCTTGACCACGGACTTACTATTCTCTGCTATTGGAGTGTACGCTGTACATCAGGTGAGTTTCACGGCCCCATTTTACTGTTTTTAACTGGGGGAAAGATATGTTTGTCAAATATTGTCACATGTTGAAAAGGTTTTCAAAGGATAAAATGTGATAAGTGGCTTGATGAGTACTTGAGCAGTGATCGCCACTCGGGGTTGAGTCCTCTCTTCTGTAACCATTAATTCAGGGAAGTGAAACCGAAGGAATATTTGGATAGTACTATTGGTGCCTGACAAGGCCCACTCCAAATCGATAGCGTCGATTATGCATAGGCATATGCCAGGGGTGCACGTATTCTGAAATTAAGTCGTTGGTTTCCGAGAAACGACTTGGAGCGGGGCATTATTATTAGTCTTGGTTTGGTTATGGGGCACAAGGGATTGCTCATCAACATTGGTTGTAGGAGCTAGCTACTCCTTACAACGGCCACAAGTTGTGCAGGGTTCGCACATGTTTTAAACACGAGTTATCGATCGACAAGATCCTAGTATAATTATTTAAATGGGAAAATAATTATGCGGTAAAGTGAGTCGAGTCGATGGTTGTGAAAATGTTGATATTACGAAACTAAAACCTGTGAACTCACCAATATTTTATATATTGACGTCTTTTTAAACATATCTTTCAGGTAACTAAGTGCTGAATAGATATGGGGCTAGTGCGGTGGAATTCGGGATGTCGGATACTGGTCGGGATTTCATTCATTGTTACCTTCGGGTTGGAACATAAACGGAAATACCCACATTGAAACTTAATGTTCATCGTTTTAAGTAATGCCTTGTGCAATATTGTAACGAGATACTCATGTCCGACATTCTAATAAATTGATCTTTTCTAATTAAATATAGTTTGTGTTAATCTTGACTTTGATATACTTTCGAGCGTTGCGCCACGTGTTTCCGCCATTGGCGTGGTGTGACAGAAGTGGTATCAGAGCCAAGGTTATAGCGAACTAGTGTTTTTGAAAAATCTAGACTATAACCGGTTTTGGCTCGAAAACAAAGTTTTCAAAAATAAAACACAACGAAATATTTTAGAAAAGAAAGAAAATTGTACATGGATTGTACAAGGGGAAATTCCGACCGACTAGCCATGTGTGTCAATATATGAAGTATTAGAAAATACGGATAAGATGTTTATGTTGCATAGGAATCCGATTTTCTAAGATTAGTTAATACATATACGTAGTACGGATATTTTGCCAATAAGGATGTTGTGTCACGCTTCACATTAGTCCACACTCTTGCACCGATCACCGGTATCAGCAAGTGGGAAGGATGTTGTGGTCTACGATGAGCTCACTCGCTTACCTGTAGACAGGATGATCAGAAGGACTAATCTCTATCGTGATAATGAACGTCACCGCATTGTTCATGATTTGGAAGCAAAACTAGACCAAGTCATTTGTTGTATGAAATCCCTGTTTTGGTTCAGGAAGAGCTCGAACGTCTATTCATGTGAGTAATCTGACGCAAACCCTCCCATCGGGAAGGGACAGGAGACGAAAGCTCCCTTGTATAGGAGTGAATGCCTCCGCCACAAAGTTCTTCCAAAGGAGCAGGCGTACAAGAATACACGGCCTACTGAAGCAAGAAATGTCAAGTACGGGGCATGGAAGGTTATACCCGGAACCCAGTGAAGACCGAGGGTGCGTCCCTGCTAGACCAGTGCGTTTGAGAACGGGACCCTGCGTGGATCAGATGTGAGACTCGTGGCCGTGTGCTGCTATGTTATCATGGTGAATAAGACATGTTCGATCTAACGCATGCCCAAGTTGTCTTCAAGGGTCGAGTATTTTTCTTCTCCTGTAGGAAGACAGAATCAAAGTTGCGGGATTAGGAAGCTTGATCATTGTTACCATGACGGCTCGAAAGCCCTCGTCTGAATCGACAGTCATGGACTGATGGTGAAATCAGCATGCCATGTTGCACATTCGCGAGTCATAGGACTGTGATAAACTTCGACGATGTCAAAAATTTCGGGCACTAATCACGACCGCGGCATTGTTGCCAGTGTTATGATGATGGCGTATAGTGGAACAGCAAGCCCCAGTCGGCGTTTAGCTCTGGACTCACTCGAAAGTACATACGATTAACTCATGGGAAGCCACTGCTTGATGAGTTGAGTGTGCAAGTATGGATTAACACCCTTTGCAATAACGCTGGATCGTATTCTGGAAGATAATTCGGGATGGGCTTAGCATATTGGTACTTATGTCATACTACTTTCCTGAAGTGTAAAAGTCATCGTGCGACTCCTCTATCTACCTCCTGTTTGCTTTTCAAGGATTATTGGTAGTCTCGCTTCAATCGATGAACGCCAGAGTAGGTTCGATACGTGTACGGTGCCTGAATCCGTCATAAATCCTAGAAAGTGGAACCCCACTTCGGGAATCGTAATCGTAAGGGTGTTCCGTAATTATCAAATGTCGCAAGACGCTTTTTGCTAACATTGAAGTTCCCCCCCTCAAAAATCAAATGACAGACTACTAGAGGTGGTCACGTTACTCTGTTAAATTAAACACACCCATGGGACGACAGTTCCATTGCTCTTGTCGCAATACCATTCGTCGCCCTCGTCACAACGACGAGACTAGTGGATAATTGTGGGGTGAGAATTGATGAGAGGTATTTTCCATCAATCCCCATAGATACTGAGACGTTGTGTTCCCTCGTCACGGTAGTTTGTAAACTAAGGTTGCGAGATCCATTGGTTATGAACAATGTGACCTGTCTAATCTCTTGCCGTATTTCGATACTATCACTACGTGGCCTATCGGGAAGAAAGTCACCGGTCTCGCTTAGGTAGCGGAGAGGCATTTTAGTTGAAGACTTCCGATGCTAAGGCCAAAATAATATGCAAGAGGACTCTAATGAGAAGGATGACTCGGCTGGGTTTCCAGAGTCGGTATCATTTCCATTTTTATGAAGGTGTCTCGATAAATCGTGATCTTTCAACTTCTACTAGCTATTCTTGTGGTGACCACACATATAATAACTATGACAAGTCTAAGGCTCCGGCCAAGCCTGATGTCGCTGCGGCTGTTATTGATCTACGGCTCAAGTAGATCCCAATGTTTTTGCTAAGTGTGTAGCTCTTGCTGAGTTTGTTGTTGTCAATGAATCTGTAGCACTTATCGGGCTTGATGCCGTTGTTTCCATGTCTGTTGTCGAGCTTATTGTTGTCATTGTCTCTATAGTCCATGTTGGGCTTGATGATGTTGTTTCTATGGCTTTTCTAGAGTTGATGTTGTTGATGTATTAAGGCTCCTGCAGAAGTGAATGTCGTTAACGAAGACGTCTCTATGACCCATGCCAAGCCGCTATGACCATATATGTGTCTTGGTGGAGTTCGTTGTTATTAATTCCATTCTCCTTGAGGCTTTCATTGAACTACTAGTTATCATTCCTTGGGCTCTTAGCAAGCCTAACATTGTTATTGGTTCTCCAGCCTCGGTTGAAACTATCGATGTTTCTGTTGCCATTGTTTGAGTGACTCATAACAGGCCTACAGTCGTTCTCTCTATGAACAATATCGGCTTTAGAAGTCAGCTAAATTATGTGGAACCCGTCGTTCCCATTTATGTTATGACGACTAATGCGCCGGCCAATCTAACCAATTCCTACCATTGAGCCTATGGAGGTTAGGCTCAAGGCCGAAGGTACGGATGAAAATCCCACCTCCACAAGTGATCTGAGACGCACGGGGATGCGTGCTCACCATAACGGAGCTTTATGGTGGTGTGGACTGTGGATTTTCCATATTGAGCGTCATATTGACATATGCATCCATGCTGCTGTGCTACCCCCAGCCATTGTGCACGCTTGCAGTTGCATTATTTTTGTTGATTGCTTATCCATGTGGTTACGCTGCATTATCGATAATGCAATCCTGTTATTTACTGCTCCTGCAGTAGTGTAGCCTTGTTGTCGTGTTTCTCTGTGTCATGCGGTCCCTGGTGTTGCCTTGTCATCATACTTCTCTGTTGTCGTGTTGCTCCTGTGTGGTGTTCCCTTATTGATGTGTTTCGAGGATGTACTGTTGCGGCTGTTGGACTACCTTGATGACGTGATGGCTTGTCGTTTGCTTCACTCTTGGTTTCCCTCGGGATGGAGACATCACCTAAACCCCTCGTTGCTGTCATTGTTCTATTTGTTTGATTGTGTGGTGCCGACATTGAGTATATAAGATTTCAGGTGCTCAACGGACTTTTTGGAAGTCATACTAAGACACTCTAGTCTGAGTGTTAGCCCATGTATTCCTTTGAGTCTTGTGGTTGTTTGAGTAATTGACTGAATCATGTGTCAACCCCTTGATATGCACATGCATTTTGTGAGCGGTACATCTTCAGAATCAGAGGCATCAGTGACGCCGTGTCCAGCCTTAACCGTTTGTACGCATTTTGGTCGACTACCCACACTCAATCATGTCGGAAAGAAATCCCATGATCCACACATGACGAGGAGAGACTCGTCTTGGTGATAAGGGATTTCGAATACGTCTCTAACCGGAAGGTATCAAGTAATTGTGAGCAATATTATGACCCATACCTATGGGACTAGTAAGAGTTGAAAGATTCAGTTCATTCATTGCTCATCCCAGGGAATCCGTTTGACGTCATTCATGCCAACGTGTCATACTAATGATTACGGAAATACCATGGTGGACCCACCCATGGGCGTGCATTGGTGAAGTCCCGGGTATATGATTCGGAGGTTTTATGAACCCTAAATCTAGAAGGGCGTGTAGCATTGTCTACTCTATAAGGGTACTACCCTATCATTATGAGATGGTCGATCAGCTCGGCCCTTTGATTAATGCGGTTATCCATCTGATGGTAGGTTTATCTTGCCTTGGTGTCATTGAGTATATTCTTGGAATAGTCGAACTCTTTCGAGCTTGGGTTGATAGTGGTGTTCCCAGTTATACTTTAACTAGCATTACTCACGCTAGAGTAAAATACTCGGTTCTCAACAGACACTGTTGGAGACACCATAGTGATATGAGCTGCCAGGGCAGGGCGTATGGCACCGGACTAATCAGGACGAGCTTGAAGGCTTACATATTCCGCCCATATGTGTGACTACTGAGGCATTGAATGGGATGCCTTATGGGAAGGCTCAGGACTATTACTTGTGGTGCGATATCAGTCGCTCGCTTGTTTAAGTAACGACTTGAGCGCATGAAGCCGTCAAGCCAAATGTGAAATCTATGCTAAATGCATGCATCTATGACCCGATTTCACCATTTACATAAAAAAGATTCCGAAAGGATGGAACCTTCGATGAATGAGGGTTTTGGTTTCAGGACTCCTTTCACTCAAATCTCTGCATAAGATCTGAAGGTCAATGTAAGGGCATGTGGCCTGTATTATTCGGAATTGATTTACTAGGTTGCTATTGACGATAGAACACTAGTGCCCATGAAGCACATATAACAGAACTGGTACTGGATACCCATGGTTTGGGTAGCTACTGGTGTTCTGTATACTTGTCGCAATGGGGGCTAACGTGTTGATATGTCATAATAAACCTTATACGTTGTTCATTGCGACAACAATTTATGATGTTTCATATATCTCTTTTCGGTATAGACCTATGTGCTGGAAGCATCTTGTCGTTGGTGATGAGTCGACTCGTACTACTCGAGGATTGTGGAATTGTACGGCCCGGGCGTCATGTATACACTACCTACTATCGGGGAACTGAGGGGTGAAAGCGACGCAAAAACTTTCGACCTCCATCAGTCCCTACTAGGCACCCTAGTACCATTAACCACAATTGCTCAGATGGAAGGTAGAAATTCAGTACCTAGAAGGTTCTAAGAAAATAAAGCCCCATTTTAAATATAGTTGTTCGGTCGACAAGAACCTAGTATATTTATCTTAATGGGGAGGTAAATATATGGTAAAGTGAGTCGAGCCGAAGGGTTAACAAAATGGAATACCCGGCGAGGTTTCCAAGGGGACTTTTGTGTGGTACGGTAAGATCACCTGTTTGGCATCACCATAACACCCGAGGTGTCCCGAGGTCGGATGTGACCCAAGTGATGAACGATTGTTGTTTGGAACCCCCTCATTCCGTACTCATCTGTGGCTTCGAGATGGGGCATACGGACAGTTACCTATACTCTCGGAGAGAGTTGTAGCTAGGCACTGAATTGCCAACTTCCATTATATCGGATTGTAGTACTCGTTCCGCCACAAGTTCGACAAACTTTGTACACAAGCATGTGATACTCGATTTGAGACGAGTATGGCTTGCCATTCTCGGACAAATTGTAGGTACTTGACGGAATTGTTCCGTGACGGCACGATTGATGTTCGTGGCACATCAAACTCGTGTGCTCCATCGCCAAAATTTCCTATGTGATAGGAATCATCATCCCCGTATCCGGGGTGTACTGCTCGAAGCCCTTGGAGGGCATACGTGTACATCTCTAGTACATCGAATGACAGATGGAGATAGATACATAACCTGGCTTGAGTTATTCGAGAGATGCCCAGTAGATCTTGCAGTTGGAGACTGCTTGGATGAGATGCGAACCTAATAAGAAGTCATACGAACAAGGCGTAGGCCTTAAGGACTTCGAACTATGTAATAGGTTTACACTGGGAGTCACACTCTGGAAGAGTGTTGGTAAGCATAGAAATTATAGTGGGCCCAAATTCTTGATACTCCAGTAGCACGGATATATCGATCGAAATTGGTCTCATGATGATTAAGCTCGGACTATCGTAAGAGCTTAGTGGGACTCTAGGTGAATCCTGCAAGCCCAGACTGAGGAAGTTTTGTCAATTCCTCGACCGACGGAAGTCCGGTTGACGTAAGCTCTACAATTTCGGGAAAACCGATAGATGTGTCAAAGTGGGATGACCAAGAGCTTAGTCATAGTTGGACTATGACACTGTATCTGTTAGAGCACTAAGCGTGAACCTAGCATGAACCTGGGTTCACTAGGAAAGAGGAGATCTCGTGAAGCGCAAATACTCCGCCCTGTTCAAGGATACTATCGTGATGGATAACTTGAATTGAATTCCGGGACGAAATTCTCTTAACGGGGGGAGAATGTAACATCCGGCAAAAATCGATGTGATTCCGTACGTAATTAGTATATGTAATTAACGGTTTAAGTGCATGTTTAAATTAATTGGATTAATTTAATTGATGCCGTAAGAGAATAGCAAATTCCCCGTAAGATGCATAGGAATGCACACGTTCAATGACGATGCATGATAGGATCATGTGCGAATAAACTTGTCCGGTACGGACGTTGGTGATTACCCGGCAGAAATTTAATAAACGAAAAGGATCCCGGATACCCAGGATATAAAATAAAGGGTAGTTTCATAAAATATAATGAGTTTTGGAACTCCAAAACCATAAGTGGAAACGTCTCATACAAATCTCCCGGTAACGAATAAAGTGCGCGTACCGCACCCGATACGCGCATAACTCATAATTTCACCCGGTAAAAGCCTAAATAACCAATCAACACTTAAATTAGACTATATTTAAGGGTTATTAAAGGTATTTTTAATGTCCGAATAACGCGCGGTTAAAACCCGAAAAATACCCGAACGACACCCGAACGACGGGGGATTTAACTTAACAAATATTGGGTAAATATTTGGAGTTGTGGACCCCACCTAAACCCACAAATGGGCCGGCCTAATGGCCATGCAAGTCCTCTTGCAAGTTGTCTTAATAATAATAACCTACTAGCCTAGTATAATGCATGCATGGGACAAAAGATAAAGCATAAGATTAAGCAAGTACAAGCATGCTTAAACCTTGTCTCCCTTGGTAAATATTTCGGCCCATGTGGCCCTAATAATCCAAGACAAAGGCAAATAATCATAGCCTAAGTACACACATGCATGCTTGCTTAACTTGCCAAAATATTAGCCATAATTATAAAGCATGCTTGGACATGAAATGGATGCAAGATTAGCAAGTACTAAGGCATGCCAAAATCTTACTTGGTGTAAGAAAAGAATCGGCCAAATGGCCATGTAAAGCCAATACAAGATCATTCTATGGGATCACATAAGTACACACTTGATTATATAAATCTAATATAGATATTATAGAAGATTATAACCACTTAGCAAGATCCACAAGCCACCTCTTTCTCTCTCTAAATCCACGGCTAAACCACACCCATATACAATCTTCCTAAGATCACCTAGTACACTATACAATCTTCATTAGATTACATGCAATATTTGAAAGATATGGAAGAGTTATAAAAGGAAAACATGTGTTAGCACTTGAAGCAAACTCTTCTCCTTTTCCTCTTCCCTTGGCCGTGGGTTTTGAAGCAAGAACACACACATATCTTTCAAGTTTTTACATCTCCAAATCACTCAAGACAATCCATCATCCAAACCCCTATTGTGTGTTTCAAGCTTGGAGCTTAACCATTAAGGAAGAACACACTAAACCCCTCTCAAAATCCAAGGTTTTGTCTTCCCTAGCCTTGTGCTAATAGTAAGTTTCTTAACCTTGTTTTGATTAATAATATTCATGTATGTGTTCTTAGAAGCAAGTTGTACATGAAGGGTTTAAAAGGGTGGTTTGAACATAATCTTTAATAGGTTTTACATGTGTAAAATGAATGATTAAAGATATGTAATTAAATCATGGATTTGATGATGATAATGTAGTGTTCATGAAAATGTATAAAATCTACACATACATTAAGTAGGATGATGATTTGAGTATGATTTGTAGAATAAACTTGAATGTGTTAAAAAGTAACTTTAATCATCTTAACATGATCATTTAAGACATAATAAATGATGGAACATGTTAGAAGTTCAAGAATAAAGAAGATGAAAAATTAAAGTTTACTTACTTAGAAGATTGATATTTTGATATAATGGGCAAATACATAAAACGCACATACAAGTAGTCTTATATATGAAATGTAAGACTAATAGAAGTGTTTTGATACAAAAATAACTTACCAATAAAAAGATGGATCTTCAAAGTCTACTATTTTGAGTGAAAAATGTTAACTTTGGAAGTTAGAGTGGAAAAATGCAACATTTGGAAGTTAAGGGACTAATATTGTAACTTTGAAAGTTAGAGGACTAAAATGGATATTTTAGAAACTATTAGTCCAAAGATGCAATAATGGAAAGTTTGGTGTCAAAAGTATAAGTAATAATTTTCCAAGGATGATTTGGGTAAATACTAGTAGGCACACTTGGGTATTTTGGTATAAAAAGTATATTTTTATAAAAGTGAAAGTTATAAAAATATGGATTGTATTAACATAAAGATTTTTATAAAATAGAGATTTTATAAAAATATTAAGCAAACTTGAGAAACTTATACAAAAATGAATACTTTTATATAAATGGGAATATAAAAGTATTGGAAGCATTTTTGTATCTAAGTTAACAAGTTGGGCTAAAATACAAACCTTCCAAGTAACATGGGTTAGAAATGTGGATAATATTTCTATAAAACACATGTTTGGAAAGACTTGGACAATTGACTAATCAAACTAAGATATCGAACTAAGACGCGATAACGAACCATACACGGACAAAACATGAGAAAAATGCCATTGCGGCAAGATAAGAATATATATATTTTAAGAAGTAAAATATATATACATCATGGGTGAAAACTAATAAAACACTTTCCTAAGTGTTAAAGGAATTATTCGTGGGAGAAAAATATAACGTAAACAAGTAAGACGTTAAACAAACGTATATACTTAACAGGAAAAATTACACATTTATATATATGTACGCTCGTCTCGGCAAAATTCTAGTATATCTACTTAATGGGAAAGTAGATATGTGGGAAGGAAAGCCGCGACGAGTAGACAAAGAAATATATATGTGTATGCCGTGCCGACAAGATCCTAGTATATTTATTTGAATGAGAAAATAAATATACGGTCTGGTGAGTGGAATCGGGTGTTAGGAATATACAATCGAACGACAAGATCTTAGCATATTTGTTTAAATGGGAAAACAAATGTGTGGCAAAATGAGTCGGGTCGAGTATTGAAATATATATTATATCGGGTGATGCGATCTTAAGTATAATTATTTGAATGGGAAAATAATTATACGTTAAGTGAAGTCAAGTCGATAATAATAACGTACAAGTTAAGGGAATATTAACAAGAGTAATATATAACTTGTAATACCAAGGGTAATCTAACACCAACGAAACCTAGGACATATGTTTAATCGAACGGGGAACTATATCTAAATGGTGGTGTTGGGAGTTGGGTGTACAACTTGCCGGAAAAGCACACGATATAGACTTAGTGACTTACACGCACTAGGACGTTCGTAGGTGCTTGACCACGGACTTACTATTCTCTGCTATTGGAGTGTACGCTGTACATCAGGTGAGTTTCACGGCCCCATTTTACTGTTTTTAACTGGGGGAAAGATATGTTTGTCAAATATTGTCACATGTTGAAAAGGTTTTCAAAGGATAAAATGTGATAAGTGGCTTGATGAGTACTTGAGCAGTGATCGCCACTCGGGGTTGAGTCCTCTCTTCTGTAACCATTAATTCAGGGAAGTGAAACCGAAGGAATATTTGGATAGTACTATTGGTGCCTGACAAGGCCCACCCCAAATCGATAGCGTCGATTATGCATAGGCATATGCCAGGGGTGCACGTATTCTGAAATTAAGTCGTTGGTTTCCGAGAAACGACTTGGAGCGGGGCATTATTATTAGTCTTGGTTTGGTTATGGGGCACAAGGGATTGCTCATCAACATTGGTTGTAGGAGCTAGCTACTCCTTACAACGGCCACAAGTTGTGCAGGGTTCGCACATGTTTTAAACACGAGTTATCGATCGACAAGATCCTAGTATAATTATTTAAATGGGAAAATAATTATGCGGTAAAGTGAGTCGAGTCGATGGTTGTGAAAATGTTGATATTACGAAACTAAAACCTGTGAACTCACCAATATTTTATATATTGACGTCTTTTTAAACATATCTTTCAGGTAACTAAGTGCTGAATAGATATGGGGCTAGTGCGGTGGAATTCGGGATGTCGGATACTGGTCGGGATTTCATTCATTGTTACCTTCGGGTTGGAACATAAACGAAAATACCCACATTGAAACTTAATGTTCATCGTTTTAAGTAATGCCTTGTGCAATATTGTAACGAGATACTCATGTCCGACATTCTAATAAATTGATCTTTTCTAATTAAATATAGTTTGTGTTAATCTTGACTTTGATATACTTTCGAGCGTTGCGCCACGTGTTTCCGCCATTGGCGTGGTGTGACAATAATAGTGCGGCCTATTTTATTATATAGAAGGGTAACATTGTAAATTGCATTGCTAATCTTATTTTAGGAGATAATGGCTAATTAATTTCGTGTTTAATTTAGGAGCATTCTTAGGGATTTTTGTTTCACATCTCACGAATTTTTATAGAGTTTTTATTAACATTCAGCACATTATCATTCATTTACTGAATTATATACGAACAAAACAGCATTCATATTGGTGTGTTTTACTGATGTGAGCACATGGTGTTTTACTGGTATACCATAAGGTTTGAAGGGTATAACACACCTATTGTGTTATTTTTATAAGGAGTTTTACTGATGCAAAAAATATGGTTTTTTTATGCACATTGGTGTTTTATTATAGTCTTGTAAGTTGCTTCATCAACAAGGTGTTTTTACGTTCATACCCGTGTGTTTTATCACCATATTCTCAACTTTGTGTTTTAAACAGTCCCGTGTGTTTTATCATCATCTTCTCCATAATCCAGTGTGTTTTATCTTCATCATACACAATCAGTAACACATTCAAAAACACAACTATACATACATTTAAAATGTGTTTTAAATTCAAAAAACACTAAACCACACAAAAATCCTTTGAACATAAAACACAACAATATGAATGTTGTTTAAAATAATCCACCATAAAACACACTGATCCATTATCACCTCATGTCATCTTCATCTTCATCCCTAAAAAAAACACTCCGATTATTTATGTTTGTGATGGTGGCTGTCGAATGATGGTTCGGTTGATGGCGGTTGTGTAGGTGGCGCAGGGAGAGAGAGAGGAGAAAGAGAGAGAAAGAGAGAGAGAGAGATGAGAGACACTTAATTGTGAATTAAATGGAGGACGTAAATAGGAAGATTGAATTTATTAGGCCTTCTATATTTTTAATTAGACCCTTTAAATGTGAATTAAATGTAGGGTGTGTTTTACCATTATACCCCTAAGTAGCCTAATTAGTTATTATAACTATAACATTATTTACAATAATGCCACTCATTAAATCTAAACCATTGATTAAGATGATCTAATGGTCCAAAACACTTCTTACCCTTCTCACACAAAACACACTTTGCACAGGATCTCGACCCTATATATATATATATATATATATATATATATATAGAGAGAGAGAGAGAGAGATTAAAAACAAAGGAAACTATACTAAAGTCAAAACAACTTTTTATTATACTACTATTGGATGATAATAAGCAAAAAGAATGTCGGTTATTTTAACCTATTTTACTTTGAAATAACTTGTATGTTTATAAACTCTTTACCTATTTCGTAAACAATACTAAACTTTTTTTTTTTTTCTGAAACAATAATAAACTAAAACAAATCTTGTGGGTCCAAATAATATTATAGTTAGGCCAATTGTAACTTTATTTGTTTAGTATATTTTTAAAATAGTTTTGTTGATAATTGTGATTGAATTTCTAAATGTGTGTTATTGAATAAAAGGGTTTTTTAAAAGATCTTCATGTGTTTTGAATCACCATGGTATGTTGCCATTAACGACCACTATCACCGTCATCAACCTTTAACTATGAAAAATAATGTAAGAATTTTGAAATCTTTGAATGAACCCTAATCAACAATGAACAAACTCTATAAATATGAGAAAATATTTAGTTTCATATATTAGTAAAACTTATATAAAGAAAAAAAAACAAAAATATGTTAAAGGAAAAAAAATGCTCTTCGATATCTTAACATTTTTTAGGCGCCACGAAATACCACCTTATGTTGTCAGTGTTCTTGAATCACCACCAACTACCACCATCATATATTGTCATCAACCGCGGTCAACCCCTTAAATATAGAAAAACCAAAGAAGGAAGAGTTTGAAACCTTTGAACCAACACACTAATCAACCATGAAACAACACCACAAACCATAAACCAAAGATGTGAAAATAGTCAGTTTCCTATACTAGCAACTTTATATGGTAAAAAGCCAAAAGGAAGGTACTTTAATGTATGATATTCATGTCCCAATAAAAAATAGTATAATAACAAGCTTGTATTTATTAAAAAGATGCTATATAAAAGTGCATACAAAAGTATTTAGAGACCATGTGTTTGTGAGATTTCACAAATCAAGACAATTAGAAAACCACAAAGTCAAAAGTAAATTGGAACATTAAGACCAATGACACCACATTTGTTTCCCCAAAGGCCAAAATATACAATCAAACAGGTCAAATATTAATATTAATATTAAAATTAAAAATCCAACTGATATGCATGAAAAAAAAAAGAAGAAAAATAAAATAAAATAATAGATTCTCCCATCCTTCACCAGATGTACATAACACACCCTTCCACTATTCAAACATGCCAAAACCAACCCAATACTTCAATCATGTTCATAAATCTTGGTTCTGCTTACCATTTTCAAACACAAAATCAACATTTGGTGAGGGTTTCATTCAATCTTGACTCAGTCTGTGCAAAACATCAGCAACATGTCTCATTGAAGGTCTTCTTTCTGGATTACTTTGTGTGCACCCCATAGCGATCTTTAGAACCGCGATTATCTCCTCTTCTTTATCGGCATCTTGCGCTAACCCTTGGTCCAAAACCTCCGAAAGCGGTTTCTTTTCTTCGATACACAACTGAATCCAATGAACAAGATCCATTTCCTCCGGCCCCACTTGCACAACGGGCGGCTTTCCCGTGATCATCTCTAGTAAAACAACGCCGAAAGAGTAAACATCCCATTTTTGGGAAGGTTTCACCATTTTGAAAGCCTCTGGTGCTTGATAATGAGAAGTTGTAGCATTTGAAGCTGAAGTGGCAGTTGTGGTTGTGGTTGCAACTTCTGAGACCACTCGGTTTGATTGAAGCACGGGTGTGCCACCACCGGCTATATTAGCCAAGCGGCTAAGCCCAAAATCAGAAATTTCCGGCTCCATGTTTAGGCCAAGTAATATGTTTGATGGTTTTACGTCACCATGGACATACTTCTTGGGGCTGAACTCGTGTAGATAGGCTAGACCTTTCGCGGTTCCTCTCATTATCTTCAAACGTACGGACCAAGACAGTGGCGTGAAAGATGGCACACCGGGCTTACCTGAAAACAACAATGTCCAACGTTTTAAACGATGTTTGAATTTGAGTTTTAGTACCGATTATTACAACAAACACGTCTAGACATTATCTTCTAAAACGCGTATTATTCTGATCATTCAATATGCAAATAATCACACTACAAGGGATTAAGGGAATGCATTAAATTAAGACTTTAAGCAAGAAAATTACCGTGAATCGCAGTGCCAAGATTACCATTCGGGACAAAATCATAGATCAAAAGCTTCTCATCCACAGACCAATAATATGCTCTCAAAGTAACAATATTCGGATGTTTAAGCTTCCCAATTGCTTCGACTTCGGTTTGGAACTCTTTAAATCTTTGAGAACCACCTTCGCCCAATCTTCTTACCGCGAAAGTAACACCATCTTCGAGTACAACTTTGTAGACAATCCCAATCCCACTTTTCCCCAAAACGAAAGCCGACGCCTTTAAAAGCTCATCCAAATCAAACCCTAATTGTGCATCTAATGCCACAAGATCATACTGCTCAATGTGCTCGGATAACGTTTCTGATTCATCTTTCTTGAAACATAAACACTCGTTTCGACGCTTACTTCCTCCTTTTCCATACCCATGTTTCTTTCCACCACAAAGACACAATCTTGAATAACAATATGAAAGAACCAAACCAATCAAGCAAATCCCAATAACATCACTAACAATTATCGCAACCACACCGCTCTTACTCAACCCTTTTCGGCCCGTTTCTTTACTCTCGGACGGATTGCTGCTAGGTAGAAACGGGTACGAAGATGGCGAGCTAGCATCATCCGGATCACACAAATTCTTCAAAGGCGGACCACATAAACCGGCATTCCCAATAAACGCAGTCGGCCCACGGTTCACCAAAGCACCGGTTTGTGGAATCGGGCCGGTTAAGTTATTATAAGTAAGATCAATATAAACCTTCTCAGGAAGATTACCAAGACTAGGAGGGATTGACCCATTAAACATATTATGAGACAAATCAACAGTCCCTTGCAAATTAGACAAGTTCCCCAAATCTTTAGGGATCAAACCGGCGAACCGGTTAAACGAAAGATCAAGTTTTTCAAGAAAGCCCAAATTTGACCCAAACCCATCTGGGATTAAGCCAGAGAAATTGTTTTGACTCAGATCAAGACTCTTTAACCTCTTACATTCCATCAATGACATGGGTATTGACCCATTAAACAAATTACTAGACAAATCAAGAGTTTGAAGGTAACTAAGTCTACTAATCTCATTTGGAACTGACCCAGATAAGGAATTGCCATAAAGCACCAAACTTTGAAGCTTTTGAGCTCTAAAAAGCTCAAAAGGTAAGCTACCCATGAACCTATTGCTCCTTAAGTTAACATGTCTAAGTTCAGATAAAGAGCCAAGAACAGGGGACATGGACCCTAAAAGCTTCTTTTGAGGTATGCTAACAGAGATTACTTTATGGTCTTTGCATGCAATGCCATTCCATGAACAAGGGGTGTCATCAGAATAGTTCCAGTTGGTTAAAGACCCTTCAGGGTCTTGTGTGATTGACTGTTTGAAGGTTAAAAGAGTGTAGCCTTCATCATTTAAGCAAGTTACATGAAGTATGAAATGGGATTTGCATAATATCAAGAAAACTAAAAGAGCAAAGGCAGGTAACATTATTTCATGTAAAGGTTACACTTTTATGTGAAATTTGTTAGGAGGTTTGGTATGGTTAAATTAGAGGTTACCTTTGATATGAACATTGAAGAACAGGAAGATGAACAAGAGTTGTAGAATCTTGGAGTTGTGTACTTGTGTTGTGTGTGTGTGTGAGAGAAAGATGGATGGTATGGAGTGTGGACTTTGTTGGAGGTGTGGAAAGCATTGGAAAAAGTAAAAGTTTAAGTTGTTTTTAGACTACAAGACATTGGGAATATAGTTTATTAATAATAGTCCTACTTTCTAGAGTTGGTAGGTTTTTTTAGAAAATTATAGCTACATACAAAAATTAAAAATTAAGCAAAATCATCACTTTTTATCATGTGATTATATCATGGTTATAAAAAAAAAAAAAATTATAATACGACCATATAAAACTTTAGAGAATTTTTTTATAATGAGTTGCCCTTTTTTTAATCATATGTAATAATTTAAGTTTCGCAATCCAGAAATAGATGACGGCATAGCTTGTTATCCGTCTGTCTGCTATATTGATGTAATTGTTTCAATTATAAGGCTTAGCGGTATGGGGCATGGCATAGGCCCATCAAGTTGTAGCTTGGCCGGGTACTGGTACCGAATTCCTGGTACCGAATCCATTTCGGTACCACTACCTGTACCCACATTTTTTGTTTTTCGATACCGGTACCGAACTGGTACCGGTATCCATTTTTTGGGAATTTCAGTACCGGTATTTTTGGTACCGGACCAGTACCATGCTCATCCCTAATCCGTAATAGAATGAAGTGCTAAATTAAATAAAAAACCTTTAAATTCTCTTTAAAAAAAATAGGAACATGTTTGATATTAAGAATGAGATGTAAATGCTCTTATAGATATTGTATTTTTTTTAGGTTGTAAATTTTAAAGATACTTATATAAATCTTACATGCTATCTTAGCTTTTGCTATTAGTGAGATTAACTAAGTATGATGATGATATAAATCTTGCATGCTTTACAATTTAGAACAAAAATTTGAGAATATAATAATTTAGTGTTTTAATTATTCAAGATTTGTACATTTTATGTATAATGACAATGTTTAAGGATGCTACAAAGTTTTAAGGGAGGGATGTTGGAGAAAGCAGTTTTTCTACCTTTGTGAATTGTGACCCAAATTGACATGAGAGTAAGCATACGTATACAAAGTAAAAGTGTTTATTTAAATAATGTGCCCAAATGATATACAATACAAAAATAATTAAGGCATGGAGATACACCTAGGCAATGTCTTTACCAAAGGAGACACAACATGGGGAAAAAAAGTCCTATTCAGAGTAAGAGGTAAAGCAATTGTAAGTTGAATTATAGTGTCTTGAAGAGTAAAAAAACGTATGAAGCACTCGACCATTCAACTAGGACTCATCTAGATTATAATTATGACTATTCATAGGTATATTATTATGTGACAAATTTAGGAGGTCTCTTACCAAGGGCTAGGTGCACATTTGGTATAAAAAGAAAAGATTACTATGTGAATTTTGATGGGATTTGTCAAACAGTGATAAACACAAAATGTTTTTTTTTTATATAAAATGTGTTTTATTAGTAGAGATGATCATGCATTATGTTGAGGGTTCATATTTTTATACTTAGTAGATTACATGATTGTAAATTGTTTTGATTATTCTTACAGAGTTTTTTGGGATGGTACCCTACTACGCCCACAAAATTAGTCGAAAAAATATCATTATATCAATATATTCTTAAAGTAAGTCGACATATTCACAAAGTAACTCCGACATATCTGAAAGGTAATTGACATATCATAGACACAACAAACAACAAAGGCGTATAGAGTTATAGTATTTTTTTTTTCTTGCAAATATCAACAACGTTGTATGTGCAAGTGTTTCGGTATTCTTATGAAAGACGTGTTTCCATGCAAACTCTTTTTGTTACTTGTCTACAAACTACATAATCCAAAATCATCATATTTTTTTGTAACATTTTAGAGAGAATATTTTGTTCATGATGATCATAACATAATTATTTCTACAAAACACAACTAGAACACAATTTATCCTAATTCTATTTCATAGTTTATTTGTTAATAATATTTTAATAACTAGACAGGCCACCATAGTTTGACTTGCTTCATGATACCGCCAAGCAAACACATAAGTTGGTAATCAGAACCAACGGTCGTGATCTTTTGGAGCTTGCGGGTCCAGAGACTGGTTTTATAAAGAACCACACGAGGAATAATAATGCAAAATCCAACTGAGATAGAGCTGTGTGGGCCTGTAAGTAATGGGCTTTGGTCATGAGGTTATAATCTTATGTCCAAGGGAAATAAATAGTTTTTTTTTTTTTTTAATTATGTCAGACAATAAATTACCTTAAAAAAGGAATAGTAAAATAATATGTAAAAAATGTTTTGGCAGACAATTTATAATTGGATCCAATGTTTATAGAAGTCTTGTTTTTTATGTATTTCAAAGTTACTCCGCAACCCCACATGTTGATATCATCAAACTGTACAATTTTTAGTTTAATAATATTTTTTTTATATACTGGTTTTGAAAAAATTGAATACATAATTTATTGGTTATTGATTTTTTTTTTATTTTTTTTTTTACAAATCATATTAATTACATTATTGGTGATTTTCTTTTGGGTACAGGTAAAAAAGCCAAGGGGAAGTTTCCAAAAACATGAAAACCTGCATAAAAGTCTGAAGCTCTGAGGCCTGAGCAAACCTCTTCGTACACATTGTTCATTTTGGTTCCATACCTTTTATACTTTTTTACACATATGCTTTTTAAATATAAAAAAATGCATTATTTTTCTTTTTTATATATATGGAATAGTGTGGGGCGGAGTAAGATACAGATACATGGTTAGACCGAATAAGAGATATGAGAATATTAAGGTGGATATGTTGGCACACATGGTTAGACCGAATAAGAGTGAAAGTGCTAAGATGGACATCATGTGATGAGCCGGTTAGAGATGATATGATAGAATTGCACCTCTATAATGGTTCAGGAAAGAATATCGTGTAGACCTAGAATTAATGTAAATGACTTTTAGAGAAGGTACAATTATGTTTTGTGTTGGTCTTAGAGGGTGTTTGGGATTTGCTTAAGTGATTTTTTTTTAAAAGTGTTTATTAACTTATAATTTTTCTAAAATTTAAGTTAAACTCCAGCCAAATACCAGTCTATGTCATGTTTATACCATCAAAAGTGTCTGAAAGCAGGGTCTAAAAACATTTACATATGACATATATCATAACACTTGATACATTTTACTAGCTTTCAATATAAATAAGCTTTAAACATTTCTGTTTCATTTGCCTTTTCTTTTCTACAACACAATAATATTAGCGAAAAATATAAATTAAAGCTTTTCAAACCCACCAGCACCGCGGTGATCCGGATTCTCTAAAGATGTCATAGACAGTCATTGTCATGTCTTTCCCATCCACCTGTATCCGCCTTCAAATGGACCACATAATAAACGATTGATGCTATCATTGAGATTAACGTCAAGGCGGCTCCACCAGCGAACACGCCTTTGCGTAGGGTCTCACAGGTCAGCTTGTTACCACCGTAGATGCCTCGATATTTAGTGTGGTAAGCATTTTTTGCAGATCCTGCAAGTAAACATGCTTCTGCACCAAGAAAACTGACCCTGTTCACATGTTCAAAGAGTAACAACAATCACTTTTTCATCCGAGAGGTGGCTATACGGGGCGGGTTGGCAAACATGTCAAAATAGTTCCACATAATACATTTTTGTAACATATTTTATTCACCATGTTTCAGGATGTGTGCAAACACATTCCACAATAAATAATCTTTTTTTAGATACAATAACCTCTGTGTCATCATCATCATCATCATCATCATCATACTCAGTTAATCCCACCTATAGCAAAGCTAAGGTAGGGTCTGAGGAGGGTAAGATGTAGACAGCCTTACCTCTATCCCCTGAGAATAGAGAGGCTGCTTCCAGTGAGACCCCCGGCTCGATGTGGTTTTGTATCAAGCCTTAGACATAAGGCACATAACACTTAGCAATCGGGACAAACTCGATTGGTGCATGTACCCCCTTGTCTTTTGGCTATCAACGCCACCACATGATGCATGATTAACCGTCCGTCGTTTTTAACGTTATTTTCACGAAATTAGTAAAATAACGTTAAAACTAGTGCAACTTTACTTTTGCCCCCCAAGGGCCACACATATATACATTATATGCGCACACCATAAGTGGGGCGTAATACAATAACCTCTGTGTACGATTTAATAAACAAACCTCTGTGTACAAAGCTACATGTATAACTTTCCAATGCACAAAACTTGTGCATGTACACGAGGCACTCCCAATCATGTGCGCCTTGGTTTTAAAAAGTGAGCATGAGGTGCCCCTAAGCGCGAGGCGAGCCTAGGCGTGCGGCGCACTTAGGCGCAACCCTTTCATTAGGTCACTCTAAATCAACAATTGAAACCACAATTATTTCATCTACCACCTACTTTTTGTTCAACCTACCCCATAACCAAGGTTTAAAAGTACGGAATCGTGCCTCGAGGAGTTTTCCCTTCGCCTCACGAGGCGTACGCCTCAAGCCGAACCGAGGTGTAAGCCCGAGGCGGAACTAAAATATAAATATAAATATTATATATCTTATAAAAATGAAATACTAACTAATTTCATCCTCAGATTCATCAAAAACACACACTAAAAGGACATGGAACACTAAAAGGACATGGAATGCTTGAAATTGACACAAAATGTCCAAAACTGTAACAACCGGCAAAAATAAGGTAATTCCGTACAAATTAATTAATATATGATTAACGTAATTAAATGCAATTATGTGTGATTTAATTATCAAGGCCTTAGGAGATAGCAATTTCCAAATAGTGCATAGGAATGCATACGTTTAATGGTAAAGCATGATTGGATCATGTGCGAATAAGCTATCCGGTATGGACGTTGGCAGTTACCCGGTAATAATTAAATAAACGAAACGGATCCCGGACACCCAGGATATAAAATAAAGGGTATTTTCATGAAATATAATGAGTTTTGGAACTCCGAAACCATAAATGAAAACGTCTTGTACAAATCTCCCGGTAACGAATAAAATGCGCGTACCGCACCCGATACGCGTATAACTCATAATTTCACCCGGCAAAGGCCTAAATAACCAATCAACGCTTAAATTAGACTATATTTAAGGGTTATTAAAGGTATTTTTAATGTCCGGATAACGCATGATGAAAACCCGAAAAATACCCGAACGACGGGGGATTAAACATAACAAACAATGGGTAAATATTTGAAGTTGTGGACCCCACTTAAACCCACTTGGGGGCCGGCCTATATGGCCTTGTTACATCCATGCAATGTGTTTAATAATAATAATCTACAAACCTAGCTTAAAGCATGCAAAAGGTGTAAGACAAATGTGTAAGTAAACATTAGTACAAAGCATGCTACTTTCTTGTCCCCCTTGTGAAAATTTTCGGCCAAAGGCCACAATAATCCAAGACAACACTTAGCTAATCATCACCCTAGAGTACACATGCATGTGTGAGGTCTTGTATAAAGATTATGAGTGATCATAAGGATTTACCAAGATTTACAAGCAACCTCTTCCTTTCTTTCAAAAACCCACGGCCACACCACCATTTCCATATCCATCCAAGATCATTTGGTACTTCCTAAATCTCTTATATCTTTAGTAATAATCACAAAATCCATGGAAGATTACATGTGATAAGGTTATAAATAACATGTGTTAGAGATTGGATATCAAAGCAAAACAACACTTCTTCTTCTTCTCCATTTGGCCGTGAGTTTCCACCTTCCCCATACCTCATTCTTACAAGTTTTTACATCTCCAAAACACTTAAAACAATCCATCATCCAAACCCCTATTGTGTGTTTCAAGCTTGGAGCTTAACCATTAAGGAAGAACACACTAAACCCCTCTCAAAATCAAAGGTTTTGTCTTCCCTAGCCTTGTGCTAGTAGTAAGCTTCTTAACCTTGTTTTTGATTATTATTATTCATGTATGTGTTCTTAGAAGCAAGTTGTACATGAAGGGTTTAAAAGGTGGTTTTGAACATAATCTTTAATAGGTTTTACATGTGTAAAATGAATGATTAAAGATATGAAAATAAACCATGGATTTGATGATGATGATGTATTAATCTTGAAAATATGTAAAGTTTACATTTAAAACTAAGTAGGATGATGTTTTGGTTAAGATTATGGAATGAACTTGAATATGATAAAAGTAACTTTAAATCATCTTATTATGATCTTACATGGTGTAATATATGGTAGAACATGCTAAAAGTTCATAAATAAAGAAGATGAAAAATTAAAGTAGCTTACTTAGGTGAATGAAATTTGGTTATGTTGAAGAAATACATAAAACACACATACAAGTAGTCTTCCATATGGAATATAAGACTAACAAAAGTGTTTTGATACAAAAATAACTTACCAATAAAAAGTCGAACCTTCAAAGTCTACTATTTTGAGTGAAAAATGTTAACTTTGGAAGTTAGAGTAGAAAAATGCAACTTTTGGAAGTTAAGGGACTAAAGTTGTAACTTTGAAAGTTAGAGGACTAAAATGGATATTTTAGAAACTATTAGTCCAAAAATACAAGTATGGAAAGTTTGGTGTCAAAAATGTAAGTAATAAATTCTAAGGATGATTTTGGTAAATACTAGTAGATATACTTGGGTATTTTGTATAAAAGTGTATTTTTTTGAAAGTTATAAAAATATAGAGGGTTTTAACATAAGGATTTTTATAAAATAGAGATTTTATAAAAATATTAAACAAACTTGAGAAACTTATACAAAAATGAATACTTTTATATAAATGGGAATATAAAAGTGTTGGAAACATTTTTGTAGGTAAGTTAACAAGTTGGGTTAAAAATACATAAGTATTTTAAACCATCCAAGTAACATGTGAAAAGAGGAAGGAATATGGATAATATTTCTATAAAATACATGTTGGGAAAAACTTGGAAAAATTAACTAATCAAGTTAAGATATCGAACTAAAACGCGTTAACGAACCGTACACGGACAAATCATGAGAAAAATGCCATTGCGGCAAGATAAGAAAAATATATATTTCAAGAAGTAAAATATATATACATTGTGGGTGAAAACAAGTAAACACTTTCCTAAGTGTTGGAATAATTATTCGTGGGAGAAAACACATGACATAAACAAATGAGACGTTAAACAAACGTATATACTTAACAAGAAAAATTACACATTTATATATATGTACGCTCGTCTCGGCAAAATTCTAGTATATCTACTTAATGGGAAAGTAGATATGTGGGAAGGAAAGCCGCGACGAGAAGACAAAGATATATATATGTGAATGCCGTACCAACGAGATCCTAGTATATTTATTTGAATGGGAAAATAAATATACGGTATGGTGAGTTGAATCGGGTGTTAAGAATATACAATCGAACGACAAAATCTTAGCATATTTGTTTAAATGGGAAAACAAATGTGTGGAAAAGTGAGTCGGGTCGAAGGTTGAAATATATATTATATCGAGCGATGCGATCTTAAGTATAATTATTTAAATGGGAAAATAATTATATGTTAAGTGACGTCGAGCCGATGATAATAAGATACAAGTTAAGGAAATATTAACAAGAGTAATATATAACTTGTAACACAAAGGGTAATGTAACGCCAACGAAACCTAGGATACGCGCTTAATTAAACGGGATTTGGAATAACTTATGGTCGGGAGTTGGGTGTACAACTTGCCAAGGCACATGCACTATAGGAATAGTGACTTATACGTCTAGGACGTTTGTAGGTGCGAGACCATCTTTGCTATCCGCCTAAGTAATCCAGACAGAGTTTCAGGTGAGTTTCACGGCCCCATTTTAAACTATTTTTACGTTTTCCGGGGGAAAGATATGTTAGGGAAAATGTTTGACGGATTTATTACTTGAGGTGTGACCGCCACTCGGGGTTGAGTCCTCGCCTCTATAATCATTTATTCAGGGAAATGAAACCGGAGGAATATTGAATAGTACTATTGGTGCCTGACAAGGCCCACCCCTAATCGATAGCGTCGATTATGCATTAGGTTATGCCTGGGGTGCATATATTCTGAAATTAAGTCGTGGGAAACCGAGTAACGACTTGGAGCGGGGCATATTTATTTATACGTCTTGGTTTGATTATAGTCTCAAGTAGAGTTATAGGAATTTGCAACTCCTATACATTGTCATAACATGGTATTTCCCAAGTATTCAAGTTTTGGAAACTAAAAACCTGTGAACTCACCAATATATTTTATATTGACGAAACTTTTAAACATATCTTTAAGGTAACTAGATGAAGGAGCACCGGGCAAGCTGGGTCAGGAAATCCTCCAATGCGACGTCAAACTTTTGCGGGGTTTCACTTTTATTTCCCATGGCATTTGGGATATATATGAGAAACCTCTATGATTATCTTAAAAACAATTTTACTTTTGTGTAATATTCGAACAAGATTTGACGTCATAATAAATGACCCATTTTCTTAAAATTACTTGTGTTTAGCAATGACCTTGACTTTATGCTTTTGAACCGTCGCGCCACGTGTTTCCGCCATTGTCGTGGTGTGACAAAAACATCAAAAACCCCTGAGGCGCACATACAAAATAACACCCTGAGGCGCCGCCTCAGATTCGTTTTCTTACAGAATCGCCTTGAGGCGCACCTCGGCCTCGAGGTGCACACCTCACCCGTTTTTTTAAACCATGCCCATAACAAGAAAAAAAATCGGGGTCATAGTGCTCCTAAGAGGGAAACCAATTCTTATCATCTTATATTGTGTTTTTCAGGTATTACAAGGTATTACAAGACTTCTTAGCAACTACCTGATCGGATCAAAACCTTCTAGATCCAAATCTATACCAATAGCACATAGTACACGTGGTATTGGGCAAAAGTGCAAAACCATAGGGGTTAATCATCTCATCCATTTTGACTCTGTGGTACACTGGTACCTCAAAGATACAATAATGCAACACCTCCATTATACTTGAATTACTGTCAAACTAAATCTCCTTGAGAGTCTCGACATTGTTTTACCGACGGATCATGCATTTACTACACCCAATAATCTCATCAATCTTCTCCATCACGCTTCTTTAACAAGCCTAGTATCTAAATTCTACATAGAAACCGGTGCTAGCTCTCATATTGGGGAAGGGGGGGGGGGGGGGGGGGGGGGGGGGGGGGTGCTTAAAACTGGTAAACTACTTACTTCACATAGGTCCTTATACTCATGATAATCTTGCTTCATGATCTCGACAAAAACTCGCCCCAGAGTTAAAACTTAAAAGTTCAATATAGGGGCGGTATGTTGATGACTCAGCTTGGCATCGTAACCTTCTCGAAATACATTGTCCTCTCTACAGGACAATTGTGGTTTTCTGGTGATAATGTCGGTGCAATGTACCGAGCAAGTAAAGCAATACAACACCAGTAGTGTACCTAGCTATACATTTGGCGCAGCGGTGGAATTTTGCGATTTTCGTAGGTAAATTAAGTCCAGGTTCAGTCGGCCCCCACCGATTCGACATCACACAAACTACACTCACACTATAGGGGATATAAGTAGGGGTGCAAACGAACCAAGCTCGAGCTCGGCTCGTTGAGTCGTTGGTAGTTTCTCAGGCTCGAGCTTGGTTCGTCTAGCGCTTATTGTTTAATATGTTAAATAAAAATAATATAATGAGCTCGCAAATCGGACAAGCGAAAAGCTCGGCTCGACTTTACTAAACAAATTAAAATTGGGGTAAATATTATAAAATATTAATAAAACTAATTTTATACTAATTAAACGAGCTTTCGTTTAGGCTCAAGCTCGGCTCAGGCTCAACTCGTTTCAAGTTTGTTATGGAGCCGATCTCGATTAGCTCGGCTCGTTTGCACAACAATACAAACAATAAAATAATTAAACACAAAACTGACCAGGACAACACAAAGAAGAAGACCGCCACACTCTTCAACCAACTCCTCACAAGACCTCTACCAAAGCACAAACACTTAGTAACGCCGTTAACAACCGTCTGACTGATTAACAGCAATCCAAACGCCGATAAACCGTACACCGTGGACGCATCGGAGGCGTAGACGCAGTAATCGTACTCGTCGTACTGATCCGGTACAACTTTCGCCTATCATATTTATTATTATTATTAAAGAAATTGTAAATATTAAAGACTTAATAATAAAGTGGTAGAGGATTTAATTAGTTAAGTACCGTGCTACGACGTCGTTCGGCGCCGATTGCGAGGACGAAGGCTAGTAAGTGGAGAGACACGATGACGACGATAACGGAGACTGAGACCGCCATTTAACAGTTGCTGGTGTTGCAGTTCAGTCACAGAGTGGTTTTTTTTTTAAGTAGGAAAGCGTTTATTCGGGTATAGGTTGTGTGTTTGTAAACAAACCAACCGTTTAACGAACGGTTAAGTTTTTTTATGTTCGTTTGTTTAATAAATGAACGGACATAAACAAAATTTTTTTTAATATTTAGTTAACCGAATTAATATTTGATGCATTATTGTTAAAATGGTTATGGCGTTATCGGGTGGAAGAAGAGGCTTTATGGAGAAGGATAATTAATGCGGTGTATGGATCGGTTAGAAGATGGGATATATTTTCTTGCAATAAACGCCTCTCAGGGACTTGGAGTAAAGTGGTAAGTTTTGGTCATTGCTTGAAGATTAACAATATGTTTTTTTTTAATATGATTTGGGGAGTGGTGGGTAAAGGAACAAAAATTAAATTTTGGATTGACCCTTGGCTAACGACTGATCCTTTGAAGAGCTTGTATCCGGCTTTGTTTCGAATTGAAAAAAATAAAGGGTGCTTAGTCGCTGACAGAATCCGTGCTTCAAATGGGGTTGGGCCGGTTTGTTGGGAGTGGAAAAGATATCCAGAAACAAATGTTGAGGTGCAGGAGCTTATAGAGTGTTGTTACAGATTGATTTCGGACGTTCGGATTGGCGACAAAGAGGATGGATGGGTGTGGAGAAATGGGGTTAATGTTGTTTACTCGGTTAAAGAGACTCGGAAGTGGCTTTGTAATAATGAATCAGGCGATGTTAGTAACGACTTTAGGTGGTGTAAATGGATCCCAAACAAATGCAACATTTTCATGTGGAGGGCTTTGATGGATAGGATTCCGACAAAGTGTGCGCTTAGAAGAAGAAATATATTGAATGGGGAGTGTACATGTGCGATTTGTGGCGAAGACGAAGAGACTTTGGACCATGTTTTCACGGCTTGTCGTTTGGCGAATGGAGTATGGAGTGGAATCGGCTCTTGGTGTAAGTTATCTCCACTATTTGTGTTTTCCACAAAGGACCTTCTTCAGATTGTTCAACATATGGGGGATTCGAAAAAAAAGGAAGAAGCTTGTTTATGGAATTATCATAATCGCATGTTGGCGTATATGGAAAGCTAGGAATGAGAAGGTGTTTTCTAACATAGAGTCGAATGTAATTAAGATTATCGCGGATGTAAAGTATATGGGATATCTTTGGTATATGAGTCGCTTCAAAGAGGCAAGAGTGGATTGGAAGGGTTGGTGTAACTTCTTTTTTGATGTGATGTAATCCTTGTTTTTTGGCGGCTTATCTCTATCTTGGAGATTTGCCGCGTTTGTGTTTAATGAAGTGCTCCTTTCAAAATAAAGTTAACCGAATGAATATGCATATGTCTATCTTGTTCATTCATTTATGTTTGTGAATGTTTATTTTGTGTGTTCAGTAATTTATGTTGTTTTCACTAAATATTCCTCTAAAATTGCTAGGCTTTGAGTAATTACAATTTGGTTTAGTTTATAAAATAAAAAATAAATAATTCTAATTTAGTTAGTTTTATTATTTTTTTTAGGCTTAAGACATTGTTATTCGTATTTACTTTTAATTGGGGCTAGCTCGGCTATGTTTAGTTACGTTCGCTCGTGAACCATTTGTTTATACGAGGGAAAATTTTCAAATTTCATTTTTTATATTTACACCAAAAGTACAGATTTCGTCTTTTATATTTACAACATATCACTCTACTGATTTACTATCCATAAAAACAAATTTAGAGGCAACACTACCCTAAAATGTTTTTTTTTTAAATAAAGAGTTTATTTAAAAATAATATTTTATTGTTCATTTAATGTCAAGTGTGACCGATGGAACAACGTTTTCAAAGCAACCATGAAGGAGAACAATATTCTTGTCGAGGATGTGGCAATCAAAGTTACATAAATCAAGTATACAGCTAGGTACCGCAATGGTTTTACCAAGGTTTGTCCTCTAGGAGCTTGTCGAGGATGTGGCAATCATTTACAAAACAAAATTTCGGAAAAAACAGCATATTCTTTTTAGGGTACACATTTTATCACTTCATATTAGATTTGTCTATCCTGAAAAGCTCTGGAAGCTAAACTAGTTGTAAAGTAAATAAACATAAAGATTGATTTGGTAAGAATTCAATTTGATCATTATACATGCATAACTAATAGCGATATATTGTATATTTAGTAGATTGCTTAATTATAGGAAACATTGTTGTATTTCCTTTCTTAGCGATAACCTTTGTAATTATATATTGACTCTAATGTTAATGAGAAGATCATTCAAAAAATTATCATCTACATATCGCAGTCTGGCAGGTGCTCTTCAGTATCTCACATTTACACGACCAGATATATCATATGTCGTTCAGCAGATATGCATGCACATGCACTCTCCCTCTGATGATCATTGGAACGCTCTTAAGCGCATCATCCGATATATACAGGGCACTTCTGAATACGGTCTCTATCTCCATCTTGCCCCAAATATTTCTCTTCGTGCATACACTGATGCTGACTGGGCAAGTTGCCCCGACACTCACAGATCGACTTCTGGCTACTGTGTATATCTCGGCGACAACTTAATCTCTTGGTCGTCAAAACGACAGCCCACAGTTTCTCGTTCCAGTGCAGAGGCTGAATACCACGGCGTTGCTAATGTCGTCTCCGAAATATGTTGGATTCATAATCTGATGCTCGAGTTGAACCGGCCGCTTCTCAAAGCTACTCTCGTTTACTGTGACAACGTAAGCGCAATTTATTTATCAGGTAACCCTGTTCAGCACCAGCGGACCAAACACATTGAACTGGACATTCACTTTGTTCGAAAGCAGGTACAACGGGTGTGCGTTCGTGTCTTACATGTCCCGTCTTGCTACCAAGTAGCGGATGTCTTCACCAAAGGCTTGCCTCGACTACTGTTTGATGATTTTCGCTCCAGTCTCAACGTTCGTCAACCTCCCGATTCGACTGCGGGGGTGTAATAGCGATATATTGTATATTTAGTAGATTGCTTAATTATAGGAAACATTGTTGTATTTCCTTTCTTAGCGATAACCTTTGTAATTATATATTGACTCTAATGTTAATGAGAAGATCATTCAGAAAATTGTCCTCTCTATTATTCTCTCCATTAATAACTAACTATGCCCAAACCATAAAGCTAGGTTGTAAAGAAATCATAACCGAACAATTGGTTTTCAATTAGTTTAGTAAATTCGGTTATGATGCGATTATTCGGTTTTTATACCACCTCTTAACACAAATGGGTTCTAATGAACATGGCAGTCATATCAGAAATATAAAAGATGACTAGCCTAAGAACACTCAACACTACACATGCTAAGTACTATACTAGTTCACAATCATTACAAACAATCATCAGGGCACAAAAAAAATACAGCCTGCTGTTATCACTCCCACTCGTAACTATTACAAACTAAAATCATTATCATCATCATCATCATCATCATTATCATCTGCGGGAAAAGAAAAGAAAATCTGGGTGATTAACCTGAAGGTTTGACAGCCAACTGTCAGCCGCCTGCAAAAGATCAGTCAGCAACAAGCGTTCGTTGTTGATCCACATTGGTGCTTTTAACTTGTAAGAAGCAAGGCCAAACACTGGTAAGGACATCCTCGAGACGCCATCTGTTTCCCCAGGATGCATGGCAATTGGTGGACGCTCGCATTGATTGCCTTCAAAACACAGTTATTCAAAATAAATGGCCACTCGAGATTTATATAACTGCTATCTCTTCATGTTATTATGGGGGTGTTTGGATATTTGAGAGTGATAATGCCAGTGAATAAACAATTAGATAATCAACAGCAATAAAATAAGCTGTTTGAGATAGCATTTGAAATATGCATTTGCTGATTGAGGTTTCGACAATCAGACTAAAAGTTATTTGAGACATCAAATTGACCAAAAACAACATTCTTGCTCGATTGTTTACAAGCAGAGTGTATATAATTTTGTTATACGACCTTTGAAGATCAGTACCATTGCATCTAGTATGAGACTGATTATTTGGCATATACATAATAAGATTATTAAAAATGTAATCTAATATCCAAACATTAAAAACTGATTGTTGCCGGTTAAAGCCGCAATAACCAAATAATCAGGTTTGAAATCCAAATTCAAACACATATTATATATAGAAAGCTACAAACCTGCGATAGGTGTATGAAGAGAATGAAAGGTCAAAAAACAAGCATCAAGATCTTTCAATGTTGGTCCCATTGGAATCCTATAAATCGGATACCTATTAAAACACCAAATGAAGTTCACCAAGTTAGAAATATTTACATAAGTGATGAACACAATAAGAAAACAAAACAAAACAAAGAAAGAAAGGACAAATGAAATACCAGGCCACAGATAACCAACTAGAAGACAGCAAATCGCAACTTTTCACAGTTTTCAATTCAGGGAAGCAACGGGCAAGATCAAGTATCTACAAAAGAAAAGAAAAAATCCAATTACTTCGAAACCAAACAAACAGTGTAACATTTTATAAACTTGTTTTGACATGTGTGTAAAAACAAAAAAACCTTGTCAGCCAAAGGTTCCCGACCCCAAGGTTGACTGTGCTCCAGATACTCATATGCGAGAGAAGTTTGAGGTCTCGTAGATTCACCCTCGTCACTAGAGAAGCCTTCTTGAAGGGCATGACGGTAGTTTAGTGACAACTGATCAAACCGCTGAGAAAGTTCGCTCTTTGGTAGATCAAAGTCACTGCTAACGTCACTACTTGAGTCCCTGAAAGAGTCAACATCACTGTCCTCGCTATGTTGCCTATCACAGCAAGAAAATTAATTATTGTCTAACAGACGACAAAATCAAATAGTTGTATATACTTGACTTAAAAAGAAAACTAATGAGGCGTGTCTAAAAAATAAAATATGCATGGATAACATAAACTCAATCCTAGAAAATCGAATCATGCAACTTCACAAGTAACAACAATAGCTTAACAAAAATATAAAGAAGCCTATTCGTATATCGACTATCTCATTAGCAGGAATTAGCCCAACCAATTATAACTAGGGTTCAACGATAGATACGAAAATGTTTATATGATGATTAAGGGGGTCAAGTTATTCTACACAGTGTAACAAAAATGAGAAGGGTGAGAAAGATACAAAAAAACACAATAGATCACGAAATATGACACAACGAGCCACAAAATATAACACAATGCCGACAAAATTTAACACAACGCTAAAGAAAAAAGACACAATAAATCGCAAAAAAATGACACAATGATGAAAATAAGAAAAAGACACAATGCTACATAAAAGACACAATGATATAATGTAAATTCTAAAACTACAAGCTAAAAATCCAAAAAGACGAAAACCTAAAAACTAAGATCGTAGGGTTCAATAAGACGGTTCCAATATGAACTATTCCCTTTTCCCCTATGAAGAGAATAATGACCAAATCATCAAAGAAGAAGAAAATTAATGAACAATACAGTAAATAATTTTTTTTCCTAGAGTTTCAGACTAACAACCAGCAATCGTCTTCTATTTCATTGTCTATGTATTTCAATAAAAAGTATTGGTCCCTAACACATTAAGCAGCCGTACACTCTTACTGCGTGTGATTTATGCTTCCCATCAAAAGGCATTTATGAGCCACATGTGTAGATGGGAATTTACAGACAACCAACAATGGGGAAAAAAACTAAATACGTAAATGAGTCATTTAACTATGGATGAAAAACAAAAAAAGAAATGAGTCTGTTGAAACAATTCATCCCATTAAAACATCGGTTTCAGTCTCCACATTGAGTGTGATGGCCTGCAAGCTATTAGACAAAAGAAAAGTATGATTAAAACATCCTAATACCTTGATTTTGCGGAAGACTTCAAAGGGTCCATGTATAATTGAATTCCAGACAAATAAGGAACATAATACTGAACAACGCTATCTGCACCATTCAATATCAAAGGGACTCCAACCCCATAAGCACTCCATTCCTTAAAAGACTCCCACAAATCACCAAGCACAAAATATGGTTGATATTCGTCACAAGTCCTCCACCCACCCGTAACTCTCTGTAAACAAAATCAACCACAAACACATTTAGCCATTACGCATCTTGGGTCCTACTTTGTTGTTCCAATTCACATATATGTTTTCATATGTTCAATGCACACCATTTACAAACCATTTGACATTCAATGCAGCTAACAGGTAAAACCAGTTAACTAACTACCTTCAGTAAACCTTGGTTTTAGAACGTGCGCATCAGGAACGCAAAACGCACGATGCACATGACGCAGCGATGAGATCCCGTCGCTGCATTCGATATAACGTGCACGTGATGCCATCTAAGGGTACGTTGTATGCGTCCTATGCAGTTGCTCAGTATTTGAACAAATTAGACCACCGATTGCAATGGACCTAAGTTCACCAAATCCCATATTTAAGTGTTTAAAACCTTCGCGGAAAATGTATTCGGACATGTAATATTGATGCTAGCATCTTGCTAGTATGTCGGAATAAAAGTTTTGTTGGCCGTTAAAAAAAAGTGTTTAAAACTTAAAAGTCAACAAGTAAAGATATTGTCTATAGATTAACTTATTTTTATTTTTTACAAGAAACTACTCGCGCATCGGCTTTTGTGATCAAAACGCATCGGAACCTTTTAAAACCAATTAATAAACTATAAATTGGTGAGTTGACTCACTAACACTCACTGAAATAACTATCAAACCATAAACATATAAATCCAAATCAAAACAAAATTAATAACAACAACAATAATAACAATAACAATAATAATAATAATAATAATAATAATATGAATATGAATATGAATAAACCTTTAACTGAGAAGGAACAGAAGGAGTAACCGACTCCAAAAACCGTTCAAGATTACAAACTTTCTCAGCACAATACGACGTCGTAGATTCAGTCGAAGTGACGTCACTGTGAGCTGGCCGGATATTATTATTATTATCCTGAAACTGACGGTTTCTTCTAGCTTTTGAAACATTATAAAACCTATCTTCTCCGTTACGACGTCGCTCAAACTGTAATCCAGCTCCCAACATCTTTTCCTCTAAAACCCTAACTTACAATAACTTCTTTTAATTTGCAACAATAAACCGATCGATTTTATAAAAGAAAAAAAAATGTGAAGTTTTTCGAACTAATGTTTATCGATTGATGGGGAGAATAATAACTGGAATGAAACGGTGTCGTATTGATGTTTTTGAATTGGTTTGAATTGGTTTGGTTCTGAAGAGATGGAAAATTGGAAATCAGTGTCTGTCTGAAGAAAAATGGGTGGGTAGGCGAAGATGGCATAAATATTTTTTTTTAAGTATCTATTATCTATTATCTATTAATATATACTAGCGGAAAGCCCGCGCGTTGCGGCGGGTGTTCCGGTTAACATATTATGAAACGGGGTAGTCATTATTACTACAAGATTCATGATAAAATTGAAAGACAAAAAAGGACAACATATTATTAAGTTTTTCTAATGATAAGAAGTAAGTTTATTCTAAAAGTACTAATCATGGTAAGCCTAATATAGAGACTAAGGGCATGTTTGGATAAACTTATTTGAAGCAAAAAGGACTTTTTGTTAAAAGGACTTATTAACTTATGACTTTTTAAAAATGAGTTTTTAAAAAAGTGTTTGGATTAGCTTATGTGGTGGGGAAAAACAATAAGTTGATAAGTTAGTTTGTAAAAAGTGTTTGGTTTAACTTATTTAGGTAAAATGACAAAAAAGGGTAAAAGGAGGAAATGTGTAAGGATATAATAAGGGCATGTAGGTAAATAACCATCAATAAGTTATAAGGAGGTTCAAAAAGTCACTCCTCCCTTACTTTTCCAAAACAACTTATCATAGGCTTACAAAAAGTTAAAACAAAAAGTCCTTTTCGTTTTGCCAAACACTTTTAGTAACTTATTAACTTTTTGGAAAAGTTATAAGTTATAAGGAGGTGGAAATAAGGAGAGCCAAACATGCTCTAATTTAAGTACAAGTGTATAATGCAAAAGGGGTATTATGGGGAATTTTTAGGTTATATACATATGTTAAAGCATGAGCCTTTTTGTATCCCATCTTAAAATGGGTGTAAAATGACTCTCCTACCCATCCCTCCTACTTAATAAGGTACATAGATAAAAGAATTGAACATTGCTGACGTGGCGTGTAATGGTGCCTTCAACCTCTCCATGAAACTGCTACGTGGCATCATAATTGAAATATTTTAGTGTTTTTGAATTATTTTATTTTTTAATTAAAAAAAAAATAAACATTAAACCCTAAATTTATCTGTTTATCTCTCAATTTTCAATTACTAAAATTAAATTGAGTTATTTTAGGAAAAAAAAATTTAAAAACAAATTTAAAATTTTCTCTCTTATGTTCCTCCCATAATTTTTAAACGTTAATATATTTTATATGCGAGATTTTTTAAATAAAAAAATTACACCAAATTAACGAGCGTTTTATTATATTTCCAACGAGTACCATAGTGCTATATAAAAAACGGAAAAAAAACGACTATTTTTTGTGGGGTTATGTTCATACAGAAAAAAAAAAAAAAACCACAAAGTGTTCAGATTATTCATTAATCATGTTTTTTCTTTTAAACCAGGTTCTTGTCTACGATGTTGAAATTCAGCCCAATCGTCATGCTATCATTGGAATTTTACTCTTCTAAAGATGGATAGGTATACTTCATTAAGAGAAGCTAGGAGAAAGAATCGCACAACACTGCAACACATGGTGTCACCTTATAACAAGGTTATTTTTTTATTTATTTAATTACAAGAGTAATAATTATTACTATTAGTATTAGTATTATTAGAATGGTTATATTTTTCAACCCCCATCATGAATTCTACATCTATATAAGTCAAAGTCAAATTGTAACATATTTTAAATTACGTGAAGATGATTATATGTTGAAGGTTATCCTTTTAATACTGTATTATGTTTAATATGGTTTATGCTTTTTTATTTTTTTAACTTTTTAAATAAATGTTTTTTTAACTAAGATTGATTATGTTTAAGTTATTTACTCTTTTCGTGATTTGAGTTTTCTTCTTTTATCATTTTTTATTAAATCATATTAAAATTTTCAACCCCGGGACCTTCCCGGGGTAATCAGCTAGTTAATAATATATGGGTGGTGATATTTAAACCCCCAGCTTCTATTTACACCCCCCAGAAGCGCCTCGCTTAGGTCTAAGCGAGGCGCTTCTGGGGGGTGTTTTATTTTGGTAGTTTTTTGGTGTTTTGAGTTGTTTTTTTTTTTAATTTAATAATTATAAAAAGTTAAAAAAAATAAATGTCAATGACATAAACTTGACATCATCTTCTTGTAATTACTTTTCAGTTGTTATCCGAGAGATAGCGGTCAACGATGAAGACAACCTGAAAGTGGATACCATGGATCAGAGAGATTCAAGCTAATTAAACTATATCTCAAGCCGGTGCAAGTTATGTTGAAGCATCTTCGATCATCTTCTTGTAATTACTTGACAGATATCTCTCTGAGATGATAGCTTCTCTTCAGATTCTGAAAGTGGATACCATGGATCAGAGAGATTCAAGCTAATTAAACTCATATCTCAAGCCGGTGCAAGTTATGTTGAAGCATCTTTGATCATCTTCTTGTAATTACTTGACAGATATCTCTCTGAGATGATAGCTTCTCTTCAGATTCTGAAAGTGGATACCATGGATCAGAGAGATTCAAGCTAATTAAACTCATAGGTAAGAACATTGTGGATGAGTAACCTAGTAACCTCTACAATGATGTGATTTGTTTTTAAATAAGGAGGTATATGTACAATGAACTTTTTACGCTAAATAATGGCAGGTTTGCCAGAGGGTCACTATTCATACACACAACTTTTTGCTCTAGTGGTGTGCTCTACCTTTTTGACAAACACCTGGCTAACTTGTCCAGTTATCAATCTGCAATCATCCGGTGCAAGTTATGTTGAAGCTCATATGTTATTATCTCTTCTCTTATGCTCTCATATCATGGATCAGAGAGATTTAAGCTAATTAAACTCATATCTATGGGAAGGTAAACATATATAACATTCTCTTCTTCTTCCCTTACAAATCACTTTGCCATTAATACAACAAAGATGAAACCGATTAATATTCTTTATATATGAATAGTGACCCTCTTGCAATATTTGTAATTACTTTCTATTGTTTAGCGCCGATTCGATTGTTTAAAAGTATCAAGACTATGAAATTAGTAAAACAACTGAATTTTACTTGCTTGCATGAAAAGTTCAATTTCAGTTCAAACTTTTCAAACACCTGCAACATCTCAAGAGTCGAGGTCCTCTGAAAAAGACATCGTACAATGAACTTTTCATGCAAGCAAGTAAAATTCAGTTGGTATTAATGGCAAGATATGTGGCTTTAGTCCTTTACGCAGGATATTCATGTGAGAATGATTTCGTTACAACATAACTTGCACCGGCTTGAGATATGAGTTTAATTAGCTTGAATCTCTCTGATCCATGGTATCCACTTTCAGGCTGTCTTCATCGTTGACCGCTATCTCTCGGATAACAACTGAAAAGTTGTTTCATTAATCTATAAATAAATCCTTACAAAATTGTGAATAATTGTAGTGTGTTCGGTGCAGTCGACGAACATCATTCAAAATTTCAACTTCCCGTTCAGGTGCTTAAGTCCACCTTGAAGACTGGATACCATGGATCAAAGAGATTCAAGCTAATCAAACTCATATCTCAAGTTGGTCTAACAACTGAATTTGACTTGCTTGCATAGGAATCTTGAACGAAATTATACAGTTATTTGGAATGTTCCTGATCATTACAGTGAGATTGATAACTTCTCTATGGAAGCAACAAATTCAAAACAGAGGTAGGTTTGCCAGAGGGTCACTATTCATACATAAAAAGATCAAGAAGAACAGTACGGTCAACGATGAAGGTGTGTTGTATGTATAAAATTGTGAATAATTGTGAGAGTCGATATGAGAGCAATAATCCATCGAGAACTAGAGAAACAGAGAATAAGAGAAGAGATAATAACATATGACCTACAACGACGTCGTATTTTGGAAGCTGAAGTTCGGAGAGAACTAAATATTCGGTTGTTGTTTTTCTTCTCTATACAAAGTGACGATAGGCGTTTTCGATTTCCAAATGAATCAACGACTTAAGGAGACATGGTGTTTGACTTTTTTGTGTTTGACCCATCCGGATGTGAAAGACAATATCCATATTTACCTGATTATAAGAGAGGTCGAAGATATTGCTCAATAAACATTATTATTATTATTATTATTATTATTTTATTATATTTGTAATTTAGTTCCTTTGTTTTATTATTATAATAATTTATTATTATCAAGAATCGGAAATTAGTAAAACGATTTATGAAAGTATCAAGAATCGGAAATTAGTAAAACGATTTAATAAATCATTGCTCAGACGTTAGGGTTTGATAAACACAAAACTTATTATTTATAAAGCAACAAAAACACAAATCGTACCGTGAAATAAAGAGATGCCCATTAGGAGTGCCGTGGAGGAAGATCGTCAGTTTGCTGTAGTCGATGATGGCGCAGAGGTTAGCGGTAACTTTAAATTTTGAATGATCGTCGGTTTGCTCTCAATATACCAACCAACAGTCGATCCGACTGTTCATTTCTCTCTATAACAAAGTAAAATTCAGTTGTTATCGGAGAGATATCGGTCAACGATGAAGGCAACCTGAAACGACATGAACATTTATAACCTTTCTGTACCTGTGGCCAAAAGAACCTGATAAAGGCTGTACACGAGTTATTTGGACTGTTGCTAAAATAGTTAAACAAAAGCTGAAATTATACAGTTATTTGGAATATTCTTGATCATTACAGTGAGATTGACTGTTATCGGAGAGATATCGGTCAACGATGAAGGCAACCTGATCATTACTTTTCATGCAAGCAAGGTGGACTTAAGCACCTGAACGGGAATGAAGGATGAAAGCATGACGTGAAACATGGCGTAGTCACATTCAGTCTTCAAGGTGGACTTAAGCACCTGAACGGGAAGTTGAAATTTTGAAATTTTAATATAATTATTATAAAAAATGTTCTTTTGACAAACGTCTGGCTAACCTGAATTTCCTTTGGATCAAAATGTCAACTTTTTCCTGCCACCCTCGTATGGTTTGGCTAACCTGTCCAGTTATCAATCTCACTGTCCAACAACTGAATTTTACTTGCTTGCATGAAAAGTAATGATCTGAATTGTACTTGCTTGCATGAAAAGTAATGATTAGGAACATTCCAAATAACCGTCCAATTTCAGCTTTTGTTTAACTCATGATATATCCACCAAATCATTTCTTCAAGTTCATTTCACCAAAAAAAGGCATAACTGTAATGATCAGAAACATTCCAAATAACTGTTCAATTTCAGCTTTTGTTTAACTATTGTAGCAACTTCCATAGAGAAGTTATCAATCTCACTGTCCAGTTATATCCACTTTCAACTAAATCTTTCTCTGATATACTCTATATCAACCGGCTTGAGATATGAGTTTAATTAGCTTGAATCTCTCTGATCCATGGTATCCATACCTTGTTTCAAGTATCTTGTAAAATTCATTTCGTCTTCAAGACTCCTAGGGAGTTACGTGCATTATCTAGTATTGAAACTTGCGATTAATAATATATTAATACATCAATGGACTACACTCACGCTATGTGCATCACGTATTTTCATTATTTCCTTGATCTGCAATATTTGAAAATTATCATTTCTTGACATGCTTGGTAACACCTTGATCTACAATATTTGAAAATTATCATTTCTTGACATGCTTGGTAACACCTTGATCTGTAATATCTGAAAATTATCATTTCTCGAAAAGTAATTAAAAACACTTAAAAATGAATTAAAAACAATTGTTGCGAGTTAGGTTTACTCGGAGGACCACGTACAATGATTCATCAAAGTTGTACAAAGCTGGATGTTCGTACGGGAAAACCAAAACGAGAAATAAACGAAGCGAAACGGGGAGATATAATTTTCTTGGCTTGGAAACAACTTAAAAGAACAAAAAATGAATTAAAATTATTTTTTGGTGATTAACAGATAATTTTAAAGAATTAAAAGAAATTCAATTTTTTTTAAAAAAAAGTCCAAACGCCTCGCTTTGGTCAAAGCGAGGCGTTTGCCTGCCTCGCTTTGGCCAAAGCTAGGCTGTTTGTGCCTAGCTTTGGCCAAAGCGAGGCAGGCAAACGCCTCGCTTTGACCAAAGCGAGGCGTGTGGACATTTTTTATAAAAAAATTGAATTTCTTTTAATTCTTTAAAATTATCTGTTAATCACCAAAAAATAATTTTAATTCATTTTTGGTTCTTTTAAGTTGTTTCCAAGCCAAGAAAATTATATCCCCCCGTTTCGCTTCGTTTATTGCTCGTTTTGGTTTTCCCGTACGAACATCCAGCTTTGTACAACAATGATGAATCAAAGGAACTAAGTTGCAAATACGATAATTATCAAAATAACAAAGATGAAACAGAATAAATTAATGTTCTTTATATACGAATAGTGACCCTCTTGCACCGGCTTGAGATATGAGTTTAATTAGCTTGAATCTCTCTGATCCATGGTATCCACTTTCAGATTGTCTTCATCGTTGACCGCTATCTCTCGGATAACAACTGAAAAGTTGTCTCATTAATTCCAATTCCAATTCCAATTCTACCGGTGCAATCAGAATCTGAAGAGAAGCTATCATCTCAGAGAGATAATTGTCATCGATGGAAGGGAACCCGAAACAATAGAAAGTAATTACAAGAAGATGATCAAGGATGCTACAGGTATTTGGACTGTTAATCACCAAAAAATATGAGTTTAATTAGCTTGAATCTCTCTGATCCATGGTATCCACTTTTAGGTTGTCTTCATCGTTGTACATATACCTCCTTATCTAAAAGAAACCACATCATTGTACATATACCTCCTTAGCTGAAATTGGACGGTTATTTGGAATGTTCCTGATCATTACTTTTCATGCAAGCAAGTCAAGTCAAAAAAACATTTTTTTATATTGCTCTCATATCATCTCTCTCTATAACAATGAATGCGGTATGCGCGTTAAATTTCATTAAATGCGGCAACACAGGCAAGTCCTCGTCTGATAACAACTGAAAAGTTGTTTTACTAATTTCATAGTCTTGATACTTTTAACACTTATGCGTAGATCAAGGAGATTGATGAAGATATCATCAAGATGAGCAGGAATTGTTAACCTTCCCATTGATTTCAAGTATGTTGCCTTGATCGTTGACAGCTATCTCTCCGATAACAACTGACTTTTACTTTGTACGAAAATCGAGATCATCTCATTCCATGTTGCCTTTTCATGCAAGCAAGTCAAGTCAAAAAAACATTTTTTTATATTGCTCTCATATCATGGATCAGAGAGATTTAAGCTAATTAAACTCATATCTCAAGCCGGTGCAAGTTATGTTGTAGCAGTCAAGATTCCTATGCAAGCAAGTCAAAATTCACCGAACACACTACAATTATTCACTATTTTATACATACAACACAACCCCCGAAGTTTGACCGTACTGTTCTTCTTGATCTTGATATTCACACTTACTTTTCATGCAAGTCATTATTATAAAAACATTTTTTATAATAATTATATTAAAAAAACAAAAAACTAACTAAAAAGACCAAAAAAAAATAAAAAAATTGATCCTAAGCGCCTCGCTTAGGCCTAAGCGAGACGCTTAGGCCTAAAAATCAGCTTTTTCTGCCCCTCGTACTGACCTCCTCGAATTCAGCTCCCAGGCGCCTCGCTTAGGCCTAAGCGAGACACTTGGGGGGTGAAAATAGAATGAGGGGGGGGGGGGGGGGGAATAGACGGAGCCTAATATATAATAGTATTTGTGTATTTTGTTGGAAGTCCTTTGTCTTTTGTGATTTGACAAAAATGATACTTGGTATGGGTGCATGTGCATATTTGTTTTTTGTTCTTTATGTTTGTTTATGGGTTTAATAATATTAAAATGCTAGCATTTGATTTTTTTTAATGGCAAATACACACGCATTATATATATTACTTTTAAAGTTCTAAATATACACCCAAGTTTCTTCGATGAGAGTTAGGGCTGTTTGGTTGATTAAGTGTTAAATCATTAATAAGTCTGAATGGTTAAAAAGATCTTAATGGTTAAGTACTGAATCATTAAGTGTTTTTTTGTTAGATCTCTAAATGGCTAGTCTTCTTGTCGCACATTGGTAGAGGAAGTAAAAATGGATTCATTCAGTGCTTAATGGTTCAGCAACATCTCAGTCTTAATGGTTCAGCCTTAACCATTCTATTCAGATGCTGAAACAAACGCGTTGAATTAGCTGAATGTTGAATCATTTAGCAGCACTGAATGATTCAGTGGCTCGTTAAGAGCCTTAACAAACAGCCCCTTAATCACTTAAACAAGCTACACCTTATGGAATATAGCCTATCAGCCATTTGGTAAGCTAACATGACTTAGAGGGTGTTTGAGATTGAGTTTGGAAATGCATAAGTGCTTTTGGTCAAAAGTGTTTATTGACTTATGACTTTTTGAAAAAAGAGTTTTAAAAAAAGTGTTTGGATTAGCTTTTGGGATGAGAAACGTCAAAAAGACAATAGATTGTGTTTTTTAAGTGTTTCGCTTAAGTTATTGTGAATATTGTTTGTATGGGTGGTAGATTTGTAATTTTTTCCCAAAAGCCAAAAGTCAGGATTTCTAACTTCTCAAAAAGAGTTTTTCCACCCTTAAAAGCCAAAAGCCAAAAGTCAAAACAGAAAGTGCTTTTGGGTTACACAAACAGCTTATTGACTTATTGGCTTTTTGGAAAAGCTAATAAGTCAATAAGTTGTTTTGAAACTCAATCCCAAACACCCTCTTAAACATACAACACCTTATGGACTATAGTCTACCAGCCATTTGGTAAGCTAATATGGATATGATAAGGGGTCAGAGCACTCTACGACAATGGGGATCACAGTTATATTGTCGTGCAGGAACATTGTCGTCACCCCCCGACAACTCTCAAAACTTCAACGCTCAGCACCAAGTAATCGATCCACAACCACAACTTTGATGACTTTGCGTGTGATTTTAACATGGTAAAGTGAGTTTGGGTGGGGCTCAGCAACTTTTTCAGGAATGCCCTAACTCCCTAAGCTTGTTGGTAATGTGATCAGGTTGTGATTGCTTATTGTTGTCCATTGCTTTGGGGAGTTTTCATATGCTTTTAAATAGTAAAATGTGTTAAATGGTTTAATGTGATCAGGTGATACCCGACCCGATTACCCGAAATTAAATACCGTCTACCCGAAATATATACCCGAATACTTTTAAGTTTAATATATATATCTTTTCTTAACGATTTTTTAGTAATGTTTCATTTTAATAGATTCATTATTTGAAGAATAAACTTTTCATCTAAAATATATATTCTAATAACATTATTATTTATATTTATATGCTATGAAATATATAAATAGTTTTCAAAATTCATACTATAATATATATTTACATATTAAATGTTTCAAAGATTATTATGGTGATGATAATATATATGTTACTTATTACAATTTCATATACTCTAGATTTTTTAAAACATCTATATATATATATATATATATATATATATATATATATATTGCAAAGGGATTAATCCTACATGTCATACTCTTATGCAATCTCTCCTTTGAGAGATGCCACATAGGATGTGATGTGGCAAGTGTAAACCAATTAAAAAAAAAGAAATAAATATGATTTAACCTAATCTATTATAATCTTTAAACTAATCTATTAAATACCTAATCTACTAAATCTAAATATTAAAACTTTATTATTTTTTCTCTCATGTTTCCTCCCATAACTTTTAAATGTTAATATATTTTATATACGACATTTTTTAAAGAAAAAAATGACACCAAATTAACGAGCGTTTTATTATCTTTCCAACGAGTACCATAGTGCTATATAAAAACGGAGAAAAAAATGACTATTTTTAATATATTTTATATACGAGATTTTTTAAGAAAAAAATTACACCAAATTAACGAGCGTTTTATTATCTTTCCAACGAGTACCATAGTGCTATATAAAAATGGAGAGAAAAATGACTATTTTTTGTAACCCGACAGGTATTGTGTCGGGTTTGGGATTAGTTTAAAAAAATTGTGGGTTTGGGTCGAGTCTGGGATTAGGTGATACCCGACCCGATTACCCGAAACAACATACCCAAATACCCAAACTATATACCCGATCATATACCCATGAATTTTTTAACGCATCACATAACCCTTAGATTAATGCGTTCGATATTTCAATAATTAACTTTTTTTTATTTCATGTTAGTTCTTTTTAGAATGATTGATTGCAAACTTTCGAATTCATTTGTAATGGCACTAGATTTATACCCTGGCGCAGAGATTCGTTTTTTTTTTTAATATTTGAATATGATAACTTATGGTAGAGATTTATTTAAAATAATAATAATAGTAATATATTTTATTATGTCATATTAGATATTTCAACCCGGGACGCTCCCGGGATAAAAACTAGTAAGACTATAAAAGAAAATAAAAATATATATACATGCAGATACCAACGGGTATACCCGATACCCGCGGGTATGCTCTATACCCGACGGGTAATGCCCGACAAAAACCCGACAGGTAATGGGACGAGTATGGTATGAGATTTTTTAACCGGGTATGGATATGGTATTAGCTAAACGTCTAAACCTGACCCATACCCGACCTGTTGCCATCCCTAGTTATGTTTTGAATATTGAGTAATTGATTTTTTATTTTAAATAAAGGGAAATTTAAATGCCAATAAAAGCTTGAGCAAAACAAAGTGATAATTGCACACATGTCAACTGGAGTGAGCACACATGGTGGTGAGGGTCAGTGTGTCACTTCGTATCCATTGTGACACGTGTATGGATAATATGTAAAGAAATATAGCTTTGTGTTGATTGGTCCATCTGGATTGACTATATTGATTAATGATTATCAATTGCAAGTACGCGATCACACGACGACGTTTCTCAGGTTCACCTTCAGACGTCCATGACCCACGAACTATCTCATAATTGCAGTGCGATTAACTTTCATTTTAATATTTATTATGTTACAGTGGAAGGGGTACTCTAGGGGTGTTCAAAAATATCCAAATCTGAAACTATTTAAAAAACCGGATATTTCGAATATCCGAAAATTGATAAAAAAAAATTTTATCGGATATCCGAAATATCCAAATATCCGAAAATATCCGAAGATATCCGAAAATATATCCAAAACTATCCGAAAATTTGTGTATAAAACATATAAAATAAAATATCTATCTATACATCTAATAAAACAAACTCAATTATGACACTTGGCACTCCCTCATTTCACCTCAATTCCTCTCTCTTCCCATATTGTGCCACGTGTCCTCCTCTTGTAATTTATAAAATTTTTCTTTTTTAAAAAATAAAAATTAGAGTATAATACATAAATATGGTCAAAATTGGTCAATTAATACTTTCCTAATATCTATACATATAATAAACCAAAGCCATTTTAATGACATGACACTTAAAGAGGGTATTCTCTTCATTGAGTGTGCCATGTGTCATCCCATGTGGCAAGGGCTTTATTTTAGGAAAATAATAATTTAAAATTTAAAAACAAAATTAGATGTTTATCTCTAATGTTTCCTCACATAACTTTTAAACGTTAATATCTTTTATATAAAAGATTTTTTTAAAGAAAAAAATTACACCAAATTAACGAGCGTTTTATTATCTTTCCAACGGGTACCATAGTGCTATATAAAAAACGGAGAAAAAAACGACTATTTTTTTGTGTGGTTTTGTTCGTACAGGAAAAAAAACACAAAGTGTTTATGTTATTCATTAATCATGTATAGGCAAGTCATTAGTTATGTTCAAACCAGTAAATATGAATTTTATTTACAACATGTGTTAGCATTGGAGTTGTACATTGTTTTAGGTTAGGTTTTAATATTAGAATTATTATACATTGTTTAAGGTTATGCACTAACATTGGAGATACATTGTTAATTGTTTTAGGTTAAGTGTTACCCGAAGCTTTCCTGCATGTAACTGTAAAACGCATCAGTCTATTTCAGATGTAAAATTGATATTTCAAATTAGATTTCTCAACCCGGGACGCTCCCGGGATATAATCTAGTCATTAACATACCCAATCAATACCCTAAATCAAAACATACGTTCTCTTTCTTCTCCTCATTCTCTCTCATTCGCTCTCTCTCATTTGAAGAAGAAGATTGCGATCGTTTCTTCTTCATCAAAGCAAAGCTTCTATCTCCGATCATTGGTAATGATTCTTTCTTTCTTTTTCATAATATTCCTGTTACATATTGTTCTTTGTTATACTTATTTTCAGATTTAATAGATTGTTTAACATCAGTCTGTTTGTTTTGTGTGTGTTCGTCGGCTCCGATCATTCATCTTCTTCGTGTCACTCATTCAAGGTAACCATTGTTTCTATTTTTTTAATACGATTCCTGTTATATATTGTTTGTTTGTTATAATGATTTTCATAGTTAGGCGATTGTTTGTTTCTTATAATGATTTTCATATTTAATGATTTTCAGGGATAATCGATTGTTGATATTAACCTATTTTTTTGTATTGTTGATTGCTTTTAAATAATTTTGCAGATTTGGGGGTTTAGGTTTCATGTTCTTCGTCTCTCTCCTTCAAGGTAACGATTGTTTCTTGCTTTTTCATACGATTCCTGTTATATATTGTTGTTTCGTTAAAATTATTTTCAGATTTTTCCGATTGTTGATGTTTCTCCATGTCATGTTTCTTTGTCTATGTTCGTCGCCTGTTAAGATTGTGTCTTTCTTTTTTCTCTAATCATCGCCTATTCATATTCTAATATTTCATTCAGATTGTAATATTAAACTTTTATTTTTTGTATTGTTGATGGTTTTTAATAATTTTTCAGATTTGTGATATGATCAGTTTCAGTGTTTAGGTATTGTTATTTGTTTTCAATGATTAGTATTATGTTTGTTGTTTTCAAAAATTATGAGATTTTAATAATTTTCAGATTTGTGATATGATCCTTCATGTTTTCTCAGTAGCAAAAACACGAAAATTTCCCGTGTATTATATATTTCTTCATGATATTATGTTGGCTCGATGATGTTTGTCTTCGGGTGAGGTTGAATGTTCATATGTTCTTCGAGGTGTTCTTGAGGATCATAATATTAGATGAAAGGTAAAAGAATGTTGGATATTTTTTAGTGATTAATCCGCTTAGGAAAGCTATTCGGGTCCGGGTCCTGTTTGTTGATTCGGGTCTCATTTATTAGCATTTTATTTGTTTCCTAAGTTGATGGCTTAAAGTTTGGAAGGATAATTATAAGAATTAATTGTTATAAATGGTGGTTTGAAAAGTCTTGGATGTTAAAAGGAAGGGTCGAGTTTTTTGGTAAGAGATTGATTGATTGTATTATAGGAAAGTTAATAGCACAATTAGTTGTACACTTTCCATATAGTCATAGTCAAATGTATTAACTGCATAGTCAAATGTATTAACTATAATTGCTATAATTATGAATCTTGGTTTGGAAAGTTGTTGAATGGAATTGATGGTGGAATTGGTTTGTAAAGTTATTGCACTAATTTTAATACATTTTTAAAATTCTGATTTGTTTTTTTAATACTTTTTTTATGGCGGTTGCAGGTGTATAACGATTGTGTTGCACCAGTGAGCAACGGTGGAGGCTGTTTGCTCAGGGTAATAGTACTCTAGCAGATTCTTGCCTAGAGCAATTTGAGTTTATTGTTGCACGGGCACAAAGGATTGGAGATCCAAAATATCAACAGAAGGTACATGATTTTGCTCTTTAGTGTTAACAATTCTTGCATTTTGATATTTATCATGATTTATACAATATTGGAAATGTCTAATGTTAATAATTATAATTACCATATCATTAATAATTTAAACACAAAATTATTAATCAAATATAAATACATTTATAAATTTACTTTTAAACATTCAAAATCAAAATTTTTAAAAAAAATCGGTTTTTAAAATTAAAGACATTTAAACACAAAATAAATGCTTAATTCTTTGATTTGTCACATTACTATTTTTATCGTATAATTAGCATTTATCATGATTTACACAATATTGAAAACATCTAATATTAATAATTATGATTACCATTTCATTAATAACATTTAAACACAAAATTATTAATCATATATAAATATAAATACATTTATAAACAAAGTCAAATTTGAATTTTTTTCATCACACTTAATACGTCTATTTTCAATTGAATTACTTTATTTTCAAACATTCAAAATCTAAATTTTAAAAAAATTACGTTTTTCAAATTTAAAGTCATTTAAACACAAAATAAATGCTTAATTCTTTGATTTGTCACGTTACTATTTTTAGCGTATAATTGACATTTATCATGAGTTACACAATATTGGAAACATCTAATGTTAATAATTATGATTACTATTTCATTAATAACTTTTAAACACAAAATTATTAATCATATATAAATACATTTATAAATTTATTTTTACACATTTAAAATAAAATTAAAAAAAAAACGGTTTTTAAAATTAAAGACATTTAAACACCAAATAAATGCTTAATTATTTGATTTGTCACATTACTATTTTTAGCATATAAATAGCATTTATCATGATTTACACCATATTGGAAACATCTAATGTTAATAATTATGATTACCATTTCATTAATAACATTTACACAAAATTATTAATCATATATAAATATAAATACATTTATAAACAAAGTTAAATTTGAATTTTTTTTCATCACAATTAATACGTCTATTTTCAATTGAATTACTTTATTTTCAAACATTCAAAATCAAAATTTAAAAATGAAAACGGTTTTTAAATTTAAAGACATTTAAACACTAAATAAATGCTTAATTCTTTGATTTGTCATATTACTATTTTTAGCGTATAATTAGCATTTATCGTGAGTTACACAATATGAAAACATCTAATGTTAATAATTATGATTACCATTTAATTAATAACCTTTAAACATAAAATTATTAATCATATATAAATACATTTATAAATTTATTTTTAAACATTCAAAATCAAAATTTAAAAAAAAATCCAGTTTTTAAAATTAAAGACATTTAAACACAAAATAAATGCTGAATTATTTGATTTGTCACATTACTATTTTTAGCGTATAAATAGCATCTATAAGGTAATAGTCGGTTAAAATTATTGAGTAATGCTCCTTTTACTTATACATGGGTCACTTTAATTAAATGTTCCTTCCTATAAACGGGTCAAATAAGGTAATAGTCGGTTAAAATGTTGTTTTAGTGGTGTAGGTTCATGTTTGTTTACTTATAAATTGGTCGATTTGGGTAATGTTCAACTTTTCCAATGGGTCAAATAGGGTAAAAGTCGCCAACAGTGTGTTTATGGTGTTTTGATTAGATTGATGTTCCTTTTACTTATACATAGGCCATAGGTGAATTGGGGCAATCTTCCCTTTTCTTAACGGGTCGATTTGGGTAATGTTTGCCTTTTCAAATGTGTCAAATAGAATAAAATGTGCTCGAAGCTTTTTTAGCGGGTCGATATGGGTAATGCTCATCTTCTCAGACGTGTCAAATTAAATTGTGAAATTTAGGTGGTAGTTAGTTTCTTATTTTTATTTTTATTACTTTCTTATTGTTGAATATGCCATAAGTCTATTTTTAACACATACCATTTAAGTCGCCTTATTCAGGTTGGATTGTATTTAAGAAAACCCTGTATTCTCACATGGCCAGCTTTATGTCGCATTGTCAAGAGTTAAAAGCAGGGCAGGCGTGAAGTTACTTATACTTGATGCTGGTGGGAAAGTGATGACTAAAACAAAAAATGTGGTTTATAAGGAAATTTTCAGCGATATTTGAATAAATGTGTATTCGTTGCTTTTAAATTTTAATAAAATTTTTCTACTTTATTTTTCTTATACGTTATACTACTCCAAATAATCGTACGTTGTTGAACTGCGTGTCAACGCGGGCAAATATCTAGTATCATAATAAAATCGGATATTCGGATATCCGAATTTGAACACCAGTCAAAAGGTAAGCTAAGTACTTTAGCACCGACCAATCCTGATTCGTTACGTTAAAATGAACCCAAAGTATGTTAGAACTACAAAACCACTGAAAGCACTCGAGGCAAAGTACCCTAGCGGTTTCAAATGGATCTAAAGATTTTAATTGGCGTGGAAGTAGTCAAGTGGTCAAAGCATTAATTAGGATAACACACAATGACACAAACCACAATTCCTTTTTGGCAACATGTTGCTGTGATAATCAAATCTGCAACCTTGTCTGAGGGGTGACGACGGTATTGCCGCACGTCAAAGTAATCGGAAAGGGGGGTACCATAATATTTAAAACTAGTTAATCGGATAATTAATAAGAAATAAGTTAAAGTATTTGAATGTTATTTCTTCTTTTCTTTTCAATTTAAAATAATCAAATTAATGATCCCCTAGTGGCATAATATCATTTAGTCATCCACCGCACATGTTTTTTTAAATGGTTATTTGTCAAGAACATGCAACAAAAAAAAAATCATAAAGAAATACTAACTTTGAAAAGTAGATTAAATTTATATTCTATGTTTTTTTGTTATTATTATTTCTTTTATTGAAATATATATTTTTAAACATGTCAAGTTGCATAGAAATCACATAAACAGTTATACATGTTGATTTAAATGTAATATAAAACCTTTGTTCTTACTCTAACCTTATACAGCGTATAATTGTTTATGTGGCAGTCGTAGTTTACACATAAAATTAGATATGTTCTCGATGCTACACACAGTCTTTTTTCCTCACACATGTATGTACAGTTTTTCTAATTAATAACCGATTATTTTTTACGATATATAGTTTGCACTAAGTTATTTTTCAATTATAAATTCACAAACATATAATTTACAAAACCTTACACCTTCGTGTCAAACACGTAGACTATATAATGAACTCCCACTCAATTAAAAAAAAACCTTTATAGACAGTTTTATCATATATATTCCATGCTATCCCATGTAATTTATTCTTAGTTTTCATTTATTTCTTACACTAGTATAATGTTTAATTTTTTTTTATTATTATTATAGAATCTTAATAATGTTATTGTAAATTTTGAATTGGGTTGGTAGAACCAAATTGGCATTTTCTCTTTGCAAGTTGAGGTTGGTTGCGAGCTAGAATGGACGATGGCACATATTTGTGATATCTTTGTTGAATGGACCCATTGGTTTTATTTGTGGTTGATATTCATTACTTTGGCCATTGTTCATACATGATTGTGACGACTAAATCAAAGTATTGTGCAATGGCATATGCAAAAAGCATCATCCCTGTTTCTTTAATAATTCAATCTTTTCACCGAATTTAAAAAGTGAGAAAAGAAATAAAAAATGAAGTTGTCGAGTTTTATTTTCTTTTAATAGTGAAAGAAATGAGAGAAAAATATGTTTTAATATATAATTTTACTAAATTATACCCCAGGAATGTCCCGGGTTGATATATCTAATATGACATATCAATTTTACATATGAAATAAAATGATGCGCTTTACAATTACAGAGGCCGGCTAATGTACAAAGGCTTCTTAACCTACAAAGTGTGAGAAGTGATCCTGGCCCTCCATCTTCCCCTTCTGTGTTTTAACCTCGTACATTAATTACAAATGTTTCTCATTAATGGCAGTTATCAATTGAGGGTATATCAGACAATTTACAAACCTAAATAATTTGAATTTTTTTTGCAATTAGCGCCCAAATCACCCCCATTCATTGACGGTTACAAAAATCCACTAATCATTCATCACAAATTAAAACACACGATTCGACTAAAACTCACAAAAAAAAACAGAGCACTCAAACACATCGCTGATTATAGAAGAATCATGACTCCAAAACGCAAAACAGGTAACGAATTGATCATGTTTTTAACCTATTTTTGATCGTATACCAATAATGGTTGCTAATCGTTGTTTTTTAAACCCTAAAACATGTGAAGGACGAGAAAAAAGAAGCAAGTTGTGTCATGACAGGCCTTCGAAACCAACGAATACAGGTATGATTCAAATGAAGATAACACGTTTTATGTTATTGTTGAAGGCGTTTTTTGCTAAATTGAATGATGATTTGAGAGATGAACATTTTGGATCTGATTATTGATGCATGACTTTATGAAGGCGTTTTAGAGTTTCAGATTGAATTAGTAAAGGCGTTTTGCTATTTTCATTGAAATGGTAAAAAATGTAACTAAGATACTGATGAGAGATTATTATGAAGGCGTTTTAGAGGTTTTGATTGAATTAGTAAATGCGTTTTGCTTGAAATCTGTAAGAAATATAACTAACATACTGATGAGTTTATGAAGGCGTTTTAGTGGTTTTGATTGAATATTAATGAATGCGTTTTGCTGATGATGTGTATGGTTGATGTAATAAGTAAAGGCGTTTTGATTGAATTACTCGGACTGTCATGCTATGTTTTAGTGGTTTTGATTGAATACTATGAAGGCGTTTTAAGGTTTGTTATAAGTTTATGAAGGCGTTTTACTGATGTCACTGATATATATGATGGTGATTAAGAAGGCGTTTTAGTTAATTATGAATGCGTTTTAGCAAATGTTACTCAGATGATTAAGAAGACTGTCATAGTATGTAGTAAAACGCCTTTAGTGACATAATAAAAATGCATTTAACCCATTGTAGTTTGCAACTTGGTTTTATGCTAAATGTAAAATTGTGCATTGTTGTGCTTGTTTTTTTTGTCTTAAGCAGAACAACCAAAGGATACAAGGTCTGATGATGATTTCCAGACTCCTTTGAAAGATTTGAGAAACTTAAAGAAAGTCATGGATAAACCAAAAAAGGTTGTTCAAAGGGAAAGAGCCCATACAGAGAAAAAGAGAAAGAAACAAAATAAAAAAGATTCAAATAGTGATTCCGATGATGATTTTGTTAAACCGGCAAAGAAAATAAAAATAAAAGTAGGGAAAGAAAAAGAAGCAAGGGTTTTCGTTGAATACCGGGATACAAAATTGAAACTAAGGTGTTCTCCCGGGGAATTTGTAAGGGATATGAAAGAGTTTACGAATGAACAAAAAGAGGCAGTAAGGAGTATGGGGTTTGGATCAGTGTTAGAAATCGATATAGATTCAATTCAAACTGGTCTAGGTTTCTGGTTGCTTTCGAATTATGACAAAACAACAAGAACAGTAAATGTTGGGAACTGGAAAATAAAGATAACAAGTTCTTTGGTGCAAGAATGTTTTGGAATCCCGATAGGGACAATTCCTGTGTTGGAGCACGGAAGGCCAAAAAAAGGATCGGGTTCAACGATAGATGAATTCAAATCTCAATTCAACACATCTACTCCAAGTGTTGGGCAAGTATTAAATGTGGTTAAAACACTCGTAAATGGTGGGAGAATGTTTAAGCTAAATTTCTTGGTACTGTGGAACACAGTTTTTGGCGAGATAACAAAATCAACAAAAGTTAACCAGAGATTTTTGATTAGTGTGGATAAAGAAGATGATATACCAAACATGAAGTGGTGTTCATACCTACTAGAGTGTCTAAACAGAACAAAAGCAGGCTGGAAGCAAGATCAATACAATGGGCCGATAGCAATGTTAACTGTAAGTTTGTGTTATACATATAGTAAAACGCATTTGTTATTTACCAAAACGCATGCATTGTTTATACCTATAGTAAGTTTGTGTTCATACCTATAGTAAAACGCATGTGTTATTTAACAAAACGCATGCATTGTTTATAAATTTTTTTAATAATTTAAAACTTAAGTTGTTACTATGTGCAGGTTATTTACACCCATGAATACAACAAAAGGCATAATCCAACAATTGTGAAGAATCCTGCAATTAGTTACATTACATCTTCATCGTTGTAGGATATGGAAAGTTATATATACGATAATGGGCCTTTAACAGATATCGAAGAAGATGATGATGATAATGTTGTAGGGAATGAAGAGAGTGAAAAAAGAAGTTATGAAAAAGGTGTAAGCGAAACGGTGAAGGACGTTGTGGATGTTTTGGCGGGTCTGCATGAAAAAGAACCCGTTGTTGATGAGGAGGAGCTAGATTATGACAACCTAGACTGGAGAGATTTTGACATGGGAACACAAACCCAGCAAATGTTTGAGTATTGTGCAACGCCACCACAGTTGAGTGGGGTTGAGTGTGATAAAGAAGAATTCGACGCAGCTATGAAAGCTAAAAAGGTAAATATGTCATGACAGTTGTTTTTTGTAGTAAAGGTGTATAGTTGTTTGTAAAACGCATTTGTAAAATACTAAAACGCCTTTGATGTTTTCATGGCAGGTTTGGATGAAAAAAATGGAAAGAAACATGAAGAAGTATCTAGACATCCAAGAGGAAATGGATGATATGGTTTCACAAGCAAGAGAGAAGTATTTCTGGTCTAGGGAATTGATCGATAGATGCCAGAAATGGGACGTCATTAGAGGTAAGTCGTCGAAAGATGGCGATGAACATGTGGTCGGTCTAGGAGATGATCAAGGTTTAGAAGACTTGGGAGCGCAATTAGGTGTTGAGGATGATAGGGTTGTTGAAGAAGAACAGGCGGCGGGGATGGTCCAACCCGAGACGACAAAAACATTGGTGGGATACAAACGATATGGGCATGATAGTAAGAAGAAGGCTGGAGATCAAAGTGGACAGAATGAAAAAGTGGCTGAACAGGTAAAATGCATCTGTTTTAATCCTAAAATGCAAGTATTGTTATACTGAATTTTTTACAATTATAAGTAAAACGCATTTGAATAATGTCTAAAACGCATGTGTTGTTTTTTTGTGACACCTTGTAAATATTGAAGACAACACAGGAGTGGGGCCTGATGAAACAGTTTCAATTGTTAAGGATGTTGATGAAAATGTTGTCGGGGAGTCAGCGAAGGTGGTGGAAGATAATGTTGATGAGGCAAATGTTGATGAAGACTATGGTATTAGTGATACAACACTTGCTATGATACAAACAATAGAGCCAGGCGTATTTGGTATAAGGGATGCAAGCATTAGGGATGAACAACAAGATCAAGTCGAAGAACAAGCGAATTTGGCAGAAGTTATAACCAATGTGCCTTTGCTACAAGTAGAGCCGGAAAAGGATGCAGAAACACCAAAGGATCAAATTATTGAGAAAAAAAAAAGGAAAAGCGAAGGTTGATGATGTTAATGCTGGTAGGCCAGTCAGAAAGAAGAATCCGTCTTGGGCTTTAAAATCTCCTTACATCGGGAGAAATGTTTCACTGTTTGAGCCTCTAACAAAAGATGAACAGATGATGGCAGAGTACATGATGGCGCCAACAAGGGATAAAATGTAAGTGATATGTATGAGCTTAGATTATAGTTTGTAAATAACTAATATTTCGTTTGTAACTTTCAGGAAAGTGGTCTACAAATCGGATGGGGGGGGGGTATCGATATATAAGGCTGTCTTGGAAAGTTTCTACCCTGGTATATGGTTGCACACTAACGCAGTGGATGCATATATAGAGCTACTCAATTATGAGGAGAAAAAAGTGAATGAAGATGGAGTGTACAAGCTTTATTGCACCACTACAATGATGGTAAAAAAATAATTATGATTAGTTAAAACAGACAGTAAAATTATAAAAAAAGGTATGAAAATTTATAACAATGACAAACCTCTGTATTTTCATTTTATACCAATAAATGAAAAAAAAAATTATTTTATTTTGCAAATTGTTAGTAAAAATTAAATACTTGTTATAGTGTTCAACAACCAAAAAAATGATTGTATTTTGCAAGTTGGTATGATGTTATTGAGTATGAATCAAAATTAAATACAGTTTATAGTATTTATTAAACTCTCTACACAAAAAGCATATAGTTAAGATAACAAAACGCATTGGTTCGATTGTAACCAGTATGAAATGCATTTTGTAGTGATGTGATTGATATCTAAATAGAATTAAATGAACCATTAGTATCTTCAACTACCATATCATCAATTTATTAACTTCAAAAATTCTCTATATAATGATCGAACAAAAAACAGAGCATCACAAAACAAAAAAAACTCGTTTAAAAGAAAAAACCCAGTATAGCAACAATGGATAATAATATCGAGAATGCGATCAACAATATCCAGGTGAAAACAGTGATCATGGTTGATTCTTCAACAGAGGTAAGAAATGATATCAAGTCATCTTCTTCTGTTATGTGTGTTCAACAGGATGTGCTGAGGCAGTCGAAAAAAAACCTTGATGTCCATGAAATGCTACTTGGTGAACCAAAATCAAGCTTCAGGGATGAAGCTTTAGAGCTGATCAAACAACAAGAAGCTTTTGATGATTTAATCTATCACAGCTTGAAGAACACAGAAGAAACCATATGGTCTAACATGGCAGGTAAAAGGAAGGGGAGGGATGAGATTTTAAACAAAAAAGAATGAATGTGGTTGGTGGTTTTGATCAGATGGTTGTTTTGGGTGGTTTGTGAATGTGGTGGGTTGTTTGTTGGTAGTTTTTTGGGTTTTATTTTAGTATGTTTTCTTTGGGTTTTATGGGTTTTATGTTAGTATGGTTTTGATCAGATGTATGCCATATGGTGATGTACTGAATATATATATATATATATATATATATATATATATATAAAAGTGTTTGTTAGTAAAACGCATCTAATAAACAATAAAACGCCTTCAATAAATATGATATAAAAAATGTATAATCTGTATAAAAATTTACTAAAACGCATTCACAAAATCACAAAACGCATTCATTAAAAACAGTATAATTCTCCAAATGTTTAAAGTATACTAAAACGCATTCATTAATATTAAAACGCAGGCATTAAAAAATACTAAAAATCAGTCCTCATCCACTTGGTCTTCAACTCCTTGATGATCAACTCCTTGGTCTTCTGCATTTTCATCTTCCTCATTCTCATCTTGTAGCATTGTGGTTTTTAACTTGTGTTTCCGACGATCATGTCCTACCTCCCCACAAATGTTACATGTTCTTTTCCTTTTACCCATACGACTTATAGCTTTTTCTTTGTTTGATTTAATTCGCTTGTGTGAACCCCGACCTTTATTTTTGATACCATTTGGCAAACGGACAATAGTATCTGCCGGCTTGTCATACCCAAGCAAACTAGAGTACCGATCATACTTCTTTTGAGTTGGTCTACTAAACCGACGTTCGTCCACCTTGTTGATCATTTCTTTCATTTGCTCGTTGACTAGCTTTAATTCCTCTAAGTCTGTGATCAAATTATTTGCAAGGTATTCACCGGCGAAAACAACTTCCCTAGCAATCTTTCTAGCTTCTTTGCTTTTGTCATCACCAAACTCATGTAACTCAAATGAATGGTTTATCTCATTCGGGACAACATCTTTTGTCCACCTCTTCAAAATGTATTTCTTCGGGAATCTTTGAATTCTAAATGACCGAAGAACTAGAAAATATGCCTACATAGTAAACCATATTGTTCAAACCTTTTACACGTGCATAATGTAGTGACATCATCACCATCCTTCTTGAAAAGCACCTGTAAAAAAAATTTATACTGATCTATTAAAACGCATTTGAAACATTGTAAAACGCATGTATGTATATATATTGGATCATTAAAATGGGTAAAAATGGAAACTACTAAAACGCATGTATAAAATTGATAAAACGCACTTACTTCTAGAAAACCTTGCTCATATGCTTTCGGGTCATCCACGAAAAGTTTCAAAAATTCACCACACCTTTGTGTCTGAACAGGTACCAAACTATCAAAGGCAGCATAAATCTCCTCTTGTATATCAAGGAATATAGACCTCGTGAAAATTTGAGATGCTTCCTTCTCGATGGGAAAACTAGTCCAAAAATCAGGAATAGTGTGCCTTGAATCATGGTCGTTTTTCCTATGATTAAACCTCTGAGTTTCCATTGAAGTCTCAAAATGGTTCAAAAACTCGACAAGCGTCAGCTGGGAATTCGCCGCTTGACAAAAAAAATGATTCTCACTCTCTGATCTAGACGTTGTCCGCATTAGACCAGACATCGGTTCATCACGGTAATATGCGGGGATCCACATTGTTCTCAAGTTAAACATATCTGTCAACCAAGTATTATCCGTAAGCTTGAAATCATTCATCACAAGATCCCATTCAAAATCAAATTTCTCGGGACCAATTGAGTCTGTCCAAACGATGTTACAAATTCACCGCTTGAACTCATCATCACTGCATAATGTGCCACCAACCTAAAAATAAAAACACATCATGAAACAAAAATTTTAAGAAGAGAAACAAAAAGTAACAAATGACAGTAAAACGCAAGCATAAAGTGACAAAACGCCTTTATATAAATGATGAGTAAACAAAATCTTAACACAGACAGTAAAACGCATGCATATAGGTAGTAAAACGCATTAAGAACTTTTAGATTACTTGCCTTATCAGACACCTTTTTCATAATGTGCCACATGCACAACCTATGCCTGCTTGTATCAAATACCTTCTGAATTGCATTCTTCATTGCTGGATCTTGATCAGTGACTACAACTTTTGGTTTCTTACCAAAGGATTTTACAAAAACTCCCAATAACCAGGTATACGATTCTGTTGTCTCCGAAGACAACAATCCAGCCCCGAGAGTTACATTTCTCCAATGATTGTCAATTCCTGTAAAAGGAACAAAAACCATTTTGTACCTGTAAAAAAGAAAACATGTGACAGTTTAGCATTCTAAAAATGATGATGAAGGTTATTAAAATAGGTTAAAAAATGGACATACTTGTTTGTGTTAAAAGTTGCATCGAAAGATATGACATTGCCAAACTCCATGTAGTTCCTTTTACACAAAGCATCAGCCCAAAACAGACCAGTGAGGGCATTCTTATCATCAACCGAGTACTCAAATGAATAATCAGGAAGATACTTTTTCTTATCCTTCAACCTCGAAACTATCATGTCGGCGTCATGCTCACCAATAAAAGAGTTCAAGCCACCCTTAAAGTTCTTACAATCAACTGCAGTTGCACCAACGTTCTCGAACCCGCCATATTTTGTCCTCATCACATTAAAAGCTTTAACAGGTCCCATGTTTAATGAAGACATTTCACATATCATTTCTTCCTGAATGTGTGTAAGCTTTCTATTGCCTGCTAACAAGTGAATATCCTCAGACGAAACCAACGGATGATTATGTCCTTCTACAAATTCACACACCTTAAACTCTTTTCCATTTTCTGATCCAAATCTAATAAAAGCCTTACATCCTGTACGGATTGAAGGTCTTTTCCTTTGTTTAACTTTTTTATTGTCATTCACCGAACCTAATTTTTGTGGCTTCCCACCCTCTTTGTAGCAAACAACATATTCTATACGAAGAACATTCATATGAACATATGATGTGCTCTTCCTAGCTGTAAATCCAGAAGCCTTGGCATACTTCTGATAAAACTCAAAAGCATGATCTATACTTGGGAAGACCATATCAACTCCTGGTTTCAATGAAGATGGAACATCAGGTATGTATATTTGAGTTTGATCATCAATTGGAACATCTTTAGTACATAGATCTGGCATACAAAGAAGATGATAAAACGCCATAAACATAATATCACCAGGTACATTAAAACGCATGTTAAAACATATTAAAACGCATTTGAATTATATCCTAAACATAATATCACCAAATACATCAAAACGCATGTTAAAACATATTAAAACGCATTTGAATGTTATCCTAAACATAATATCACCATATACATCAAAACGCATGTTACTAATCCTAAAACGCATTCAGAAATGTTATCAAATACGATCATACAACCAGTTACATTAAAACGCATGTTACTAATCCTAAAACGCAAATGATTATCTTCAAATCCACAAAAAATCCAAAAAATACCTTGCATCCTTCTGTGTTCAACCATGAAATCAAATCTCTCACCAATATGTTCATCAGTGTTGTTTACATCTTCATGTATAATATCTACATAAAAGTTTTTAATGGAATGCTCAACCTCTGTTTTCATCACTGATCTAAAAAAGCTTCAAAACAGTAGAAACTAACCTTCAAAATTGAGATTATGAGGATCAACAACTTCATGTTCTTCATCGACGTTCAATTCAGGTTCATTGTTTAGATCTGAAAACACAAATTAAAAGTAAGATCACGATTAATTGAAAACAATAAAAACAGAGTACATACCGAACATGGTGAAGAACTCGGCAACTGATTATGATTTTCGTAAAAAATTGAAAACAGTGATCGACTATGATTGTATGATTTTTGAATATGGTAACAATTGATAATCGTATATTATGGAATCAGTTATGAAATTTGAAATATTGATGAACGATAAAACAGGGATTAACGTGATTAATTGATATGTCCAATTGACTATACTACCCCTCTAATCTGTTATAGAGTTATAACAGACAAGTTCCACGTGGCATCATTTTGTGGCTTCTCACACTTTGTAGGATAAGAGACTTTGTACCCTACACTTTCTCTACAATTACATACAGGAAAGTTTCGCGTAGCCCCTAACCTAAAGCAATGTATTTTTTTTTATTTTTTTTAAAGGCAAATTTCATTAAAAACAACGACCAGGGAATCTCCAAGGCGGAAACCCCCACGAGTCCAACAATTACGTTACATCAAACGAGGAAGACTTCAAATCCTTCCAATCCACTACCCCATATCGTCCCCTATTACAAACCCAAATATAACTTAGCGCTTTGACGTCTGACACAATATCAACCACATTCCTGCCCGTCTGATTAAAAACCTTGTCGTTCATAGCTTTCCAAATACGCCAACTAGCGACTATAAAAATGCCGTACAAAATTTCCTTCTTACTCTTCGACCAACCCGAATTTCTCACCACGTCAACAATATCTTTAGCTGAAAATAAATAAATCGGAGGTAAATGAACCCAATTCGCGATCCCATTCCAAACTCCATTCGCCACACTACAAACTGAAAAGATATGATCACACTTTCTTCTACCTCCTCGCATAACTCACAAAGACAATCTCCATGTATGATATTTATTCTTCGTAACACCACTTTGGTAGGTATTCTATCCAACAACACCCTCCATATAAAGACATTACACTTTAACAACACCCATTTACACCAATCAAAATCTATTTGCGGATCATATACTCGGTTTTGCTGCATCCAACTCTTAGCTTCCTGGATTGTAAACACCACCGGCCCACTATCTACCCAAGCCCAACTATCTCTTTTATTTTCCAATCGTTGGCCCACCAGGAGACAATGACATGCTATGAGCTCGCTGACTTATTGAGGCGAGTTAGGATAAGATTTCCATCCTAAATTATCATACCATCCAAAGAGCCAACACTAATTCTATCCGCAACCAAACTCCACTTATTTTTCACTAACCTGAACAAAGCAGGGAACATCGCTTTCAAAGGGACCCTAGTAATCCAAGGATCTAACCAAAACTTTATATCCACCCCATTTCCTAATTGACCCCTTATCATATTTATCCCATACACATCTCCTACCTTTAGACGACAACCACTATTAACTAGTTTCGTCCAAGTACCCGAGAACCTAGACTTAATCGGATATGTCTCCCACCTCCTCATCGAACCCTGAATAGCATCAATGACTCCTTTCCACATGGAACTACCTTCTATACGATAACGCCAAAGCCACTTTAACAAGAAGGCATTGTTACTATCCCAAGCTTAGTAAGCCACAACCCACCTTGTTTCTTAGGCCTAGTAACTATATCCCATCCAACCCAATGAACCTTTTTGCTATCCAAATCACCACCCCATAGAAAACGCTTAATCAACGCCTTAAGACTATTTATAACCCCAACCGGTGCCTTAAACAAAGAAAAGAAATAAGAAAGTAAACTTTCCAACACCGATTTTATTAACGTCAACCGACCACCAATCGAGAGAACCTTCGATTTCCAATTGGAAAGGTGCGTTTTGAATACTTTTACCACTGGATCCCAATTCTCATAAAAGGGGTAACTCCTGAACCACACCCCATAGCCCTCGCCTTCTCACTAACCTCCTCCGTACTCTTCCCCACACCAAAAAGAGTAGACTTGTGAATATTAATCCGAAGGCCCGAACATAAGTGAAACACACGAAGCAATCTTCTAAGAGTAACAAAATTATTATTCGACCACTCTCCTATTACCATCGCATCATCTGCATAAAGTAAATGGGAAAGAACAGGACCTCCATTTGGAAGCCGGATGCCACTAAAGGACCCCACATCACACACCTTCCTTATAATACTTGCAAGAGCCTCTATAACAATAATAAACAAGAAAGGAGAAATGGGATCACCTTGTCTCATACCCTTCTCACAAGAAAATTCAAATGTCGGGGAACCATTAACAAGAACTGACGATCTAGCTGACTCCAGTCTCCAGAACTACTTTGATCCAATTACACCGAATCCTGAAAAACTCATCTATCTCATAACCGATATTAGAAAAGCCCAATTAACATTATCATAAGCTTTAGCAAAGTCAATCTTGAAGATAAAAAACTCTTTCCCACATCTTTTAGCCCAAGATAATACTTCACTAATAATTAACGGTCCATCCAAAATATACCTCCCTGCTGTAAACGCCGATTGAGTTTCAGAGATGATGCTATCAATCACCTTTATCAACCTTTTGCTAAGACTTTTGATATCACTTTACTAACCACACCAATCAAATTAATTGGGCGATACTCCCCCAATTCAACCAGGTCCTTCACTTTAGGAACCAAAGTGATAAAAGAAGAACCCACACCCCGACTAATGACCCCCGTCTCAGCAAACTTATGTAACACCCCAACCGATGGCGGAATCATCGAGGTGTCACGTAGTGACGATTGTTCAAAAGCACATGGTACTAAAATGTAAATATATTATTGAATAATTTAAATTGTCTTACATGGATGAAATGGAAAAAAATACATAAGTCTGAACAAAACATGAAATTTGAAATAAATTATTAAAAGCAAGCACTAAAATCCAATGCTATGGAACTAAGATTAAACTGCACCTGAAACATGTACAAAATAAGTTTTGTCAACATATAAAATGTTGGTGAGTATTCCTAGTTTTAATACATATAGTAAGTTGAAAAAGGTATACAATTCAAGTGCATGCTACAATGCAAATATGTAAACTATGTATCATACAAATGAGCGAAATCAACCCTGTGACTGTATAATGTACTAAATGAACAGCGGTGTACTTATCCAATAAATGGATAAAAAGCTTAACAATGACCACGGATTCTCCGATGAAAAAGGGGGAGAATCAACCTAGGCGGGTTGTCAATCCAATAGCGCTATCCAATGTTAAGGTCGGCTTGTACAATGTTAATGATTTCACTAAGTACAAATGTATTTTACATGTAATGTCTAAGCATAAAGCACGTTTGTAAGCAAATGCACATAGTACTAGAATTGTATTGTAAAAATGTGAACTTGTATTTGTAATTTGTATAAGTGTACATGTAACACCCAAAAAATGAATAAAAGCAAAAAGGGGATAGGAAATACTCACTTTCGCCAAATGACTAGATGACTAAGCGAGCGTGAAAATGCGAGCAATCCAAAGATTCAACAACAAACTAGTCCAATTTAGAAGAAAAGAAACCGAATAGGAAAAATATCAAGCTTCCAATTCGCCAATTACAAGAGCTTATAATCAAAACTTTAAATGTAGAAGTAATATACTCTAGAAGAAAGGAATGAGGGAGAGTTTAATCGAATTGAAACAATCGATTTAGAGGTGCAAAGTGTAATGGGTCATAGGTGGGGTTTTATACTAGTTTTGGATTCAATTAGGCTTTAAAATTGGTCAACACCATAAAGTAAGGTTTTATGATGAATTGAATATTTGACTAGGACTTTGACTGTTTGACTAGGACATTGACTAGGACATTGACTGGGACTTTGACTGAGACTTTGACTGGGACTTTGACTGAGACTGTCTTAGCGGACCGCGAGGGCTAAAAAAATAATTTTTCTAATTTAATCAATTTTAAGTTATAGACTTGTTTCCTTCTGTTTCTAAGTTGTTTTAGGACCGAAAATTAAGGGCTTTGAGTATCAAGGTCTGAAACATACGTGCTCGGGTGTAGATGTGAGTATAAAACGTGCATACTTTTACTTATAAAAATTATAAGTTTTATTAAATTGTGAATTTTGGTCCTATTAAAATACGAGGGTTAAAACTGAAAATTTTGAAATAGTTGAGGAACCAATTATGCACATTTATGAAGAGTGAAGGGTGCAGGTTGTCACAACTTATGAAAAATATCGAGAAAGTCACCTGAAAAAAGAGAGCAAAATGTTTTAATAAATCGAAAATTAAACCATCAGGGCCTGGCGCTTTGTCACTCCCACACTCAAACACCGCATCATTAATTTCTTTCTCTAAAAAAGGAGTCACAAGACCTTCCACTACATCCGTATCCAAAGTTTTCAAACCGTATACAGATAGCAAAGGCCGATCTTTGATATCTTCAACGAACTTTTCTTTAAAAAAATGATGGACCTCCTTTTTAATCTTTTTCGGTTTTGTAACCCACTCACCATCAACGGACAGACCAGGAATCGAATTAGAGACTCGGCGAGCATTAATAACACCATGAAAGAACCGAGAATTTTCGTCGCCTTCCTTCGCCCACTTTAATCTAGCTTTCTGTTTCAACTCCTGAACCTTAAAAAGAGTTCAACTCTTTCAACCGTTTTGTAGCTTCTACGAGAACCCACCTTTCCTCTTCCGTTAAATCCCGAGTTTCCATAACCATTTCTAACTCGCCAATTTATGCTTTAAGACTGTTTTCCTCCTCAAGTTCAATACTAAGCTGCTTTTTATGCCACTCCTTAATCTTTGACCGAAGCGTTTTGAACATAGTCAACATCTTAACATCCGGCGGCCCGCTAAAATGAATAGATGATGCCACATCCTCTACCACTTTATCCAACCCTTCTCTGATAAGCCATGAATTATAAAATCTAAATGGCTTGGGACCGAAGTTGTGCAACTCAATCTTTAATAAAAGTGGGTAATGATCGGATTCAACCCGGTCCAAAACTCTATACTTCGCATTTGGCCATCTATTAAAGAATGACCAACATACAAACACACGATCAATCCGGCTAAGTTTATTTCCAGCAAGGTACGTGAACTTCCGGCCTCTCAAAACATACTCAAACAAACCAGCATCTTCCAAAAAATCGTTAAACTCATTCGTAGCCGCTTCATTATATTTTGAATTTCTACGCTCCACCCGATCACGAACACTATTAAAATCACCCGCAACAATCCAAAACCCATTATCATCCATGTCAATCGACTTGATCTCATCCCAAACCACCTGTTTGTCAACCAACTTTTGTGGACAATAAACATTGACAAAAGAAGCTTTCTGACCATCATGTTTCAAGTAACCCGAAACTACAAGCACCGATCTACTTTTCACCACCGCCGTCTTCACAAATGCCTTAGGATCCAAAAAAAATAAAAATCAATCCCTATACCTACCCGAAGCATCAACATACTCATATTCAAACTCACCCGACCCCCAGAATCTACTCACATCCACACCTTCTAACGACTGAAACTGAGTCTCCTGAATCATAATAAAACCAATCTCATTTGACACCTTTAATTTTTTTTTTAACCCAAGAACTCTTACCGACAGACCCCAACCCTCTAACATTCCATGACATACAATTCATTTAGAAACCGATTGAAAACCTTCTTCATTAACCATCTTCTCAATGGATAACTCATACCTATCTAAATTAGAAACACCAAGATTCATACCCAAAATAACCGTCTCGCCTACTTCTTCTGCAACCCCCTCAACAACTGGGATCTTTTCAGCCTCCACATTCATTTTTTCTTTATTAAGCACGGGCGTAATAAATTGTTCCTTGGAACCATCAACTACATCGGCCAATTTAGAACTCTCCTAAACATTAAAAATAAACCGATCGATATCATACGGATCATCACCTTCTCTAGATCCTTTTTAGGTCTTTCAAGTTCCGTAGGAGACATAGACTTGTCCGACCTTGGTTTCTTCCGAAAACTGCCTCTATTCTTTTTCCTAGTCCCCTTGGAAACCCGACCAGCCGAAAAAGAACACCGGACCCCTCGTTACAACCAACATCAACTCTAGTTGAGTTCAAAACATCTTGCGAAACCTCCTCAACTCTCTGTTGCTGAACATCACAATTCTGCATCATACCCACGTATACTAAACCTTCACCACAATCTTGTTTATCAACCAAAACCTCCTCATGCAAACTATCGACATCCTCTAGTTCGATGTCATCCAAGCAATTCGGGATCCAATCTCCGAGTTCTTCCTTTATAACAACCGAAAACGACTCATTCCTCCACTTAAGAACTATCTCCTGATTAATCCTCTTCACCGAGTCACACAACACACCAACCAAGACATGCGAAAGATCTTGTTGACATTCACTGATATGAGACGATTGAGTAACTTCGCCAAACTTAGCCCCAATACTATCAAACACACAATCATCATACAAATACAATGGGACTCCAAAGATCTTTATCCATGCAATACGGTCAACTAGAACCCTTTGCCCTTCCCAAACTTCCAACGTAACAAAAACCGATGACCACACTTATCTTGTACTATAAAACTCTAGCATAAACTCCCTCTCTTCAAACACTAAAATAACCGAAAGGCCGTCGACATATCTAATACTAACCTTCGCCAAACCAACGGATGATAACCAAGCCTTCAGAGTAGTTAACTCCTTAAGACCACAAATCCTACCAATCAAACCCAACCTTTGCGTGATCTATAACCGGGTCTATATCAAGAAAAAAGTCTTTAAACATACATTGATTCGATGAGCTCGGTCCCTGTTTATCCCCCACGTTTACGTTTGCTGTTTCATTCACCATGGTCCCAACTTTCTTCTCATTCACCGGAACCCATTGTTTATCCTCCCTCCATGATAACTTTTCTCCATCCACGAAACGAGCCAACACGATAAAAAGTTTATACGACCCTATCCAAACGTCTTTTAACTCTGATATTAATACTTAACCTAAAACAATCTACAACTCCAATGCTAATACATGTTGAAAATACGTCATGGGGTTGAGAAATCTAATATGATTTTACATATGAAATAGAATGATGCGATTTACAGTTACATGCAGGAAAGCTTCGGGTAGCACCCAACCTAAAACAATTAACAATGTATCTCCAATGTTAACGCCTAACCTTAAACAATGTATAATTCTAATATTAATACCTAACCTAAAACAATGTACAACTCCAATGCTAACACATGTTGAAAATAGAATTCATATTTACCAATTTGAACATAATTAGCGATTTGCCTATACATGATTAATGAATTACCTGAACACTTTGTGTTTTTTTTTCCTGTATGAACAAAACCACACAAAAAATAGTCTTTTTTTTTCCGTTTTTTATATAGCACCATGGTACTCGTTGGAAAGATAATAAAACGCTTGTTAATTTGGTGTAATTTTTTACTTTAAAAACTCTCGTATATAAAAGATATTAACGTTTAAAAATTATGGGAGAAAACATTAGAGAGAAAAATCCAATGTTGTTTTTAATTTTTTTTTCTTTCTAAAATCAATTAATGCACATGGCATGTCACATGACACACTAAGGGGATGCTCTCTTTGAATGTCATATATGATTTATTGCTTTCAATTATATAATAGATTTACTTTGAAGGATCCGCATAATTACAATCTCACACAACTTAAGAAAACAAAATAAAACACTTAATTTTTATGATTTAGGGCATTCAGGTCAATATCCATTTCTATAATTATACTTTTATCATTACATTTTCTTCGTTCTTCACGCACAATTACTTTAAATAATTGTTAAAAAATTACAGAGGTGAACAACATGTCATCCAAATTTATTGATGAACAATAACTTTTGTTTCATCTTTACCCACAACCATTTACTGTCACTCTATATCTATCTATACTACTATATAATGAGTTCTGGATGGGCAAAATAGTCATTTTATATTCATTTCCAAGGGCAAAATTGTAATTGTATTAAGTTGTCAAGACACATTTAATAAAACAATTAAATCTCTATTGATTAATACTAGATTAATAATATAACTACTTGAAACGGCCGACAACAACTAAGTTTGAAACCTTAAACTCACACCACTAAACAACCTTCGTACCTCTCGGCTCTCTCTCTCTCTATTTTTCTGCAATTTCTGACGGAAATTCGGTCTGCGTCAATGAGTTTTGGATGGGCAAAATAGTCATTTGATATTCATTTACAAGGGTAAAATTGTAATCTTATTAAGTTGTCAAGACACATTTAATAAAAAAATTAAATCTCTATTGATTAATACTAGATTAATAATATGACTACTTGAAACGGCCGACAACAACTAAGTTTGAAACCCAAAAATCACACCACTAAACAACCTTCGTACCTCTCGTCTCTCTCTCTCTCTCTATTTTTCTGCAATTTTTTACGGAAATTCGGTCTGCATCAATGAGTTCTGAATGGGCAAAATAGTCATTTGATATTCATTTACAAGGGCAAAATTGTAATCTTATTAAGTTGTCAAGACGCATTTAATAAAACAATTAAATCTCTATTGATTAATACTAGATTAATAATATGACTACTTGAAACGGCCGCCAACAACTAAGTTTGAAACCCAAAACTCACACCACTAAACAACATTCGTACCTCTCGGCTCTCTCTCCCTCTCTCTATTTTTCTGCAATTTCTGACGGAAATTCGGTCTGCGGTGGTAGTCGAAGGTGTGGCAGCGCCCGGTTTAGATCGTGGACCATGGCTCATACCGGTCCGATCCAATGGACAGGATCGTTTTTGCAGGGGATCGGCTGGCAACGTCTGGTTTACAATTTGACAAGAAGACGATAACTATAAACCTAACTTTGCTTTGTGCTTATTAATAATAAACCCTTATAGATGAACGTTTAATAGTATAATTAACACTATATTAATCTAAGTAAAAAAATAATAATCTGACATATTGGTTTCCGGCGATTTGGGCCAGAAGATGCTAACTAATTTTGGGGATGTCGTGTTTTCGTTTTACAACTTTTGAAAACACGATGTTCTATAAATTCCAAGCATACTGCTTATTTTTATCTATATCTTGATTTAAATTTTACTCAAAACTGAGTTGTGATTAGTATTAAACTGCTACAAATATTTCAGTCCCGCTACGTAACGCGAGTTTCCCAATAATAATATAAAAAAACATACTCACAAAAACATGGATGGCCTAAATATATCAAGAATAGTTTCTCATATATTGTTTATTGCAATATATATAATTCTAAATTTATCAAAAGAATGTTAATTATATTAGACTAAACGATGCATGTTATTATATTAATATAATATAATTTCAGTCCCGCTACATAACGCGAGTTTCCCAATAGTAATATAAAAAAACATACTCACAAAAACATGGATGGCCTAAATATATCAAGAATAGTTTCTCATATATTGTTTATTGCAATGTATGTAATTCTAAATTTATCAAAAGAATGTTAATTATATTAGACTAAACGATGCATGTTATTATATTAATATAATATAATTATTTTAACACACTTTCGTTCTTTATTGGATACACTCACAAAGTAACAATGTGGTTATTTTATGCCTTATACAATATGTAATGCTTATTGTCACGTATTTATATATTTGTCACTAGCTGATTACCCGGGAGGGTCCCGGGGTTGAAAAATCTAATTTTACGTAATAACCTATTGCAAATGGCTCAAGTTAACTAACCACAAAATCTCTCAATCATTGCATGTTCATAGTATTCTAATCAGTAATAACTCATATTCCCTAATCTAAAACCTAATCAGTAATCATCTAAAGAATCACTTATGTAAGCTGCAACTATTCAAAAACTCATCACATCTCTCTAATTTCTCACATTCTAATGGCTCTTATAATTCCTAACCTAATCAACTAAACAAACACTTAAGTTGGAAGTTGTAACCATTGCATCTCATTATGCCACGTGGCATAATCAAGAGATGGTTGAGGCCACCATTGAACGCCACGTCAGCAACTATCAATTCTTCCCGGGAGCGTCCCGGGGTTGAAAAATATAATCATTCTAATAATACTAATACTAATACTAATAGTAATAGTTATTACTCTTCTAATTAAATAAATAAAAAAATAACATTGGTATAAGCTGACACCATGTGTTGTAGTGTTGCACGATTCTTTCTCCTAGCTTCTCATGATGAAGTATACCTAGTAAAATTTCAATGATAACATGGCGATTGGGCTGATTTTCAACATCGTAGATAAGAACCTGGTTTAAAAGAAAAAATATGATTAATGAATAACATGAACACTTTGTGTGTTTTTTTCCTGTATGAACGAAACCCCACAAAAAATAGTCGATTTTTTCTCCGTTTTTTATATAGCACTATGGTACTCGTTGGAAAGATAATAAAACGCTCGTTAATTTGGTGTAATTTTTTTCTTTAAAAAATCCCGTATATAAAAGATATAATCGTTTAAATATTATGGGAAGAAATATGAGAGACAAAATTTTAAATTTATTTTTAAATTGTTTTATTGTTTTTTCCTAAAATAACTCAATTTAATTAAAAAAAGAAATAATTCAAAAACACTAAAATCTTTCAATTATGATGCCACGTGGCAGTTTCATTGAGATGTTGAAGGCACCATTGCACGCCACGTCAACATATACATTTTCTTTTATATATATTAAACTAGCTGATTACCCTGGGAGGGTCTCGAGGTTGAAAAATCTAATTTTACGTGATAACTTATTGCAAATGGCTTAAGTTAACTAACCACAAAATCTCTCAATCATTGCATTTTCATAGTATTCTAATAAGTAATAACTCATATTCTCTAATCTAAAACCTAATCAGTAATCATCTAAATAATCACTTATGCAAACTACAACTATTCAAAAACTCATTACATCTCTCTAATTTCTCACATTCTAATGACTCTTATAATTCCTAACCTAATCAACTAAACAAACACTTAAGTTTGAAGTTGTAACCATTGCATCTTATTATGCCACGTGGCATAATCAAGAGATGGTTGATGCCACCATTAAACGCCACGTCAGCAACTATCAATTCTTCCTGAGAGCGTCCCGGGGTTGAAAAATATAACCATTCTAATAATACTAATACCAATAGTAATAATTATTACTCTTGTAATTAAATAAATAAAAAAAATAACATTGCTATAAGGTGACACCATGTGTTGCAGTGTTGCGCGATTCTTTCTCTTTACTTCTCTTGATGAAGTATACCTAGTAAAATTCCAATGATAACATGACAATTGGGCTGATTTTCAATATCGTAGATAAAAACCTGGTTTAAAAGAAAAAAAACATGATTAATCAATAACATGAACACTTTGTGTGTTTTTTTTCCTGTATAAACGAAACCCCACAAAAAATAGTCGATTTTTTCTCCGTTTTTTATATAGCACTATGGTACTCGTTGGAAAGATAATAAAACGCTCGTTAATTTGGTGTAATTTTTTTCTTTAAAAAATCTCGTATATAAAAGATATAAACGTTTAAAAATTATGAGAAGAAACATGAGAGAGAAAATTTTACATTTATTTTTAAATTCTTTTTTCTAAAATAACTCAATTTAATTTTAGTAATTGAGAATTTAGGGTTTTATGTTTATCTTTTTTTAATTAAAAAAGGAAATAATTTAAAAACACTAAAATCTTTCAATTATGATGCCACGTGGCACTCTCAAGGGAAGGTTGAGGCCTCCATTGCACCCCACGTCAGCATATATGTTTTCTTTTATATATATAGATAGATATGTGATTAGCATTCATTCACCGAATATTTTTGAGGAATGACATCATATCATTGTATTAGATATGTGTCTATAGCATATATTATGTCTCTTATAATTTATTTTGTAACCATTGTATATCTGAAAAACTGGAAGGGCAATTCGCCAATTTGTTGTGAATTTTATTTCATGTTGTTTATTAAGCAAAGAGTGTGATGCCATATTACTATCATACCATGGTCCATAATAGTATGATCGATGATTTCAAGTACAGGCCCATAATCTAAATAGATATGGTCTTTTTAGTGGGCCTAAACTCTGGCTTTTAAAATTCGAAACACTCATTTAGAATCATCGACTAGTTTATAACTTGGGTCTTGGTGACAAAATTACCTCCAAAAGATTTATAAAAGTTAAGGTAGTGTTTGGTATGATGGAATGAAAGGGGGAATGGAATGGACCATTACGAGGTAATGAAAGTCTAACCGTTGGTATGTCACTTGAGATCAACTTTCTATAAGTTTAAATCAAGCCTAGCTAAAATGGTCGAGTTCTAGCTCAAGTTCGAACCTAAATTCAAGCTCATTGTGTAAACAAGTTTGAGCTGCATATATCGAGTTTGGTTAGGTCTACTAGACTAAACAACCTCTTACTTTTAACAAATATTATATACAAATTTGATCGTCGTAGGACGTGTCCAGTGGCTTTGGTCGTGTGACCCTTGTAACGCCTCGCTTTGGTGCTTACAAGTTGAAGTTGGGGTCGCAAAGACGAACTTCACTTAAAAAAATAAAAACACCACAAACTATAAAAATCTCCACCAAATTTTAATGTGAAATAACGAATTCCCTTTTTATATGGAACCATTAATATTAATGCATCAATAACATAAAATGAGGAAAAGGGTACAAAATTTCTGCATAGAACTCTTTTTGACATTTTTTTTTGTAACATGTGTATGTGTTTATAAAAATTGAAACACATTGATTCATTTACATTTCAATATCAACTTTCAATTACTCACACTCGCGTTTGGTGTGATCAATCCACTACTATTGCTACTATACCATTTAGCCGTCACCGTGATCGGTGATGCGGTAATCGGTCCTTTTAACAACCTGGCACCTTCATTTTCGGGCGAAGGTGGCGGCAATTCGGGCTTTTTAACGGTTACATTTCCAACATCATCACCACTTTCCTGCACTCGAATCGCCTTTAAAGCCTCTAAAACCTCATTCATTGTAGGCCTTGCTTCCGAATCAAATTGTAAACAACGAAATGCCAATTCCGCTACTAATGTTATCATCTTCTTGGTATCCGGGTCGGATGCTATAAACGGATCCACAAGCTCGTCGAGAGCACATCTTTGTATCCTATTTATAGCCATGTTAGCTAGAACAATCTCATCGCGAGACCTACTAATGTCTAGAGCTGGCATTGATGAGATCAACTCGATTAAAACAACTCCAAAACTGTAAACATCACTTTTATCTGTCAACTGATAACACTGATAGTATTCTGGGTCCACATAGCCTGGTGTCCCTTGAGGTGCGGTTGACACATGAGTCACATCATTTGGTAATAACCTCGATAGCCCAAAATCCGCTACTTTGACACAGTAATCGGTATCTAGAAGAATATTGTTAGTTTTCACATCCCGGTGTATGGTTTCGGATGCGTGAAGGTATACTAGAGCGTTCGCGGTTTCAATGGCTATTTTCATACGTATTTGCCACATAAGCGGGCTTTCTTTTGCTAGGTCACCATGGAGGTGGTCCGCCACCGTGCCATTGGGAATGTACTCATAGACCAAAAGGAGTTCACGACTACGACGGGAGGTGCAACCGTAAAGTGACACAAGGTTTTTATGGCGTAGCCGAGTGAGGATTTCAACCTCGTTCATGAATTGTTGGACTCGTTTGTAGTTGTGCTCGTAAAGTCGCTTCACCGCGACTTCCCGACCGTCACGGAGTGTACCTAGTGAAAACAACATTAAACCGAACATAAGTTACATCTGCATGTGGAAAGTACTATTTGATATTGTTACATCTACATGTTTGATATTGTTACCATAATAAACGGTCCCGAAACCTCCATCTCCTAACTCCCTAGACGGATCGAAATGATTTGTGGCATCTTGTAGTTCGGCATAGGAGAAAACCGACACACCGAAGTAGACACTAGGATCTTCAAGTTCTAGCGATTTATCCACATACGTAACAACTTTGCGTTTGCAGGCACGATGAGTTAAGAAAACGCCGATAGCAAGTGTAAAGATGATCAAGCATCCCATTGTAACTGGAAGAACATTTTACAGATCATTAGATGGCAAATTTATCGCATATGATTTTATTGTGAAAAGGGTGAGAAACAAGTTTTCGCTAGAAACATTTCGCACCCTTTTCATAAGATGTGTGATTGACCTCACACGATAGTATTACCTGAGATGATTATTGTTGTACGGTGTGAATTTTCTGCAAAAAGAAAAAACAAACAATTAGTTTCTGTTTGTATGAGCTTTTAATGAGTTCTTAATGGGATAGATGTTTGAATGAGTCAGACATAGTTCATTCAGGCTGTTTGTTTTACGAGTAGATGTCTGAATCAGTCAGACATTTACTTCTGAATGGGTAAGCATTATACTGAGTCTGAATAGTTCAGACCTCTTATTGGTTCAACACCTAATGATTTAGATGTCTTACTTGTTCAACACTTATCCATTCAGAAGTTGCCAAACAGCTATACACATCTCATGTCAATTGTGAAGTTTATGTCAATTGTGAAGTTTTGATGCAGCAAGTCAAAAGTCATAATGGAATACTGCATCATTGTATTTGATCTCAAGCAGAATTTTCCTTGCTCCAAAATGGACCAAAGAAATCAGCCCTACAAGGCTACAACTATTATTGAGCCACTTAATATTGTTCACATGGTAAAGTCAATTTACAAATAGTGTTCTTGACAAAACTTGACATCCCATTAGCTTACCGACTAATAGCATGTGACTCACAACTCGATTGTATTTGGTTCTATAAAATCTCACACGTATAAGCATTTGAGCATGTTTCAAACCAACGAATAGTTTTTTCTTGTATATAGATAATTTGGTAACATGCTTTTTGAGACTTGTAGAAAAGCATACAAAAATCAGCAAAATTCAAAATAAACTAATCCGTTCAACGAGTCAAAAATCGTCTCTAGTTTTTTTTACCGCTAAAATACACTTATTTTGCCTCTTGTGAGGTTCGAACTCCAGTCTGTGCTCCGAAACACAAACACCCATACCATCACAGCACAAGGGGTGAGGCAAAAAAAATCGTCTCTAGTTGAGGGAGCTTAGTTTCCGGCTCGAATAGAAGATTACGAGCTGTATGCTATTATAAGTTGAAGCCTAAATTGATTTTAGCTCGAACCGTCTAATTAAAAAACTCTCTCGCCCAACTTCTATAGATTTTCAAATGGTCAAATTCAAGAAAATAAAAATTTCGTTAATATAATGATATTTAAAAGGTATTTTTAATTATTATTATTTTTATTAATATTAATATTAATGTCCATGTATTTAAATTATAAATTAGGTTATGGTGTCATGAAAACTACTTCAAATACGACTACCCATATCCCATCATATCGCTATCTACTCATTAATACTTTCATCTTTCAATGTTCCAACTTTGTGTGCTTTCGGATTTTAATATTTCTATTATTTTGATATAAATATTAAACATCTAACAAGAGAAATCACGACTATGGGTGCAAATGAGCTGAGCTAGAGAACTCGGCTTGAAAAAAGTTCGAAACGATCGTAATCGAGATCGAGCTTGAGCCCGGGCCTAAAAACAAGTTCGTTTTGCAAACAAGCCTGAACCTGAGCTTCGGTTATCGAGCTTGAGCTAACTCGCGAGCCTAAACGACCCAACTATATATATAATTATAATTTATAATTAATATAATAAATTATTAGTGAATTATCAATTCCATCCTACCAGCTTGTCAAGTTGTTAACCCTTGATCACAAATGAACTCTACGGAAGAGATCGGTACCATACCGAAAACACAAAAAACAAATACCATTCCGTCTTTGTGGTCTCATTTAACATATAATAATAATAATAAAAATACTTTTATTTAACGTTCAATCAGTCACGAAATGATACAACACTAATACTTGGCATAAAAATCTCTGTGGTGAATTCATCTTAACGAAAACATGACATTTCTTACCTTTAGCAAGAAGAAACTTATAGGTCATGTTTGAATTCAGTGGCGAAGCTTGACCCGAAGGTTCGGGGGTCGGAAGTCACTAGTTTCGGGGGGTCGAAAACCAGTTTCGGGGGATCGAAACCCTATATTTCCAAAATTTTCTATACGAATACTATATAATCGGAACTTCTGTGCAAAAGTTCGGGGGGTCGGCCGCCCCCGCCCGCCCCAACTAAGCTGCGCCACTGTTTGAATTCATCAATTTCAACCCACCAACGAGTTAACCCGTAACCATAATTAATTCTAGAGATGAGATCGATACTGGTTTTGAAAAATACGAAAACCTAAAATAAGCGATGAATTATACTGATTTTCTTTATTTAATACCATTATCAGACCATGTGTACTGAAGCGCGATTCGGAGCCTGAAAATTAACATAGCGCCCCAACACCACTACAGGGGGCGCTATGTGCTAAAAATGGGCAAAGGCGTTATGGTTTTAAACTTTTAGCGCCGGAGATCACAAATATCAACAAATCATTTTTTGACACCTCAGCTTCTCCCTCCTACTCTCTCATTTTCTTATTTTTTATTTTTTTTTAATTTAAAAATATAAACAAATTCACACCCCCCACTACACCCCTATTTTAAATTAAAGCCCCATGCTAACTTAGCTGTCACGTAAACCAATCACTAAGAGGGGCCTTAAATTTTTTCCATCCCACTACACATGGTTTCAATAAAAACCAATTTTATCGGTTTGGTATCGTACCAATACAGTAAAATAGTAAAAAAAAATAAAATATAAGACAGAATAATGTCTTACCTCTGACATTACCAAGAGGAGCTTTGCATCTCACTTTATGTGGTCTGTCGGCACAAAAACAAAGAAAGCTGAAAGCCGACACATTAAACCCACACCGCCCACCACTCTCCTCACAAACACCACAATCCGCCGCCTTCCACGTCATCGCAAACCCTTTTTCCGCCACCTTTATATAATTCCCACCGTCAACCACCGTATCTCCGCCACCCAACTCCACCGGCATCTCCACCTCCTCACCACCACCACACCCATCCCTTACGTGTCCTAAATTCTTATCATGAATATCCATAACATACCCCATACTATTATTATTCCCACACAACAATATCCTATACTTTTCCATATCCTTGGAAACTGTATTATTTTTACAACGCGTTATCAGCACGAGTTGAGTTGTCGCGTTTTCGTCAATCATGAACCGGTTAGGACCAAGTGTTAGGTTCTTGATCATCCTTGAAGGGCATGATCCGGTCTGGTTCGACAAAAACGCGGCATATTGGAGTCGGATATGGCGCGTTTTAGGATTAATATGTTTAACTTTGAATTGGTTTCCGGATATCTTGATCATAGAGTGGCTGTTGTTGCAAGTGAGGTTGAATCCAGGGTACCCACAAGAAGAGTTTTGTAAGCCATTGATGAAAAATGGATAAGTGATGTTGAGATCATCTCCACAATGTTTGGGGACACATGTTTCATACCATGGATCTATGCAAAAACAATGGTTGAAAAGAAAGAAGAAGAATAAGGAGATTAAAAGAGGTGTTTTGAGTTTTTTCATGATGTTAATTTGTGAGATATGAAGAGATGTGTTTTGTCTGAGTTTAGATGGGAGGCTTAATGTGAAGAAGAAAAAAAAAGGATAGATAGGGTGGAGGTGTGGTTGGGTTTGATTTTGGAAACTATAATGATATATTGCTAGTTGAATGTGACAAATAACATATTCTTAGGCGTTGAATTTTATTAGCTAGAAAGCAATAGTGGTTGAGATGACTGATAAGATGATAAGAGAACTAAATATATAACTTACTATTTGTATTTGCACATTAATTTTAAGGAAAGAATTGTGATATTGTTGTATTAGTATGTGTGTTTAGTAAATATAACGTAAGATGTAATAAGAAAAGAAGACACATAGACCATTGTTTATATTTTAGTTAAGGATGCCGAAGCTTGGTTTTTGAATCGGTGGGGGCCGGACTCAATTTTTTTGATCGGTAGTGGCCGGAAGATTAAATCGGTGGCGGCCGGACTTAATTTACCTATGAAAATTGCAAAATTCCACCACTACGCCAAAATCGATAGGGGCCGAGATCCCTCGGGCCCTAAAGAAGATGCGCCACTGGACATACCTTGTATCCATCTTTATCGCTATGTTTCTATACTATCTATTTAAAACACATATCCTTTTCATAGATTAATTTAGGGCTGTTCACGAGTCGAACCAAACCGAGTAAATCGATCCAAAGTTGAACGAGCGTCTTTCGATCCGAGCATTTTTTGAGCTAAACTTGAGCAAGCATCAAGCGTCACTAAACAAAAAAGGAAAGTGACGATGCGGTGCTAGTTTTATCCCTAAGATTGCGTCCACCTAAAAGTGCAGTTTTCGTCCTTAAGAATTTGTCCAATTAGAAACACAAGTATATATTTAACAAATAACAAGGAATAAGAATAACATTCAACTCTTACTATAAAGATCAACTAAGAGGGAAGATGAATCGTCGACCGATTAAAGCAAATCCTTGTTATATAAAAAAGTTTGAAAATGAATTAATTGACCGAAGCAAAACCCTAGTGCATGGCTGGAGAAATCAAATAATGATGGCTAATGTGGAGTTTTGATTAGGGTTTTGTATTTCTGAATCAAATAATTGGTTGAGAGTTGAGTGTCGATCAGCGCTTCACAATTCAGTATTTGACATTTTGACTAATTACTCAGATAGATGTTTTAGTATTGAACAATGGACTATTGGTATTGAACCTCAGTTATAATTAATCAAATAGTCTCTATTTGGTTCTTAGACCAAACAATATTAATTAGGGCTGTTCAAATCGCTCGTCGCTCATTCGGAAAATGCTCAAAAAATGCTCGCTCGATCGTCCGCTCGGTTGTAAATGAGTCGATCAGCTCAGTTCGGTTTGTAAATGAGCCAAGTACGAGCAAAGGTCCACTTAGCTCGAATAAATTGTTATTTATCTATTATATATAATTATATATATATACCCACAAATCATAGTAATATTAATAGCTTTATACATAACATTTGGCGTAATATATGCAAATAAAATATGACTAGCCCGCTTTATCAAATAAAAATTTAACACTAAGTTTAATAGTAAAACCTTAAGTCGTAACGTGACAACCTTGATTTCTTTATGTTATTAGCCGTGCGTCGCTTGATATCACCCTACGCCAAAATGTGACAATTGTTCTCTGTAGTATGCTCATCGCCTCACCAGGCTCAACCTAAGCCTCATTCTTGAACCTCAATATTAGTGTCCTCATCGGACAGTTTAACTTTAGTTGTCACTCGATAACGAAAACATTGAAGAAAACATCCTAATTTCATGGTTGTTCAAATTACTCTCCGCTCGTTTCTCGCTCGAACAAATTTATGCTCGAAAAATTTGCGCTCTCCTTTTGACTTGGTTGTAAACGAGCCGCTTAGCTCGGTTCGGTTTGTAAATGAATCAAACATGAGCAAAGGCCCGTTTGGTTTGACTCGGCTCATGAACAACCCTAATGTGGGCATATAGTCATTTTACAAGCTGAACTGATCCGAACCAAGTGCCTTTTCAATCAACCTGAAGCAAATGAGCAAATTCCGAGCATTTTTCAAGTGAGCATTGACCGAGTCTCGAGTGTCGAGCAATTTGAAGAGCCCTTGATTAATGTACGCATATATTGAATTTTAGAATCGAGTTGTAAATGTATAAAATATTAAGTGAAACACCTTCTGTTTGTAATTGTGATTGTATTGTATTGTATTGTACTGTATTAATTATGTATTTAGGCTTGGAGTGTTTGATAAAGTCCCCGCCCTTTGGGTGGAGTTATTGTGCCACTCTGGTTTTGGGGCAACAATGATGCCCCTTTAACATCAAAAGCATGGTTTAACGTCCCCTATGGTTTAACCATTTCTGGATTGAAACATGCATCTTAAAGTACGAATCTCTATTTTGATAAGAAATTCAAAGTGTTTAGTTTTATTAAGAACAAATACGAACCTTATGTATTTAAGAAGTCAAGTGGGAGTTTTATCACTTTCTTGATACTGTATGTGGACAACATACTACTAACTGGAGATCATGTTCCTATGCTGCAGGACGTTAAATCCTAGCTTGGAAATTGTTTCGCAAAGAAAGATCTTGGGGCAGCTCCTTATATTTTAGGAATAAAGATCTGTAGCGATAGATCGACGCGAATAATGTGGTGTGGAGCGTAAATAAAGAATGGTTATTTTAGCCGATTATTGAACATGACCAGGTATTAAATTTATAAAACACGATAAGAGACGATGACTTAAAACATCACAACGGGGCAAGTGCATACATCGTTGGCGTAGTAAAGTGATGGTAAGGTACCTAGATCGTCCAAGGATACAAGAGCTTTTAGTAGCGAAATATAATCAACATCTAGGCAAACCACCAAGAGAGTAGATTTTGTCGATTTTTATAAAAGAACATAAAAAACAAATAAATAAACAAAATATATATGGTTTTGAAATCAAATTAAGGGAGCGCCAATTGGGCTTTTACTTCCCCTTGAGGGTACTGTTAACTAAGTTGGTTATGGATTCCCGAAAGTTTACTTTAAGAAAATACCATACGCATTTGGAAAGTTATTACGAGTACTCTGCGAGACAACCTTTCAAAGTCATTCTTTTATGTTCTAGTAAAAGTTGTGTATGTTAATGCATAAAGTAGTGGGACCCTTTTTATGGCATTATCACATCTCAATGGAAGGAAGAAGCGAGGGGGTCAATCCACAAGGTTGGGACACAATTTTGTAAAAGAAGCAACATGATGACTATTTATCATTAGACTTAAGTATTAAGTAAAAGTTAGGAGCTGTTTGGTTGATTAAATGCTGAATCATTAAGAGGTCTGAATGGTTAAGAAGCTCTGAATGATTAAGTGCTGAATAGTTTAGCTATGCACCAAGTCTAAATGGTTCAACTCTTAACCATTCCATTTAGAGCTTTTTTAGGTTGAAACAAACGGTCTGAATGTTGAACAGTTCAGAGCTGAATGGTTCAGAGCCTCATTAAGAAGCTACCAAACAGGCCCTTAGTCATAAGAGATTTATTCCACCAATTACTATGGCTCTCTTGGTTTGAACTTATTTCTGCAATAGTAGTGAAGGGTGTACTAAACCAATTAGTACTTATCACTCAGATTTTGCTACCACACTAAGGCAAGAATTTATCAAACCTGAAGTCTCAAATCATAACCTATAACCTTCTTTTAAGCAATTAGCATGTTATTATTACGGGTATGTTTGGCAAAACTAGCTGGAGGCTGGTAGCTGCAAGCTGTTAGTTGGTAGTTGCAAGCTGGAAGCTTTTTAAATATATTTTGGTGTTTGGCAGAGTAGCTGGAGCTTTTAATAAAATGTATAAAATGACCAAAGTTGGCATTATTAAAAGCTTGTAAGGAATGTTTTTATTTTGTTTTTAAAATAAAATGGGTATTTGTGTCATTTACTAATTAAAAGCTTGTAGCTAGTAGAGTTTTTTCTAAAAGCTAGTAGTAGCTTTTCACTATAGAGCTTTTTCTCCTAACATAAAAGCTTCCAGCTCTTCAACTAAACAAGGCTTTTTATTAAATAAGAGCTTTTGAAGCTTGAAGCTCCTAAAAGCTCATTGCCAAACATACCCTAGAAAGACATAAAATACATGAATGTTTGAGTCAACAAATGCCCCGTCAATTGAAGAAAGATGGCTATAAGCAAGTTGACTTTCATACCTAGAATAAGATACCTTAATAAAATGGGCAAACCCTCATTACATCTATTTGTGATTTTATGTGTACATTTAATTATTCTTCTCGGTGGACTTTCTTCTTCATACATTATACTTATGCGACCATAGATGTCTTTGATTTTTTTATGCTCATTAAGTGTTGTATAACATGACTAGATTGTTAAAGTTGGTCAAGAAAAGCAATAAGTTAAGAGTATGGTTGTACAGCTATTACAAAGTCGTTCCCCATAAAAAGAAGAACAAAAGAAAATTACAAAAGGAATATATAAAAAAAGTTAACATCTGATTATATTCTTTTGACATAACAGAAATTCTGCAATTAATTTTTTTTTCGATAATCTTCCTTCTTCAGTCTTTAATCTGCATATGAGATTCAGACAGTAAGATGATTGAAGGTGCATGTATAATTGTATGATGCTGGTGCTTCTTTTGTTACGGCTTAATTGAGCATTGTCATAAGTGATTGAGCAATTAAGCCGTAACAAAAGAAGCAAACACGAAGATTTTCGACGGCAAGTTTATCTCCATTAATAACACGGTTCATTTTATCAAAGAAGACGCTTATCTTTGGTTATCACATCGTTCGAAGGTGCCGGTTCCCGCTTGGGATAGTTGGTTAGATTTCGATATTCAGGGGTGTCTGTAGTTTTTTTCCGGTTTTTGGGGTTTTGTACTCTTTGTACTTTGGTGTTTTTCAGCCGCTTGCTGGCTCTTTATATTTATATATAAAGTGATTTGCCGTTAGAAAAAAAAAAACTGCTCAATCACATTCCCGAAAGAACATTAATTATTTTCACCGATGGTGTTTTTCATTTTTTTTTCAAGCTTTATTGATTTAGAAATGTGTTATCAGGTAAAAAGATATGAGACAACATGCTTTATAACATGCCTATTAAATAATGGGTATTTAATTATGTTTCTTTAAAATTTGAGGTATTTAATTAACTATATTTCTTCAAAATTTGAAAAACATGTTAGGCTATACGGTGTGGTGTTGTGGAGCAGGACGTGGGGCAAACCTGGTGGAAATTTCCACCGGTGTGGGGCAACAACTGACGGTGGACGTGACGGTCATTCATTAGGCTAACTAATTTAAAAGTTTTGATCATTTCACAACGTTAGGTGAAACTGTATATTTTTTATTAAATTCTATTTATTACCACATTACATTCAATTTTAGAGTTAATTATCAAAACCGTCATGTGGTTTGGGTCAATATGTCAGTCTAGCTCAAAAATTTAAAAATTGCTTGAACAGTCCCTGACTTTTGACGAAATACACCAAAACAGTCCATTTCGTTAACTGGGTTATGTCAGTGTCGTTAAGTCAGGCGTATAATGGTCAAGTCACCTATAAAATTGTCTTCTTCCCCATCATCTGAAACCTGCTCATCACCACCAACACACATACACTAATCTTTAGAGCTTTAATTTACACTTCTTTTCTGCTTTCTACTGTCAAAGAAACAACAAAAACTAGGTTAATTGTATATTCTAAGCCTTCATCTTCTACATTTTCGTAACAACCAACATCTCCCCCACGACTTGACCTAACCTTTTTCGTCTCATCCTCCTCCTTCTTCTTTTTCTTCTATCATCATGGTTAACCACCACCGCACCAACACAACAACAAAACCACCTCTGTCTTACACCTCAAAAACCCAGATCTAATCTTCAATACCCAAAGTCACCTGTATATATACATTCAGTTCAAACTACATCATCTTATCAATACATGATCCGCCATTAAAGACCTTCAACAATCTCTGTATTTCTTTGCCAAAGGCTTCTCCCTTTACAAAAACAAACTCAGATTAGTTAGCTTTCTTTTAAAAATGTGTATTATTATTAATATTATCATTATGGATCAATTCATGGGTTCTTGTTGCAGTTTCAATTGATTGATCAGTTTCTTGTTTATGGGTGATAAAAAATGTGCAAAATTTATTACCTATCTGTTTCAAATTAGGATCTTGTTAAGGGTTTATGGTAAATTATGGGTGGAGATGGTTTTCGCTTCAGATCCAATTCATCAAACACTTTATCTGCATTAACTGTGAATGAGGTGAATAAGGTAAACAACAACTTGCTTGAAGAAGATGATGTTGTGCAGTTGATTGAAGATCAGGAACAAAAGATTATGCAATTGAGAAAGTTTCAGGTTGGTGAGTGGGTGGATGGTGGTGGTGAAAGGTGAAGGAGATGGTGTGGAAGAAGACAATTTTATAGGTGACTTGACCATTTTACCCGGACTTAATGACACTGACTTAACCCAGTTAACGAAATGGACTGTTTTGGCCTATTTCGTCAAAAGTCAGGGACTGTTCAAGTAATTTTTAAAGTTTTAGGCTAGACTGGCATATTAGCCCAAACTACAGGGACAATTTTGGTAATTAGCTCTTCAATTTTATCTATAAAATCTCCTCTACCCCACCATTACAAAATCATTCACAAAACCGCCACCTTCATCGTCCCTAATTAGCCCACCGTTTTCAAAGAACCACCTTCCACATCGAGGGTCCATTTGGCCCCACGTGCTATGGGAGTTCAAAGAGTTGGTCGGTGGTTTAAACCAAACCACCTACTCACTAAACTGAAAGTGGACTAACCTCTTAAAACAAATATCGACATTTCGAGACGGTCCACCAAACAATATTGCGTCTAGCTATTAGGTTTGTTTATTTTATGTTTTTAATTTTTAGTTTAGGTTTGTTTATTTTGTGTTTTTTATTTTTAGTTAAGGTTTGTTTATTTTATGTTTTTATTTTTAATTTTAATTTTAATGTAATGTTTTTTTAATATAATTAATATTATGTGTTATTAAGTAATTTAAAAATAAATAATAATAAATCCATCATGACATGGAGATCACCCACCGACTGTTCACGCCACCACCACCCCATGCAAATAACTTTTTTGAGGGTAAAGTGAGTTGGATGCAAGTGTCGGTTCATGCCTCCCTCAAGAGCATAACCAGACCGTGTAGTCTTAAGCTAATGCTAATGCTAATGTAATTTGTTGCTATCGAGTTCAAAACCAAATTTTATTTGGGTTTTTATGTAATATTTTCTATTGGATCGACAATTGTTATGTCATGTCGATGATGTTGTCCTTTGATTATTGTATTTTGGAGGAAATGACAAATGTTAAATAATGGTTTAATATATGTTGATTTGGCATTGCAAACCTTGATGTCAAAGTGAATTTGGTTTCCTACTTTGATATAACATCCTGGTGATCTATCACACCCGCCAACTTACTAGGTCAAAATCCGTACATATTCTAGGCAAGTCTCTATTTCGTGCATATATTAGACGCCATTTTATATGAGTATGTTCCTCGAAAGTCTAGCAATGCCCGAACTAGTGCAATTGATCCCACAGATAACCCGCTTTGTCATACACATGCCAAATTTATCAATCATTGATGACACAAGTTTACACGTTAAAAACATTTTATTATAAAGCAACAAACATAAACATATGTCCATATGTGAACATATACCTACATACCCATGTACATACATAAACATTTAGCCTCTAGTAAACACACCAAAATACATATTATCTACACATATGTATATATATATATATATATGTGTGTGTGCGTGTGTGTGGGTGCAAACATGTGCAATCTAGGAAATAAGACAACATGAACAATCACATCCATTAGAGTCACCATCAAGCTTATTGTCTCCCCCCCCTAAACAAATTAAAACATGAAATGACACCTTAAAACCACCACCCATCGCCGCCGCCCCCTTTCCTCTTTCTTTCCCTTCTTTTTTGCGCAAGACCCCAACAAAGATCACCTCATTTTCTTTGTCACTTGATCTCATGACAATCTAAAACTAATCATTCTATGAAGATCCATTTAATCTAAAAGCAAAGTCACATTAGAACATGATTTAGACATAAAGTATGACTTAACACAAATTTGGCAATATTCCTTTGATCACTAAGTTTTATGTTTGATCTCTTACCTAAAGTGGCACCCTCCTTTCCCTTTTGCCTCATGCGACCGCCACCCCACTCCCACCTTCCCTTTTCATTTTTTTACGATCCTAGAGCCCCTCACCATCATCTCTTCCATAATCTTGGTAACCACATGAACCCATGTTAAGTCTAATCTAGATGTTTAGTCAACTAGTATGGAGAATCTAGACATAATGACAATTATAATAACTAATATGGTAAGATCTCTTGGATACATGAATCAATGGTGGATTACCTTCCTTAATCACAACTCGCCTTCCCCCTTGTCCCATTGCAAACCATCGCCACCCTTACCATACCCCATTCCCATGCAAATCCAACTTTAATAATATTAATACTCATCAAATCACCAAGCTAAGTCACATTATGGAAAGAATATCACCCTTAGACTAATCACCATTAAGGAAATATTCTCTAATCTCCCCAAACCATAATAGTTGACCTTCCCCTTTTGATCACCTCCCTCCATACCTCTCTCTTTCTCGTCTCTCACTCTTTCTCGCCTCCCCCTCTCTCTCGATCTCTATATATAGAGGATGGAAGGAATGAATCTACTTTGTTTTCCCACACCTATCAAGTCTTGTATCAATCACTAAGCTCACAAATCTAACTCCCCACTCACCATACCACTCCATCACCACTAGTTTGCAAGTTCCAAGCATCCACTCCAAAATCTAGTGGTATGAAACTTAACTTTGTTATTTTTCTATGTTTTAAACCTTATTGTTCACCCAAGTTCATTCAACTTTTCTAAAGCTTAAAACTAATCAACCAACTAAGAACAATATAAGTTACATATGAAAGTGTGTGCTATATAAATGTGTATGCATGTGTGTTGTATATATATATATACATATGCGTGTGCGTGTTATAATATACATATGCATGTGTGTGCTATATAAATATGTAGGCGTGTGTGTGATGTGCCCGGTTTTAGTAATTATAAATATGTCTTTTTCCCGGTGCCAAAAACTTGATACGTTAACTCCAAAACATTGGTTTTGGGAAAAAGACTGATTTTTACTAAACCTTTTAACAAGTTTTAAATTTATAAGTAAACGATAATTACTTAGAAACTAAAACCAACATATAGGAAGAGAACCTGACGTGTATAGTATAGTTTTCTAGGGTAAATACCGAGTATCGTATTCCTAGAGAACACAATTTCCCCTACTCAACCTTTCATCAAATAACTGATCGGGTTTGAAAAGAAAATAAAACGAAGGGGTTCTAAGAAAAATAGGTTTCGAAAAAGGGTTTGGTTTTAAAATAAAAAGATAAAATAGTAGATATAGAAAACATGCACATCTCGGGGCCCTTCGTATAAGTAGTTAATTTTATTATTAGAAACAATATTAGTTTTAATTATCGGTGAGGAGGACAGGAGTGAACTTGAAGTGTGTGGCTCTAAGATCAGAGAAGCGGTACCACTAGTGAGTGGTATAACTTCCGGATGCACATTATTGCATAACTGTGAAGGTTCACCAGTTGAGCCTTGCACTATCTGGTACTTCCCAAACCGCGTTCAAGCCACCAGCCCTCTAACTTATCTTCTTAATTTACTATGGAGGCTTAACTTCCGACCAGGAACACCTCCCTTAGCTCTCGCGTTCCGTACCGAAGGATCTCGCGTTCTGTTTCGTACCAAGTCCAAATAAGAAGTAGTGACTCGCTACCGACTCCCTATTATATGTGTCACTATGTGAGTACATGTGTATACACGATATACCATATAACTCGTTTGTCCATGACTTTAGTTTATGCAAAAACGTTTAAGTGACGCCTATCGTAACTACATGCACAAGTAGAACCTACGAACCCGTTGGTGAACTTTATGATTAATATCAGTTATGCACTTCAGATACATCTCATACAAGTGTACACACAAGTTCAAGTCATAATCAAGTCATATAAGACTCCAAATAAGCACATAAGCATCTATGTCACAATCTGTGTTTTTAGGACAGATTATACATTGCCAAAATGTTTTTTCTAAAAAAACTTTCACAAAGAACTAGACAACTAAAATTTTACAGAATATTGTTATGAGTCCATTTGTCGTTACATTATTTTTCTGTCGCATCAAAACCTTGTTGAAAATTTATGAAAAATCAAATACTACAACTAGGTTCTGAAAACTTTCACAACAGGTCAGTTTACGGTAAAAATCCTTAAAAATTGTGTATTCATCCAAACGGGATGGATCCACTTGGAAAAGTCAAATTATTTTTATAAAAACCTTCTGACCAAATTTCACGACCTAATTCTTTATAAAACTCATGTTATAGCCGATTAAAGTTGACCAAGTTTTTAACCCAAAAATCAGTTTTGACCTTTATTAGAATAAAATTACAAAAACATATCAAACGATCACCAAATCATATGATTTTACCCATTCTAGAACCCTAAGACCATGTCAGACATGCACATAGCAATAATCGATCAAAACCAATTATTTCAAGTCAAGGTACAGAGCCTACAAGTCGACATACACATTCTGTCTAGATTTTAAACATGCAATATTATTATCTATATCAATTCCTACATGTGTATTATCAATCAAGCACACCGAGGGATCATCATACAATAACCCCCAACACATTAATATCACCTAAACATGCAAGATTTATCATAAACACTATCCTCTATAAACCCTAGATGTTCAACAATCAACAACACACACTAACATGCAAACATCTTCATATAATCATCATGAATCCTTATGTTTAACATGTTAATCTTTTGAAAGCTCATGTTTTAATCTTTATAACCTTTTCAAATATGGAAAAACTATATCATGGTGTTTAAACACAATCAAGAATGGTTAAAACACAAGAGTTTAAGACAATATACCTAAAGCTCTTCACAATCAAGACCCGAACACCTTCTAACTTTCCCGGATGATGTTCTTGAGCTTTAGCACGTGTTGGAGGGTTTATTTTTCGTGTGGGGATGTTATGGACGATTAGGGTTGAGATTATGAGGTGTATGGGGCTTAATGTCACTTAAATAGAGGGTTTAAGTTGGTTTCACACGTCATGCAACACCGAACGGCCGTTCGGTCTCAGTGAATGGCTGTTCACTTTGACACGACCCATTTCGGGCGGCCCGGTTCAACGTGTTGTCTGTTTTCTTCGATGTTTTCGTTATTTTGGACCATACCAAATGTAAACCCATGTATTTAGACCCCAACCATCCTAACGGTTCATCGATTACGATTTTGATAACGCGTTTAGTTTAATTTCACGTAATCACATAATAGCTTGCATATAGATTCACAGAAATAGGTAATTGCAATTAATACCAATCCATTAATTCACAATTATCTATTTTATTAATTCACCAACGTTCAGGGTTCAATACTCGTATGCGTAGTTTGGTAATTCCCTGAATTACCCCTGTTATGCAGTTACTAGTCTATAACTGTGCAACATGTGACTTACCTAACTAACCCTAGTTAAGTAACATGTTGTGAATGTAAGTAAAGTTAACTAGAGTTTAGTTAAAGTAGGTGTAACACTCCAACCGATGGCGGAAACATCGGGATGTCACGTATTGATGATTGTTTCAGTAGCACATGGTATAAATTGAAATTTTAAATAATTTATTCATAACATAAATATCCAAAATGAAATGATGTCTAGAAATCCCAAATACATGATATCAAATAAAGCAATAACTTCAAATAACTTCAAAATAAACTTCATAATATTCCTCATGCATACTCTAAGCCTCAGCTTCGTTGTTACCTGAAACATGTTAATTTTGAAAATATTTTTGGGTCAACAAAAGTTGGTGAGAATTACATAGGTTTTGATAATCGAATAAAGCTTGTACAATTCAAGTGTCATGGCAAGTCTAGTCCATATGTGAAAACATACTAGAAGTAAATCGAGTGCATAATCAACCCTTGTGACTAGAATATTGTGGTCCATCCCATACGCTCATGGTTCACTCGATTATGTTATGCGATAACAATCACCCACGCTACCTATGTAGGAGGCACGTATCTGGGTGGGATTGTCAGTCCAATAGATCTATCATTGTATACCGTCGGCTGATCAATGTTAATGATTATGCTAGAATATTGTGCTTACCCTAGTCATGTTTAAGACATAATGCAACATAGAAAAACACATAGACACTTTACGATTGAATTGCATATAGAATGTTGTAACATGTTTCACCCCAAAAATAGTGGAAATAGAAAAGGGGCTATGTAAAACTCACCTTAGCAAAATGTTATGTCTCGTGAAAAATAGAATATATGTTGCCCAACGATGCCAAGTATTACCCTATAATTAAGGTAATAAATATGTCTAAGTCTTTCTAGTCTACAAATACATTCTAGGGCTTCGAATTGGGGATAAGTGCTCGTTTGATTAATAAATAAAATGTTTAATAAATAAGAGAAATTTGATAAATAAATAAACAAAAGTCTTTTTGTAAATTTTAAATTAAAGATGGTCACAATATAAAGTTTTAAGTATGAAAATAATTTTTATAAAATTATTTTCCTAAAAATAGAATATTAAATCTATTTATTTCAAATTGTCAAAATATGACTTTAATATTTAAAAATATTAAACTTACAGAATTATTAATTTAAAAATTGTATTTCTGTTCCAAATAATCGGAAATAATTTATATAAAATTTTGGTGCAAAAATATTGAAAAATGAATTTATTATGATTTATTTATAATTAAAACTAACAAAAATTGATTAAAAATATTAAATAAATGATTTTTCAGAAATAAAAATCATTTCAGAAAAGCTTAATGTTATAAAAACTCAGAATAATTTTTGTGGAAATTTATATAATCGTTTTTGATATTTTTATTGAATTTTATAAATAAAATTGAATAAACTTGAATTATTTATTATATATATTAAATAAATAATTTTTGGAAAACTAAAAATTGTATGTTAAACTCTACTACTAGAATAACATAAAATAATTTTTGTAGAATTTATAAAGTTGTTTTAGTATTTTAAAACTAATTTTAAAATACAAGTAAATATATATAAGGTTTGAATGTTGTAAAAAAAATATTTTGATGACATCGAACCCGCGTGGTCCGGCTAAAAAGAACCAGACACAACCACTTGATCTAGATCAGTGGTTGTGTTTGGTTTCTGTCTGTTTTAAATATACATACATGTTCAGGAAAGTGTTCTTCCCCAAATTAAACCCAATCGTGCCCTAGCTTTTCAATTAATCAAATTACACAACAATAACCCAATTAATCATAGGGTTATTGTTGTGTGTATGCCGAAGATCAAAACCCATCAATAATAAGTAACTTACAGAAACGAATCGTGTTTAGATGTCCGGTCAACTGAAAAGTCAAACACGAACTCGATTGCTTCGAAAGATTAATTAAGAACAGAAATTAGAGATAGAGAGAGAGAGAGATTTCGGCGAGTTTAGGATGATTTGGTGGATTCAATTTATAGGGAGAGGGTTTGGATTGACGAATTGGTAAGTTTGAGTCGTTAATGATGATGACGCGATTGATTGATACGTATTTGGAATGATCGATGATAATTGCTTGTGTAATTGATGCGTACAGGTAATCACGAAGCAAATTATGAGTTACTTACCAAATGTGATTCAATCAAAAGTCAAAAAAAGAATTTTGACTTGTTCGGCACCTGAGCAGCGAACAGAAGGAGGAACAGACAAGGGATTTTAGGTGTGTTAAATAGTTAAAGTTTCCATATTCTAACACAATGAGTATCATGGACCAGTGGTTGGTGTTGCTTGTGTCAATGGTTGGACCGGTCTGGACGCGGGTTCGATTCCCGGTCCAGACACTTTATTTTTTTTTTATAAAGAGAGGAGGGGAGAGGAGATGGGCCGGGTATATAGATTGGGCTGGATATCAAGTTTGGGCCAGCCACAAAATGGGCTCATAGGGGGCATTGGGGTTGGTTTGGCTTGGGTTATGGTTAGGTTTGGTTGGGCTCAAGTAAGTGTCAAAATAATACATAATTATATATATTTTTACCATTAAATAAAATATGAAATATTATAATTATTATTTTTATTATTATTATAATTATATATATATTTATATATATATAAGTTGTGTGTTAGGCATATTTGTATAAAATTAAGGATAAAATGTATATAATGAGGGCTTTATGTATAAAAATTTGGGGGAAAATTTTGCGATGTTACAGTAGGAACCTGAAAATGCGAGGTCACAACGAACACCGAAGGATCTCTCTTAAAGTCAGCCTAGGCAGCATGTATCCTCCATTTGTTAACGATTTTGTACTAACAAGAACTAGATATAATTTTCTTGTTTAATTTATCTTAAAAAGTGGCAACTTAAATATTTATTGATCAGGTAAATACAAAGTTTGGTTTAGTGATTATTTGATTCAACAAACCCAACCCATAATCTCTCGAGATGAATGAAATCCTTAACAAAGGTGGAACATAATCCTAAAGGTGTGCAATCCAAAGATCACTGGTGCACCCGTAGGGAAATTGCCCTTTGCCAAGAAAGTCACTCATTCATCCGGTAGAAACCAGAAATGTGTCACTCAGATCTGGTCCACTTCAGAAGCCATTGCTAAGAACCCGGTTTGGATATCAGAAGCCCGAAGGATCTGTCTCACTACCGGTTTCCTTGCCTTGGATCTAGCTCGGGACTACCAGAAGCTGATTAAACTCCATGATAGTTTATTAAGTTAAGGTTGATTTTAAAGGCTTATCAACTTAATCACTAATTGAACCTGTCACAAGATAAACAAACAAGAATTAGTTAAGAAGATAACACACCAAATAACTGAAAATAAGATACTACTAATAATAAAAGTCTACAAATCGAAGTAGGTTCGGAGATAATAGAAAGACACAACCTTAATGAATGATCAACACAAGAATCATGGCTGCTCAGAGACAAGCCTTCCATCTTCTTGATGCTGTGTATCTAATGTAAACCTCACGAATCTTGATGTTTTATTGCATGAACTACTCTACGATCCCATGCTTGGCCAAGATAATCAAGGTAGGACGAAGCCTAACCTTGGTGGGATGTTAGGATGGCCCTAAGGCCTCCCACAAGACCCCACGATCTCTGGAAGAAGCTTGGAAATCGACCCAAGAAAGCACAAGACTAAATGTGACGGGATGCCAAATGATTGAGTGAAGCTTGCCATTTATAGAGCTGCCAGGGGGTGCACGGTCATGCTAAGGGGTGGTGCACAGCCGTGCATTGCGCCACGTACGTTTCTGTTTGCTGCAGATATGTCTGTCTGTCCTTTTTGTTTGGCACGGCCGTGCCAGGTGGTGTACACCCGACAAAGTGAGTTTTCTTGTCCCTCAAGTTGGTTGCTTTGTCTTCTAGTGTGCAGGGCCTCCGTGCAAGTGTGCATAGGCGTGCTGGGTCAATCCCGGGTCAATTTTATCACTGTTTAAGTCCCGAGAAGGACTTTAAACATGCTTCGGGTCTCGTATTCTCAGGAATCTCTAATTTTTATCTTGTTTTTGTCTGAAAATCGTTCCTTATCGGGTTGGAACTCCAATTTCCTGAAAAATACAAATAGGAACGATTTAGTAGCTGTAATTATCAATTTAAGCTCAATCTTGCCCTATTTTTGAGATTAGTTATGCACGTTTTTATGTGAATTTTGTGACACATCAATGTGTTATGTATATATATGCGTGTCGACTTCATAGATGTAACACCCCAACCGATGGCGGAAACATCGGGATGTCACGTATTGATGATTGTTCAGTAGCTCATGACAATACATATGTTTAAATAATCCTTTATTACATTTCAATATTGAATTACATTAAAGTCTACATCAAATAATCAAACAAAGCTTAAAACTTCAAATATCTCCTCATGCTAGTTCTAGACTTCATGCATCAGTATTTCCTGTTGAGTTTGGAAAAATGGGGGGGGGGGTCAACTAGAAGTTGGTGAGAATACATAATCCATGTTAAGCATATAGTTTAAGTATAAAAGTTTAGCAATTCGTATGTCTATCGTAAATTTAAGTCTACATGAATAGTATAATATGTTGACATAATCAAACCTCCGACTAGTTTAGGTCCATCCCGTCATCTACGGTTCACCTTAGTAATATGTTGAACGATAACAATCACCCACGTTACCTATGTAGGAGGTACACGTATCCGGGTGGGATTGTCAATCCAATAGATCTATTATTGAGTATCGCCGGCTTGGCCATAGCTAATGATTATGTAAATGTTGAAACTCGTTGAAACTCGTTGACTAATTCATGAGGCAATAAAGTTTACTACTAGACATGCATGTTGAATTGCTTAAATAATTGTTGCAAGTATAAAGAATCGCATAAACATGGTTACGTAAACTCACCTTAGCAAAGTATTAAGTCTCGAGAAATAGAATATGTGTAGCCCCAAAGTTGCCAATTACAAGAGCTTATAATCAAAGCTTCAATTGTAGAAGTAATAGACTATAGAAGAAAGGTATGAGGGAAAGTTTAATCGGATTGAAACAATCGATTTAGAGGTGCAAAGTATAATGGGTCATAGGTGGGTTTTTATACTAGTTTTGGATTCAATTAGCCATTAAAATTGGTCAACACCATAAAGTAAGGTTTTATGATGAATTGACTATTTGACTAAGACTTTGACTGTTTGACTAAGACTTTGACTAGGACTTTGACTATTTGACTCAAGGCTTTATTTAAATAAAAAAAAAAAAATCTTGTATGTGAAAAAAGAATTTAGAATCATATTATTATTATTATTATTATTTATATACATTTATGTATGTATATAAGTTGTGAGTTAGGATAAATAAAGACTTAGGCACATTTGTATAATATTAATGATAAAGGTGTAATAAAATATATATATATATATATATATATATATATATATATATATATATATATATATATATAAGGGCTTTTTATGTATTAAAATTTTGGGGAAAATTTTGCACTGTTACAGTCTCCCCTACTTTTGGAAACTTCGTCCCGAAGTTTATTGAAAACACAGGGTTGAAGGTGATTGGGTAGAAATTAGGACAAGGGTGGTTTGGGAAGTTTCGAGTTAAGGCATGACATAAATTTATAGGTAATAGAATAAACTGTTTCGAATAATTTGGGTAAGAGTTTTGATATGTGTGAGTTTTAAGGGTTGGATTAGGTTCATCTGAAATAGCAAGGAGAATAAGAATCTTAAGTTTTAGGAGTCCTAAAAGGAATGAGTTGATGGACTATTGAAAGACTAAATGAACTACCAGATAACTAAGGTTTATAATTGGTCAACTACTGAAAACCTTGATAGAATTTCACACTACCTTAACGTACCTGTAAATTCATGATTACGTTCCGGACCGCAATCACCAATTTACCTTACATTAGGGTTTTGTGTCCTTCTATAACTCTAGACACACATGTAAAATAATATGATTAACCATGTATCCAAAAATGAGTCCAACTGTTGAGCAGGAAAAAGACTTCTACCAGTCAGTGAGTAGGAACCTCTACCGATTGTTGAGCAGGTATGATAGCCTCTACCAGTCGTTGAGCAGGTTGTAGGGCCTCTACCGACTGTTGAGCAGGCATGATGACCTCTACCAATCGTTGAGTAGGTTATTTTGTACTCTACTAACTGTTGAGCAAGTACTTCATCCTCTATCAGTTGTTTGATTAAGTGTACCAATTATTACACACATGAATTGCAAATTGATAATATGTACATGTAAGCAATCAAGTATCAAGTATAGCATACGAGTTGTAATAGAGTTGCCCTAGATAAGGTTAATGACTCTAGGTGTGTCTATAGTAAATAGCTTATATTCCATGAATTCTAGTTTCAAATGTTCAAATAAGGCAAATAGTCGAATCCTCATGTATAACTAAGGATTATGTTTGATGCAACACACAATCAAGTTTCAATAGTTTGGTTATCATGGGTAACTAGCTCATGTGTGAGAAGGTGAAGGCTATGAATTTAGTTCTTGAGAGGATGATGAAAAATTCTTGAAGCAGAATCAAAGTTGTGAGAGATAGTGAATGTGAAGATAGTTGATAAAGAGTTTATTTTATAGTATGGAGATTATATGATTTGAGTAAGGTGTTGAATATTTAAAAAGTGGCTAAGATGGTAAGGTGAAGTGTGATTGTGAAATCCATGGATGGTTATGAAATGAGATTGATTTAAGCTGTAAAATTTTGAGATTTTTGAGCTTAGTTTAAGGAAGGTGAGTGTAATCATTTATTCATTAATTAAAACGAATAAACGAAAACGTTGACTTATCAAAACTTCTAGATTCTAATAACATAGTGAAGACATGCTTTAGCCTATAAGTGAACACTCATCCCGAGAATTCCCAGGTAGGCATCCGGGTCCCTCGTCTGATTGGGATATATGCGCAATGCCAGTCCTAGACAGAAAACTCAGAATACAGGCGTTCACCCTTCCAGATTGCACGTGTTCGTTATTAAAATCTAGAACTTCGACGAGATCTCAAGGTGGTTCAGGCTAAACCTGAGGATTGTCCTATTAGTCTAAGAGTAGATCTTGTGATGGAGAGCAATCTTCTTGTAGGGGTTGAAGTAGGGATAAGAAGTAGGAGTGAGATAGAGAATAGCAAGTAAAAGTTGCAAGTAAAAGGAGCAAGTACTGATTAAAATCCTATGGTTATAGACTAGATTTTTTTTTTCTAATAACCTAATTCCCTATAACCATGGCTCTGATACCAATCTGTAACACCCCAACCGATGGCGGAAACATCGGGATGTCACGTATTGATGATTGTTCAGTAGCTCATGATAATACATATGTTTAAATAATCCTTTATTACATTACAATATTGAATTACATTAAAGTCTACATCAAATAATCAAACAAAGCTTAAAACTTCAAATATCTCCTCATGCTAGTTCTAGACTTCATGCATCAGTATTTCCTGTTGAGTTTGGAAAAATGGGGGGGTCAACTAGAAGTTGGTGAGAATACATAATCCATGTTAAGCATATAGTTTAAGTATAAAAGTTTAGCAATTCGTATGTCTATCGTAAATTTAAGTCTACATGAATAGTATAATATGTTGACATAATCAAACCTCCGACTAGTTTAGGTCCATCCCGTCATCTACGGTTCACCTTAGTAATATGTTGAACGATAACAATCACCCACGTTACCTTTGTAGGAGGTACACGTATCCGGGTGGGATTGTCAATCCAATAGATCTATTATTGAGTATCGCCGGCTTGGCCATAGCTAATGATTATGTAAATGTTGAAACTCGTTGAAACTCGTTGACTAATTCATGAGGCAATAAAGTTTACTACTAGACATGCATGTTGAATTGCTTAAATAATTGTTGCAAGTATAAAGAATCGCATAAACATGGTTACGTAAACTCACCTTAGCAAAGTATTAAGTCTCGAGAAATAGAATATGTGTAGCCCCAAAGTTGCCAATTACAAGAGCTTATAATCAAAGCTTCAATTGTAGAAGTAATAGACTATAGAAGAAAGGTATGAGGGAAAGTTTAATCGGATTGAAACAATCGATTTAGAGGTGCAAAGTATAATGGGTCATAGGTGGGTTTTTATACTAGTTTTGGATTCAATTAGCCATTAAAATTGGTCAACACCATAAAGTAAGGTTTTATGATGAATTGACTATTTGACTAAGACTTTGACTGTTTGACTAGGACTTTGACTATTTGACTCAAGGCTTTATTTAAATAAAAAAAAAAAAATCTTGTATGTGAAAAAAGAATTTAGAATCATATTATTATTATTATTATTATTTATATACATTTATGTATGTATATAAGTTGTGAGTTAGGATAAATAAAGACTTAGGCACATTTGTATAATATTAATGATAAAGGTGTAATAATATATATATATATATATATATATATAAGGGCTTTTTATGTATTAAAATTTTGGGGAAAATTTTGCACTGTTACAGTCTCCCCTACTTTTGGAAACTTCGTCCCGAAGTTTATTGAAAACACAGGGTTGAAAGTGATTGGGTAGAAATTAGGACAAGGGTGGTTTGGGAAGTTTCGAGTTAAGGCATGACATAAATTTATAGGTAATAGAATAAACTGTTTCGAATAATTTGGGTAAGAGTTTTGATATGTGTGAGTTTTAAGGGTTGGATTAGGTTCATCTGAAATAGCAAGGAGAATAAGAATCTTAAGTTTTAGGAGTCCTAAAAGGAATGAGTTGATGGACTATTGAAAGACTAAATGAACTACCAGATAACTAAGGTTTATAATTGGTCAACTACTGAAAACCTTGATAGAATTTCACACTACCTTAACGTACCTGTAAATTCATGATTACGTTCCGGACCGCAATCACCAATTTACCTTACATTAGGGTTTTGTGTCCTTCTATAACTCTAGACACACATGTAAAATAATATGATTAACCATGTATCCAAAAATGAGTCCAACTGTTGAGCAGGAAAAAGACTTCTACCAGTCAGTGAGTAGGAACCTCTACCGATTGTTGAGCAGGTATGATAGCCTCTACCAGTCGTTGAGCAGGTTGTAGGGCCTCTACCGACTGTTGAGCAGGCATGATGACCTCTACCAATCGTTGAGTAGGTTATTTTGTACTCTACTAACTGTTGAGCAAGTACTTCATCCTCTATCAGTTGTTTGATTAAGTGTACCAATTATTACACACATGAATTGCAAATTGATAATATGTACATGTAAGCAATCAAGTATCAAGTATAGCATACGAGTTGTAATAGAGTTGCCCTAGATAAGGTTAATGACTCTAGGTGTGTCTATAGTAAATAGCTTATATTCCATGAATTCTAGTTTCAAATGTTCAAATAAGGCAAATAGTCGAATCCTCATGTATAACTAAGGATTATGTTTGATGCAACACACAATCAAGTTTCAATAGTTTGGTTATCATGGGTAACTAGCTCATGTGTGAGAAGGTGAAGGCTATGAATTTAGTTCTTGAGAGGATGATGAAAAATTCTTGAAGCAGAATCAAAGTTGTGAGAGATAGTGAATGTGAAGATAGTTGATAAAGAGTTTATTTTATAGTATGGAGATTATATGATTTGAGTAGGGTGTTGAATATTTAAAAAGTGGCTAAGATGGTAAGGTGAAGTGTGATTGTGAAATCCATGGATGGTTATGAAATGAGATTGATTTAAGCTGTAAAATTTTGAGATTTTTGAGCTTAGTTTAAGGAAGGTGAGTGTAATCATTTATTCATTAATTAAAACGAATAAACGAAAACGTTGACTTATCAAAACTTCTAGATTCTAATAACATAGTGAAGACATGCTTTAGCCTATAAGTGAACACTCATCCCGAGAATTCCCAGGTAGGCATCCGGGTCCCTCGTCTGATTGGGATATATGCGCAATGCCAGTCCTAGACAGAAAACTCAGAATACAGGCGTTCACCCTTCCAGATTGCACGTGTTCGTTATTAAAATCTAGAACTTCGACGAGATCTCAAGGTGGTTCAGGCTAAACCAGAGGATTGTCCTATTAGTCTAAGAGTAGATCTTGTGATGGAGAGCAATCTTCTTGTAGGGGTTGAAGTAGGGATAAGAAGTAGGAGTGAGATAGAGAATAGCAAGTAAAAGTTGCAAGTAAAAGGAGCAAGTACTGATTAAAATCCTATGGTTATAGACTAGATTTTTTTTTTCTAATAACCTAATTCCCTATAACCATGGCTCTGATACCAATCTGTAACACCCCAACCGATGGCGGAAACATCGGGATGTCACGTATTGATGATTGTTCAGTAGCTCATGATAATACATATGTTTAAATAATCCTTTATTACATTACAATATTGAATTACATTAAAGTCTACATCAAATAATCAAACAAAGCTTAAAACTTCAAATATCTCCTCATGCTAGTTCTAGACTTCATGCATCAGTATTTCCTGTTGAGTTTGGAAAAATGGGGGGGTCAACTAGAAGTTGGTGAGAATACATAATCCATGTTAAGCATATAGTTTAAGTATAAAAGTTTAGCAATTCGTATGTCTATCGTAAATTTAAGTCTACATGAATAGTATAATATGTTGACATAATCAAACCTCCGACTAGTTTAGGTCCATCCCGTCATCTACGGTTCACCTTAGTAATATGTTGAACGATAACAATCACCCACGTTACCTTTGTAGGAGGTACACGTATCCGGGTGGGATTGTCAATCCAATAGATCTATTATTGAGTATCGCCGGCTTGGCCATAGCTAATGATTATGTAAATGTTGAAACTCGTTGAAACTCGTTGACTAATTCATGAGGCAATAAAGTTTACTACTAGACATGCATGTTGAATTGCTTAAATAATTGTTGCAAGTATAAAGAATCGCATAAACATGGTTACGTAAACTCACCTTAGCAAAGTATTAAGTCTCGAGAAATAGAATATGTGTAGCCCCAAAGTTGCCAATTACAAGAGCTTATAATCAAAGCTTCAATTGTAGAAGTAATAGACTATAGAAGAAAGGTATGAGGGAAAGTTTAATCGGATTGAAACAATCGATTTAGAGGTGCAAAGTATAATGGGTCATAGGTGGGTTTTTATACTAGTTTTGGATTCAATTAGCCATTAAAATTGGTCAACACCATAAAGTAAGGTTTTATGATGAATTGACTATTTGACTAAGACTTTGACTGTTTGACTAAGACTTTGACTAGGACTTTGACTATTTGACTCAAGGCTTTATTTAAATAAAAAAAAAAAATCTTGTATGTGAAAAAAGAATTTAGAATCATATTATTATTATTATTATTATTATTTATATACATTTATGTATGTATATAAGTTGTGAGTTAGGATAAATAACGACTTAGGCACATTTGTATAATATTAATGATAAAGGTGTAATAAAATATATATATATATATATATATATATATATATATATATATATATATATATATAAGGGCTTTTTATGTATTAAAATTTTGGGGAAAATTTTGCACTGTTACAATAGACATGAGTATTGATGTGTGTGTATCGAATACATACATAAATGGGTATGTATGTGTGCCGATTTCCTGGTCATGAATACATTGTGTGTGTGTGTCGAGTATATATATATATGTGTGTGTGTGTCGTGTGTATATATATATATAGATAAGTGTATGCTATGTATCATGTATATACATATACAAATTTAGATAGATTCGTATATGATCTATTGGTATGTAATCTCAACTTAAATTTTAACATATGTTTTAAAACCAAGAACATATGGTAGAAAGTCATGAGTTTAAAAGAGTATTTGATACAATAAAACCTTGATTTTTGAACAATATTTTGAAAGCATAAAAGTTACCAATGACACCAAACTAATATATTACAAAAGTTGGGTGAATGATTTGTAAAAGGAAACATTGAAGTTAGACCTAAGATGTCCATTTTATATAGGACGTGTAGGTCTAACTTCCTAGTACTCCGAGCTTACATTCTTGCTAGCCTTTCCACACGGACTTGAGGTAAGTTTCACGGCTCCGTTTTACTGTTATATATTGGGGAAAGACATGCATTATTTACATTATTTAGAATGAATTCCTAGTAGACCTGTGTACATGAGAGAATATGTTTAGAGTACTCATAAAGCCCTCGTGTATTTAGTTTACCATAACCATTAGTGTCACACCCCGAAATCTGCATTCAGTTATGACCCATTGGTACCTTTAATATGCAGCGGAATGATCTAACTAAGACTTCAAAAGCTACTGAACGCCAACTAAGAGCTTGCTAGGGTATCTAATTCCACATAATCTAACCATCTTGTGCCAAATAATACCTGAGGGTCGACAACCATATGACGCATCTTCGTGCAGCAGCGCCGCGCATCCTCAAACCCCTCCTCAAAGTGCAGGTACGGGTGGTCCGGTAAGGGGTCCGGTGGTGTAGCCCGTCGCCTCCTCTTCGACGAAGGCCCCGGTGCAGACGACCCAGCGTCATCTCCACCACCAAAAGCAGCGTCAGCAAAATCTGGCTCCATATCCATATCTATGTAAACAATAATTTTCAATTACTAATGATAATAACAGTAATAATAATAATAATAATAAATAGGGTCGTTCTAATTAAACACCCAAACTTCGTAATAATAATAATAATAATAATAATCGTAATAATAATAATAATATTAGTAATAATAATAATAATAATAATATAAGTAATAATAATAATAATAAAAATAATAATAATATTAGTAATAATAATAATAATATAAGTAATAATAATAATAATAATATTAGTAATTATAATAATAATAATAATAATCGTAATAATAATAATAATAATCGTAATAATAATAATAATATTAGTAATAATAATAATAATAATAATCGTAATAATAATAATAATATTAATAATAATCGTAATAATAATAATAATAATATTAGTAATAATAATAATAATAATAATCGTAATAATAATAATAATAATCGTAATAATAATAATAATATTAGTAATAATAATAATAATATTAGTAATAATAATAATAATGTAATAATAATAATAAAAATAATAATATTAATAATAATCGTAATAATAATAATAATAATAATAATAATAATAATAATAATAATAATAATAATCGTAATAATAATAATCGTAATTATAATAATAATAATAATAATCGTAATAATAATAATAATAATAATAATAATAATAATCGTAATAATAATAATAATAATAATAATAATAATCGTAATAATAATAATAATCGTAATAATAATAATAATAATAATAATCGTAATAATAATAATAATAATCGTAATAATAATAATAATAATAATAACAATCGTAATAATAATAATAATAATAATCGTAATAATAATAATAATATTAATAATAATAATAATAAAACTAATAATAATAATAATAATAATAATAATCCTAATAATAATACTAATAATAATAATAATCCTTATAATAATACTAAAAACAATAATAATAATCGAAATAATAATAATAACAATAATAATAATCTAAATAATAATAATAATAACAAACCAAAGCGTCTCGCCGAGGCCAAAGCGAGACGCTTTGGTCGTCTTCCCCGGCGGATCCCCAACTGGAACCACCCAACCGGAACCACCCAACGACGAAGGAGCGACGGAGGAAGAAAAACTAACCTTTTTTGGCTTCGGAGGAGCGGTGGAGGAAGGAGGTGGAGGTTCTTGCTTCGGAACACGACGGAGGAGCGGCGGAGACGAGCGTCGGTGTGTGTGTGTGTGTGTGGAGAGAGAGCAAAAGAGAAAGGGACCGTCTGCCTTGTGATTTGATGTTTTATCAAAAACTTTATTTTCATACTATCAAATTCATACATAGTAACTTTGTTGCATATCAGCCTAAAATGGCTTTTAACCAAATTTTTTATTTCACCAATGTGTTCAGGAATGGTTTCCACTATATCTATCAGTTCTCCCATATCTGTTGAAATTTCTTTTATTGCATTTATCTGTTCGTCCATCATCTTTATACGTTTATCGAGCTGTTTACCTAGCTCTTCCTCTTCCATCTCTAGTTAAAAAATCTGCCAAGACATTTTTATCAGACTTTATAATCTCAATATCAAAATTATATTCAGATAAAAGGGTTTGCCATCTTATAAGTCTTTTGTACTCAGGCCTAGACGGTAAATTATTCTTTATCAAAGCCTTTACCTGGGTGTTATCAGTTCTTAATAAGAATTTGTTTGGTAGTAGGAAATAATAAAGTTTCTGGCAGCTCCTGATTACTGCTAACAATTCTTTTTCATTTATATGATATCTTGATTCAGTGTCACTAAAAGTTCCTGAACAATATCTACAAATGCTTTCACCAACTTTTTCTTGTTCAGAGTTATAATCTATCTTTTTTAGTATTCCACTCCAATAGTACTCTGAGGCATCTGTCTCTAAGATTAAATTATCTTTTTCTTTTGGTAATTGTAATTTTGGTAAACCTTTACAGTATTCTTTTATCTTTTTTACTTGTTCTTCTAAGTTTTTATCGAAACTAAATATCTTATCCTTTTTAAGTAAAGCTTGAAAAGGCTTTCTCAAAAGGGCCAAATTTTCTATAAAATCTGAAGCATAGTTTAATATACCAAGAAAACTTTGTACTTGTTTTTTATCGATTAATTTGTCAGGAAAAGCTGTTATTTTTTCAAGGATATGGCTCTGAAGTTCTATTCCTTTACCATCAATTTTCATTCCTATAAAGTCTATGTTTTCTTGTAATATACTAGTTTTTCTTTCTGATAAGGCTAATCCATGTTTTATACATAAGTCTGTAAATATATCAAGATGCTTTAAATGTAATTCAATGTTATCTGATAAAATTAAAATATCGTCTATGTAAACAAAAATGAAATCATAATTTTTAAATATAATATCCATTTTTCTTTGAAATATTTGAGGAGCATTTTTCAATCCAAAAGGCATTACAAGCCATTCATATTGCCATTGAGGGGTAGAGAATGCAGTGTAAGCAATGCTGTCATGATGCATTTTTATTTGCCAAAATCCACTTTTACAATCAAATTTAGAAAAAATCTTTTTATTTCTTGTCCAATTTATTAGACTTTCTTTATGAGGTAAAAAGTATCCATCAAAAATAGTGTTATCATTTAATCTTTTATAATTTATTACCATCCTAGGCTTACCTCTTGTAATTTCTGCATGTTTTCTTACTAGGAATGCAGGGGAACTATGAGGACTATGGCTAGTTCTTATCAATTTTAAGTCTAAGAGTTCTTTTATCTGAGAGCTAAACTCTTTTTGGTCTTCAAAATTGTATCTCATGGGTTTTACCCTTATTTCTTTATCTTTGTCTTTCATTTCTAATTTTGCGGTTATCTGTTTTTTATTCCAGAATTGTAATGGGTTATCTGTATAACATTGTTTTAACTTATGTTTAATAGTTTCTATATGATTATCTAATTTTCTTAAATTAACTTGATAATCTAGTGGTTCTTCCTTATAATATTCTAAAACTGGAATTCCTTTTTCAAGTTTTGGGTTGTCTTTGTATGCTATATCACCACGCTGGCTTGTGCGAGTTGTAAAATTAATTGGAAATTTCCTTCCGTATGCATTTTTTATCCGTTTAACTACTATAAGGTGATGGCATGGTGTTTTTAATATTATTTGGTATGCTATTATATCAAAAGTAATCTTATTAAATCTTTCTAAAAAATCATTTCCTAGTAGTATATCAGATCCAGCATTATAAAAATAGAATGGTGGACATTTAACCATATAAGATCCTATTAGTATTATTGGATTTTTAATTCCCTTTTTTAAAGGAACTATATCCCTTGAGAAACTAATGCCGTTGCGTGGTGTTAAATCTTCATGATATTCCATTGGAAAACACTCTGGTCTACAAATACATAGACCTGATCCACTATCTATATAGGCAGCAAAGTATTCGGCTTTGTAATCTTTATATGTTATCCCTACAGGAATGTATATACTTCTGGAGCTTGTCATTTAGGAATATATATCAATTTTCCATTGTATGTAATCTTTAACCCGTAAGAGGTTATTTGGTAAGGTTTTACATTTTCTAAAAATGTTAGCCCCAACATAATTTCTAAAGTATTGTTTTCTTCTTCATCTCCTATCAATAATCTTAATGGAATTTTTTCTTCTCCAAATTTAATTATAGTTTCTATTGCTTCATTAATTTCATGTAACTCACCGTTAAAATTTGTATATTGGTGAGGTTCATCTAATGGATATTTCTGTAAATATTTACAAAGTTTATGATTTATATAGTTTCCATTAGCACCTGTATCTATTAGTATATTTATAAGAGAGAACTTTTTACCATTGAAATATTCTCCTTGTATCTTATAATTTTTTTATCTCGTCCTCTTTTTCACTAATTATATCACTAAATCTACTAGAATTAGTCATTCTTGTAAGAGGATGGTTAGTAACACCTTTATCTAAAAAGACTAATCTAGGAGTAATTGGATTAGATGACATTATTGGTTTGTCTTGTAAATCAAGGCTTAAAGGTCTTGAATCTATTTCTTCTATTTTAGGTAGAGTTGGTATTTGTACCTGGCATACATCATTAAATAAAAAAGGAAAATCAATTGTGTCCTTTATACTAAAGCAATCAGAATGATGTGTATTTGATATTGCGTAAGATATCGCATATGTGATAGAATACGGCCTATTATCTTGTTTAAAGAAGTTTTTTCTTTTAAAATCTTGTAGTAAACTTAAAGTTTTATCAAAATCTTTGTCTTGTATATGATAGGAAACTCTTGGATAAATATTGAATTTCAATTTCCCGTATTGTAAATTTCCTCTCAAAATTCCAAGACATGCTTCTTCTCTATTTTGGATTCTATTATCCTTAATTGCTAATTCTATAGGCGTATCTATTCCTTCTTTAAAGGTTGATTTGATAATTATTTGAATGGCTCCCACATGAACCCATCCTAATGTATTTCTTATTTCAGGTTTTATTCTTTGTAATTTCTCCTGAATATCTTTTTTAGATAATAGAGGTAACATAACTTTGTTAGAAGTTATGTTGATATCTAAAGCTCTTTCATGGATATTTAGTCCGTAATAGAGATGATGATTTCTAGGTTGTATTCCTAGTTTTTGTAAAGTATTTATTTTAAATCCTGAATAATTTGACAATGAAAAGTTTTCATGTTGTATCTGTTTTAATTTTCTCTTATCTACTAAAATTTCTTGTTTATATTCTCCCAACTGTTCCTCTTGGGTATCTATTACAGTATTGTCTGTATTACTAGTTGATGCTATATCTAGTTTATTCATCTTCAGATGATGTATATTCTCTTTCAGTTAGAATAAATATACTTTCATCAGAATCTATATTATGAAAATCGTTGATTTGTATAAAATCTCCTTCATTGATCATTTTTTCAATATCATCATCTATTTCAAATATTTTAAGATTCTTATTAAATTTTTTAGGGCATCTGTTTGCATAGTGTCCTTCTTCATGACAAAAGTAACACTTACATTTTTTAGGACTTTTATTTCTTTTATATGTTGGTTTAAAAGTCTTTTTGTATCCTTTTCTTTTATAATATTTAGTTTTTCGTTTCTTAAGAAATCCTTTTCTAAAATGACTCCTTTTCTTGTATTTTCTTTTTATCTTTCTGTAGTAATAAGAACTATCACATCCTATCATTAAGGGCATTTTGGGGTTACTACAACATAACGATATTTTTCTTTTTAATCCTTTACTTACTTTAGCTAATATGGCGTCTGCACACCATTCGCTTAGTTTATCTCTAACATGGGTTATTCTTTTTCCCAAAGTATCGGAGGTTGTTCCTGGGTTATAAGTACTTATTAGTTTTTGCCCCCATGGGTCAGGTATTTTTGCAAAAAATAGGGGTAAAAAGCTACTAGTATCTGGTACTTGATTATAAATATGATAATAATAATCTTGAAAAACACAAATATATCTATCAATTTCACATATATCACATAATTGTAATCTTATTAAAGCTGTAGTATATTTGTCTATTGTAGCTGGGTCTTTTATTATACTAGTGGTAATGCCCGCGCGTTGCAGCGGGTTCGTTACACGAGGAAAATATAGTCAGTATCTTTTTTTGGTACCAGAACTTCTTATGAAGTGGCATATGAAATTCCCGATATTCAAACGTGTTAACGTGTTTCCAAAGATTAAAAGACCGAAAAGATTGATCTAATGTTTTGTTGTTTACCTCTATGTGTGAAATTTCTTTCAATTGCCTATCAGCAAAATAGGCATATAAAGCTCTTAGAACAGCCTGCAATGCACAAATCCATTAAACTCATGTTTGCATTGCACAAATTTTTCAATGGATGAGTTGGGTAACAGGTAATTTACATACGGTTTGGGCCATACCCACCAAAAATAATGTTCATTTGTTTTAAAAATGTAAATAAAAAACTAATACCCTAAATATTATTCAAAAGCTATATTGATATATAAACATGTATTAAAATACACTTTACAAACACGTTTAACCCGTTTTATTTTTAGTTTTTTTTACCCATTTGTGGAGGTAAAATTTTGTGGTTGCCTTGTCTTACCTGGTGAGATACGACTACAACAGGCGCACGTTGTCATTCTAACTCAATAATAACCGGCTCCAACTTGTTATATACACAACTGCAAACTTTTGACGTTGCTTAAAATACCAAAACTTTAAGTAGTTACTTTCTATATTTTCAACAGAGATTTTTCCTTGTATTTGAATTCAGTACCTTTGTATCACATCAAGATACGACTCTCCACGAGGATATCGATACCTGAGTTTGTCTTTCTTCCTTGACCTTTAAAAAAAAGACCATTGAATGGAAAGGTATAAAATTACAAAAAAAAGAAAAAAAAAATCGAATATTTCATATTTAACATACTTGTATTCTTCAGGCATGTTCTTCTTTATTTTTTCATACTTCATACCGTCACATACACCAACATTTATCTTATCAAGTGCACGCCATTGTATCTATAACGTAAAGAAAGTACACAAAATTTACAAATGATAAGTGATCAAAGAAGCAATTTATATAACATGTAAAACTAACCTTGGGAAATCTAACAATTTGATTTGCAGTCAAAATTGTTCGTTGCAATGTGCTTGTCCAAATCTAGGTGCATAAATAAAAAAACAATATAAAACATTGCAAACTTTGTGCAACAAACAAAGAAAATGCAAATAGTAAAATAAGTAATAATTCTTACAAAAGCATTTTTTTGAAGGCAAGATAGTTCATGTAGGCCTTCAATTGAATGTTATAAGAGGAGGAATGATAAGTGATCAAAGAAGCAATTTATGTGACATGTAAAACTAACCTTGGGAAATCCAACATTTGATTTGCAGTCAAAATTGTTCGTTGCAATGTGCTTGTCCAAATCTAGGTGCATAAATAAAAAAACAATATAAAACATTGCAAACTTTGTGCAACAAACAAAGAAAATGCAAATAGTAAAATAAGTAATAGTTCTTACAAAAGCATTTTTTTGAAGGCAAGATAGTTCATGTAGGCCTTCAATTAAATGTTATAAGAGGATGACTTGAATTTCACAATCAATCTCATTCAATTTGATCCTTAGGGTTACGGAACTTGAAGGGACAAGAGGTTAATGATCTATATTTATGAAGGAAGAAGGCAAATGATTGAAGGGTATGGATGGAAGAAGGAGGGTAGTATTGTAAAAGTCTTTTGATATTGTAAAGGAGGAGGTGGATGAAATGTCTATATTACCCTCTTAAGTGTCTTAATTGTCCCATTTATGCCCATAATACCCTTAAATTTCTTGCTTAAATATGTTGTACATGTTGCTTGTTAAGTTGTACGGAAATGCAAATTACATTGTTGTACATCACTCCTCCTTTATAATGTATTATAGATTACCTTCCCCACAAAATTCTATTCTAAAAGCCTCAACGGCTCTTGTTATCATATTGGCTATGCTATTATCTGTTTCAAATATATATTTTTTAGCTTCTTCACTTAGATTTTGCCAAAATCTTAAAGCACTGTTTAACAAAGTTCTTTCTAAAAATCCTTTTATTGTTTCTAAATCCATTTTATTGACAGAAACTGCTATTCTAAAAGCGGTTTCCCATTTATCTATTGCTTCCTCAATATTGTTTATACAATCAATATCTAAGTATATTCCGAAAGGATTAATTGGTTCATTTTTCATAACCTGATATGGTCTATAATTATCTTCATACCTTAGTGTTGATTTTAGTGCAGCATAACCTTGAGTTGGTCTATTAAATTCATTTTTTATTAATATTTTTTCACTTGCACTAGGGGTATCATTTATATTGGGATTTTCTTGGGTTTTTATATTTATAAAGTTATCTCCTAACTCCATCCCTTTTATTTTATCAGTTAAGTTTTCAATTTCAGAATCTTCTATATTAGAAGTTATGTTATTTTCGCTTTCTGTGTCTGAATTCATTTTTAATTTTCTTTATAACCTTTAGGTATCTTCATATTCTGCAAGAGTTGGATTAAAGGATCCTGAAATCTAGATGTTGTTCCTTTATCTTTTTTATCAGTATAAGTATCTTCTAGTAGTTTTATGATTTTGTCTAGTTTAAAAATCATTTGGTCTCCATAAAATATCATTGTTTTTTGTAATTCTATTAAATCTTTATCTATTTTTAAAGAGTTATCACTTTCTTTTAACTTGTTAAAAGTTTGGTCTTCCATTAAGGGGATGGAAGTTGCCGATCAGTGTCGTCATAATCAGAGCAATTCCAATCATACATATCATAATTAAAGTCTTCATCAGATATATAATTACTATCAAAATCAGTATTAGAACTTAAATCTCCGTATTCAATTAAACTTTCTTGTATGTTTAGCCTAATCATATTAATTTCATTGCTTATAAAATTTATGTTTAACAAAATTAAGTTATTAAAATCAATCTCGTTTAAAGAAAAGTTTGACTGTAGAGCCCATGGGGGCAAAAACTAATAAGTACTTATAACCCAGGAACAACCTCCGATACTTTGGGAAAAAGAATAACCCATGTACCAATCCAGGGTAAAACTGTATCCGAAAAGTTTTGTCGGTTCAAAATTTCTATTTCAAGTAGCTGAAAATCTATAAAATTAAAAATTATATCGAAAATATCTAAACTTATTATTTTTATGATCCACATATCAAAATAGTTCAATTAAAGATTTATTAGCATGTATCATTGTTAAGCGTGTTGAAAATGAGATTTAAATTATTTTTAATAGATTCCTTATAAAACCAAGAGTATCAATATATTTAAAATATCTTAAAATTAAAAAGAAGAAGGGTCCAACATGCTTCCGTACCTCGTTCTCGGTTTGACCGAAATATTGTCGGGTTATACTAGGAGGCTTTTTACCAGGCTCTTCCAAACCAAACCTAAGTTGTCTTAGGTAACTCCTCTCTAGCTCCTTCAGCAATATCCAGCACAGTCTGGTTTCGTTTCCTACTTCCGACGTAAAGAGAAAGAAATAGGTTTGTAGTTGGAGATTTTTTTCTTCTTAATAAAGAAATATAGTAAGTATGGACACTCAAAGGAATTTATAAGGAAAGCTTAAAGTTTTATTTCCTCATGGGTATATTACAATGGAAAGAGTTTGAAAGATTAAAATACAAACTAAAGATAAAATACAACTTTTAAAAGTACATATTATTTTCTAAGATGTCTAAGAGCTGATGATCTTTCTCCTTCTCTTTGCCTTCCCTTTTATAATCATCCTTTAAGAGATAAGTTCCAAATTCATCAATGTCTTCTTTGATACGTGTCTCCCCCTTTTTCCTTATATCTTCCACCTGGGTTTTGTTAATGAGAGAGTTTTCTTTTTCAAGGTGTTATGGGAACTTGAACCTCTTTGGATCCTCCACCTTATTTATTCCATTTATGTTATGTCTATCTTGTCATCAATACCAATGACTTATCTTATCGTAGATTTTGTCCTATATCTTTTTAGATTATCTTCTATATTTTTAGAAGAAATCCATATACTTAATCCATGATTAACATTTAATCATTGGAATTTAGGCTATCTTTTGAGGAATCAATACTCATCTTGCCTTTATGATTTGTACAAGATGGGCAAATATCTTTATCGTGTTTTCTGGCTTTGCAGATACGAAATTGAGCCTCAGGACTTGATCTTATATACCCTGTTTCTAATAAATTTATCTTATTTTTTAAAAAGTTTATCGCGGCTTCTGGAGATCTGCGTGCCGGTGCTATCATGATAGGAGAGTTTTTGCTCTCTCCTCCATAGGTTCTAAAGGTACACTCTTATAAAGAGTAGCCTCCATACCTTGTAAAACTATTCTTATTCCAAGAAACCTCCTATAATGTATATCGTCTTCATTAAAGTTTGTAAAATCTTTTCTTATCGTTTGATACTTACAAGAAAACGACTGACATTTTTCTAAATGTAAAAAGTGATATGCAGGATAATAGTAATCGTTGTAAAAATCTGGTCCTGCAGACAAAAACTTTATGGCTAAGGTATCTTTTGGGGTCATTGTAGGATTATTGATGTAACAATTTTTTACTGACGTCACAATCCACCTTGGTAAGTCTGCTAATTCAGGGAAATTTGGTGCTGTTAGGTAAATCATATTGATAGCACCGAAATCATACCAATATCTAATCTCATTAGCAGCTGAACCCTGTAAATAATTGAGTCGGGGATAAATTCCCGTAAAATCTATATACCTAAGATCGGTTTGATCAAGGTTATATAGTTCTATCATCTTCTTTTGTTTCCTGGTAACAGGATCTTGTTGGAAAGGAAATTGTTGGACTAACCTTTCCATAACAGATGTGGAAGCTTGTTGAGGTAATTTTTCAAAATTGTTTATTTTGGTGGTCTGTGGTCTGAAAGAAAAAGATTCCCTTACCTCTTCTTCGTCTTCCTCTTCTTGAATGGGGTCCATTCTATGATCTTCTGGAGTAGGCTGAATGGGGTCCATTCTATGATCTTCTGAAGTAGATGGAACATCTTTTCCAAAACCCGGTGACATATCTAATTTTTCTGTGATTTGATGTTTTATTAAAAACTTTATTTTCATACTATCAAATTCATACATAGTAACTTTGTTGCATATCAGCCTAAAATGGCTTTTAACCAAATTTTTTATTTCACCAATGTGTTCAGGAATGGTTTCCACTATATCTATCAGTTCTCCCATATCTGTTGCAATTTCTTTTATTGCATTTATCTGTTCGTCCATCATCTTTATACGTTTATCGAGCTGTTTACCTAGCTCTTCCTCTTCCATCTCTAGTTAAAAAATCTGCCAAGACATTTTTATCAGACTTTATAATCTCAATATCAAAATTATATTCAGATAAAAGGGTTTGCCATCTTATAAGTCTTTTGTACTCAGGCCTAGACGGTAAATTATTCTTTATAAAAGCCTTTACCTGGGTGTTATCGGTTCTTAATAAGAATTTGTTTGGTAGTAGGAAATAATAAAGTTTCTGCCAGCTCCTAATTACTGCTAACAATTCTTTTTCATTTATATGATATCTTGATTCAGTGTCACTAAAAGTTCCTGAACAATATCTACAAATGCTTTCACCAACTTTTTCTTGTTCAGAGTTATAATCTATCTTTTTTAGTATTCCACTCCAATAGTACTCTGAGGCATCTGTCTCTAAGATTAAATTATCTTTTTCTTTTGGTAATTGTAATTTTGGTAAACCTTTACAGTATTCTTTTATCTTTTTTACTTGTTCTTCTAAGTTTTTATCGAAACTAAATATCTTATCCTTTTTAAGTAAAGCTTGAAAAGGCTTTCTCAAAAGGGCCAAATTTTCTATAAAATCTGAAGCATAGTTTAATATACCAAGAAAACTTTGTACTTGTTTTTTATCGATTAATTTGTCAGGAAAAGCTGTTATTTTTTTCAAGGATATGGCTCTGAAGTTCTATTCCTTTACCATCAATTTTCATTCCTAAAAAGTCTATGTTTTCTTGTAATATACTAGTTTTTCTTTCTGATAAGGCTAATCCATGTTTTATACATAAGTCTGTAAATATATCAAGATGCTTTAAATGTAATTCAATGTTATCTGATAAAATTAAAATATCGTCTATGTAAACAAAAATGAAATCATAATTTTTAAATATAATATCCATTTTTCTTTGAAATATTTGAGGAGCATTTTTCAATCCAAAAGGTATTACAAGCCATTCATATTGCCCTTGAGGGGTAGAGAATGCAGTGTAAGCAATGCTATCAAGATGCATTTTAATTTGCCAAAATCCACTTTTACAATCAAATTTAGAAAAAATCTTTTTATTTCTTGTCCAATTTATTAGACTTTCTTTATGAGGTAAAAAGTATCCATCAAAAATAGTGTTATCATTTAATCTTTTATAATTTATTACCATCCTAGGCTTACCTCTTGTAATTTCTGCATGTTTTCTTACTAGGAATGCAGGGGAACTATGAGGACTATGGCTAGTTCTTATCAATTTTAAGTCTAAGAGTTCTTTTATCTGAGAGCTAAACTCTTTTTGGTCTTCAGGATTGTATCTCATGGGTTTTACCCTTATTTCTTTATCTTTGTCTTTCATTTCTAATTTTGCGGTTATCTGGTTTTTATTCCAGAATTGTAATGGGTTATCTGTATAACATTGTTTTAACTTATGTTTAATAGTTTCTATATGATTATCTAATTTTCTTAAATTAACTTGATAATCTAGTGGTTCTTCCTTATAATATTCTAAAACTGGAATTCCTTTTTCAAGTTTTGGGTTTTCTTTGTATCCTATATCACCACGCTGGCTTGTGCGAGTTGTAAAATTAATTGGAAATTTCCTTCCGTATGCATTTTTTATCCGTTTAACTACTATAAGGTGATGGCATGGTGTTTTTAATATTATTTGGTATGCTATTATATCAAAAGTAATCTTATTAAATCTTTCTAAAAAATCATTTCCTAGTAGTATATATCAGATCCAGCATTATAAAAATAGAATGGTGGACATTTAACCATATAAGATCCTATTAGTATTATTGGATTTTTAATTCCCTTTTTTAAAGGAACTATATCCCTTGAGAAACTAATGCCGTTGCATGGTGTTAAATCTTCATGATATTCCATTGGAAAACACTCTGGTCTACAAATACATAGACCTGATCCACTATCTATATAGGCAGCAAAGTATTCGGCTTTGTAATCTTTATATGTTATCCCTACAGGAATGTATATACTTCTGGAGCTTGTCATTTAGGAATATATATCAATTTTCCATTGTATGTAATCTTTAACCCGTAAGAGGTTATTTGGTAAGGTTTTACATTTTCTAAAAATGTTAGCCCCAACATAATTTCTAAAGTATTGTTTTCTTCTTCATCTCCTATCAATAATCTTAATGGAATTTTTTCTTCTCCAAATTTAATTATAGTTTCTATTGCTTCATTAATTTCATGTAACTCACCGTTAAAATTTGTATATTGGTGAGGTTCATCTAATGGATATTTCTGTAAATATTTACAAAGTTTATGATTTATATAGTTTCCATTAGCACCTGTATCTATTAGTATATTTATAAGAGAGAACTTTTTACCATTGAAATATTCTCCTTGTATCTTATAATTTTTTTATCTCGTCCTCTTTTTCACTAATTATATCACTAAATCTACTAGAATTAGTCATTCTTGTAAGAGGATGGTTAGTAACACCTTTATCTAAAAAGACTAATCTAGGAGTAATTGGATTAGATGACATTATTGGTTTGTCTTGTAAATCAAGGCTTAAAGGTCTTGAATCTATTTCTTCTATTTTAGGTAGAGTTGGTATTTGTACCTGGCATACATCATTAAATAAAAAAGGAAAATCAATTGTGTCCTTTATACTAAAGCAATCAGAATGATGTGTATTTGATATTGCGTAAGATATCGCATATGCGATAGAATACGGCCTATTATCTTGTTTAAAGAAGTTTTTTCTTTTAAAATCTTGTAGTAAACTTAAAGTTTTATCAAAATATTTGTCTTGTATATGATAGGAAACTCTTGGATAAATATTGAATTTCAATTTCCCGTATTGTAAATTTCCTCTCAAAATTCCAAGACATGCTTCTTCTCTATTTTGGATTCTATTATCCATAATTGCTAATTCTATAGGCGTATCTATTCCTTCTTTAAAGGTTGATTTGATAATTATTTGAATGGCTCCCACATGAACCCATCCTAATGTATTTCTTATTTCAGGTTTTATTCTTTGTAATTTCTCCTGAATATCTTTTTTAGATAATAGAGGTAACATAACTTTGTTAGAAGTTATGTTGATATCTAAAGCTCTTTCATGGATATTTAGTCCGTAATAGAGATGATGATTTCTAGGTTGTATTCCTAGTTTTTGTAAAGTATTTATTTTAAATCCTGAATAATTTGACAATGAAAAGTTTTCATGTTGTATCTGTTTTAATTTTCTCTTATCTACTAAAATTTCTTGTTTATATTCTCCCAACTGTTCCTCTTGGGTATCTATTACAGTATTGTCTGTATTACTAGTTGATGCTATATCTAGTTTATTCATCTTCAGATGATGTATATTCTCTTTCAGTTAGAATAAATATACTTTCATCAGAATCTATATTATGAAAATCGTTGATTTGTATAAAATCTCCTTCATTGATCATTTTTTCAATATCATCATCTATTTCAAATATTTTAAGATTCTTATTAAATTTTTTAGGGCATCTGTTTGCATAGTGTCCTTCTTCATGACAAAAGTAACACTTACATTTTTTAGGACTTTTATTTCTTTTATATGTTGGTTTAAAAGTCTTTTTGTATCCTTTTCTTTTATAATATTTAGTTTTTCGTTTCTTAAAAAATCTGCCTTTTCGGATACAGTCACGTGTCGTTCATAATAATAATAATAATAATAATAATAATAATAATAATAATAATAATAATAATAATAATAATAATAAATATTAGTAATAATAATAATAATAATAATAATAATAATAATAATTTGGGTACTTCCATTGGCATACAACTGCCGAACATAAAGATAATCTCTAAGTCACCAATACTTCTATGGTTATCTTATGGTTGAGTTCATTTGTAAATCCACCATGTTTGGAACGATCTTTAAGTTATAAATGCTTTTATGATTATTTCCAATCGTTTGTTAATTGGTTCGTATTTCATACTTCTCTTTTTTTATTATTATTATTATTTCATCTTACCAAGATCCAATCCTAGTTCCAAATCTGAATTTTTCTTCACCTTTAGTCATCATTTTACCTTCTGTACTTATTCCGAGACTTATACATATTCCTTTTAATGGTCTCCACCTCGCCACCACCACTGAAGCACCGTCACCCCCGCACAACGACAACCTACCGCATAAAACTGACACAAACAATTATGTCCCGAATAAAATCCTCAGGCAGTTGTTACCTCTGTTGACGGGAAGCTAACCTTTATCGTTAAGCAACACCCGAACCCAAACCAACGCCTATCTGTGGAAAAATATGACATACAAACATCCCAATCCAGGGTAAAACTGTATCCGAAAAGTTTTGTCGGTTCAAAATTGCTATTTCAAGTAGCTGAAAATCTATAAAATTAAAAATTATATCGAAAATATCTAAACTTATTATTTTTATGATCCACATATCAAAATAGTTCAATTAAAGATTTATTACCATGTATCATTGTTAAGCGTGTTGAAAATGAGATTTAAATTATTTTTAATAGATTCCTTATAAAACCAAGAGTATCAATATATTTAAACTATCTCAAAATTAAAAAGAAGAAGGGTCCAACATGCTTCCGTACCTCGTTCTCGGTTTGACCGAAATATTGCCGGGTTATACTAGGAGTCTTTTTACCAGGCTCTTCCAAACCAAACCTAAGTTTTCTTAGGTAACTCCTCTCTAGCTCCTTCAGCAATATCCAACACAGTCTGGTTTCGTTTCCTACTTCCGACGTAAAGAGAAAGAAATAGGTTTGTAGTTGGAGATTTTTTTCTTCTTAATAAAGAAATATAGTAAGTATGGACACTCAAAGGAATTTATAAGGAAAGATGTAGTATATTTGTCTATTGTAGCTGGGTCTTTTATTATATTACCTTCCCCACAAAATTCTATTCTAAAAGCCTCAACGGCTCTTGTTATCATATTGGCTATGCTATTATCTGTTTCAAATATATATTTTTTAGGTTCTTCACTTAGATTTTGCCAAAATCTTAAAGCACTGTTTAACAAAGTTCTTTCTAAAAATCCTTTTATTGTTTCTAAATCCATTTTATTGACAGAAACTGCTATTCTAAAAGCGGTTTCCCATTTATCTATTGCTTCCTCAATATTGTTTATACAATAAATATCTAAGTATATTCCGAAAGGATTAATTGGTTCATTTTTCATAACCTGATATGGTCTATAATTATCTTCATACCTTAGTGTTGATTTTAGTGCAACATAACCTTGAGTTGGTCTATTAAATTCATTTTTTATTGGTATTTTATCACTTGCACTAGGGGTATCATTTATATTGGGATTTTCTTGGGTTTTTATATTTATAAAGTTATCTCCTAACTCCATCCCTTTTATTTTATCAGTTAAGTTTTCAATTTCAGAATCTTCTATATTAGAAGTTATGTTATTTTCGCTTTCTGTGTCTGAATTCATTTTTAATTTTCTTTATAACCTTTAGGTATCTTCATATTCTGCAAGAGTTCGATTAAAGGATCCTGAAATCTAGATGTTGTTCCTTTATCTTTTTTATCAGTATAAGTATCTTCTAGTAGTTTTATGATTTTGTCTAGTTTAAAAATCATTTGGTCTCCATAAAATATCATTGTTTTTTGTAATTCTATTAAATCTTTATCTATTTTTAAAGAGTTATCACTTTCTTTTAACTTGTTAAAAGTTTGGTCTTCCATTAAGGGGATGGAAGTTGCCGATCAGTGTCGTCATAATCAGAGCAATTCCAATCATACATATCATAATTAAAGTCTTCATCAGATATATAATTACTATCAAAATCAGTATTAGAACTTAAATCTCCGTATTCAATTAAACTTTCTTGTATGTTTAGCCTAATCATATTAATTTCATTGCTTATAAAATTTATGTTTAACAAAATTAAGTTATTAAAATCAATCTCGTTTAAAGAAAAGTTTGACTGTAGAGCCCATGGGGGCAAAAACTAATAAGTACTTATAACCCAGGAACAACCTCCGATACTTTGGGAAAAAGAATAACCCATGTACCAATCCAGGGTAAAACTGTATCCGAAAAGTTTTGTCGGTTCAAAATTGCTATTTCAAGTAGCTGAAAATCTATAAAATTAAAAATTATATCGAAAATATCTAAACTTATTATTTTTATGATCCACATATCAAAATAGTTCAATTAAAGATTTATTAGCATGTATCATTGTTAAGCGTGTTGAAAATGAGATTTAAATTATTTTTAATAGATTCCTTATAAAACCAAGAGTATCAATATATTTAAAATATCTCAAAATTAAAAAGAAGAAGGGTCCAACATGCTTCCGTACCTCGTTCTCGGTTTGACCGAAATATTGCCGGGTTATACTAGGAGTCTTTTTACCAGGCTCTTCCAAACCAAACCTAAGTTGTCTTAGGTAACTCCTCTCTAGCTCCTTCAGCAATATCCAGCACAGTCTGGTTTCGTTTCCTACCTCCGACATAAAGATAAAGAAATAGGTTTGTAGTTGGAGATTTTTTTCTTCTTAATAAAGAAATATAGTAAGTATGGACACTCAAAGGAATTTATAAGGAAAGCTTAAAGTTTTATTTCCTCATGGGTATATTACAATGGAAAGAGTTTGAAAGATTAAAATACAAACTAAAGATAAAATACAACTTTTTAAAAGTACATATTATTTTCTAAGATGTCTAAGAGCTGATGATCCTTCTCCTTCTCTTTGCCTTCCCTTTTATAATCATCCTTTAAGAGATAAGTTCCAAATTCATCAATGTCTTCTTTGATACGTGTCTCCCCCTTTTTCCTTATATCTTCCACCTGGGTTTTGTTAATGAGAGAGTTTTCTTTTTTCAAGGTGTTATGGGAACTTGAACCTCTTTGGATCCTTTACCTTATTTATTCCATTTATGTTATGTCTATCTTGTCATCAATACCAATGACTTATCTTATCGTAGATTTTGTCCTATATCTTTTTAGATTATCTTCTATATTTTTAGAAGAAATCCATATACTTAATCCATGATTAACATTTAATCATTGGAATTTAGGCTATCTTTTGAGGAATCAATACTCATCTTGCCTTTATGATTTGTACAAGATGGGCAAATATCTTTATCGTGTTTTCTGGCTTTGCAGATACGGAATTGAGCCTCAGGACTTGATCTTATATACCCTGTTTCTAATAAATTTATCTTATTTTTTAAAAAGTTTATCGCGGCTTCTGGAGATCTGCGTGCCGGTGCTATCATGATAGGAGAGTTTTTGCTCTCCCCTCCATAGGTTCTAAAGGTACTCTTATAAAGAGTAGCCTCCATACCTTGTAAAACTATTCTTATTCCAAGAAACCTCCTATAATGTATATCGTCTTCATTAAAGTTTGTAAAATCTTTTCTTATCGTTTGATATTTACAAGAAAACGACTGACATTTTTCTAAATGTAAAAAGTGATATGCAGGATAATAGTAATCGTTGTAAAAATCTGGTCCTGCAGACAAAAACTTTATGGCTAAGGTATCTTTTGGGGTCATTGTAGGATTATTGATGTAACAATTTTTTACTGACGTCACAATCCACCTTGGTAAGTCTGCTAATTCAGGGAAATTTGGTGTTGTTAGGTAAATCATATTGATAGCACCGAAATCATACCAATATCTAATCTCATTAGCAGCTGAACCCTGTAGATAATTGAGCCGGGGATAAATTCCCGTAAAATCTATATACCTAAGATCGGTTTGATCAAGGTTATATAGTTCTATCATCTTCTTTTGTTGCCTGGTAACAGGATCTTGTTGGAAAGGAAATTGTTGGACTAACCTTTCCATAACAGATGTGGAAGCTTGTTGAGGTAATTTTTCAAAATTGTTTATTTTGGTGGTCTGTGGTCTGAAAGAAAAAGATTCCCTTACCTCTTCTTCGTCTTCCTCTTCTTGAATGGGGTCCATTCTATGATCTTCTGGAGTAGGCTGAATGGGGTCCATTCTATGATCTTCTGAAGTAGATGGAACATCTTTTCCAAAACCCGGTGACATATCTAATTTTTCTGTGATTTGATGTTTTATCAAAAACTTTATTTTCATACTATCAAATTCATACATAGTAACTTTGTTGCATATCAGCCTAAAATGGCTTTTAACCAAATTTTTTATTTCACCAATGTGTTCAGGAATGGTTTCCACTATATCTATCAGTTCTCCCATATCTGTTGCAATTTCTTTTATTACAAAATTCTCCCATGGCATAGCATATGCCTCCCCAATACCCATATTCTGGGTGATGCCATTCCACCAAGTCAATGCCACATCCTGGAATAATGCAGCAGCATACTTAACCCGATCTTCTGGGAGACAGTTACACATCAGAAATACTGACTCCACTTTCTCCAGCCACCTAAGCAAGCTCACCGCACCCTCAGTGCCAGAGAATTCTTGGGGCTTACAGTCCCGGAACATCTTGTAGGTGCACATGGGTGGGGGTGGGTCAACAGGACCACCTGAAATGAAACGTATGAGAAACCACGAATAACGTAAACAAGGTTCACCAATGAGGCAAAGAAAATGGATAAATCAACTTACCACCACCGTTGTGCCCTAACTGAAAGGCAGCTTGGAGCAAGTTGTTCAGATCAGCCTGCGATAGGTTAATACCTCCACCACGACCACCAGCACCACCGCGACCACCACCACGTCCACCATTGCGACCACCTCCACGTCCTCCTCGTACTCCAGACATGATTCTGGCAGAAAGAACGAGAAAATTTAGTTTCGCAGTTAAAGATAACCACTAATGTTCACAAGATCAAAGCTAGATCCAATCCAGGACTATCCCCTCAAACCCAGAGCTCACTAGGGCTTCCATGCATTTCGGTTTATGATTTTGTGTGCACCCAAAATGATAAACCGCTCTACATGGTCCTCCAAGTGTTCTCCTAGTTCAAAGTTCAAATCACCGAACATAGACTCTTAGCTACACACCGTAATACTACGGTAGTTTATGACAGGTGTTTCTATTGGAGTGCGAAAGGGAGATGTCCGAGCCTTGGACAAATCTCAAGAGCACACGAGTTACTCCAATAGACTACACTGCCTAGAAAACAAGTAACCCAACCTAAGATAGAACGGATGATGTAACGTAGAAAGACCAACGATTTAGAGACACCCCGACAAGACCATACGTAAACCACTATAACGTTTAGTACCATGTGATCGTCTAGTGTGTGCGACTCGGCTATAGACTAGACTCTACATGCAGTCCTAGTTCACTATAACCTGGCTCTGATACCAATCTGTCACACCCCCAAAATCCACTTGCGGAGTTTTACCGCGAGGTGCATGACAAACCAGGATCCAAACCAACGATCACAATAAACAAGTCTAAATGAATATAAATGCAATTTCAAAACATAGTTTAAAATCCCGTTTACAGCGGAAGCTTATTCAAAATAGTATCTCAACAATGAAATAATAGTTCAACGTTTATAAGACCATGCAACCCTAGTTAGACGCCGTGCAGACGCGTGCGCCCTAGTCCAGTCATGCTACCTTAGCGACCTGAGAAAACATGTAAAAGTTTACGTCAGCACAAAAATGCTGGTGAGTTTACAGGTTTTGTATCCAAGTACCAAGTCCACCTGTCCATACTATAACATATCGAAAACCAGTATACGCTAGCTAGGCGTACGTTATGTTACTACCACGATTGGAAAACCATTACTAACTCGAATACCAGATGTTATGCCCGAAAAGTACCAGTTGTTCCTGTTGTTCCTGTTTGAGACAATATGCACTCGCCCGGCCCTCCAAGCCGACGAGCGGGGTTGGTCACTCCCAATAGCGCTATTCACATTTCCCCGTTGTGCAAACCCGCACATTCATGGTTCCCCCCGGGACTTCCAAAGATCGTGTAGTACACAATAGAAACCCATAGTATGACAGTAGTTACCAAATAATCGTTTTAACACATGTTTTCTCCCCCGAAAGTATGAAACCAGTTTAAAAGAGGGGCCGTAAACTCACCTTAAGTTGCGTTACTCCTTAACCCGAGTAAACTCAGCTGCTATGCTAGTCCCGTAAAGCGGCGACCTAACATATGACAGTTACAAGTACTTAGACTAATAACCCGCAGGTTAATTAGTCCCTAGATGTCCAGACCATAACCAAGTTCGTTTGAAAACACCGTGACTGTTTAACTGACCCAAAGTACGAGACTCGACATCCCATTGGTGACCCGAGACTCCCCGCGTTATGTTTAGAGCTGATTGCATATAAGTTCATGTGATTAGGGCTGATTGCATATAAGTTCATGTGATTAGGGCTGATTGCATATAAGTTCATGTGATTAGGGCTGATTGCATATAAGTTCATGTGATTAGGGCTGATTGCATATAAGTTCACGTGATTAGGGCTGATCGCATGTAAGTTCATGCGATTTGGGGCTGATCGCATGTATGTTCATGCGATTTGGCCCTGATTGCATGTAAAACTGGCGATTAGCAATCCTAATCGCCTGTAACCTTGCTGTTCCAGTTTTTCGCGCGTTTAACGCTCCAAATCAGATCCAGAACGTGTGTAACTACCCAATATCATCCCAAACACTATCCTAAACATGTTTCAACCAAAACCCTTCGTTTTGCCTCGTATTATCAGCCCTGCATGCAATCACGTAATCCAAACACCATACACATAGCATGCAATCATCATACTAACATGCATAACAATAACCCTAATAATCAATTACTCAGATATCATCATCATAACATTAATATTATTCTGATTTAACCTAGAAACATGTTAATCCATCATTATGAATCATAAAAACCCTAGCTTTCTAATCATAAACACCCATAACACATGTATACTAGTTATAATCCGATTAACAACCCTTATTAACGATTTTCAGAAAGCTTTTTCGTTTTAGAACAGGTCTGGACCATTAGGTATTGATTAAAAACGTTTATAAAGATTCATGGATGGAAACCAAACCTTAGAATTGTGAAAGAATGAAAGATTATGCTTGAATCCTTGTGTTTTGATCAAAAATCGCGTTCCAGAGGTTGTGTGTGTGTTGGGGCAGGTTATGGGACGACTAGGGTTTGTATAATGAATTTTATGAGGTCAAGTATGGTATTTATAGTCGTTTTTAGTCGTCCAGCACGTAACATGCGATTATGCAGCTTTACACGCGATCAGGAAGCCTAATCGCATGTAAGTTCATGCGATTGGGGCCTAATCGCATGAACAGTCATGCGATCAGTCCCCCTAATCGCCCCTAAGGTCCCCAGTCGCCCCTCCTATAGGCGATTGGGCTATCCTGATCGCCTATAGGGGCCTGTTTCGTGTGTTTTGCGCGTTAAACCCCGTTTTAACATATGTTAACACATATTAACGTACCGACAAGTCACATAATGATTGTAAACACATAACACAAGTAAATACACATATTCACACTCGTTCACCAATTCCCGGGACTCGAGACTCGTATGTTCCGTATGCCCTGACGATCCTACAAATCGTCACCGTTTGCACACTTGGTTAAGGACTGACATCTAATGAACCTCTAGACCAACATCCAATGATCCTCTAGACTAAACCGATAGTTTCCGAACCATAACCCGACTTAACTAACCCAGTTAAGTACAATATACGCGTGACTCGCTAAGGTAGACTTTTATCTATACAACGTTGTTAACCAGAATTTGCCGGGTGTCACAGTAACTTTGTTGCATATCAGCCTAAAATGGCTTTTAACCAAATTTTTTATTTCACCAATGTGTTCAGGAATGGTTTCCACTATATCTATCAGTTCTCCCATATCTGTTGCAATTTCTTTTATTGCATTTATCTGTTCGTCCATCATCTTTATACGTTTATCGAGCTGTTTACCTAGCTCTTCCTCTTCCATCTCTAGTTAAAAAATCTGCCAAGACATTTTTATCAGACTTTATAATCTCAATATCAAAATTATATTCAGATAAAAGGGTTTGCCATCTTATAAGTCTTTTGTACTCAGGCCTAGACGGTAAATTATTCTTTATAAAGCCTTTACCTGGGTGTTATCAGTTCTTAATAAGAATTTGTTTGGTAGTAGGAAATAATAATGTTTCTGCCAGCTCCTAATTACTGCTAACAATTCTTTTTCATTTATATGATATCTTGATTCAGTGTCACTAAAAGTTCCTGAACAATATCTACAAATGCTTTCACCAACTTTTTCTTGTTCAGAGTTATAATCTATCTTTTTTAGTATTCCACTCCAATAGTACTCTGAGGCATCTGTCTCTAAGATTAAATTATCTTTTTCTTTTGGTAATTGTAATTTTGGTAAACCTTTACAGTATTCTTTTATCTTTTTTACTTGTTCTTCTAAGTTTTTATCGAAACTAAATATCTTATCCTTTTTAAGTAAAGCTTGAAAAGGCTTTCTCAAAAGGGCCAAATTTTCTATAAAATCTGAAGCATAGTTTAATATACCAAGAAAACTTTGTACTTGTTTTTTTATCGATTAATTTGTCAGGAAAAGCTGTTATTTTTTTCAAGGATATGGCTCTGAAGTTCTATTCCTTTACCATCAATTTTCATTCCTAAAAAGCCTATGTTTTCTTGTAATATCCATGTTTTATACATAAGTCTGTAAATATATCAAGATGCTTTAAATGTAATTCAATGTTATCTGATAAAATTAAAATATCGTCTATGTAAACAAAAATGAAATCATAATTTTTAAATATAATATCCATTTTTCTTTGAAATATTTGAGGAGCATTTTTCAATCTAAAAGGCATTACAAGCCATTCATATTGCCCTTGAGGGGTAGAGAATGCAGTGTAAGCAATGCTATCAGGATGCATTTTTATTTGCCAAAATCCACTTTTACAATCAAATTTAGAAAAAAATCTTTTTATTTTTTGTCCAATTTATTAGACTTTCTTTATGAGGTAAAAAGTATCCATCAAAAATAGTGTTATCATTTAATATTTTATAATTTATTACCATCATAGGCTTACCTCTTGTAATTTCTGCATGTTTTCTTACTAGGAATGCAGGGGAACTATGAGGACTATGGCTAGTTCTTATCAATTTTAAGTCTAAGAGTTCTTTTATCTGAGAGCTAAACTCTTTTTGGTCTTCAGGATTGTATCTCATGGGTTTTACCCTTATTTCTTTATCTTTGTCTTTCATTTCTAATTTGGTGGTTATCTGGTTTTTATTCCAGAATTGTAATGGGTTATCTGTATAACATTGTTTTAACTTATGTTTAATAGTTTCTATATGATTATCTAATTTTCTTAAATTAACTTGATAATCTAGTGGTTCTTCCTTATAATATTCTAAAACTGGAATTCCTTTTTCAAGTTTTGGGTTTTCTTTGTATCCTATATCACCACGCTGGCTTGTGCGAGTTGTAAAATTAATTGGAAATTTCCTTCCGTATGCATTTTTTATCCGTTTAACTACTATAAGGTGATGGCATGGTGTTTTTAATATTATTTGGTATGCTATTATATCAAAAGTAATCTTATTAAATCTTTCTAAAAAATCATTTCCTAGTAGTATATCAGATCCAGCATTATAAAAATAGAATGGTTGACATTTAACCATATAAGATCCTATTAGTATTATTGGATTTTTAATTCCCTTTTTTAAAGGAACTATATCCCTTGAGAAACTAATGCCGTTGCATGGTGTTAAATCTTCATGATATTCCATTGGAAAACACTCTGGTCTACAAATACATAGACCTGATCCACTATCTATATAAGCAACAAAGTATTCGGCTTTGTAATCTTTATATGTTATCCCTACAGGAATGTATATACTTCTGGAGCTTGTCATTTAGGAATATATATCAATTTTCCATTGTATGTAATCTTTAACCCGTAAGAGGTTATTTGGTAAGGTTTTACATTTTCTAAAAATGTTAGCCCCAACATAATTTCTAAAGTATTGTTTTTCTTCTTCATCTCCTATCAATAATCTTAATGGAATTTTTTCTTCTCCAAATTTAATTATAGTTTCTATTGCTTCATTAATTTCATGTAACTCACCGTTAAAATTTGTATATTGGTGAGGTTCATCTAATGGATATTTCTGTAAATATTTACAAAGTTTATGATTTATATAGTTTCCATTAGCACCTGTATCTATTAGTATATTTATAAGAGAGAACTTTTTACCATTGAAATATTCTCCTTGTATGTTATAATTTTTTATCTCGTCCTCTTTTTCACTAATTATATCACTAAATCTACTAGAATTAGTCATTCTTGTAAGAGGATGGTTAGTAACACCTTTATCTAAAAAGACTAATCTAGGAGTAATTGGATTAGATGACATTATTGGTTTGTCTTGTAAATCAAGGCTTAAAGGTCTTGAATCTATTTCTTCTATTTTAGGTAGAGTTGGTATTTGTACCTGGCATACATCATTAAATAAAAAAGGAAAATCAATTGTGTCCTTTATACTAAAGCAATCAGAATGATGTGTATTTGATATTGCGTAAGATATCGCATATGTGATAGAATACGGCCTATTATCTTGTTTAAAGAAGTTTTTTCTTTTAAAATCTTGTAGTAAACTTAAAGTTTTATCAAAATCTTTGTCTTGTATATGATAGGAAATTCTTGGATAAATATTGAATTTCAATTTCCCGTATTGTAAATTTCCTCTCAAAATTCCAAGACATGCTTCTTCTCTATTTTGGATTCTATTATCCATAATTGCTAATTCTATAGGCGTATCTATTCCTTCTTTAAAGGTTGATTTGATAATTATTTGAATGGCTCCCACATGAACCCATCCTAATGTATTTCTTATTTCAGGTTTTATTCTTTGTAATTTCTCCTGAATATCTTTTTTAGATAATAGAGGTAACATAACTTTGTTAGAAGTTATGTTGATATCTAAAGCTCTTTCATGGATATTTAGTCCGTAATAGAGATGATGATTTCTAGGTTGTATTCCTAGTTTTTGTAAAGTATTTATTTTAAATCCTGAATAATTTGACAATGAAAAGTTTTCATGTTGTATCTGTTTTAATTTTCTCTTATCTACTAAAATTTCTTGTTTATATTCTCCCAACTGTTCCTCTTGGGTATCTGTGACACCCGGCAAACTCAGGTTAGTAACGTTGACTAAACTAGTAAGTCTACCTTAGCGAGTCATGCATATTACGTCCTTAACAAGGTCAGTCGAGTCGGTACGATGATTCGGGGGAATCATCGGGAGTCGTTATGATGATCCGCGGGGTCATCGGGAGTCGGTCCATAACTATGGGTACAAGGATCGGCGATTCGTGGAATCGCCGGGTCTAACGCACACACGAGTCTCGAGTCCCGGGAATTGGTGAACGGATGTAAACGTGTTGGATATCATGCATTATATGTTTGGAATCATTATGTGACTTATCGGTATGTGAATACGTGTTTAAATATGTTAAAATAGTGTTTAACGCGCCGAAAACCCATTCCAGCATCTTATAGGCGATTAGGAGCCTGGGGGGACTCCTAATCGCGTGAATAGCACACGAGTACAAAGGGAATGGGGCGAGTAGGTGGCCAATCGCATGAATAGTAGCGATTAGGGCCCCTACTCGCGAGTAGGTGGCTAATCGCGTGAGCATAGAGGCGATTAGGCCCCTACTCGCCTGATCTGGGTCCCTAATCGCGTATACTGCAGGGCTCGGGTCAAAACACCTATAAATAGAACCCTTAACTCCCCAAACACCTCTAGAACAACCCTAGCAGCTCCCAAGTCGCCCACACACCTTAGAACACCTCTGGAACTCATTTTGCTACAAAAATCACCATCCCCAAGCTTACACACCTTTCTTTGGCAAAACCCAAGGTGTGTTCTTCATCCCTAACCTTTGTAAGGTTGTTATTTTGAGTTCCCCTAAAGTTCCAGACCTTGTTTTACCAAATGTGTCTTTAAAAACCTTTCAAAAGAGTCTTAAACCAAGTTTACACCTTAATGCTTGTTATATGTGAAGTTTACATGCATATGTTGGTCTTATTGGTGATTTTAACATGAATGTTTTCAAGATATGATTGTACTTCTGTTATGTAGAGGTCATTAGGAAGGTTGTCTTAGAATCTTAGCCATTATTATGGTATTTTGAAGAAAATGCATATTTTGACCCATTTGTATGTTCTTGAGGATTTAGGATGATTATGGTGTGATTGTTGATGCAATGTTGTTAGGATTCACACTAGGAAGATGTTAGATCAGAGATTTTATGAGTTACATGTTGTAGAGTTTGAAATCTGATTATTTCCATTTAAGGAAAGATAAGGTTGGTAGAAGAAACCTAGTACTTTGCCATTTTAGGAAATAATTGCATCGAACATGTTAGATCAGTGATATGTTGGGGGTTTTTGCTTGAAATGGGTTGGTGAATGATTTAGGTTTGATATTGGGTGTTGTTGCATGTTTCGGATCTGATTTGGAGGGTTTAACGCGCGAAAACTCGTTGTACAGCAGCTGCAGGCGATTAGACATCCTAATCGCCTGAGCTAAGGGCGATTATGCAGGTTTAAAGGCGATTGGGACCCTACTCGCCTGATACATCAGGCGATTAGGCCCCTAATCGCCTATAGGCTATTGCCTACTCGCGTGTAACCTTCCTAATCGCATGTACTGCTGTCGTGAACGCGTTTTGACATCCCAGAACACGATTTGACACCTAGGAACATGTTAGGAACCCCGGGATACACCCAATGACTTAGTAAGACGTGTTCGGACCTGTTTATGCGTTAATTGGACATTATGCTAGACTAGGTGAATTGTTGCGCGTGCTAAGTGTTTAATTGCATATGTTGCATGATGTCTTGCATTTATCTAACACGTGGGATGTCGGGTCACCAATGGGATGTCGGGTCTTGTCTGGCACGGTCGGCTTAACAGTTAAAAGTGTTTTCAAACGTTTATGGTCACGGTCTGGACATTCGGGGACTAGTTAGCCTGCGGGTTATTAGTCCAATACTTATACGCATCTTATGATAGGTCGCCGATATCTGGGGCTATCATAACATAATCACTTAACTATTTTCAAGTAACGCAAACCAGGTGAGTTTCACAGCCCCACTTTTACTGTTTTGCTTTTGGGGGAGAAACATGCTTTGTACGAACTATTTAAAGGTCATGTTATACTATGGGCACTTTATGTTACTATACGGCTTTTATGGAAAGTCCCAGGGGGAAACCATGAATGTGCTGGCACGCACAACGAGGGAAATGTGGATAGATCTATTGGGCCTCACAAACCCCACTCGACGGCGGGGCCGGGCGGGTGCATATTGTCTCTACCTATCGGGTTACCGAGGCATCGGTAGCCCAGTCATTCTGGGCTGGTATCAACTTTTGGAAACGTTTAGTAATGGGTTCCCAACCGTAGTAGTAAAAACACTTAACGTCTAGCTAACGTTCTCATGACATAGTATTAACGGGAATGATCTTTGTAAAAACTTGTGACAACACTTTATAAAAGAAAACCTGTGAACTCACCAGCATTATATGTTGACATTTTTGGCATGTTTTCTCAGGTCGCTAAGGTAGCGGTTATCGGACTAGGCGCACGAGGTCATGCACGGCGTCTATTATTTTGAAACATATTAAACAATGTCTTTGTAAACAATGATATGTCTTTTGGTTGTAAACAAGAATGCTTCCGCTGCTGGTTTACAGCTCAAAGCATTATATTTTGGTTTTAAATATAATCTTGAATGCATGTTTGTTGTATGTTTATTGTGATCGTTGACTGAGATCCTGGTGTGTCACGCGCCTCGCGGTAAAACCCCGCACGTGGAATTTGAGGGTGTGACAGATTGGTATCAGAGCCAACGGTTATAGTGAACTGAGACTGCATGTAGAGTCTAGTCTATAACTGAGTCGCACACACTAGACGGTCACAATTAGTCGAGTCTTAGCAAGTGGGTAACAATATGACTTGTCGGGGTGTCGGTGTCATCATCTACTACGCTACATCATCTATTTACTTCTTATCATCCTATTCCTTGACTCGTCCTTACTTTGATCCGATGGCGAACGATATACTATTGAACTCTCTTGACGGCAGTGTGCATTGGGGTAGCTTCGGCGTACTCTTGAGATCTGTCCAGAGATTTGGACATCTCCCCTCTATGCCCTAATGAACACGCCCGTTCTTATGCATATTATATTGTACTTATACTTATGATAATATCATGATTGGGCGCTAGTGTTCGGTGACTTGAACTTCAAACTTAAAGCGCGCCTGGAGGACCATGTGGAACAGTTTATCATGTCGGGTGCACACGAGATCATAAACTGTGATGCATGGGATCCCTGGCGGACTTTGGGCTTGGACGGATGGACCCGAGCTGGGCTCTATCTAGTTTCTTGAAATTCCTAATGGGTTATACCACAGGCAAGCCTAAATCTTTTGTTTCATGTTGTGACAGAAGATGTCGGGAGCTCGTGGAGGTCGCAGGGGCGGCCGTGCTGGCGGTCGTGGTGGCGGCCGTGGTGGCGGCGGTGGCCGCGGGAACATTAATATGACCCAAGCTGAGCTGGATAATCTGACGCAGCAGCACGTGAATATTGCTTTGGCTGCATTCCAAGCCGCTCATAATGCTATGGGTGGTACGTCGATTCTCATCTATTCTATCTCGTTCTGGGGCACTTTACCTTTTCTTGATACTCACCTGTGTGTCTGTTCCAGGTGGTGCTGTCAATCCTCCTCCATCCCAGTGTTCTTACAAAAAGTTTATGGATTGTAAGCCTCACAACTTCAGCGGCACTTAAGGGGCAGTGGGACTGCTCCGATGGTTGGAGAAAATCGAATCTGTCTTCTCGATGTGCAACTGCCCGGAGGGCGACCGGGTGAAATATGCTTCTGCGACCCTGGAGGGTCAAGCCTTGACTTGGTGGAACTCCACCACCCAGACTATGGGCATTGGGGAAGCCCACGCCATGCCCTGGGCAGAATTCATTCAGCTGCTGAAAAATGAGTACTGCCCGAGGGATGAGATCCAGAAGCTCGAGCATGAAGTCTGGAACCATAAGATGGTGGGTTCCGAGATTGAAGCTTATACTGCTAGGCACAATGAGTTGGAGGTGTTGTGCCCCGATCTGCACACACCTGAATATCGAAGGATTGAGCATTACGTCGCTGGGTTGGTACCAGAGATTGCTGGGTTAGTTGTTGCGGGTAATCTCACTGTTTATTCTGAGGTAATTCGGTCAGCTCACAGGCTGACCAACATGAAGGTGACTGAAGGGGTCTTGCCTCCTCGAGGCGCTACTGTGAAGGCTTCTGATGGTAACAAACGGAAGTGGGAAGCTGTGGGGAAAGGCTCGAGCTCGGCTCAGCCTCAGCAGGTAAAGAAGTCTGATATTGGGGGATCATCGTCTGAGCAGAAACCAGGGGGTTATATTGGGAAGAAGCCGAAATGTGACCAGTGTGGATTTCACCACAACGGTCGTTGCGAGGACCGGAACCGTTGCCACAGGTGCCAAAAGCATGGGCACCAGGCAAAGGATTGCAGGGTTAATCTTCAGGGTAACCGGAACCCTCCTGCTACACCTACTCCGGCTCCTCCTGTCGCTGCTCCCCAGGGAAATCAGGGAAAACAGGGGTGCTACAATTGTGGTGAACTTGGTCACTACTAGCGGGACTGCCCCAAGTTGAAGCAGGGTGAAGCCGGGAAGAATGGGGCGGGTAATGGAAACAACGGAGGCGGAGGCAGGAATGCTCGCGCCTTCGTGATTGGTTCGAGCGGTGCTCGACAAGACCCCGACACTGTTACTGGTACGTTTCTCCTCGATAATCGTTATGCTACGGTTTTATTCGATTCTGGTGCCGATAAGAGTTTCATATCTCTTGGGTTTAGTCAATTGATTGATAGGGTACCTACACCTTTAGAGGCTAAGTACTTGATAGAATTGGCTGATGGTAAGAAAGTTGAGGCGACGCACGTCCTTAGGGAGTGTCGCCTTGAGTTGTCAGGTTACTCTTTCCCTATTGATCTTATGCCGGTGTCCTTGGGTAGTTTCGATGTTGTCGTGGGTATGGATTGGTTGTCCCTGTATCATGCCGAGATCGTTTGTTTTGATAAAGTCATTCGACTTCCTCTCCCTGATGGAGAAATTTTGTTGGTGCACGGTGAGAAGAGCGGGGTCCCGTTGAGTATCATTTCGTGTATGAAAGCCTATAAGTATCTTCGGAAGGGGTATTCTGCCATTCTGGCACTTGTTTCGGTTTCGTCGGAAGAGGAGAAGAAGATTGAAGATATTCCTGTTGTCCGCGACTTTCCCGATGTATTTCCTGAAGACTTACCTGGTCTTCCTCCTTATCGCCAGGTCGAATTTGGTATTGAACTTGCTCCGGGTGCGGCCCCTATTGCTCGTGCCCCTTATCGTCTTGCACCTCCCGAGATGCAGGAATTATCGAACCAGTTGCAGGAGCTGTTAGAGAAGGGCTTCATTCGGCCTAGCTCATCCCCGTGGGGAGCCCCTATTCTGTTTGTCAAGAAGAAGGACGGAAGCCTGCGGATGTGTATCGACTACCGGGAATTGAATAAGGTTACCATCAAGAATCGCTATCCTCTTCCCCGCATCGATGACTTATTTGACCAGCTTCAGGGTTCTAGTTTCTATTCGAAGATTGATTTGAGGTCGGGGTACCATCAGTTGAGGGTTCAAGAAGCTGACATTCCGAAGACCGCCTTTCGAACTCGCTATGGCCATTTTGAATTCCTGGTCATGCCTTTTGGTCTCACCAACGCACCTGCCATCTTTATGGATCTGATGAACCGTGTTTGCAAGCCTTATCTTGATAAGTTTGTGATTGTCTTCATTGATGATATCCTAGTCTATTCTAAGAACGAGGTGGACCACCAGGAACACCTACGTCTTGTTTTGGAACTTCTGAGGCGGGAACAGCTGTACGCTAAGTTTTCCAAGTGTAGCTTCTGGTTGCGTGAAGTTCAATTCCTTGGTCATGTTGTTAATGAGAAAGGAATTCACGTTGACCCCGCAAAGATTGAAGCCATTAAAGACTGGGAAGCACCAAAGACGCCATCTGAGGTGCGGCAATTCCTAGGCCTTGCAGGTTATTACCGTCGTTTTATTAAGGGATTTTCGAAGATTGCTCAACCCCTCACCTCGCTTACCCAGAAGGACAGAAAGTTCGACTGGGGTGATTCGCAGGAGTCGGCCTTCCAGTTGTTAAAGGCTAAACTCTGTTCTGCTCCTATCTTGTCCTTGCCTGAGGGTACGGACGATTTTGTGGTTTATTGTGACGCTTCTATCCGGGGTCTTGGTTGTGTACTGATGCAGCGCGAGAAGGTCATCGCCTATGCTTCTCGTCAGCTTAAGGTTCATGAGAAAAACTATCCCACCCATGATCTGGAGTTGGGTGCGGTGGTCTTTGCTTTAAAGATTTGGAGGCATTACTTGTACGGTACCAAATGCACTATTTACACCGATCACAAGAGCCTCCAGCATATCTTTGATCAGAAGGTGTTGAATATAAGACAACGTCGTTGGGTCGAGCTTCTTAATGACTACGAGTGCGCTATCAAATACCATCCTGGCAAGGCGAATGTGGTCGCAGACGCCTTGAGCAGGAAGGAAACGGCTAAACCTCGTCGTGTTCGAGCTCTTCAGCTCACTATCCATTCCGGCTTACCTGATCGAATCCGTTCAGCGCAGCAAGAAGCCTTGAAGGAGGAAAACCTTAAGGCTGAAACCATGCATGGCGCTGATAACCACCTTGAACTCAGATCCGATGGGTTACACTATTTCGCTGAACGTATTTGGGTTCCTTTATTTGGGGGCTTGCGGGAGCTTGTTCTCGATGAAGCTCACAAGTCCCGGTACTCTATTCACCCTGGCTCCGATAAGATGTATCAAGACTTGAAGATAGTTTATTGGTGGCCGAACATGAAGGCGGACGTGGCTTCGTACGTGAGCAAGTGCTTGACCTGTGCCAAGGTCAAAGTTGAGTATCAAAAACCATCCGGCCTTCTGCAACAGCCTGAAATCCCCGAGTGGAAGTGGGAGCGGATTACGATGGACTTTGTGACCAAACTCCCGAAATCGCCCAGTGGTTGCGACATGATCTGGGTAATTGTCGATAGGTTGACAAAGTCTGCGCACTTCCTCGCTATCAAAGAGACCGATGGTCTCGAGCGCCTGGCACGGTTATATCTCAAGGAAGTGGTCTCTCGGCACGGGGTGCCTGTCTCTATTATTTCTGATCGTGATCCTCGGTTCGCCTCTAACTTTTGGAAGTCTTTGCATAAGGCTCTGGGTACTCAGTTAGACATGAGCACAGCATACCATCCGCAAACTGACGGTCAAAGTGAGCGGACAATCCAAACGCTAGAAGACATGCTTCGGGCATGTGTGATCGATTTTGGTAAGGGGTGGGAGAGTCATTTACCGTTGGTGGAATTCTCCTACAACAACAGTTACCATTCTAGCATCAAGGCAGCTCCGTTCGAGGCTCTTTACGGGCGGAAATGCCGGTCTCCTCTTTGTTGGGCCGAGGTGGGTGAGAGTCAACTCACCGGCCCGGAACTTGTGTACGAGACTTCCGAAAATATCGTACAAATCCGTAACCGCATGGCAGCAGCTCGGGATCGTCAAAAGAGCTATGCCGATCGTCGTCGCAAGCCTTTGGAGTTTGAGGTTGGCGACAGGGTTTTGTTGAAGGTATCTCCGTGGAAGGGCGTTATACGTTTTGGGAAACGGGGCAAATTGAATCCTCGGTATGTGGGACCGTTCGCAATCCTGGAACGGATTGGACCGGTAGCATACAGGCTTGATCTGCCGGCTGAGCTCAGTAATGTTCATAACGTCTTCCATGTTTCTAACTTGAAGAAGTGTTTGGCGGATGAATCTTTGGTTGTTCCTCTCGAAGAGATCAAGGTGGATGATCGTCTACGTATCGTGGAGGAACCGGTTGAAATTCTTGACTATAAAATCCGTAGCCTTCGCCGGAGTAAAATCCGCATTGTTAAAGTCCGTTGGAACTCTAATCGTGGACCGGAGTTCACGTGGGAACGGGAAGATCAAATGAAGGCTAAGTATCCCCATTTATTTCCTAAGCGCGCGTTCGAATCAAGACATGTCTCTGCTGAAGCTGAATGAATCTCGGGTCGAGATTCCTTTCAACAGGGGGATGATGTGGCAACCGGAAAATTTTTCTTCTCTTTCGTCTCTTCCTTTTTGGCCTTGGGCAATTTTCGGGACGAAAATTCTTTCAACAGGGGGATGATGTGACACCCGGCAAACTCAGGTTAGTAACGTTGACTAAACTAGTAAGTCTACCTTAGCGAGTCATGCATATTACGTCCTTAACAAGGTCAGTCGAGTCGGTACGATGATTCGGGGGAATCATCGGGAGTCGTTATGATGATCCGCGGGGTCATCGGGAGTCGGTCCATAACTATGGGTACAAGGATCGGCGATTCGTGGAATCGCCGGGTCTAACGCACACACGAGTCTCGAGTCCCGGGAATTGGTGAACGGATGTAAACGTGTTGGATATCATGCATTATATGTTTGGAATCATTATGTGACTTATCGGTATGTGAATACGTGTTTAAATATGTTAAAATAGTGTTTAACGCGCCGAAAACCAATTCCAGCATCTTATAGGCGATTAGGAGCCTAGGGGGACTCCTAATCGCGTGAATAGCACACGAGTACAAAGGGAATGGGGCGAGTAGGTGGCCAATCGCATGAATAGTAGCGATTAGGGCCCCTACTCGCGAGTAGGTGGCTAATCGCGTGAGCATAGAGGCGATTAGGCCCCTACTCGCCTGATCTGGGTCCCTAATCGCGTATACTGCAGGGCTCGGGTCAAAACACCTATAAATAGAACCCTTAACTCCCCAAACACCTCTAGAACAACCCTAGCAGCTCCCAAGTCGCCCACACACCTTAGAACACCTCTGGAACTCATTTTGCTACAAAAATCACCATCCCCAAGCTTACACACCTTTCTTTGGCAAAACCCAAGGTGTGTTCTTCATCCCTAACCTTTGTAAGGTTGTTATTTTGAGTTCCCCTAAAGTTCCAGACCTTGTTTTACCAAATGTGTCTTTAAAAACCTTTCAAAAGAGTCTTAAACCAAGTTTACACCTTAATGCTTGTTATATGTGAAGTTTACATGCATATGTTGGTCTTATTGGTGATTTTAACATGAATGTTTTCAAGATATGATTGTACTTCTGTTATGTAGAGGTCATTAGGAAGGTTGTCTTAGAATCTTAGCCATTATTATGGTATTTTGAAGAAAATGCATATTTTGACCCATTTGTATGTTCTTGAGGATTTAGGATGATTATGGTGTGATTGTTGATGCAATGTTGTTAGGATTCACACTAGGAAGATGTTAGATCAGAGATTTTATGAGTTACATGTTGTAGAGTTTGAAATCTGATTATTTCCATTTAAGGAAAGATAAGGTTGGTAGAAGAAACCTAGTACTTTGCCATTTTAGGAAATAATTGCATCGAACATGTTAGATCAGTGATATGTTGGGGGGTTTTTGCTTGAAATGGGTTGGTGAATGATTTAGGTTTGATATTGGGTGTTGTTGCATGTTTCGGATCTGATTTGGAGGGTTTAACGCGCGAAAACTCGTTGTACAGCAGCTGCAGGCGATTAGACATCCTAATCGCCTGAGCTAAGGGCGATTATGCAGGTTTAAAGGCGATTGGGACCCTACTCGCCTGATACATCAGGCGATTAGGCCCCTAATCGCCTATAGGCTATTGCCTACTCGCGTGTAACCTTCCTAATCGCATGTACTGCTGTCGTGAACGCGTTTTGACATCCCGGAACACGATTTGACACCTAGGAACATGTTAGGAACCCCGGGATACACCCAATGACTTAGTAAGACGTGTTCGGACCTGTTTATGCGTTAATTGGACATTATGCTAGACTAGGTGAATTGTTGCGCGTGCTAAGTGTTTAATTGCATATGTTGCATGATGTCTTGCATTTATCTAACACGTGGGATGTCGGGTCACCAATGGGATGTCGGGTCTTGTCTGGCACGGTCGGCTTAACAGTTAAAAGTGTTTTCAAACGTTTATGGTCACGGTCTGGACATTCGGGGACTAGTTAGCCTGCGGGTTATTAGTCCAATACTTATACGCATCTTATGATAGGTCGCCGATATCTGGGGCTATCATAACATAATCACTTAACTATTTTCAAGTAACGCAAACCAGGTGAGTTTCACAGCCCCACTTTTACTGTTTTGCTTTTGGGGGAGAAACATGCTTTGTACGAACTATTTAAAGGTCATGTTATACTATGGGCACTTTATGTTACTATACGGCTTTTATGGAAAGTCCCAGGGGGAAACCATGAATGTGCTGGCACGCACAACGAGGGAAATGTGGATAGATCTATTGGGCCTCACAAACCCCACTCGACGGCGGGGCCGGGCGGGTGCATATTGTCTCTACCTATCGGGTTACCGAGGCATCGGTAGCCCAGTCATTCTGGGCTGGTATCAACTTTTGGAAACGTTTAGTAATGGGTTCCCAACCGTAGTAGTAAAAACACTTAACGTCTAGCTAACGTTCTCATGACATAGTATTAACGGGAATGATCTTTGTAAAAACTTGTGACAACACTTTATAAAAGAAAACCTGTGAACTCACCAGCATTATATGTTGACATTTTTGGCATGTTTTCTCAGGTCGCTAAGGTAGCGGTTATCGGACTAGGCGCACGAGGTCATGCACGGCGTCTATTATTTTGAAACATATTAAACAATGTCTTTGTAAACAATGATATGTCTTTTGGTTGTAAACAAGAATGCTTCCGCTGCTGGTTTACAGCTCAAAGCATTATATTTTGGTTTTAAATATAATCTTGAATGCATGTTTGTTGTATGTTTATTGTGATCGTTGACTGAGATCCTGGTGTGTCACGCGCCTCGCGGTAAAACCCCGCACGTGGAATTTGAGGGTGTGACAGTATCTATTACAGTATTGTCTGTATTACTAGTTGATGTTATATCTAGTTTATTCATCTTCAGATGATGTATATTCTGTTTCAGTTAGAATAAATATACTTTCATCAGAATCTATATTATGAAAATCGTTGATTTGTATAAAATCTCCTTCATTGATCATTTTTTCAATATCATCATCTATTTCAAATATTTTAAGATTCTTATTAAATTTTTTAGGGCATCTGTTTGCATAGTGTCCTTCTTCATGACAAAAGTAACACTTACATTTTTTAGGACTTTTATTTCTTTTATATGTTGGTTTAAAAGTCTTTTTGTATCCTTTTCTTTTATAATATTTAGTTTTTCGGTTCTTAAGAAATCCTTTTCTAAAATGACTCCTTCTCTTGTATTTTCTTTTTATCTTTCCGTAGTAATAAGAACTATCACATCCTATCATTAAGGGCATTTTGGGGTTACTACAACATAACGATATTTTTCTTTTTAATCCTTTACTTACTTTAGCTGATATGGCGTCTGCACACCATTCGCTTAGTTTATCTCTAACATGGGTTATTCTTTTTCCCAAAGTATCGGAGGTTGTTCCTGGGTTATAAGTACTTATTAGTTTTTGCCCCCATGGGTCAGGTATTTTTGCAAAAAATAGGGGTAAAAAGCTTCTAGTATCTGGTACTTGATTATAAATATGATAATAATAATCTTGAAAAACACAAATATATCTATCAATTTCACATATATCACATAATTGTAATCTTATTAAAGCTATAGTATATTTGTCTATTGTAGCTGGGTCTTTTATTATATTACCTTCCCCACAAAATTCTATTCTAAAAGCCTCAACGGCTCTTGTTATCATATTGGCTATGCTATTATCTGTTTCAAATATATATTTTTTAGCTTCTTCACTTAGATTTTGCCAAAATCTTAAAGCACTGTTTAACAAAGTTCTTTCTAAAAATCCTTTTATTGTTTCTAAATCCATTTTATTGACAGAAACTGCTATTCTAAAAGCGGTTTCCCATTTATCTATTGCTTCCTCAATATTGATTATACAATCAATATCTAAGTATATTCCGAAAGGATTAATTGGTTCATTTTTCATAACCTGATATGGTCTATAATTATCTTCATACCTTAGTGTTGATTTAAGTGCAGCATAACCTTGAGTTGGTCTATTAAATTCATTTTTTATTGGTATTTTATCACTTGCACTAGGGGTATCATTTATATTGGGATTTTCTTGGGTTTTTATATTTATAAAGTTATCTCCTAACTCCATCCATTTTATTTTATCAGTTAAGTTTTCAATTTCAGAATCTTCTATATTAGAAGTTATGTTATTTTCGCTTTCTGTGTCTGAATTCATTTTTAATTTTCTTTATAACCTTTAGGTATCTTCATATTCTGCAAGAGTTGGATTAAAGGATCCTGAAATCTAGATGTTGTTCCTTTATCTTTTTTATCAGTATAAGTATCTTCTAGTAGTTTTATGATTTTGTCTAGTTTAAAAATCATTTGGTCTCCATAAAATATCATTGTTTTTTGTATTTCTATTAAATCTTTATCTATTTTTAAAGAGTTATCACTTTCTTTTAACTTGTTAAAAGTTTGGTCTTCCATTAAGGGGATGGAAGTTGCCAATCAGTGTCGTCATAATCAAAGCAATTCCAATCATACATATCATAATTAAAGTCTTCATCAGATATATAATTACTATCAAAATCAGTATTAGAACTTAAATCTCCGTATTCAATTAAACTTTCTTGTATGTTTAGCCTAATCATATTAATTTCATTGCTTATAAAATTTATGTTTAACAAAATTAAGTAATTAAAATCAATCTCGTTTAAAGAAAAGTTTGATTGTAGAGCCCCCGCGAAGGAAATTTGCGTGGCTCTGAACGCACCGGACTGTTCCGACCCGACCGGCACGTGAACGCACCGGACTGTTCCGACCCGACCGGCACGTGAACGCACCGGACTGTTCCGACCCGACCGGCACGTGAACGCACCGGACTGTTCCGACCCAACCGGCACGTGAACGCACCGGACTGTTCCGACCCGACCGGCACAGTGAACGAACTGGACTGTTCCGACCCGACCGGCACGTGAACGAACCGGACTGTTCCGACCCGACCGGCACAGTATTATTATTGTATTTATTATTATAATATATTATTATTATTATTATTAATATTATTATTGTATTTATTATTATTATTATTACTAATATTATTTATTATTATTATTATTATTATTATTATTATTATTATTATTATTATTATTATTATTATTATTATTATTATGAACGACACGTTTACGAATGAAAACAGTCACGTGAACGAACCGGACTGTTCCGACCCGACCGGCACAGTATTATTATTTTATTTATTATTATTATTATATATTATTATTATTATTATTGTATTTATTATTATTATTATTACTAATATTATTTATTATTATTATTATTATTATTATTATTATTATTATTATTATTATTATTATTATTATTAATATTATTATTATTATGAACGACACGTTTACGAATGAAAACAGTCACGTGAACGAACCGGACTGTTCCGACCCGACCGGCACGTGAACGCACCGGACTGTTCCGACCCGACCGGCACGTGAACGCACCGGACTGTTCCGACCCGACCGGCACGTGAACGAACCGGACTGTTCCGACCCGACCGGCACAGTATTATTTTTGTATTTATTATTATTATATATTATTATTATTATTATTGTATTTATTATTATTATTGTATTTATTATTATTATTATTATTATTATTATTATTATTATTATTCTTATTATTATTATTATGAACGACACGTTTACGAATGAAAACAGTCACGTGAACGAACCGGACTGTTCCGACCCGACCGGCACGTGAACGCACCGGACTGTTCCGACTCGACTGGCACGTGAACGAACCTGACTGTTCCGACCCGACCGGCACAGTATTATTATTGTATTTATTATTATTATTATATATTATTATTATTATTGTATTTATTATTATTATTATTATTGTATTTATTATTATTATTATTATTATTATTATTATTACTAATATTATTATTATTATTATTTATTATTATTATTATTATTATTATTATTATTATTATTATGTACGACACGTTCACGAATGAAAACAGTCACGTGAACGAACCGGACTGTTCCGACCCGACCCGACCGGCACGTGAACGCACCGGACTGTTCCGTCCCTACCGGCACGTGAACGCACCGGACTGTTCCGACCTAACCGGCACGTGAACGAACCGGACTGTTCCGACCCGACCGGCACGTGAACGAACCGGACTGTTCCGACCCGACCGGCACGTGAACGAACCGGACTGTTCCGACCAGACCGGCACGTGAACGAACCGGACTGTTCCGACCCGACCGGCACAGTATTATTATTGTATTTATTATTATTATATATTATTATTATTATTGTATTTATTATTATTATTATTGTATTTATTATTATTATTATTATTGTATTTATTATTATTATTATTATTGTATTTATTATTATTATTATTGTATTTAAATATTATTATTATTATTACTAATATTATTTAAACGAACCGAAACAATCCGACCCGACAAGCCCGTTAAAAGACATAAACATAACCAATACGATTTTTAAGAACGTAAAGAGTGTTTAAATATTTTTACAAATTTCACATATCTAACTTAAATCTTGTACTTCAGGACTTTGATTGGTGTTCTGTTTCTGGAAAACTAATTCTTTGTACATATTGATTTGATCTTCAAACATTGTTTCCCATTCCGTACCACGCTCCCTTCTAAAAGCAGTCCAAACTGTATTCGGGGGAGGCATTGGATATGATCCTTCAAGCTTTATGTTGATGTAATGTCGATCCACGAAGCAAACTGCTACCGTCTGAATAGGCGGCATAGAACAACTTGGGCCTAAAAATAGAGGGAAAACTGTATCAGAACCTCTAATGTCGAGTGTATGAAAAACAACTCCATATCTCTGTGCAATGAGAAACCCCGCTTCCGGCGTCGTCATCCAATGCTCTTCTAGGGCATCTCCCACCCCTCTAAAAGAAATGCTATCGCAGAGACTCTGATAATGGCCTTCGTTATTCGGATCAAATATTGACCTCCACAAGCCTTCGTTATTGCGCAACTCGAGTAGCATTTGGGATCGGACAACCAGATGTTCATTTTTACCTATCCCTAACCCCACAGCTACCGCTCGAAAACCGCAATGACCATCAGGTCTCACATCCGTTATTTTAGATATATATGGGTGAAACACAGATGGAATTCTATCCCCATATGTCCTTACTAAGTTCTCTGACTTTTTTGTCCGCGGAAGCTTTGGGAAATTGAATTTATCCCAAATGCTACCCCCCTGGGACGATGACGGTATGTAAGAGCTGTGACGGTGAAGCTCGTAAGGAGGGCATGGCTGGGACTGGGAAGGTCGTACGAGGTCCTCCTGTGATGGTACGAATGAGCTGTGCCGGGGAAATTCAAACTCCTCGTCGGACCCACTTTCTTCAACCGGCATATGCAAGCTCTTTCTTGCAGATTGTTCTCTCTTGTGTTCTTGCTGCTTCTTGGTTGGACGACAACGGGTTTTCTTTTGCACAACAGGCGGTTTATTGGGGGAGTAGTTGCCTGTGACGATTTGTGCAAATTTGTCCAGGTAGTTTAATTGGGCAAAAACTGGTTTTGTATCAATCGTTTCCTTTAATTCTGCCCACACCTTATCTACATTTATATCTTCGCAACCAGTCTTCGCAGGTTTGAAGTCAAGCTTCCTCCAGAACACGTCTATCGAGAACAAATGGATTTCCTGACCTGAAAAAATAACATATGTTATAAAGTTAAGTCATGTAATAAATTATGTAGTAAAATCATATGGACACTAGTGCTAATTACCGTTAATTTGTAACTGCTCGAGACGACAGGCACATGGCAAAGCACAACTATTATAAAGTTGGCATCCACAAGTGTTATTGTAACAGCGCATGGACGTTTGAAGACGGTCGATCTCTTCGTATATCAACTGAAGAGCATGTTTGCTAACCTTTCGAAGTAACTTTTCAAGCAATGGCTGCTTCTTGTGGTGGTTCATTGTTTTTCTTAGGCTTTCTTCAAAACCTTTTTTAATGTCTCTATATTGCTTATCCACCATTTGATCAACGGACTTCACAATTGTCGACAACGAGTTGCGATTGCTTGGAAGGTAACTTTTAATTTTGGCATGCATGCCCTCAACTCTGTTGGTAGTGGTCTGGCGGAAGTTCAGCGTTTGGTTAGTCCATGCTGACACAAACTTTTGACGGAACCGGTCCAACCAGTTATTCTTCGTGTAGGAAAAAACGTCTGAAAAATATAACCAAAACTTGTCAGGCGTGTGTATGTAAACAAGTACGTATGTAATTATGTAAAGATACTTACCTAGCCGATCCATCTTTTCCAGATATGACTGAAATTGCCCCAAATTGTATTCGTATAGGGTTTCCGTCGCAGAGTCACACAACCACCAAAACATTCGAACAAATTCCTTCCACTCCTTATCCGTGAACTCCTTCTTGCTGTTCCTGTTGATATTCTGCGAGATATGAAACCGGCATAGATACTTGTACGCCTTTGGGAAAACCACACCACACGCGTTCATCAGCGCAAGGTCCCTGTCTGTCACAATCACTCGCGGCTCCATACATTTGTCCAACATAGACATTATCCTCTCCAACAGCCAAATGTAGTTATCAATCCTCTCAGAAGAAATAAGCGCATGGGCAATCGAAAACGACTGGTTTGTCGACGCCATACCCATTACCTGAACAAACGCCATATTGTACATGTTTGTATTGTAGGTGGCGTCAATCATCAGCACATGCGGGAATGCGCACCACATAGTATGTGAATGTTTGTGAACGAAGAAAATATCCTTGAGAGCCTTCGTGGTTTCATCCGCACGCGTGTAGTAGGTGAATCCTCTCTCCCTCTGAAAGTATTCGAGGTGCCCCATTGCACCTTTGGGAATGACTCCCTTTCCAGCATTCATCATCTGAGCCGCATTGTGTATATCTTTCAGGGTAATCTTTTTCTTCGGGTTCTTTGAAACGATCATTCTCCAGATGCTACGCTTGGGAACATCATTCTCTGTCATCTCCCCGACCAGTTGTCTGTCATCCACAGAAAGCCTTCTGGCATACGGGTGACCCTCTAAGTGTTCAAAGGGAGTGTGGTTGTGCGTCGGGTTTTTCACCTTTAACCTCCAAACCCGTGTCCGAGATTCAAACACCCCTGTCAACTTAAACGGGCAGCCAATTTTTTTGCTACCCGTCTTCCTCACCAAAGCCACACTCTTATGCTCCCCCCCAAGAGTGCATTGAAATACAACCTTAACAAAAATAAGTTTATTAGAAAATAAGTTTTTTTATAATTTTTTTAAATAAATAATTAAGAAAGTTTTTTTTATAATTTTTTTAAATAAATAATAATAATAATCGTAATAATAATAATAATAATCGTAATAATAGTAATAATAATAATAATCGTAATAATAATAATAATAATAATCGTAATAATAATAATAATAATAATAATAATAAAACTAATAATAATAATAATAATAATCGTAGTAATAATAATAATATTAATAATAATAATAATAATAATAAAAATAATAATTATAATAATAATAATAATAATAGTAATAATAATAATAATAATAATAATAATAATAATAAATACAACAATAATAATAATAATAATAATAATAATAATAATAATAATAGTAACAATAATAATAATAAATACAATAATAATAATAATAAATACAATAATAATAAAGTTTATTAATTAAAAATTAACAATACTCGTAGCAAAGGAGAAACGTAATCCTAAAGGTGTGTGACTCGAAAACCACTGGTGCACCCGTAGGGAATTAACCTTGACCAACGATAAAACACGTGTTTTTAGTAATTAATTTATAAGCTAAGTTTATTGTTGCTTTTTAAATAACAATTTATAAAATACGCATTTGTTAATATCTTAAAAACAATAGTGACTGAAATATATACATTCACGAACTGTTCTCCTCTTTTCTTCGATCTTTTTATAACTATGACGTCACCATTTGCCATTCCCGTATCATGTACCCAATCGACCAACTCAACGCGTGTCGAAAATGTCCGGTCAGTCTCGAACCAAAGGTTGATCGGGTTAGGTCCTTCCTCCTGATCTTCTACCCGTTTCTCATCGACAGCGCTGTCTTCATAGTGCGTACAGTCTTGTTCTTCAAATGTGTAATCACCACCGTTAGCGTCGTAAGTATAACCGTAGGCAGGTTGACTAGGCTCATCTTCAAATTCATACGGGTCCTTCCACTGTGTATTCAAGTCCAGTTCTACCGCATTGTCACGGTAACGAATGCCAGACTGACCCTCCTCGACACTACTAGACCGACCCTGCCCGACATTATATGACGGACCCTGCTCGACATTATATGACAACCCCTCCTCGACATTATTATTATTATTAGAATCGTAAGAATCACCGAAAATAAAGTCGTAATACGACATATTATATATGTTGTGGACAAAGAATTGAAATCGAACGAGTTTATAATGAAACCTAATGAAATCGAATGAATTTATAGCCAAAATCTGATGGGACCAGGCGCCTCGCTTAGGCCAAAGCGAGGCGCCTGGGTAATTAATTCGAGAGAGTATCAGGCTTAACGGTTAATCAGGGTTAATCAAACTCTCAGCCGCCTCGCTTAGGCCTAAGCGAGGCGTCTGGAATAATAGTTTTCAGAGGAATCTGAAGCTTTATGTCTAATCAGGCAGTCAGGCGCCTCGCTTTGGCCAAAGCGAGGCGCCTGACTGCCTGATTAGACATAAAGCTTCAGATTCCTCAAAACTATTATTCCAGGCGCCTCGCTTAGGCCTAAGCGAGGCGGCTGGCTTAAGGGGTTTATTTAGAAGTTTGGGGGGTTTAATTAGAACGACCTAAAAATAATGGTAAAGCATTGTGAGAAAATTTAGCTTTATTACTCAAAATCAAATTTGGAGAAATTATTGTAAAAAGTCCCCTTGGAATCCTCGCCAGGAATTCCACAGTAAGTTTTGAAAATTGTTCTTTTGAAACATAAGTCGTTCCTTTGGAACATAAATGAAAATCCCTGCATGAGCCTATAACCAACCCTAGGCTAGTATGTGCCTCACAAAGATCGTGCTCTCGCTACGATGCCAACTAGCAGCTGGTTATAGTAGCAAATAGTTGTGAGGACTTGACTGTACAATTGAATGATGACGAGGACTCTCTAACCCTTAGAAGTGTGACCAAGGGCAATTCAGTCCTATGAAATAAACCAGGACAATCCAGTCCTTTGAAATAAACAAGGACAAACTAGTCCCCTAAAATGAACAAGGACAACCCCGTCCTTAGCGATAACTTATGCATGTTTGCAATTCACATTTACTTGTATAAAACTAGTCTGTTTTGATGTTAACTTTGTATAAACCATTTATGAGAATCGAAATCCATTTGTTAATATGGCTTAAGAAATACATAAACTATTTATTATCAAATGCTTTTTCGAAACTTGCATGCTCCCCCCCCCCCCCCCCCCCCGAAAACATTTACAAAACAACAAAAAGTAGGGTCATTAACTCACCTTGAATCTGTGTGAAAGCTAGCAGAGTAAACTCAAAATACTTGATCCGTCCTACACGCGTCCTATGTACAAGAGACATCTTAGGTCCATGTTCTATGGTTTGTCTCGCATGTTGTTCACCCAACTTATAGTATACTTTTGTTAACTTAGTGGATTATTGGTGACTTTGAGAAAGTGTTTAGGCATAGACAATTGAAAAAGTGTGAATTATCATGTCATGATTCCTAGAATAGTTATCCTTTAACACTTTTACTTGGATATTATAGTGATGTACTTTATAGAATCATGCACCTATATTATTGTACTATTACACTCATTCGCACATATATAAACTTACATACCACCCGCATACATACATACATATATATAGTCACACATAAATATATATATATATATATATATAACACATCTATGTTAGTACATGTATGGATGTGTTTAAAATGATAAGGGCATTTTGGTAATATCATACACGACTAGGTCCTTGGGCAGGACTAGCTTTGCTAGTCGTGTGGGAATCAAGCTAACTAGCTTGCTAGTCGCCCCACCTAGTCATGTAGGAGAAAGCTAGTCGCCCTGAGGGTGTTGAACGACTAGCAGCATGTATAAATACTTGCAATGATTGCTCCAATCAATTCAGATGTCATTTCACACATTCCAAAGTCAGGTGTCATAGGTTTTTAGGTCTGGGATTGTATTGTACACTCGTTCTCTGTTATTAATATGATTACAACCTTTAAACCATCTTGCGTGTGTGTTTTTGGTATCCCATTCTTGTTTTTGTTGGCGTTTTTGTTATCCAAACGTCGTCTAGAGGATTCTGCACTCTAGACGAACTAGCTCGTGATAGTCTGGTTGTCCGAAAACCATCCTAACAATCTATGTATATTCATGTACTTGACACACACACACACACACACACACACATAAATGTTAATGTTCATAGAATCATCACACATACACACACATATATGAATATGTTTCGACACATTTACATCAACATTTATGTTTACGGAGTCATTACACTTATATACATAAACATTTGTTTTACACATACGCATACACATATATACTCACGCATATATATGTACAACACACACAGCTATGTATATTCACGTACTTGACACACACACACACATAAATGTTCATGTTCATAGAATCGTCACACATACACACCTATATATGTATATGTCTTAACACATTTACATCAACATTTATGTTTATGGAGTCGTTACACTTATATACATAAACATTTGCTTTACACATACACATACATCATATATATATAGCACACGTATACATACATACTTATAACGTATACGCACATATACACATTTACATATAATATACACGCACATATACATATATATATATATATATATATATAAACCATATTTGAACACATCTTAAATACATTCTTGTATCTTTTATATTTGAAAGTTTATTGGGTTTAAAACTTTAATGTGGATTATATTAATTTGGGTGAACATTAAGGTTTAAAAACATAGAAAAATAACAAGATTAAGTTAAAGTTCATACCATTAGATCTTGGTAGAAAACTTGGATCTTGCTACAAGTGGATGGTTCAACAAATGAGGATGTTCATCAAATGATGGAGTGGTACGGAGAGTTGTGAGTATGTATTTGGGAGTGTTCTAGGTGTGGTGGTTCAACAAATGAGGATGTTCATCCATGGACTCCTATTTATAGAGTGAAAAAAGAGAGAGAGAGGGAGAAAGGGACAAAAGAGGTAGGAGGGAGGGAGGGAAGAAAGTAGGAGGCTTCTAATTATGGTAGGTCAACTTCTATGGTTAAGTGTGATTAAGGAATATTGCCATATTAATGTTAAGTCTATCAATGGATTCTCTTCTAATCAAGTGAAGTGACTAATCCTAAGATTATGTCATCTTCATATTTCCATAACATGACTAATCATAAGATTATGTTTCATCTTCTTTCCATGACATGACAAATCAAGTTTCTTTAAAAGGTTATTAGACTTAATATATTCTATTTTGGGTAAGTAATCCATCATCAAACTTGATGATTAGAGAATATTTCCATTCTCATGATTAGCCTTAATGTTGATGCCAATCTAATCCAGGTGACCTCTCAAGTGTTCAAATCGACATGATAGACATTACATAAGATTCTAGTTTTGATGCCACATCCATGTGAATGACATTACAAGAGATTTTAAGAAAAGAAAGATTACATGGGGGTAGGGGGCGACGTCTACTAAGCGACAAGGAAGGAAGCATAGTGCATTTCGGGAAGGTGATCTTCTATGGGTTTTGTTAACAAACAAAATCATACCATTTTAGTAAGAAATCATGATTATGTTGGTAAGATTCTAGGCATTAGTTGACTAATCCCTTAATTAGACCAAACATAGGTGTTGTGTTTGATAATAATCCATTTGAATGACTACACATGTGATCTTAGATTTGATGTTCGGAAAAACAAAAAGAATATTATAGGGGGGTTGCGATGGTTTGTAGGCCAAAGGAAGACAAGATTTGTGCAATTTTGGGTAACCCTAACATCTTAGGTTTGTGGTTGATTATTGAGGCTAACCATAAATGGTATAATCATGCTTTTGGAAGTGATAAGATGTCCCCTTTGTTCTTCTTGTTTGGGCCGATATTTAAAGGGAAAAAGGAAGGGAAGTGTGTTGTTAAATCATGGTTTAAGGTGGATATTGCGACTGATGTGATTAGATTAAGGATCCTTGAGATTAGATTTTTGGATGGTGATGGATCATTTGGGGGTGATGGCGGACACAAATAATCAAAAAGAAGAAAAAGTGTTTGTTGATTGACTAGAGATGATCATGGTGGTTTAGGGACATGGGCCGAAAATAGAGAAAGAAAAAAAGGAACACTATTTTGGGTTAATCCAGCATTATGGAACTTAGGAGTTCAAACATCTTTCCATATTTGGTAAGTTCCTCTCCGCGTTGTCCAAAATGTTGCGTTATTGGCCGTTTCTCGTGCCGATTTCACATCCGATCACATTAATAGACATTATGAACCGTATTTACACGTAATAACTTTATGTTGGTGCAGGTCGACGATTATTTACTGGCGTCAGTTCGTTAAAGTTAGACACACATAAATCTTTATTTGAAGCTTCAAGGCGTCCACGAACTTCATGAAACACATCGTAGGAATCGTAAAAGCTTAATTAATTTTAAATTAACCATAAAACATGTTAACTTCATCGAAAATGGATTAAGATCAAATTAAACATTGACCCGAATTCGCCGGTTGTCACAATTAGCTATGGACTTAGCCATGAAACACTTGAATAGATCTATTGGGTTGACACCCCCACTCTTGGTTAGTCGCTCTACACCGGATACATACGATGAAAGAGTGTTTTTATTTGATGATACATTGTCTTTATTGTACAATTTGCGAGGCACAACTCGTCAAGGTTTTGTTATGGACTCATGATCGTTAATTATTATCATTTTTTAGCTAGACATTGATGGGTCATTCATGGATTTCATTAACTTTACATTTATCAACTAATTTAAATCTGTGAACTCACCGACTTTATGTTGACAAAGTTTTTTTGCATGTTTTTCAGGTAACTAAAACTCATGGATGAAACTTGGGATATGATTTGGGCATGCATTCATGGATACTGTTTTGTGTTTTAAATTGTGAACATGTGGTTTTCAAACAATACATTTTAACTATGGTTGTAAACTCTTTAACAATTTGGTATCTAAATCTTATGTTATTTTAGATGTTTGCTATAATCTTGTGCTTGAAAACCTTTTGTATCGCGCGTCGTGTTTCCGCCTAGACGGGGTGTGACATAATCTCTTGCAGCCATAAGAGTTGCAAATTCCCAGCCTCAAATGACCCATGTATCTAATTTGGCACAATCTCATCTTATTTCATACTTTTGGTATGCTAACCAAATTCTCAGCTTTGATCCGTTGCATAGCGTAGGGAATCCCTTGGCGTAACGCGCCTGTTTGATACCACTAGTTAACATAATATACCAACATTGATATAAAAACATGAAAATTTATAATATATATTCAACACAAACACACAATTAAATATTCACATAATTATTACAAGTCATCTACCTTAAACAAATACTACAGAACTAACCACTCGTGTTCATTAGGCATATACGACAAGCATCAAACAAGATAAGATCATGTTGTTAGGAAACGCTATGTCTTGTTCTATTCATAGGTTAATGTGTATGGCATAAATCTTATATACGAATGCTATTAAAAATGCTCTCTGGACCACAAAATTTTAAACCTTATTAAAATCTTTCAATATATAATCCATCATTATAGTCAGCTTTCTAAAATCTCCTTTTTGATATCTTGATTAAAAATGCTCTTTGGACCACATATGTCATTTGTAATGTGTCCTTATGTCAACCGGAGAATAATTGGCCCAGTTGAACCAGAAAGATGTGGCCATGATTGTCACCAATTTTGAATTTGGGATCAATTCTAGTGGAAGTATATGGAAAATTCATTTTCATTTATTTTTATTTCCTTATATTAAATATATGTCCTAAGATATATATCATTTGTCTGATATCCTCATAAAATTTAATAAAAACTAGTAGGGTGTCCGCACGATACAGTGAAGAACAAGAACACTTCTAAGTGTGCATGTTTCGGTTCATCTCGGTTATTAGTCTTAAGTCACACCAAAGCCGTTGGTTATCTTATTAACCAATCGGTTAATTAATTCAGCTTATGTTGTAAGATTGTGGGTGTTTAGTTCGGTTCAATTAATTTTTGTTAATAACCAAAATCAAACTTTAGCTAAATTTTTGTTGAAAACTAAAATTATATAAATATATGAATTGTTCGGTTTCAGTTTGGTTAATTTTGGTTAACTAGTTTTGGTTCACATTTTACGTTGGAGTATCAGGAGAACTCGCTTTTTAAAATTCACATGTTACACTTGTAACATATGTAACACTGCTTAACTTATTTATTTAAAAAAAAAAAACCGTTTGGCGCTTTTATTTATTTTTTTGGCTCAAAGCTCTTAAAAAAACATGTATATTACATGGCCTAAAATTTAAAAAAAAAAAAAAAAGCTTGGGAAGTAAGGGTTTTCTTGGCTTTCTTGAAATTTTTGAGGTTTCTTGTTTAACATTGCCATATATATATATATATATATATATATATATATATATATATATATATATATATATAGGAATTGGTTCAAATGAGAACCTTTTGTCAAATTGAGAACTGAGAGAACCATTCCGGACCACACATTTCTCTAAGGCAAATTTTTTTTTTGCTTTAATCGCTGCTTTTTATGTAGGAATTTTATTTTTTATTTTTTTTCAATATACACATGCGTATAATTGCAATATACACATATGTATAAATGAAAAAAAATAAAAAAAATAATTTTTTCCTTGCATAAAAACATGCGATTAAAGCAAAAAAAAAATTATATTTTTTTGTTTTTTTTGCCTTTATAAAAAATGTGTGGTCCAGAATGGTTCTCTCAGATTGGTTCTCTTAGGATCCATACCCTATATATATATATAGGAGATGGTTCAATAGAAAACTCATTTTATTGAGAGAACTCGAGAACTAAATAATAACCATTGATCTCACAAGATCAATGGCTGTGATTGAAGGATATGGGGAATTAACAAAAAAATATGAGATTTTAATATGGGAGGGTATTTTGGGAAAGTATAAATTGCACATTTTTCTTCTACTCTAATTCCAACAAACAAATCTGGAAAACCCTTTATCTAAAATTCTCTCCCCTTTTCTCTCTCTCTCTCTCTCACTCTCTCTCTCTCACTCTCTCTCTCTCTCTCTCTCTCTCTCTCGCTCGCTCTTACCACAATCTAGGGCTTCAAAGATCCATATTCATTCAACAATCCACCACAAAATCTCTCAGACTATTGAAGATCAACATCAGATACGAACTCGCAATAGTCTTAATCGCATATTATCATCACTGATTTGGTATATTACACACATATCACACCGATTGTTACTTGTACTAAATATATTTTTTTTGCTTGTTTTAAGGAAAATAACGAAATGTGGATGAAACGTGGAGTATATATTATGTTATCATAATCGCATTAATCGTGAATGTACCTTTTATGCCATGTATTGCACATGCGTGACATGCGTGACAATCGTAAAATGTATTACACATGTGTGTTAATACAGTCGGTGATAGTTAGTAGTTAAACGAGGTTAGGCTTTGGTGGTTATGTGTTGAGCATTTGTGATAGATGTAACTGTACACATGTGTAATATGATTGTTTTAGATAATGTTAACAACGATCTTGCTACGTATGCAATGTATTGAACAGGGGGTGATAATTATGCCATGTATTACACATACATGATAATATTATTTGGGATAGTTAATGTTAAGTTAGATTGTTGTGCTTGTCACATGTTGCACATATGTGATATTTGTAATTGTATTTCACATATGTAGTAGGCTTGTTTTAGTTAATGTTAAGTGTGAATAGGATTTGTATGTAATGTATATTGATGTGTCGTAAAACACATCTAATTTCCTATGTATTTTGTATTTTATTTGGTCAAGTTTTTATTCGTTTCGTGTCATTTTTATTAGGTATTTATTTATTTTATTATTTTATAGGTGTTCGTGGGAAATTGGCTCAAAACGAAAGAATTTTAATCGAGACACGAACACTAGAGAGCATGTGTTCATGGACGTCGGAGCGTAAACGAGAAACTTTGGTCGAGCCAAGAACAACCGAGCCAGGAACATAGAGTTATAATAATAATATAATATAATATAATATAATATAATATAAAAAAAAAGAATTGGTAAGACTTGGGCTCGGCCCAAAGTCAAAGTCGGTCAACACATTGAATCGCACAGAATATGGATATATTGACGGCGAGAATTGAAAAAAGAGAAAGATATTCATTCTAGAATTGTTTCATTCACAACATAATTCATTGGAATGAATTATCATTCATATTGATTCATAGACATTCATTCGCACATTTAGGGAAGGACCAAGAAGCTGTGATCGAGCAAACGAGCTGTGGAGGAGAAAAGGCCCCGGGCACGTTAAAGATTAATACTCAAGGAGTCTCGGGTTTGCTTTAGTTTTCGTTTATTATTTTTATAGACATGATTAGAACTATTTTTATTAATTTTGTGAAGATGTTTCTAAATATTATAGGCTAAAACTTTTATTGGTGACTTGGGATGATGAACTAGATTATGGCTTTTAATTAAAGACTTATGTTTTTCCGTTTTGGATGTATTGGGTTGAATGATTTAATTTTTATGTTTGATTTTGAATATTTGTGTGCTGGTGCTTTTTGATTTGATTACTTGTTTGTTGGTTTTGATGTTCTAGGCACATAGGAATATCCCCTAGATCTAGAAATCATTCTATTTTGATTAACTTTTGTTGTCGAGCTAGTTCTTGCAGTTAGGAATAGCGCAAGTTTAACAGGTTTTTAAAATCAATTAGCTAAGGTGTGCAATCCCTTCCCGAAGGTTAGGAATATAATTCGGGATTGCTAGGTTGACTAACTAGGCATTGTTTTGTAGTTTGGTTATCGTTGGGGCGAGACCGGTTACTTATTCGTGTTTAGAGTTTTCCTAGGATTTCATTCGTTTTAGTTAAGTCTGCTTCACAGTTTGGGAGTTTTCAATCCAAGAGTGGTTGATTAAAGGATTACTGTGGGATTTGGTTTCGCTGGGGCGATCCTCTTTCATTTTAGCATCTCAATACTTGTCCCGCCTTGAGTCTAGTCGACTATCCTTGACAGGAGGTTTATTAGGTGAGAACAGGGTCTCCAACCGGATTACATAGGGCAGTTTTTTAACCAGAGTCTAGGGATTCTACTCAGGTCACCAGTCTTCTCCTCATTAGAGTTCCAACCCAGTTCATCAGCTTTCGTTTATTTTCAGTTTCCTAGTTTAATTTAGTAATTTAGTTTTAATTAGTTTATTTTAATTTCAGTTTAAACCCCCCCAATCAATCAATCCATTTAATAATAATAATAATATTTTATCAGGTAATTCATTAGGAGTAATTTCAAAAGTGTTAGATAAAGTCCTTAGGTTCGATACCTGGTCTTGCCTACTTGCTACTTGCGATCGGTACACTTGCCGATAGTGTGTGGTTTTAGAAAAGTCTAGGATTTTAACTTGATCAATTTATATATATACTTAATTGCACACATCAAGTTTTTGGCGCCGTTGCCGGGGACTTTTTAATTGGCACCTTTTGATTTTACTTGCTTTGTTTTGCTTGTTTACTGCTTGCTGGATTTACCTTCGATTATCTGTGCTACTTGTTCTTTTAGTCTTAGGTTATTTGCTATCCATTAGTAACTCCAGCGTGGTTTGCACTTTCAGTGTATGCCACATACTTGTTCACAGGGATCACCACAACTCACCAATTCTAAACCACCCACTCACCCCATTCCACTTCCTACCTTCGATATGGCTGATGCGAACATCAGACGTACTGTGCACTCTCGTGCTACTGAGGGCTATACTGGGATTCGTTCTCCCATCACTCGTCCTACCATTGCTGATGCCAACAATTGGCAAATCCCATCCCATGTCTTGACAACTATCATTAATGTCACTCAATTCCATGGTCTTGATGAAGAGGATGCTCATGGACATCTGTCCCGATTCGTGCGTATCTGTGACACTTTCAATCTTTCCCACATCACCAAGGAAGCCATTTATCTGCGTCTTTTCCCATTTACTTTGTCTGGTCGTGCCGCTACTTGGTATGACACTATGCCTAATAGTTCCATTGCTACTTGGGAGGACATGCTTGGAAAATTCTTAAAAAAATATCACCCAGCTTCCAAGGATTCCCGCATTAGGGAGCAGATTCACTCATTCCGTATGGATCCTGATGAGCCATACTACATGGCTTGGGAGCGTTTCCAGACCCTACTGAGCCGATGCCCTCATCATGGTCTTTCTGACTGGGCCCTTGTGGAGAAATTCTACAATGGCCTCACTTTTGAGACACGAGTTCGTTTTAATACAGCTACACAGGGTAATTTCATGGAAAAAATGGATATTGATGCAGCTAATGAGTTGTTTGAGAGTTTTGCCTATTCTGAGAGACCACCAAAGCATACTATTGGGAATTCCAATCCCATGACTAGTAACACCTCTCCTACTACCCGAGGTGTTCATCAGATTGCACCTGATACTGGTCTGGCTGCGGTGATTGAGAATTTAACTAGGCAAGTGAGAGATCTTCAGATGAGGTTAGATAGGTGTGAAATATGTAGAGGGGGTCATAACACGTCTGAGTGTCCAGTTCAAAGTCGGGAACAGGTAGATTCTCTTAATTCCGGGTGGCTTGAACCACCCTATCAAAACTATAGCCCTGATTCAAACTCCAATTGGAGATATCAAAACTCCAACTGGCAATGTGGTAACTCTTCTGGATATCAACCTCATCAGAATCTGTTCCAAGCTCCCAACTCTGGGGGGCCACTAGTCGTACTGAGTCTGACCTTACCACCATTCTACAGATGCAGTCCCAGATGCTTAGTAACATTCAGTCAAAACTTGATGAGCAGGACACTTTCAGGAAAGGTCAGCAAGCTGCTTTCCAGAACCTAGAGGCCAAAGTAGGAGAATTAGCTAATCAGGTTAGTCAAGGACCTCAGGGAGCCCTTCCTAGTAATATTGTTCCTATTCCTAACTCAAGTACTTCTACATTTAGGCATGCTCAAGTTAAGGCAGTAATTACTAGGAGTGGGTGGAATGTAGTTGGTCCATCACCGGGAGAAGATGAAGAACCTGTTGATGAGGAAATTGAGTTAGAGCCACCATCTGCTAAAGTGCAACCTAGGCTAGTCTCAAAGAGTACAACACAACCGAGTGAGTCGAGTGAGAAGAAGAGAAAAGAGAGTCCAGTTCGTGTTTATAAGCCTAAGCCACCATTCCCTGGTCGTCTAGTGCGTGCTGATGATTCTGAGTTATATGCTAAGTTCATGGAGATGCTGAAGAAACTCCACGTTGACCTCCCATTCATAGAGGCTCTTTCCAAAATGCCTAAATATGCCAAGTTTCTTAAAGATCTTCTGACTAATAAAAAGAAACTTGAGGAGCTCTCTACCGTTACTCTTTCTGAGGAGTGCTCTGCTGTCGTGCAGAATACATTTCCTCAGAAAATGACCGATCCAGGAAGTTTCACCATTCCCTGTTTGATCGGCCACCTCATTCCCAGAAATGTGCTAGCCGACCTAGGTGCTAGCATAAATCTGATGCCCTACTCTTTCTTCTTAAAGCTTAATCTTGGGGAGTTGAAGCCAACTAGGATGTGCATTCAGCTAGCTGACAAATCTGTGAAAATTCCTAAGGGTATATTGGAGAACTTGTTAGTAAAGGTGGGCAAATTTGTGTTCCCAGTCGATTTGGTGGTGTTAGACATGAAAGAGGACGACACCGTGCCGCTCATTTTGGGTCGACCTTTCTTGGCCACATCGAGAGCACTAGTCGACATGGGTGAAGGAAAACTGAGGCTACGGGTAGGTGATGAGGAGATTGTGTTTGGAGTTCGGCAGAATTCTTATGAGGAGCCGAAAGAGGAGGTTAAAGCTATTAATGTGCACCTAGACTATGAACGAGACAAAATTAGAACAAAAGAGGTGCGAGATCCGCGAAAACGACCACAGTACGGTGTTGGTTTGCAGGCGGCTTTTGTTTGGTGGACTAGATGGGGTGGCGGTCAAAGTATAGGAGAGGTGATGGATCACACTGCTAGGAATTTAGCTTATCAGGTTGCCAAGGATTGCAAACGGGAGCCACCAGATATATTTTAAAAAGAATAGAGCGTACTTGGGATTTGCCCAAGTTATACAGTTTGTAGATTCTTGCCTATTTTATTTTTATGTTTTGGTTTGTGTCTAGTGTGGGGATTGTCCGTATTATTAATTGCAGATTTGGAAGGGTCCTGCCTGTACTCAATCTCCATTCAGGCGGGTCAATCCAATAATATTTTATTTGTAAAAGGACATTCCTAGTTCGTCGGTTTATTTTTATTTCACTTTACATTTTGTCTTTTGAGTTTTTGTTTGCAAGATTTATTGCTTACAACCGCGAATGAAATGCTATACGGTTGCTTTGCACTTGGATGAGACAACTCACGACACGCTTTGCGAGGATGTTACTGCAATATAACCAGGGGAGTCTGTTCCACTTTACTTGTTATATAATTTTTTTTTATTTTTTTGCTTTCTTTTAGTTCTTTTTCCCTACACATTGAGGACAATGTGCAATTTTAAGTATGAGGATGAGAACTGCGTTTTAGTATAGTTTGAGTCTTTATTTCAAAAAATCAAAAAAAAAAAAAAAAAAAGAAAAAGAAAATGTCCCTGATTTTTTGTGCATTTTATATGGAAAATGATAGTAAAATTGGGATTTTTGGTTTTCAAAATATTATATATATATATATATATATATATATGAGAAAATAGATAGATTGAAAGCGTGTTTGCTTAAGATGTGACGGTAGGCCCAGCTAGCTTTGAAAGGTCCTAGGATTGTTCTTAATATACCTTAATAAATCATGAAATCTTGTGGGTTCTCATCTTAGGAGAAATGGTAGAACTGAAACCGCTGATAGTAACTAGAGGTACCGCTGTAGGTTGAAAGCCCATATGTATTATTAATTAAATGGCACACTTGATCCTTTTTATGAGAATAAATCCGGTGAAAAGTGGCGCCCAAAAAAAAAATCCACATGTCCATCAATTGAGCTAGAAAAAATAAAAAAAAAAACTGAAGCCTCTAATCGAAACTCCCTCGAGGTCAAGTTGAAAAAAATATATATATACCGAAGCTCATGCTGTCGCTCTTGGGGATGGTGACTCTGATTGAGACAACCTCTGGGTTAGGTATGAAAAAAAATGTGTCTAAGCTCATAAACTTCATCCATCATCCATCATAAATTTAATTTCTAATACATTAGGGAGTTTAGTTTGCAGTGGTTGGTATATCTATATGGTTAAACCTTTGCTTCGAAAGCTTGAGGTGGGATTAGGTGAAGCTGGATATCTTGAGTGTGAGACCCATAGATTGATTGTAATAATATGAACTTAATTGCTTTACATGATTGGGGCCTGATTAGCTAGTGGTTGGGTTTAGGTGGACAACAATACCGACAGTTTTGGTTGATGCGTAATTAGATCATAATTAATGAACCTAAAAGTTTTTGAAACCAAGAATTCTAATTATGCTTCCAATGCAGTCTTTTTCAGGGTAGAAAAAGAGTCAAGTGTGGGGATGTTTGATGTGTCGTAAAACACATCTAATTTCCTATGTATTTTGTATTTTATTTGGTCAAGTTTGTATTCGTTTCGTGTCATTTTTATTAGGTATTTATTTATTTTATTATTTTATAGGTGTTCGTGGGAAATTGGCTCAAAACGAAAGAATTTTAATCGAGACACGAACACTAGAGAGCATGTGTTCATGGACGTCGGAGCGTAAACGAGAAACTTTGGTCGAGCCAAGAACAACCGAGCCAGGAACATAGAGTTATAATAATAATAATAATAATAATATAATATAATATAAAAAAAAGAATTGGTAAGACTTGGGCTCGGCCCAAAGTCAAAGTCGGTCAACACATTGAATCGCACAGAATATGGATATATTGACGTCGAGAATTGAAAAAAGAGAGATATTCATTCTAGAATTGATTCATTCACAACAGAATTCATTGGAATGAATTATCATTCATATTCATTCATAGACATTCATTCGCACATTCAGGGAAGGACCAAGAAGCTGTGATCGAGCAAACGAGCTGTGGAGGAGAAAAGGACCCGGGCACGTTAAAGATTAATACTCAAGGAGGCTCGGGTTTGCTTTAGTTTTCGTTTATTATTTTTATAGACATGATTAGAACTATTTTTATTAATTTTGTGAAGATGTTTCTAAATATTATAGGCTAAAACTTTTATTGGTGACTTGGGATGATGAACTAGATTATCGTTTTTAATTAAAGACTTATGTTTTTCCGTTTTGGATGTATTGGGTTACATGATTTAATTTTTATGTTTGATTTTGAATATTTGTGTGCTGGTGCTTTTTGATTTGATTACTTGTTTGTTGGTTTTGATGTTCTAGGCACATAGGAATATCCCCTAGATCTAGAAATCATTCTAGTTTGATTAACTTTTGTTGTCGAGCTAGTTCTTGCAGTTAGGAATAGCGCAAGTTTAACAGGTTTTGAAAATCAATTAGCTAAGGTGTGCAATCCCTTCCCGGAGGTTAGGAATATAATTCGGGATTGCTAGGTTGACTAACTAGGCATTGTTTGGTAGTTTGGTTATCGCTGGGGCGAGACCGGTTACTTATTCGTGTTTAGAGTTTTCCTAGGATTTCATTCGTTTTAGTTAAGTCTGCTTCACAGTTTGGGAGTTTTCAATCCAAGAGTGGTTGATTAAAGGATTACTGTGGGATTTGGTTTCGCTGGGGCGATCCACTTTCATTTTAGCATCTCAATACTTGTCCCGCCTTGAGTCTAGTCGACTATCCTTGACAGGAGGTTTATTAGGTGAGAACAGGGTCTCCAACCGGATTACATAGGTCAGTTTTTTAACCAGAGTCTAGGGATTCTACTCAGGTCACCAGTCTTCTCCTCATTAGAGTTCCAACCCAGTTCGTCATCTTTCGTTTATTTTCAGTTTCTTAGTTTAATTTAGTAATTTAGTTTTAATTAGTTTATTTTAATTTCAGTTTAAACCCCCCAATCAATCAATCCATTTAATAATAATAATAATATTTTATCAGGTAATTCATTAGGAGTAATTTCAAAAGTGTTAGATAAAGTCCTTAGGTTCGATACCTGGTCTTGCCTACTTGCTACTTGCGATCGGTACACTTGCCGATAGTGTGTGGTTTTAGAAAAGTCTAGGATTTTAACTTGATCAATTTATTTATATACATAATTGCACACATCATATATGTCACACCCTCAAATTCCACTTGCGGGGTTTTACCGCGAGGCGCATGACAAACCAGGATTCAAGTCAACGGTCACAATAAACAACACTATATGAATAGCACAATACTCAAAAGATGTAGTTATAAAAACATAAACTGTAGCGGAAGCTTTAAATGTTTACAACCCAACAGACATAGTTCAAATGTTTAACAAAAACCATGCTCTAAACCCTAGACGCCCGTGCAGACTCGTGCGCCTAGTTCCAGTTGTTGCTACCTTAGCGACCTGAGAAAAACATGCCAAAAAGACGTCAACATATAATGCTGGTGAGTTCACAGGTTTGTTCAAAAGAGTTACCAAGTGTTACCGATGTTACCATGTCCATACTATATCAATGTTACCAAGTACGCTAGCTAGGCGTATGTTTTGTTACTACTACGATTGGAAACCATTACTAGACACGTTTAGCAATGTTTAGCATGTTTAGCAGCCCGTAATGTTCAGCACGATAATGTTCCTGTTCGAGACAATATGCACCCGCCCGGCCCTCCAAGCCGTCGAGTGGGGCAGGTCACGCCCAATAGATCTATCCACATTTCCCCCGTTGTGCAACCCCGCACATTCATGGTTTCCCCCGGGACTTTCAAAAGATCGCATAGTACACAAGTTCAAAACCATAGTATGACATATGTTACCAAAATAGTTTAGCGCATGTTTTCTCCCCAAAAAGTTTAAGCAGTAAAAGTGGGGCAGTGAACTCACCTTAGGTAGCGTTCTTCAATTATAAGTAAAGATGTTTAGCCCTTGATAATCCCTCTACCGGAGATCTATCAAAATGTTCACATAAGTGTCCCGACTAATAACCATAAGGTTATCTAGTCCCTGATTGTCCAGATCATAGCCAAGTATGTTTTAAAACGTGTTTAAATGTTTAACCGACACACTAGACCGACCCGACATCCCGTTGGTGACCCATTACCCTAACTAATCAAGTACACATAGATTACACGCAAGGTTCAAGCATAAAACACTTAGTTTGTATCAAAAATCTCATTTCTGCATCGAACGGTCGAACCAGTCAGTTTAAGGTCTCCTTCGCACCTTTTTACTCTCCTTCGCCCGTTTTACCCCTCGTTCGACCGTTTGATGCTTCCTTCGCACGTTTTGCCACGTTCGCCCACTGAAAATCCAGGTTCGACCCTGGGATTCCTCCTTCGCACCTTCGACTGGTCGAAGGAGGCCAGGTTCGCCCTTGTTGTTCCATTTTGCCTAAAAACGCTTCAAACACATTCAAAACGACTCGAAACATCACCGATCACAGCAGTCAAACATGATTATGTTATCCTAACAAAACCCCACTGATTTTGTCCCAAACCATATCCGTTTCAGCCCTTTCCCAAAATGGTAAAAATTATGGAAACGTCACTTTCATGCATGAAATCTTTACCCAATTTGGAAACTTTTGAAATCGACTCATGTTTAACTTAAAATACTCAGTTTGTCGATCATCCGATCATCCCTATGGGTTCTATTGATTATGAACACCACATGTTACGTCTAGATTCGTCAAAATCCCCAATTTACTCATAATATCATCATCCAATTGATTCTAACCCTAAACAACAATCAATCAGCATTGAAAGCAATCCTACATCATGTCTCTAACTTAGATAAAGCAGCAAAGCATTGAATAACACATTACACCACATAATACTCAATTAACACATGTTATTTATTATGAAAACTCATGTTAAATGATAGGGTTTTGTTTTAGAAAGATGTTTGAAAGGTTTTTGATCATAAAAACACCCTTAACGCAGATCCGGACAATTAGGGTTAGATGAAAACGAATCAAAATGCTTTTAAAAAGGTTTAGGATTATGAACACACCTTGGATTCTTGTTTAGATGATGTAGATAGGTTAGATTATGAAAAAGAAGAGCAAAAACTCCTTCCTTAGCGTTTTAGACCGTTTGAGAGCGTTTTGGGACGGCTAGGGTTTGTGAAATGATGAAAAAATGACTAAGGTTGGTATTTATACTGATACTCCTTCGCACCAATTGATTGGTCGAAGGTGGTCTCCTTCGCCCCTATCACAGGGTCGAATGAGACTTGTCCTGGTCGAAGGGAATTCTTCAACTCCACGTCCCTGGTTCGCCCATCCAACAATGGGTCGAACCAGCTGAAATTTCTCCTTCGACCACTCGATGGTCGAACCAGAAGCCACTTTTACAAGTTTTCCAGTTTGTCGTGTTTAACGCATTCTAACACATCTTAACACATAAGCATGCATCCATAGTCTATATTTATCATATTTAGGCACGTATAATCATTTGTACATCATTTAAGCAAGTATAAGTATACAATCCACCACACGACCCATAATCTACACATATACTTAATTAGTTCCTGTAATGTCACCAACAACGGACCCGGTACTAGTGTATTCCCAAAATGACTCCCAATGATCCTCCTGATCATTGAACCCTGGACAATCCTAATCTGACCCGACTCAACTAACCCAGTTAAGTTTGTTTATAAACGTTTCTCGCTAAGGTAGACTTAGATGTTACTATTATGTTTAAGCCGAACATGCCGGGTGTCACAATATATACATGTGTGATAATTTAATTTGTGATAGTTAATGTTAAAATGATACAATGTTTTGTTTGTTGTGTTGCCATATGTTACAGATGTGACTATATTTCACATGTGTAATGCGACTGTTCTAGCCAATGTTAAGTGTGAACAGTACTTGCATGTATTGTAATGCACATGTGTTATTAATGTTTAATATAATACACATGTGTGATAGCATAATTTGTGATAGTGTTTATTGAGATTATGCTTTGTTTGTCATGTACGCACATATGTTATGTATTTAACTTTGATTCACATGTGTAAATATGCATGTTGTACCTAATGTTAACCATGAACAAGAATTGTTTGACATGTATTGCACATGTCTTATAATTGTTCCATGTATTACATATGTGTGATTATATTATTTGTGATAGCTAGTGTTAAGTTAGACTGATGTGCTTGTCATATGTTGCACATATGATATATTTGTAATTGTATTTCACATGTGTACGTAGTGTAAGGCTGTACACGAGCCGAGCCGAGCCAGGCCTAGCTCGAGCTCGAGCTTGAATTAAACGAGCCAGCTCGGCTAGGCTCGTTTTTTGGTCGAGCTAAAAAGCCGAGCTTGAGCTCGGCTCGTAAATGTTCGAGCTGAGCTCGAGCCAACTCGTTATTTTTTTATTATTTTTTACAAATATTTATTAATTAAAAAACAAAAAAATAAAATAAATTGCCAGAAAAATAATTGTCAGAAAAATAAAATTACATATATACATGCATATTTTTTGTTTTTCTAATATTTAAAAGAATGGAAGACATACTAAAAGTATTATATGTATAATTTGTGTTTTGTTTTCTATTAATTTTCATATTTTATTGATTAATTAAACTTAAAATGTTAACACTTCAACGTTCTATCACATATTTTTTTAATTTAAACACTTAAAAATAAAATTAATACATATAAATAAAATAATTCGAGCCAACTCGCGAGCTCACGAGCCGAGACAGGCCTAGCTCGAGCTCGTTTACAATCGAGCCGAGTTGAGCTGACTCGTTTTTTCTAAGCTTTTTTCGAGCGAGTTTCGAGTTGCAAGCTTTTTGTAACTTAGTGTTATTTTAGTTGATATTTAGGGTGAATAGGCTTTGTGTGTAATACACATGTGTTATAAATGTTTAATGTATTACATATGTGTGATAATTTAATTTGTGATGGTTAATGTTAAAATAACATAATGTTTTGTTTGTCACGTGCTACCATATTATATAGATGTAACTGTATTCCACATGTGTAATGCGAGTGGTATAGCTAATGTTAGATGTGAATAGTATTTCACATAGTGCAATGCTTCAGGGAATGAGTTACGGGTTTGTGGGTTTAGCTGAGACTCCATTATGTGGAGGAGCTTATAAAGTGATAGGAAGTCTATTGAGATCGATTAACAACAATGAAGAGCATGCTAGGATAAGGGAAGCTCATATTAGGCGACATGAAGAACGAGCTTGAATTATGGAATTGAAGAATAAAAGATAAAAGTTTTTTGTTTTTTTTTTGTTGGGTCCTTTTCATCATGTATTTTTCTTTTACAATGAATTAACCTATGTACTAATTTTGGATGTTATGAATGAATGGATATGTGTTTTGAATTTATGTATGTACCAAGTTTAACAGATGAATGAATAGCATTTTAATATAAGTTTGGTTGTTTAAATGTGAATGACATTTTTGGTTGTATAATGACCTATTTTCACTGTAACTTTTGCTATTATTTTGATACAAATTTTATGCAGTTTTGACCCATTTTGGCTTCAGTATGGACACATTTTTTGCTGCAGTTTTGGCTGCAATTTTTTACTAATTTCGACACATTTTTGCTTCATATTTTTGTTGCAGTTTATGACCCATTTCGGCTGCAATTTTGACACATTTTGCTGCAATTTTAAACACCTTTCGACACATTTTGGCTGCAATTTTTTGACCCATTGCGACACATTTTTGCTGCAGTTTTCGGATGCAGTTTATAACCCATTTCGCCTGCAGTTTTAACACATTTCGGCAAATTTTTGCTGTAGTTTTTGGCTGCAGATTTTGACCCATTTTGGCACATTTTTTCTGCAGTTAATTATGACACATTTTGACACTAACTTGACTACATGTTTAACACATTTTGGCTGCAGTTTTTGACTAAAGTACATTTCCATCAATATAAAAATAGGGGTGTTCAGAATTCGATTCGAATTCGAAAAATTCGAAATTCGATTTAGTTCGATTCGATTACCAAGAATTCGATTCGATTATTAAGAATTCGAATTCGATTCGATTCGAATTCGAGTCCAGTAAATCGAATACGAATCGAATACGAATTTATGATTTTAAATTCGATTCGATTCGAAATTCGAATAAAAAATTGTACATGTATATTTTTTTAAATATATATACACATATACACATTATTATATACACAAGTATACACATTGGAAAAAAAAACTTCTAAATTTTGGTCAAACTCTAAGAACCCATAGTGTCTATAACTTTTAGCATAACCATGTTTTATATATTTACCTTATATATCACAAAACTCTATAAAACTATACTCTCTACTATTTTTACTATTCTCGTATTTGACATATTGTTGTTTATCAATTTTGTAGATTTGTATTTTATATGTTAAAAATAATGAGTTTGTATTAGTTTTAAAACTAAAAGTAAAACAATTTGTTATTTAAGGTGAATTTGAACTAAATCGAATTTATTCGAATTCGATTCGAATTCGAGTTTCTTATTCGAATCGAATACGAATCGAATAAATTGAATTTTAAACGAATACGAATCGAATACGAATTCAGGTAAAAATATTAAAAATTCGAATAATTCGATTCGAATAATTCGAAAATTCGTTATTCGATTCGTTGAACACCCCTATATAAAAATGTATACAAATTGTAGTATAAAGTCAAACTAAAGTATATATAACACCCGAACATGTAAAAGAATGTTTAAAACAAATGGTATAATTAATAATATATGAATTTGATTATACGAAGCATGAATCAGACAACAACATGGCAAGACGAACGCATAATGGAACGGTCTGCAACAACACGTTTAATATCATCATATGATGACTTGACAGCAGTAGCATTGTATTTTTTTTCTTAGAAATTTTTGATAGCCTTTTTAACCTGGATCGATTATACCTACAATAAAAACATAAAACACAAAGTTAGTATAATAGTATACGTGTGATAACAATATTACGTATGAAAAAAAAATGTAGAGATATGGAATAGGTATGAGACCACTATTACATATATGCAATAATTACATAATATGATACGCATAGTATAACAGTATACCAATGATAACAATATTACATATGTATGTTCTTTAGCCCACATAACTTTTGCGCAAAACGTTTTTGCTTTTTCATGTCATTTTTTGTAAGTTATTCAACTCCTACTTGCAAAAATAAATGTTAGAACTAAATTTTAATTAATAATATACATTATTATTATTTAGTATATGCACACACTATTAGTTCATGTATATAACAATGTGCAAATCTAATATTCTATAGCGCAAACATGATGCACATGCGTAATACATCTTAGTTGAATAACACATATGCAATATAAAAAACAAACACCTATTGACACATAACATTAGATAACATAAACATAATGAACATGTGTAATACAACTTCATGTGTCACATATACGCAATACAAAATAGAAACATCCAATTACATCTAATATTAAATAGTACACGCCTTATGCACATATGTGATACAACTTACATGAATAACACATATGTAGTACAAAACATAACCACCTATTGACGTATAGAATTAGATAGCTCAAGCATAATACACACATGCACTTCAAGTCATGGATAAATAGTCACATCTAATATTAAATGGCGTGTGCATAATACACATGTGTAATACAACTCCATATATTAGATATATGCAATACAAAACAAAAACATTCAGTCACATCTAACGCTAAATAGCCCAAACATGATACACATGTGTAATACAGGTTCTCGTGCACCATATATACAGTACAAAACATAAACAACTAGTCACATATATCATTAGATTGCCTAATCATATTTATATTTTTACACATGCAACACCCATCCTTGTATCACATATCTTCAGTACATATCATTAAAAAACCAGTCACATATAATGTATATATGCAATATATGGATTAAAATGTGCACCTGTGTGTTCAAAACCTTCAAAATTCAAATTAACTTGTGTAGTATTGGTAGAAATTGAAGAAGTAGCAACATACAATCTCAAATCTGAATTCTCATGTACAAATATACGTTTTTTCCTTGATTACCGTCAATTTCTGATACAGAATCCGTATTAATCACAAAATGCTTGAATTCATCTCATTCTGTATCTAATCGATTTAAAAAGAACAATACATGAAAAATCCTAACAATTCAGTATCAAATAACAAGATATATGAAATCGATTGAGAGGAATGCTCCAATTTTGAGAATTTTGATCATGTACCTTCAATCGACATGAATAGCAATTGTAATAAGAATTCGTATATGTATGAACGTGTATGAACATGTTATAATCTGGTAAGAGATTGTTAATAGATGTGATTGGAGTAAGATATATTATAGATCTAGGTATGAATTTGGGGAAGATATTTGTGGATCTATGGAAAATGTCTTAGGTGATGAAGTTAATACAACTTGACAAAAATACCCCTCTACTTAGGGAGTTCTCAAGTTCTCTCCCCAACTATGAGTTTTCCATTGAACCTTCCCCTATATATATATGATTGGGATCATATGAGAACTCCTTTGAGTTGCGAGAACTCGTGAGAATTCGACGTAAAATGTGAATTAATTTTTTTTGCACATTGGTGTTAAAACGCCTAAACCCCAACGTAAAAATATGAAAAAAAAATTATTTACGACGTTTTTACATCAGTGTAACGAAATCATACCCTATGTAACCAAATTAATATTTTATTATGGTTTAATTTACAACCACACATTCATTATTGAATAAAATAAAAGTGTGGTTATAAAATGAGTTCTCATAATTCTTACAACTCAAAGGAGTTCTCAAATGATGCATAATGGTGATCTCTAGATTAAATAGTTCTAATGTTTTAGACTATACGACTTTAATTGAATCTAGGAAACACATGCATAGTTTTACTTATGGGACATGAGCCATTACAAACTCGAAAGCAAGGACATACGTACTCATTAGAGTATTAACTAGGGTCGGCCCAAGGGTAATTTAAGTAAAGCTAGGGCTTAGGGCTCTCGCATTTTTAGGGCCCTCAATAAGTTGTTGAACACCAAAACCACTGGTCGAGCAATCAACTGTATAATATAAGGTAGCTTTTGGTATGTTGAGATGAAGGTGGAATGGAATGGACGATTACGAGGAAATGAAAAATAAGGTGTTTAGTTGTCAATGAAATGAAATCACCGTGACCCACCACCACCCATCCACCCACCCACCCACCTCAGTCGTAACCCACCACCACCGCCACTGAACCTTTTCGTCGCCACCACCACCCACTACCACCGCTACTACTCACTATCACCACCCACCACTGCCACCACGACCCATCGTCGCCGCCACTCATTACCACCACCGCCGTGTCACCCACCACTCCGTGACCCATCGCAGTAGGCCCTTGGAAACAGATTGTAGGTATTTCGGAAGATTTGGGCAAATGTAGTGTAACACCCCAACCGATGGCGGAAACATCGGGGTGCCACGTATTGATGATTGTTTTCAGTAGCACATGGTATAATATAAATTTTAAATAATTTATTCAAACATAAATATTCAAAATGTGAAATAAGGTCTAAGAATTCAAATACATAACATCAAATAATAACTTCAAAACTTCAAATAACTTCAAGATAAATCCTCATGCTAACTCAAGCCTCAGCTTCATTGTTACCTGAAACATGTTAATTTTGAAAGTATTTTGGGTCAACATACGTTGGTGAGAATTACATAGGTTTTTGATGATAAATGAATAAAATGTTATGCAATTCATGTGTCATGTTAATCTAGCCCATATGTGAGAAACATATTAGAAATAAATCGAGTGCATAATCAACCCTGCTGACTGTTATAAAATGATACATACCATACACTTATGGTCCCAATATGTTATGCGATAACAAACACCCACGTAACCTTGGTAGGAGGCACGTATCCGGGTGGGATTGTCAGTCCAATAGATCTATCAATGTATACCGTCGGCTGATCAATGTTAATGATTATGCTAGAATGGTGCTTACTCTAATCATGCTCAAGACAATATGCAACATAGAAAACACATAAACACATTGATGATTGAATTGCAATGAAAAGTGTTATAACATGTTTCACCCCAAAAGTGGTGATAAAAGGGGCTATGTAAACTCACCTTAGTAAATGTTAACTTGTTGAAAAAGATATGATAATTGTGTTGCCCAAAGTGATTCCAAATATTACCCTATAATGAGGTAATATATATAATAAGTCTAAGTCTATATAAACTAATATGTGCATCCTAGGGTTTCGATTTGGGGATAATCAATTGTTAAATTTAATTTAAAAATGTTAATTAAATAAGGAAAATTGGATAATTAATGAAAAATAGTCTTTTTATAAAGTTTGAATTTTAAATGAGTACAATAAAGTGTTTGAAGCAATAAAATAATTTTTATAAAATTATTTCATTTAAAATAGATTTTTAAATCTATTTATTTATAATTAGCCAATTATTAACTTTAATAATCAGAAATACAAAAATTAAAGAAATCTTATTTTAAAAATCATAATTCTGATCTAAATGATTAAAAATAATTTGTATAAAATTTTGGTGCAAAAATGATGAAAATTGGATTTATTATGAATTAAATATGATTAAATCTTACAAAAATCGATTAAAAATAATAAATAAATGATTTTACTGAATTAAAAATTATTTCAGTAAAGTTTAACTTTATAAAAAGTTAGGATAATTTTTGGGGAATTTAATAAAACTGTTTTGATATAATAATGGATTTTTATAATTATAATAGTATAAAAATGATTTAATTATTATAAATATTAAATAAAAGAATTTCTGAAAAATAAAAATTGTAAATAACACTTTTATATCAGATTAAGCAATTATAATTTTTTTAGAGTTTATAAAATAGTTTAGGTATTTTAAAAAGAATTTAAAAGATTAAAGGATTAATATATATATATATAATTAATGTTTGTTTAATAAAAAGAAAAGAAAAGAAAGGACAAAAAGCCGGTCAGAGCCGGACTCGAACCCGGATGACCTCGATACAAGACCAGAGTCACAACCACTTGGCCTAGGCCGGTGGTTGTGATGAATCTGGATTTATAATTATTAAATACACGAAGCTACAAAGCTTTATCCCCAAATTCGTAAACGAAGAACCCTAGATTATCAATTGGACGATTCAGGCAACTATAGCCCGATTAATGTTAGGGCTATAGTTGCTTGAATGCCGATGAATGAAACCCAACAAAAGATTGAGACTCACAGTGCTTGATTGATGTTTATGATCGGGTCAAAGCAAAAGTCAACCACGAGCGATTAAACCAATTACGGAGAGAATCAGAGAGAAATAGGGATTGAGGGAGAGTTGTGAGCGATTTGTCAAGGTCCAGGAGGCCTCAATTTATACTAATGGATTAGGGTTAGGGTTAATTAGGTAGTTGACTTTCCTTGTAATAATACGCGGCCAATTAGACGATTAGGGCAACAATTGCCGTGCAATCGTTGTGCAATTATGTTATAATGGGCCGGTTTATACACGAGATTGCCAAAAATAAAACAATTACGCGTAAATACTACGGATTGGGCAACAAGGAATCCCACAGTTGACTTTTCTTGTCAACTGTGAGGATTTTAAATCGTGTATAAGTTTAATATGAGTCCGGGTTTATCACAAACAGAAGGCCAGCCCAGCTGGTTTGTGCATTGTGTGTTAGGTTGGGCCGGTCCTTGGCGCGGGTTCGAACCCCGGCCAAGGCAAAACATTTTTTTTTTGATTTTAATTATCACACACACATATATATATAATATTATATATATAGTATTAGGGTTCCGTAATAGCGACAAAAATAATAAATGCAACGATGAATAAGGAACTTGACGTTTTTATTAAATGTCGGTGCGTAACGTACAAGTATTAAATGCGTAATGTTACAGTCTCCCCTACTTTTAGGAACTTCGTCCCGAAGTTGGAGTTGGAGAGTCTGGTGGAAAAAGATGCGGATACTTCGACTTCATCTGGTCTTTACGTTCCCAAGTGAACTCTGGGCCTCGTTTAGATTCCCAACGAACCTTAACGATCGGAATACGACTGCGCTTGAGTTTCTTGACTCCAGTGTCAACAATCTCGACGGGTTTCTCGATAATGTGCATGCTTTCATCGATTTGCACATCCTCAAGAGGAACATGAAGGTTCTCATCAGCTAAGCATTTCTTGAGGTTCGAAACATGGAAGGTTGGATGAACATTGCTTAGCTCGGGTGGAAGTTCAAGTCTGTAAGCCACTTTCCCAACTCTGTCAAGAATCTTGAAGGGGCCTACGTATCGAGGAGCTAGTTTTCCCTTTCTACCGAAACGAATAACTCCTTTCCAAGGGGATACCTTAAGTAGCACAAGGTCCCCAACTTGAAATTCCAGGGGTTTACGACGTTTATCAGCATAACTCTTTTGGCGACTTCGAGCCTTGAGAAGATTATCCTGAATAAGCTGGATTTTGTCTGTGGTTTCCTGGATTAGTTCGGGTCCAGTAATGCGAGCTTCACCAACCTCGGTCCAACAGACAGGAGAACGACATTTCCGACCATAGAGTGCCTCAAAAGGAGCCATGTTAATGCTGGCGTGATAACTGTTGTTGTATGAAAACTCAACCAAAGGAAGATGAGAATCCCATGCGCCACCAAAATCGATGACACACGCCCTGAGCATGTCCTCAAGTGTCTGGATGGTTCGTTCAGTCTGACCATCCGTTTGAGGGTGATAAGCAGTGCTCAGGTTCAACTTAGTACCCAAAGCTTTTTGTAGAGATTCCCAAAAGTGAGAGGTGAAACGACCATCGCGATCAGAAATAATGTCCAAAGGTATACCGTGACGACATACGATTTCACTTACGTACATCTGTGCCAACCTTTCCACAGAATACTTCTCACGAATAGGTAGGAAGTGAGCGGACTTGGTCAAACGATCGACGATTACCCAAATACTGTCAAAACCTTTGGGTGTGCGAGGGAGTTTGGTGATGAAATCCATAGCTATGCTCTCCCATTTCCAGACAGGAATCTCTGGTTGTTCAAGCATACCAGATGGTCGTTGATGTTCAGCCTTAACCTTGGAACAAGTGAGGCATTTTGCAACGAAAAGAGCAATGTCTTTCTTCATACCAGGCCACCAATAAGAATAACGAAGATCTTGGTACATCTTGTCAGCTCCAGGATGAATAGAATAACGAGACTTATGAGCCTCGTTCATGAGAAAAGTACGAAGATCATCACGGTCGGGAATCCACAGTCGATTAAGAAAATAAAGGAGACCATCGGGTTTGGTTTCAAGTTGAGTCTCAGCACCACAAGACATTTCATCGTACATGTTACCTTGGGTGACTGAGGTGTGTTGAGCCTGGAGAATGCGATCTTGGAGATCGGTACGAACTCTCGCACATTGGAGTTTGACACGCTCTTTACGACTAAGTGCGTCAGCCACAACATTCGCTTTGCCAGGATGGTAGCGAATTTCGCAATCATAGTCGTTAAGTAATTCAACCCAACGTCGTTGCCTCATGTTAAGATTCTTTTGGTCGAAGACATGTTGGAGACTTTTGTGGTCCGTGAACACCACACATTTGGTCCCATAGAGATAATGTCTCCAAATCTTGAGTGCAAAGACAACAGCGCCCAATTCCAGATCATGGGTGGTATAATTTTTCTCGTGAATCTGGAGTTGTCGAGACGCATAAGCAATAACCTTTCCTCGTTGCATAAGAACACAACCGAGACCTTGGTTCGATGCATCACAGTAGACCACGAAATCATCATTACCATCAGGTAGGGATAAGACAGGAGCTTCACAGAGTTTCAGCTTAAGAGTTTCAAACGCTTCCTCTTGCTTAGGTCCCCACTCATAGGGTTTACCCTTGTGAGTTAAGGTAGTGAGAGGAACAGCGATCTTGGAGAAATTGGCGATGAATCGACGATAATAACCAGCCAACCCAAGAAAAGAACGGACTTCCGTTGGAGTGGTAGGAACACTCCAATCCTTCACAGCTTCGATCTTTGCAGGATCAACATGAATTCCGTTCATATCAATGACATGTCCCAAGAATTGAACTTCCTTAAGCCAAAATTCACATTTGGAGAACTTGGCGTACAGTTGTTCTTTCTTTAGGAGACTCAAGATAGAGTGAAGATGTTGCTCGTGATCGGATTTTGATTTAGAGTAAATCAAAATATCATCAATGAAAACGATCACGAATTTGTCGAGATAGGGTCTACAAACCCGATTCATCAGATCCATAAATACCGCGGGAGCATTGGTCAAACCGAAAGGCATAACCATGAATTCATAGTGACCGTAGCGAGTGCGAAAAGCTGTCTTGGGAATATCTTCATCGTGGACTCTAAGCTGATGATAGCCAGAACGGAGATCAATCTTCGAAAAGTGGGTTGCTCCTTGAAGTTGATCAAAGAGATCGTCAATCCTAGGAAGTGGATAACGATTCTTGATGGTGAGTTTGTTGAGTTCACGGTAGTCAATACACATCCGAAGAGAACCATCCTTCTTTTTAACGAACAAGACAGGGGCTCCCCATGGAGAAGAACTAGGGCGAATGAACCCTTTATCAGAAAGTTCCTGTAATTGACTAGCAAGTTCTTGCATCTCAGAGGGTGCAAGACGATAAGGAGCTTTAGCAATAGGATTAGCACCAGGAACAAGATCAATACGAAACTCCACTTGTCGAGCAGGAGGCAAACCAGGTAAATCCTCTGGAAAGACTTCAGGATAGTCACGAATAATAGGAATGTCTTGGATACTCTTGCCTTTGTCCTTCTTCTCTATCACGTTAGCTAAGAAGGCTGTATACCCCTTTCGTAAGTACTTTTGGGCAGTAGTACAAGACATAAGCTTAAGCTCACCACAGGGTTTCTCACCATAGATCTTCAAAATCTCACCAGATTCGAGAGGAATGCGTATGACTTTCTCGAAGCACAGAATTTCGGCACGATGAGTTGACAACCAGTCCATGCCTACTATAACATCAAAACTACCAAGATGCATGGGAATAAGATCGATAGGGAAAGTATGATCATTGAGATTCAACAAGCAGTTACGAATAATAGAACCGATCGAAATAGACTTCCCGTTAGCTACCTCTACCACAAAAGGGTCTTCTAGATTAGTGTGGGGTAAGTTAAGTAAAGGTTCAAACTTTAGTGACACGAATGACTTATCAGCTCCTGAATCAAATAGTATGGATGCATAGTGATTATTAATGAGAAACGTACCATTCACCACTTCATTGTTGTCACGGGCCTGATTAGCGTTGAGATTGTAGGCGCGACCTCGAGCACCTTGGTTCTGATTGCGGTTCTGGTTTTGGTTTTGGTTCTGGTTCTGGTTTTGGTTACGGTTACGGTTAGGGCAGTTGTTGATGTAGTGATTAGGGTTACCACACTCGTAGCATTGACCACGAGCAGGCCTGTTGTTTTGTTGGTTGGGAGCTGGGTTGTTGTTGTCTTGGGCAGCAGGAGATCGACAGACGTTCACCAGGTGACCATACCTTTGACACTTAGTACAGAATCGACATGGCACCTGTGTGGGATGGTGATACTTGCAAGTGTTGCACAGAGGGTGAGGTCCGGTGTATGGTTTCTTGGCTGGGTTTTGGGCAGCAGGTGGAGTAGCAGCAACCATATAGTTTCTAGCCTTGCGCTTCTTGTTGCTTGAGGTCTCAGGCTTGACTTCAATTGCAGGCTGTGGAGTATCTTTGGCAACAGTCTTCTTAGAGCCCTTGCGAACCAGAGTACCATTCTTCACATGATTATCAGTAAGAGTGGCCGCTAGACGTTTGGCCTCTTCCAGAGTTGCAGGATTTCTACCCCAAACAGTGTCCTGGATTTGCATGGGCAGACCACCGATGTACTTCTCGATGGCTACCGGCAGAGGAGTAACCTTGTGTGGCAACAGTAAGCTAAGCTCATGAAAGCGGGTGTTGTAGGCAAGATTTTCCCCACTATCTTGAGCCAAGGTGTGGAACTCATCCTCAAGCTTTTTAACTTCATTGCGAGGACAGAACTCCTCCTTCATGATTTCTTTGACCTGGTCCCAAGTCATAGCAAGAGCAACCTCGGCCCCACGAGTACGCTTTTCTTCATTCCACCATGTGAGTGCTCGTTTATGGAGAACACTCATGGCGTAACGAACCTTGAAATTGTTGGGGCACTCACTATTGATGAAGGTATTTTCAATACCCTCAAACCATTGGAGAAGTCCAGTAGCTCCTTCTTCACCGCTGAACTTTGGAGGGTTGCAAGAGTTGAAATGCTTGAGGGTGCAAGCTTGGGGTCCATTGCCATTGCCATTGCCATTCCCGTTCCCGTTGTTGTGACCATTCCCATTCAATTGGATGACCTGAGCAAGTAAGTTGGGAACCAGAGTTGCGATTTGCTGCGCCATTTGTTGAGAAATGATCGCAGCCAGTTGAGCATCGACCCCATTGTTGTTGTGGTTAGGAGCTTGGTCATGGTTGTGGTTATGGTTATCACCACCTTCTGCGGGGTTCTCACCATTGTTGTTGCGAGTGCTGCGACGAGGAGGCATGATCTGTAATAGACACAATGAAATGAATGAGAGTTTATATAAGGAATGTAATCATTTATTCATTAATTAAAACGAATAAACGAAAACGTTGACTTATCAAAGATTCTAAATTCTAATAACATATGAAGACATGCTTTAGCCTATAAGTGAACACTCATCCCGAGAATTCCCAGGTAGGCATCCGGGTCCCTCGTCTGATTGGGATATATGCGCAATGCCAGCCTAGACAGAAGACTCAGAATACAGGCGTTCACCCTTCCAGATTGCACGTGTTCGTTATTAAAATCTAGAATTTCGACGAGATCTCAAGGGGGTTCAGGTTAAACCTGAGGATTTTGTCCTATTAATCTAATGGTGGATCAGGATTGCAGCAGACAATTAAGAGTAGTCACATGTAGGTTTAGGGTTATAAGGCATATGATAAGGATAGGATTAGGGAAGCAAGTAGGAGAAGCAAGTACTGTTTTAGTCCCTAAGGTTATAGTCTAGATTATTTCTAATAACCTAATTCCCTATAACCAAGGCTCTGATACCAATCTGTAACACCCCAACCGATGGCGGAAACATCGGGGTGCCACGTATTGATGATTGTTTTCAGTAGCACATGGTATAATATAAATTTTAAATAATTTATTCAAACATAAATATTCAAAATGTGAAATAAGGTCTAAGAATTCAAATACATAACATCAAATAATAACTTCAAAACTTCAAATAACTTCAAGATAAATCCTCATGCTAACTCAAGCCTCAGCTTCATTGTTACCTGAAACATGTTAATTTTGAAAGTATTTTGGGTCAACATACGTTGGTGAGAATTACATAGGTTTTTGATGATAAATGAATAAAATGTTATGCAATTCATGTGTCATGTTAATCTAGCCCATATGTGAGAAACATATTAGAAATAAATCGAGTGCATAATCAACCCTGCTGACTGTTATAAAATGATACATACCATACACTTATGGTCCCAATATGTTATGCGATAACAAACACCCACGTAACCTTGGTAGGAGGCACGTATCCGGGTGGGATTGTCAGTCCAATAGATCTATCAATGTATACCGTCGGCTGATCAATGTTAATGATTATGCTAGAATGGTGCTTACTCTAATCATGCTCAAGACAATATGCAACATAGAAAACACATAAACACATTGATGATTGAATTGCAATGAAAAGTGTTATAACATGTTTCACCCCAAAAGTGGTGATAAAAGGGGCTATGTAAACTCACCTTAGTAAATGTTAACTTGTTGAAAAAGATATGATAATTGTGTTGCCCAAAGTGATTCCAAATATTACCCTATAATGAGGTAATATATATAATAAGTCTAAGTCTATATAAACTAATATGTGCATCCTAGGGTTTCGATTTGGGGATAATCAATTGTTAAATTTAATTTAAAAATGTTAATTAAATAAGGAAAATTGGATAATTAATGAAAAATAGTCTTTTTATAAAGTTTGAATTTTAAATGAGTACAATAAAGTGTTTGAAGCAATAAAATAATTTTTATAAAATTATTTCATTTAAAATAGATTTTTAAATCTATTTATTTATAATTAGCCAATTATTAACTTTAATAATCAGAAATACAAAAATTAAAGAAATCTTATTTTAAAAATCATAATTCTGATCTAAATGATTAAAAATAATTTGTATAAAATTTTGGTGCAAAAATGATGAAAATTGGATTTATTATGAATTAAATATGATTAAATCTTACAAAAATCGATTAAAAATAATAAATAAATGATTTTACTGAATTAAAAATTATTTCAGTAAAGTTTAACTTTATAAAAAGTTAGGATAATTTTTGGGGAATTTAATAAAACTGTTTTGATATAATAATGGATTTTTATAATTATAATAGTATAAAAATGATTTAATTATTATAAATATTAAATAAAAGAATTTCTGAAAAATAAAAATTGTAAATAACACTTTTATATCAGATTAAGCAATTATAATTTTTTTAGAGTTTATAAAATAGTTTAGGTATTTTAAAAAGAATTTAAAAGATTAAAGGATTAATATATATATATATAATTAATGTTTGTTTAATAAAAAGAAAAGAAAAGAAAGGACAAAAAGCCGGTCAGAGCCGGACTCGAACCCGGATGACCTCGATACAAGACCAGAGTCACAACCACTTGGCCTAGGCCGGTGGTTGTGATGAATCTGGATTTATAATTATTAAATACACGAAGCTACAAAGCTTTATCCCCAAATTCGTAAACGAAGAACCCTAGATTATCAATTGGACGATTCAGGCAACTATAGCCCGATTAATGTTAGGGCTATAGTTGCTTGAATGCCGATGAATGAAACCCAACAAAAGATTGAGACTCACAGTGCTTGATTGATGTTTATGATCGGGTCAAAGCAAAAGTCAACCACGAGCGATTAAACCAATTACGGAGAGAATCAGAGAGAAATAGGGATTGAGGGAGAGTTGTGAGCGATTTGTCAAGGTCCAGGAGGCCTCAATTTATACTAATGGATTAGGGTTAGGGTTAATTAGGTAGTTGACTTTCCTTGTAATAATACGCGGCCAATTAGACGATTAGGGCAACAATTGCCGTGCAATCGTTGTGCAATTATGTTATAATGGGCCGGTTTATACACGAGATTGCCAAAAATAAAACAATTACGCGTAAATACTACGGATTGGGCAACAAGGAATCCCACAGTTGACTTTTCTTGTCAACTGTGAGGATTTTAAATCGTGTATAAGTTTAATATGAGTCCGGGTTTATCACAAACAGAAGGCCAGCCCAGCTGGTTTGTGCATTGTGTGTTAGGTTGGGCCGGTCCTTGGCGCGGGTTCGAACCCCGGCCAAGGCAAAACATTTTTTTTTTGATTTTAATTATCACACACACATATATATATAATATTATATATATAGTATTAGGGTTCCGTAATAGCGACAAAAATAATAAATGCAACGATGAATAAGGAACTTGACGTTTTTATTAAATGTCGGTGCGTAACGTACAAGTATTAAATGCGTAATGTTACATGTAGAATCATCTTGTCAAGCCTTATTACTGGTGTTTTGAAGAATGGATGGTTGGATTTGGAAACTGGTAGCTTTATGGTGGAGATTACTTGGAAACTACTAAACATATTTTCATCTCATGCCATTTTTCGCAAACGGTTTGGCAAGTGGTAGCTTTATGGTGCCATTTGCAACCAATTTTTGCTTTTAGAATTCGTGATCTAATAGAGATACACAGCTATTCGAATGGCTCAAAAACGAAGAAGAAGCTGCTGCTTCATGTTGTGATCTTTGTAGTCTTTGAGCGTTTGGCATGCTAGAAATGATGCGGTTTTTAATAGCAAAAGACCTGAGGTTTCAAAGATTATGGAAGAATCAAAGGCGTTAAGTTTTCTGTGGGTTAGGCATCGATCCAAGGTTTCGGCTATCGAGTGGGAAACTGGAATAGGTTTAACTTAGATGCTTTAGGGTAAGATGTAACGGTGGCGTAGTAATGTGCAGCCCGTGTATATCGGGTCAATTTTGTTGCTGGTTGGAGTAATAAAAATTTGTTTTGTTGGACATTAAAATAAATAAAAAAAGGTTACTTGTGGGTGATGTAATGGGAGATATAGTTTGTTTATGCTAGTGTCTTGCTAGGTGATGAAGCCAGCCCAGCTGGTGAAGTCAACCTGGTTTTATTCACAAGTGTTAGAAAACTTATATTGAAATCGAAGAGGAAATCATGAATGTGAACCGGGCTTGTGTTTGACACAATTCCCTTAAATAGATTCGCAGTCTGTTTCCAGGGTACACCGGTTCTTTAACAGTGGTGGTGCACTGCCGAACTATCCCACTTGCCTGAAAAATAATCGAAGAAGGCTGCTGCAAGTTCTGTTTCTGTGTGTATGTATGCGTAAGTTTTTTTCTTCTGTTTTGCATAACACAACTTTGTTCTTAAAGGATTCAAAACCAAGAAGCAATGAAACTGATGCTACAGTAATTATGTTCTTAAAGGATTCGAACCCAGATTTTTGGAGCTGCATTCATGTTCGCAGGTCGTGCGGGTGTCGCGTTGGCTCAAGAATTTCCTCGAACCGGAACCCTATTTTGCACCCAGTGGAGGACCTAGGATTTTTTACCTTGGGGGCGAAAATTTTAAGGGTCGATTGTCTGCCTCAATATATTGAATTCTTTTGTCCACTTCGAGTCGGGTCAGATTGGCTTGGCTCAGATGGTACAAAGATAAATCAAAGTAATTTTCAAATAAATTATAAAAAGTACATCAATTGTCATCAAAATACACAACAGAATATAAATACATCTACAAATATTTATTTTTGAAATCTAGCCATTATCATATCCTTATAAACATACTTTATCTTTAGACAAATAACGAGTTGGCGTCAACCCGCGCGTTGCGGCGGGATTTTAATTATGAATGGCTCTTGTATCAGCATGAGATGCACAAACATTTAAATTGTTGGAAAACATTAATTCATTTTGTCTAACCTCCAGCCTGCAACACTAAAGCATTTTAAAGGCGTTACTATAAAAAAAAAAACATATGCTTATCCATAAACCATATTTGAGAAGAACCGTAGAATGATCTTCCATACATTTAGAAACTAACACTTATTATCACCACAATGAAGTGCTAAATTCTTATTGTACCAGGCTACCAGTTATCCAAAAAACCTATTAGAATTACCAGGTTTCTAAAAACAAATAATAATAATTTTAATGGAAGGTTAAATTTTACATGTGACCGGGGTTTTAGCCTTTAGGTTGTCAACCCCTCTTGCTTTTAGGAGCAGCAACACAGCATCAGTATCCCCTTTATTTCCCTCCTAATGAGAACATTGAATACATTTCAACCACACTTATGTAGTTATTTAAAATTAAGTAAAAATTAGTGTTCTTTTGATAAAAATTGTAGTTTTGTCATTTGAAGCATAGAAAACACATATTCCAAGTCTCAGAAAAACCTGTATGGTGCACTCTTAATTCTTAAGGCAAAAAATAGTTGATATCTGACACGTGTTGATTCGGTCTTTGTTTGGTTACTAAGGCCCTTCGGTGTGGAACCCGGTATAAGGCCGGCTTAGTGATGCCGGGACGGCAAACACCGCCCCTATGCCGGCAACGACATCAACGTCGTAATCTTGGCAGGCATGACGGGGCTCTTGATTGTTTTTTTTTTTTTTTTTTAAGGGATGGATGATGCTCCTACCACACCTTTGAACCATCATCACCATGATGCTCCTACTCCACGATGACGTGACAGCTGAGGTGAAGAACCATCATGGATGATGGGCCTCCTCCACACCCAAAGGCCTAACATACAACACAAAGTATATACTATAATAAAGCCCGTCTGAATATCAATTTGTAAAGAAACAAAGCCATGAAACTGGTGAAAAACTAACATCATCTTTATAATCTGTAATATCATCAAGTCATCAAGATTACAATTTGTTGCAAAATACTACATTGGGAATGTAAAAGCTAAAGATAACTCATATGAGATGCACAAGGGACAATTATCAAGAAGAACCATTCAGATGGTATTTAGTAATTCATCATCGTCATTTTCCTTTGTGTTGAATATAAAATATTCAACCAACCGAATATAAATAATCAAACAACTAAACAAATAATAACTAAGAAACCCATCATGAATAAAACCCAGAAAACATTTAGCAAGAAATCAAGAATAATTAATATTAATCAACGCACAGTAAAAAGAATCCGAAACAAAAACGATTGAAGTAAACAGGAATTTCCAATAAAGATCGGTCCAAATGGCAATATCACAGCAACAAAACTCTCAAGATCGTAACACACTAAATTGCAAAATCATTAATTGATATCCACCTTCTCTAACCGCTCGTGGAATCATTCAGAATAGTATAAGCAAGAAACGTTACGTTGTTAGACAATTATAGACGGCAAGAAACGGTGGCCGTTAAATCGGCGTCATCATCATTCGTCAACGGTATTGTTGTCTCGGCATTCAGCGCCGTCGGTATTATTTCACAATATACGCCGTTAAATCTGCCGTTAAGTTAGTATTTGTATATGTATATAATGTAAACATTCAAAAAGAAAGAATAAGATATTCGTTTCACTCCAAAAATCAATTATCAAATTAGGTGGCTTACCTATTTAATATTCTAACAAGTAAAAATAGATTTTAAGAACCTAATAAGAATATAACTGATTAAAACTTTAAAATTATAGAAAATAGAAGCTACAATATAATTTCGACGGCATAATCCAACAGTAAGACTATTTATGTTTTTTTAATTAATGGATCGGACATGCAAATTACAACATAACGACAGACAAACGGGCAAAAGTTGTGCGCAACCTCAATATCACAAACAAAATGATTTGTATCATAAATAAAAATTACATAAATACTATATCGCGCCAATGTGGGGCTAGCCCACTTGGTAGAGACATATGTCTCTTAGTTGGGAGGTCCAAGGTTCAATCCTTGGCAAGGGTGTTGTAATATAGAATTATTGGGTTAGGATCAAATACATAGTAAAAGAAAAATAGGAAGTCATAGGAAGGGTATCAAACGGACTCCGATTGAACTCATTCAAGCGGCATTGGAATCGTATTATCGAACCCTACGATGTTAGTTTTTAGGTCTTCATTTTTTTGAGGTTTTAGCTTGTAGTTTTTAGAATATGCGTTATATTATTGTGGCTTTTATGTACCATTGTGTCTTTTTCTTATTTTCATCATTGTATCATATTTTCAATTAATTGTGTCTTTTTTCTTCAGCATTGTGTTATATTTTTTGGCACTGTGTTATATTTTGTGACTTATTGTGTCATATTTCATGATCTATTGTGTTTTTTGTATCCTTCTCACCCTTCTCATTTTTTGTAGCCTTTGTAGAATAACTCAACCCTAGAATTATTGGTGTAATAGTATAGGAGATGTAACGTTTGTCGTTCAAAAAAAAAAAAAAAAAACTATATCGCAAACAAAATTAGCGTTCAAAGTATATAATAAAATAAATAATAAATAGTTTTTTCTTAATAAAGGTAAAAGTAAAAAAAAAAAAGTCTGCAACATATTTGTTGTTTCCAATGAACTCTTTGGAACTTAAAATATTTACTCCACTACTTCATGCTATGTAATTTACAAAAATTACACCTCCACTACCACCACTAGATGCACTAGATATTTCTCAAAAATGTTCTTCTTCATTCTGCAGAAGCTCCTTCGTCGCCCACCATACCTTTACAGTCGTCAACTAGTTTTTTGAGTTCAAGTAACGCTTTACTTAACCAAATACTATAGCCTTGATAATTCTATCAATAAGTCCCTTCTGTATAGACATCTGTTGATCATAAGACATGGATCATTCATTCTTATATAGTGATCAACCATTCTCTATTCTCGTCTCTAATTCAAAGTGGTCTAACGAACTAACTTAGTCCAAGCGTGGCCACGCGTTTTGTAACAACCCTGGCTGTCGGAGCCGGGTCGTCGGGTCGGGTTATCAGAGCTACGCAGCGGATTCGGATCATAACAGTCTTTACTCTTCCAGGATCCACGTCATCATATCTGTTGGGTTACCTAAACACATGCCAAAAATAGTTTCTGTCAACATAAAGTTGGTGAGGTCGTGTATTTTATAAAGTGAATGGCCAGTTCGTTTATTGATAATTCTTTTATATAAAACATTCTTTTATAAACATTCTTTTATAAAACATGCTTTACAGTTATAATTCTGAAGGGGAAAATATATTTCTATTATACCAACTCTATTATATATCAATTCTGTTATATCTCAATTCTATCATATCGATTATATTTCGTGCCATTACTATCGACGGTGCCACTCTGATTGTGATAAAATACCTGTTCCTGTCCTCTTCTTGGACAAGAATGGTTTTGGTCCTCTACTTGGACATTCCTACCCTCTACTTGGGTAAGACCGGTTCTTGTCCTCTAGTTGGACAAGAAAGGAAATGGCGGATACCGGCCAGTACTGTCCTCGTCGTTTCTATGTCCCCTTTTCTATTATATTTCTTCTACTGATAATCTTTTATTTATGTAAAGCATTATTATGTTTTCTTATAAATGACATGTATTCCCCCGAAAACACTTAATAAAACAGTAAAAGTGGGGAGTTCACGATACTCACTGGTTTGCGTATAATCTTCTATAGTCTCTCTTAATACAATTATATGTCATATATATATGGATACGTTTTACGCGTGGGACTTGTTAGATTGTAATACTTAGGATATATATCATATATACAATTTATACATATAGAATTCGGTATATATTAGATAGTCCTAAACTCGGGGTTCATTATTGACACGACACGGACATCCTAAATCTAGCTGGCCATTACAGCTTGGCACTCAAAATTAATAAAGCTGGCCATTACAGCTTGGCACACGACCCTAAAAACTCTAGACACGAACTTACCCGGATGATGGCTCTGCAACAGAAGAATAGAACATATTATGATTAACCCGAGTCTAGTATATCGTTTTATATATCGAATCGTATATATATAAACATATATATTTTATATATGTTTATTATTCTCTTATTATTATTATCAAGTCCGTACGTTCCCGTATTATATATATATTCGTATAATTCTAATAATCCTCGTCTAGATATTGGACCGGGTTCTGTTCCGGTAGTTGAGCGAGTTGACTCGGTATCAGATTCGCACTCATGATTCAATTAATTGTACCTCGCACTCAAACATAATCATTATGTTAATAATAGATTATAAGACGCTTAACCAATCAATCCATATAACTGATACTTACCGGATATGTGACCGGAAGCTATATAGAACCGGGTATCGGACCCGTCTTCTAGACCGGTAATCGGTACCTTATCAGTGATTCATCGGCATATAACCGGAGATTAACTGGAATACTAACCGGAGTATTATCGGAATCTGACCGGACTTCCGGTTACCGATAATATCCTTCTCATATAATTCTAATCTCTTGTTACAAAGAATAGAATCACATATCGGTCATAACAATAGTCAAATGATACTTGTCCATAACCAAACCACAATCGGGTTTTAAATAGAAACCCAATCGGTCACCTGCTTGCTGGATTCCAGACCACCCACAATCGGTTCATAAGGCTCACCGAGTATAGGTGTTAACACGGATAAGTTACTGGTTTGGTTCGGGTTATAATCAAAACACAAACAGAGGGAACCGGCCCCGAGTTTATAATCGGAACAGGGGTCGGGTTAACAGAAAAGGAGAAGGTTACCGGTTATGTTTAAAAGAGGCTTATCGTGTACATAAACCGGGAGCAGAAGGGTTTCCGATGACAGTCACCGGTTCCGGTGTCTGTCCGGATTTGTTTAACCGGAACCAAGGAAAGGACATGGTGGGTTGCCGGTTATTATCAGAAGCAGAAAGGGAAGGATTATTAGGTTTGGCTATAGAGATTGACCGGTAGAAGGTTACAAAACTGATGACAGTCACCATGACTCGGTGACTGTCTAATCATTCGAACGGTAGATTAGTGGGTTGTGGCTATATTATCGGGAGAGGAGGAGGTACCGGTTGTCGAACAAGAGGAGAAAAGGGGTGCTCGCCGAAAAAGTGAAGGCGGTGGCGGCCGGCGCCGGAGATGGTGACCGGCGTGGCTGCTCTCTCTCTCTCTCTCTCTAACTCACATATGTGTGCGTGTATGCTTGATGATGTGCTGACAAGAAAACAAGAGTGGAGGCCTTTATATAGTTAAAACTCAATTAGGGGTGCTTGGTAACAAGTATAACAACAGGATATAAGGGTGTTTGGCAGCAGGTTTATGAATAGATGTGGAGCTTTTGGTGCTGAATTAATCGATTAAGTGAGACGGTTGGCTGCGAGATTCGAACTTGAATATTTTATTATAATAATAATCGGGTGATCGGGTACGACCCGACCCGTTTAAGAGACCCGTAACACCTCGGGGTGTTGCATTCTCCCCCCTTTAGGAAATTTCGTCCCCAAAATTTGAGAGATCTTATCCTTTATACCCTTAGTCTTTAAGGATATTACAATTTAAACCTAAACACTTATCAACGGGATATGACCAGTTCTCATGGTTTGTGAGGAAAAATCGATCTCATATCCATATAATACTGTATGAATTAGAAATGTCAATCTGTAAGACCACATCTTGATCATTCTACTAATCACGTTTTAACCTTTCTTGCTATAGTCATGGTAATTCAGATACATGAATTATCTGTATTTTCTAGTATGACTATTAAAGGCTCTCGATATAGATTGATATTTTCTATAATATTCTTTTTATCTTTTCCTCATTAGGATAAGAAGTAGACTGAATATTATTTCTGTATAAAGACAATTCGAACATACTTTGAGATTCTAATCGTTTTTCTTCTGAAAGATTTACAAACTTCCAGCAAACATGTCTAGAGTCTCAAATCGATACGATATTCTCATCGTTTGATATTCGGATTCATTTATAATGATGGATTCTGTATAGTTCTTAGAAGATAGATACGGAAGTCCCTTCATTATCCTGACTTGAATGGGAGCCGAGCTACTACCTCTTATATTCGAACTTTAGAATTTACCATCATTGTAATTCTGATTCTTAGAGATTAGAAATAATTTCTAGTAACTATCGGATTATTTCTTACAAATTCTATCCTGTAAGTTCTATCTATATCGGTGTAATATGGTTGATCTCCGGGTTAACTCTATTCGTGGATATACTTAGGAGGTTTCTCAGATCATTAGACGTATCTTATCCGGAGTCTAAAGGTACCGGAAAAGACTAATCGAACTTGTTGAATTACACGGTTTCAACAATTTCTTTTCATTATCTTGACCTACTGAAATCAGTTATTGAGATTTTTCTTAAATCATCTATAATAATCTTACTGACTATTTCATTGATGATTGACTGCATTATTTATCGTCAACGATTCCTTGACTTAAGATTCTTATGATAATGCGTCACTTATTCTTTCTCAAAATCATGATTATCATTCGAGATTTAAATACTTATTGCATTAACTATTTCTATAAAATTCTTTCTTAATTCTATTTCGGGATTTGTTGACACTCTCGATAAAAATATTCTATAATTTCTTTTCGTAAAATATTCTTTATAAAATTCTAGTCGTTTTTCTTACGACTTATATTCTTATCGGGTAATTTCTTTTAATATATATTTTTATTCTGGTATTTATTTCTTCTGGCATATCGGATGCCTTCTAATAATATTTGGCACTTCGTTTGCCTTCTCGTGTAATCTGGCATTTTCAATGCCTTTTTATTATCCAGACATCGGATGTTTTTTCAAATTATAATTCTTTTTATTTGTCGATTTATATTCTTTTATATCCAAGCGAATACTGATAATATCTATAGCAGACACTATAAATCTGTCATTTCTAGGATATACACTTGCTTGGAATAATTCTTTCTTATTTATATATTCGATTAGAGTCTATACTTTCAGTGTCTGAAAACACACTCTAATAAACTTATATAAAGGCAATGTATCATATCTTCTTAATCCAACTTATTATAAGCGAGGCTTATTTCATCGGGATATTCATGTAGATAGTTCTTGCCAGAATAGTGATTTCTTAAATTATCTCTCACGAACCTTTAATTCAGGACAGGAAATTCATCATTCCTTGGCCGGAGAGTTTTACTGGAAAAATGAGCATAATTCTATTCATTTTTCGTTTTCACTTCGACTATACCTTGCGAATCTCTACATGATTCTGCTTAGTATTAATCGTATTTCGATATATTCGATAAATTATTTCTTTTAATAATTCGTTGGATTCTACCATTTCCGGTTTCCGAATCCATATAGATTTCTATCTGTTATATTTTAAGGATTTAACAAATCTTCCATCACTTCTTATTCATGAATTTCAACTTGGTAACACTTGACCGTTTTACCAATTTGATTGTACTATAACTCCCGCGAGTTTTTATACAAAAGTGACTACGAAGATTCTTTCGTATCATCATATGTTCTCACAAAGAATCCTATGACTTAGTGGCAAATGTCCGGATATACCTTCTGTAAGGATCCGGATATCCTTTGCCACAGAGATTGCACAGAGGACATGCAGCTATCTCTGGTTGACAATCAAAATATGATTAGTAGAATTTAACCAATCGATGGTTTTTATTCTGCAGATATATCTATAGTCATATTTCACGATGAAATTTTAACTAGATTGCCAATGATATGGTCGTATTCTCCATATACGATACGCTGATGGTTCGAATTTATATTTCTTCTTCTTATTATTTCTTTTAATATGCTCATGACACCGACAAACTGTGATCTTGATAAATTCCTACTCGAATGTTCCTGTGCCTGTGACATTCATAATTATGTCGCGATCATAATTACTATTTCACCTCACCTAACATTCCAGTATTTGTTTATTTTAATCACAATAGGTATGTGTCCTTCACATATTATTCTGATATTCTTTTCTTTATTTTCTCTTGAATTTGTAATTATATTATTCTGGAATAAACATGTTGATATGAGTCTAACGAAATAGACTGTCAATCGTTCAAGAATTTGTTCGTGTCAAAAGATATTCAATATAACAATCCAATCTTTTTAATATCCCTGACTTGTTCGAGTCATAGGATTAAGACGGTACTTATATTGTCATATAATCGAACGAGTAAGAATTCGGTTTCTTCAGATAGATTTCAAAAATTTTCTGTCATGGAATTTTGGAATAATGATATTTCTGTCTGAAATATTACTTAATTCTCAAAGGAAAATATCGAAGATAGCATATCGCTGAGATTCTATATATACACACAAAGAAAGATTTAGATTATAAAACGGGATATATAATATTCATTGTTCTTATCGAGATAAAATATCAAGGAAGTTATACGATCGAATATAGATATAGAATTGTGCCGAAATACTCTTGACATATATATACGGATACAGATTCGATTAAGATCTTTACGAAAAATGGCACTAAATATAGAGTGAAATATGTTCGGGCAGAATGATACAGCCGTGGTTCTTTCATATTTTGAAATAAAAACTTTTAGGGAGGATTTATAATAGCAATACTGGTTATTGTGGATGTCAAAATCTGACGACAAATGACGGATACCAGTAACGAATATAATTAATAATAAGGATTTCAAAAAGGAGTCGTGGTAGAAACTTTCATAGTGGCAAAATTCTTGAATTCTCAATAAACGGGTTTCTTATTACGGATTTGTAAAACAAAATAGATTTACCAAAATATTGTGGTCAATTTTTTAATGTTAAACGAATTATACTGCATTATCTGAAAACGTGATAGTCAAATTAAAACAGATTCGGGGGACGTTTTAATAATATAAGGAGTGTCAATAATAGATTTGATAAAAAGAAAATTATGGTATTGACGGATTTTCTCAATCTTATAAATTTGAATAAATCGTTTATTTAAAATTTAATGTAGAGGGGTATATATATATATATATATATATATATATATATATATATATATATTCTTAAAAATGGAAATACTCGGTTCAGGTATAAAATAAAAATGACTGGGAATGAATTTAGTAAACTTCAGAGTCATATCGAATAGATTTAACATGTTTTAAATAATCGCGGAATTTGTTTGATTTCTAATTAAACACTCGAAGAAAGTTCTTTAGAAACATAATATTAATATGTCTCTAGCATATCTGATTTTTAATAAAATTTGCGGAATTTACGGAGTAAAAATAATATTTCTGGAAACTTGATCATAGGAATGTTCAAGTTGGAGCATAAAATTTATGTTCTATTTATGAATATTTAGAATAACCATAAGGTTAACGATCTGAATAATTATTGAGACTCGAATAATTCGATAATTTATACGGAATTTCTGGAATATACGACGAATGATTATAAATCAACGAGTTTTCTAGAGAGTGAAATATGATTTTTAAACTCTCGAATAAGCTGATCAGATTATCGAGGAATAACTTTTGTAATTTTTAATATCTATTTATATATATATATATATATATATATATATATATATATATATACTCTTATAAGTTTTCATCATTTTAAATCTGGATTTGTTTTCTGATTTCTTTTTAATATATCTGGTTTCTTTTCTGTATTCTTTCTTATTTCTTATTTCTTATAGCCTTGATATCCTGTAAGATTTCCCAGAAATTAATCATACATATAAATTCACAATTGTGTACAGAATTGTCAATTTATCCCATATAATCGTTCTAGTAATATCCTGTAGTGGATTCGTTTTAATTTCTAGTATACTGTTATGGTTCTCACCAACTTTATAATGGTTTGGCATTTAAGTACCCAAAAATTTTATCGTCTAATATTCTTTTACTTTATATATATTTCTAATCAAAATTTCTTTTGGAAGACATTCTGGTAGATCCTGGATTAGTAAAGACTTCAAGACTGTTATAAACGCCGCTCTAATACCACCTGTAACGACCCTGGCTGTCGGAGCCGGGTCGTCGGGTCGGGTTATCAGAGCTACGCAGCGGATTCGGATCATAACAGTCTTTACTCTTCCAGGATCCACGTCATCATATTTTTTGGGTTACCTGAACACATGCCAAAAATAGTTTCTGTCAACATAAAGTTGGTGAGGTCGTGTATTTTATAAAGTGAATGGCCAGTTCGTTTATTGATAATTCTTTTATATAAAACATTCTTTTATAAACATTCTTTTATAAAACATGCTTTACAGTTATAATTCTGAAGGGGAAAATATATTTCTATTATACCAACTCTATTATATATCAATTCTATCATATCGATTATATTTCGTGCCATTCCTATCGATGGTACCACTCTGATTGTGATAAAATACCTGTTCCTGTCCTCTTCTTGGACAAGAATGGTTTTGGTCCTCTACTTGGACATTCCTACCCTCTACTTGGGTAAGACTGGTTCTTGTCCTCTAGTTGGACAAGAAAGGAAATGGCGGATACCGGCCAGTACTGTCCTCGTCGTTTCTATGTCCCCTTTTCTATTATATTTCTTCTATTGATAATCTTTTATTTATGTAAAGCATTATTATGTTTTTTTTTATAAATGACATGTATTCCCCCGAAAACACTTAATAAAACAGTAAAAGTGGGGAGTTCACGATACTCACTGGTTTGCGTATAATCTTCTATAGTCTCTCTTATTACAATTATATGTCATATATATATATGGATACGTTTTACGCGTGGGACTTGTTAGATTGTAATACTTAGGATATATATCATATATACAATTTATACATATAGAATTCGGTATATATTAGATAGTCCTAAACTCGGGGTTCATTATTGACACGACACGGACATCCTAAATCTAGCTGGCCATTACAGCTTGGCACTCAAAATTAATAAAGCTGGCCATTACAGCTTGGCACACGACCCTGAAAACTCTAGACACGAACTTACCCTAGACACGAACTTACCCGGATGATGGCTCTGCAACAGAAGAATATAACATATTATGATTAACCCGAGTCTAGTATATCGTTTTATATATCGAATCGTATATATATATATATATAAACATATATATTTTATATATGTTTATTATTCTCTTATTATTATTATTATCAAGTCCGTACGTTCCCGTATTATATATATATATTCGTATGATTCTAATAATCCTCGTCTAGATATTGGACCGGGTTCTGTTCCGGTAGTTGACCGAGTTGACTCGGTATCAGATTCGCACTCCTGATTCAATTAATTGTACCTCGCACTCAAACATAATCATTATGTTAATAATAGATTATAAGACGCTTAACCAATCAATCCATATAACTGATACTTACCGGATATGTGACCGGAAGCTATATAGAACCGGGTATCGGACCCGTCTTCTAGACCGGTAATCGGTACCTTATCAGTGATTCATCGACATATAACCGGAGATTAACTGGAATACTAACCGGAGTATATCGAAATCTGACCGGACTTCCAGTTACCGATAATATCCTTCTCATATAATTCTAATCTCTTGTTACAAAGAATAGAATTACATATCGGTCATAACAATAGTCAAATTGTAACATTACGCATTAAAAACTTGTACGTTACACGTTCGCATTTAAAAAAAAACGTCAAGTTTCATCTCAATCATCGCATTTATTATTTTTGTCGCATTTGAGGAACCCTAATACTATATATATATTATAATATATGTGTGTTGGATTGTATATAAATCAAAAAAAATAATAAAATGCTTTGGCCGGGGTTCGAACCCGCGCCAAAGCCACACACACACACCAGCTTAACCATCTGGGCTGGACCATCTTTTTGGAAATAACCCGGATGCCTATTATATTTATGCACATTTTAAGAACCTTCACAGTTGACAAGGAAAGTCAACTGTGGGTTCGCGTATGATCCAAGCTCGTGCATTAACTCGTAATTGATCCATAATTGGTAAATGTTTGTGATTGCCGGCCCTATACAACTCGATTACACGTCAATTACATCTAATCGTTGACCAATTGATTCAATTATACGCGTATGATATTAATCAAGGTCAAACTTTCCAATTAACCATAACCATTGAACCTCAGTATAAATAGACCCTCTGCGAACCTTGATTACTCGCTCACAACTCTCTCTCAACCTCCAATTCTCTCTGAATCACTCTGATTATCATTATCTTGTTCGTTGTTGACTTTTGCTTTGACCCGGAAATAATACTCAATTCAACACTGTGAGTTCCATTTTTTTTATGGGTTTTGTTGGTCGGCAATCAAACAACAAAAGCCCCATCTTTAATCGGGCTCAAGTTATCTGAATCGTTTGATTGCAAATTCTAGGGTTCATTCGTGTTTAATTGGGGATAAACTGAAACGAGCATGTGTATTTAATTATTTTTAAACAGGAAATATCACAACCACCGGCCTAGGCCAAGTGGTTGTGACCTTGGTCCACCACAGCAGTCACCCGGGTTCGAGTCCCGGCTCTGACCTTTCTTTTTGTTCTTTTCTTTTCTTTTTTTTTTGTAACAAACAATTATATATATATATATATATATATATATATATTAAACCTTTTAATCTTTTAAATTCATTTTAAAATATCAAAACTATTTTATAAATTCTAAAAAAATTATATTTGTTTAATCTGAGATAAAAGTGTTATTTACAATTTTTTTATTTTTCAGAAATTCATTTATTTAATATTTATATTAATTAAATCATTTTTATACTATTATATTTATAAAAATCCATTTATATATCAAAACAATTTTATTAAATTCTCCAAAATTTATCCTGACTTTTTATAAAGTTAAACTTTACTGAAATAATTTTTAATTCAGTAAAATCATTTATTTCATATTTTTAATCAATTTTTGTTAGATTTAATCATAATTAAATCATAATAAATCCAATTTTCATCATTTTTGCACCAAAATTTTATACAAATTATTTTTAATTATTTAGAACAGAAATATGATTTTTAAAATAGAAATTCTTTAATTTTAGTATTTTTGAATATTAAAGTTAAATATTGGCTATTTATAAATAAATAGATGTAAAAATCTATTTTAAATGAAATAATTTTATAAAAATTATTTTTATGCTTCAAACACTTTAATGTGTACATTCAAAATTCAAATTTTATTAAAAGATCTATTTGTATTAATTATCAAATTTTCCTTTATTAATTAACATTTTAATTTAAATTCAACAATTGATTATCCCCAAATCGAAACCCTTGGATACACTTGTAAGTTAATTAGACTTAGACTTATTATATATTACCTTATTATAGGGTGATATTTGGAATCATTTTGGGCAACACAATTATTTCATCTTTTCAACAAGTTTAACATTTGCTAAGGTGAGTTTTACATAGCCCCTTTTATTTATCACCATTTTTGGGGTGAAACATGTTATAACATTATCATTGCAATTCAATCATCAATGTGTCTATGTGTTTTCTATGTTGCATTATGTCTTGAGCATGATTAGAGTAAGCACCATTCTAGCATAATCATTAACATTGATCAGCCGACGGTATACATTGATAGATCTATTGGACTGACAATCCCACCCGGATACGTGCCTCCTACAAAGGTTACGTGGGTGTTTGTTATCGCATAACATATTCAATTGGACCATAAGTGTATGGTATGTATCATTTTATAACAGTCAACAGGGTTGATTATGCACTCGATTTATTTCTAGTATGTTCTCACATATGGGCTAGATTAACATGACACATGAATTGCACAACCTTTTATTCAATTTATTATCAAAAACCTATGTAATTCTCACCAACTTATGTTGATCCAAAATACTTTCAAAATTAACATGTTTCAGGTAACAATGAAGCTGAGGCTTGAGTTAGCATGAGGATTTTACTTGAAGTTTATTTGAAGTTATTGAAGTTGTTATTTGATATTATGTATTTGAATTCTTAGTCATCGTTTCACATTTTGGATATTATGTTTGAATAAATTATTTAAAATTTATATTATACCATGTGCTACTGAAAACAATCATCAATACGTGGCACCTCGATGTTTCCGCCATCGGTTGGGGTGTTACAGATTGGTATCAGAGCCTTGGTTATAGGGAATTAGGTTATTAGAAATAATCTAGACTATAACCTTAGGGACTTAAACAGTACTTGCTTCTCCTACTTGTAACCCTAATTGCTTCCCTAATCCTATCCTTCATCCTATGCCTTATAACCCTAAACCTACATGTGACCACTCTCATTTGTCTGCTGCAATCCTAATTGTAACACCCCAACCGATGGCGGAATCATCGAGGTGCCACGTAGTGACGATTGTTCAAAAGCACATGGTACTTAAATGTAAATATTATTAAATGAAACCCAAAAATTGTCTTACAAGAAAAATGGAAATACAAGGTCTTAAATGAAACATAAATAATGAAATAACTGCAAAATAAAGCGCTAAAAGTATCTTGATCAAACTGCACCTGAAACATGTACAAAAATAGGTTTGGTCAACATAAGAAATGTTGGTGAGCATTCCTAGTTTTGATATATATAGTAGATTAAAAGTTATACAATTCAAGTGCAAGCTACAGTGCAAATATGTAAACTATGTATCATACAAATGAGCGAAATCAACCCTGTGACTGTATAATGTACTGTATGAACTGTAGTGTACTCAACCAATAAATGGATGATAACTTAACACTGGCCACGGATTCTCCGATGAAAAAGGGGGAGAATCAATCTAGGCGGGGTGTCAATCCAAATAGCGCTATCCAATGTTAAGGTCGGCTTGTACCATGTTAATGATTTCACTAAGTACAAATGTAATCCACATGTATTGTCTAAGCATAAAGCACGTTGTAAGCAATGCACATAGTACTAGAATTGTATTGTAAAAATGTAAAGTTGAATTTGAATTTGTAATAGTGTACATGTAACACCCCAAAAATGTATAAAGCAAAAAGGGGTAGGAAAACTCACAGTTCACGTAGTAACTTGAAATTGGACTGGACAACGAAATATGAACTTGAGATTTCTCCCAAAAGATTAACCTAAAGTAATTGATAATGTGTGAGTGAAATAACTCTAGGATGCATGTATATCTAGGGCTTCGAATTGGGGATTACGTTTATTTGTGTTAATAAACAAATTGTTTATTAATTATGAGAAATTTAATAAATAAATAAATAAAAGTCTTTTAATGAAATTTGAATTTAGGATATACACAATAAAGTGTTTGAAGTGTAGAAATAATTTTTATAAAATTATTTCATTTAAAATAGATTTTTAAATCTATTTATTTATAAATAGTCATTATTTAACTTTAATATTTAAAAATACTAAAATTAAAGAATTCTTATTTTAAAAATCATATTTCTGTTCTAAATGATTAAAAATAATTTGTATAAAATTTTGGTGCAAAAATGATGAAAATTGGATTTGTTATGATTTAATTATGATTAAATCTATCAAAAATTGATTAAAAATATAAAATAAATGATTTTACTGAATTAAAAATTATTTCAGTAAAGTTTAACTTTAAATAAAGTCAGGATAAATTTTGGAGAAATTAATAAAATTGTTTTGATGTATAAATGGATTTTTATAAATCTAATAGATTAAAAATGATTTAATTATTATAAATATTAAATAAATGAATTTCTGAAAAATAAAAATTATAAATGAAACTTTTATAACAGATTTAACAAATGTAATTTTTTTAGAATTTATAAAATAGTTTTGGTATTTTTAAAAGAATTTAAAAGATTTAAAAGGATTTAATATATATATATTTAATTGTTTGTATTCAAAAAGAAAAGAAAAGAAAAAAAAAAAAAAACAAAACCGGTCAGAGCCGGGACTCGAACCCGGGTGACCTTTGTTGTGGACCGTGGTCACAACCACTTGGCCTAGGCCGGTGGTTGTGATCTTTCTGGGTTAAAAATAATTATATAACATACGCGTTTTCAAGTTTATCCCCAATTCAAGAACACGAGCCCTAGAATTTTCAATCAGACAATCCAGGCAACATGAGCCCGATTAAATATGGGGCTTTTGTTGCTGGATTGCCGATGAACAAAACCCATAACAAAAACGAGACTCACAGTGTGTAATCGTGGATAATTGACTGGTCAAAGACCAAAGTCAATCGTCGTGCAATAAGGAGATCAACAGAGATAATTAGAACAATTGGAGGTTTAAGAAGATGAGTGAGCGAGTTGTGAAGCTGTTCCAAGGCTCAATTTATAGTGGGGATCAATAGGTTAGGTTAATTGGTAAGTTGACCCCGATTAATTATCATACGCGTTCGAATTCAAAATTGGTCAATGATCTGTTGTCAATTGACGTGTAGATGAGTTGTAATAGGCCGATAATTGTACAAATTTACCAAAAATGAATCAATTACTCGTTAATGGGACGGATTGATTAACAAGGCAACCCACAGTTGACTTTCCTTGTCAACTGTGAGGTTTTAAAAGTGTATATTTATATAAAACGCGTCTGGGTTATAACAGATAGAAGGGTCCAGCCCAGATGGTTATGTTTGTGTGTAGCTGTGGCTTTGGCGCGGGTTCGAACCCCGGCCAAAGCAGATAATTGTTTTTTTTATTTTTCAAATAGCCTAAGGAGGATTGGGCCTTGGGTGATGGGCTAGACATTTGGGTTTGGGCTGGGCTTGGAGGCTGTTGGGCTCCATCAGGTGGGCCTCAACATAATAATTATTATTATTATTATTATTATCTATGATTAAACGAACCCGAGTTTAACGTTCAAAAATAATAAAAAATGCCACGTTTATTAATTGCGATAAAACGTACAGATAATTAAACGAATACAATGAAAAGTGACGGATGTCACAGCATCCCCTACTTTTAGAAATTTCGTCCCGAAATTCCTTTAAGTGGTAGTTTCTGGAAAGAGGTGAGGATACTTAGACATCATTTGGTCCTCACGCTCCCAAGTAAACTCTGGGCCTCGTTTGGATTCCCAACGAACTTTGACAATAGGAATTCGGCTTCGCTTAAGCGTCTTGACATCTCGATCCATAATCTCCACAGGTTTCTCTATGAAGCGCATCGATTCGTCAATCTGGATATCCTCTAAAGGAACATGGAGGTTATCTTCAGCCAAACACTTTTTGAGATTAGAAACATGAAACGTTGGATGAACATTATTGAGCTCCGGTGGTAAATCGAGCTTGTAAGCCACCTTCCCAACTCGTTCAAGGATTTTAAAAGGGCCTACGAATCGTGGTGCAAGTTTTCCCTTCTTTCCAAACCGAAATACACCCTTCCAAGGTGAAACCTTGAGAAGTACCATGTCTCCGACTTGGAATTCTAGAGGTTTGCGCCTTTGATCGGCATAGCTCTTCTGTCTGCTTCGAGCAACTTGTAAGTTCTCACGAATGCGGTGGATTTTGTCTGTCGTTTCTTGTATTAGTTCGGGACCGGTGATTTGTGTTTCACCAACCTCGCTCCAACACACAGGGGAACGACATTTGCGACCGTAGAGTGCCTCAAATGGTGCCATGTTAATACTGGAATGGTAGCTGTTATTATACGAGAACTCAACCAAGGGTAGGTGCGTGTCCCAATTACCACCAAAGTCGATGATGCACGCTCGAAGCATATCCTCCAATGTTTGGATGGTTCGTTCAGTTTGGCCATCCGTCTGTGGGTGATAAGCCGTGCTAAGATTTAGTTGTGTACCAAGTGCGGACTGAAATGTCTGCCAAAAGCGAGAAGTAAACCAGCTATCACGATCGGAAATAATGTCTAGAGGAATACCATGACGGCTGACAATCTCACTGATGTAAATCTTAGCCAGTTTCTCAGCTGTGTAGGTCTCACGAATGGGTAGGAAGTGAGCAGATTTGGTCAAACGATCGACAATAACCCAGATACTGTCATGCCCGCGGGTGGTGCGTGGAAGCTTCGTGATGAAGTCCATAGCAATGCTCTCCCACTTCCATACTGGTATTTCTGGTTGCACAAGTAAACCAGATGGACGTTGGTGCTCAGCTTTGACTTTAGAACAAGTAAGGCATTTAGCCACATAAAGGGCTATGTCCTTTTTCATACCGGGCCACCAATACAAAGTACGCAGATCTTGATACATCTTATCTGCACCAGGGTGAATGGAATAACGAGACTTATGGGACTCGTCCATGAGGAAGGTACGCAGGTTGTCACGATCAGGGATCCAAAGACGGTTCATGAAATAAAGTAAGCCATTTTTGGTTTCCAACTGATTTTCGGCTCCACACGACATTTCTTCGTACATGTTGCCCTCAGTAACAGAGATATGTTGGGCTTCAATGATGCGGAGTTTGATATCAGACTGGACCTGAGCACAATAAAGCTGGGCATGACCTTTACGACTAAGGGCATCGGCTACAACATTCGCTTTGCCAGGATGGTAGCGAATCTCGCAGTCGTAGTCATTTAACAACTCGACCCATCGTCGTTGTCGTATGTTCAGATCTTTCTGGTTGAAAATGTGTTGAAGACTCTTGTGGTCAGTGAAGATCACACATTTTGTACCATATAAATAGTGACGCCAAATCTTAAGTGCGAAGACGACCGCTCCGAGCTCAAGATCATGGGTAGTGTAATTTTTCTCATGGTTTTTCAGTTGTCGTGATGCATATGCTATAACCTTGCCTCGTTGCATGAGAACACAACCAAGGCCTTGATTAGAGGCATCACAGTAAACCACGAAATCCTCACTGCCGTCCGGTAGGGTGAGAATTGGAGCATCACACAGTTTCTGCTTCAAAGTTTGGAATGCTTCTTCCTGACTGGGTCCCCATACATATGGTTTATCCTTATGGGTCAAGGAAGTGAGAGGTAAAGCAATCTTGGAAAAGTTGAGAATAAATCGACGATAATAACCCGCTAAGCCAAGAAAAGAGCGAACTTCCGTGGGAGACTTGGGTGTAATCCAATTCTTAACAGCCTCAATCTTAGCTGGATCCACGTGTATACCCTTTTCACTGATAATGTGTCCCAAAAATTGAACCTCTTTAAGCCAGAATTCACACTTGGAGAATTTGGCATACAGTTGTTCATTCTTCAAAAGACCCAAAATTTGTCTAAGGTGTTGCTCGTGGGCTGATTTGGTCTTAGAGTAAATGAGAATGTCATCGATGAAAACAATTACGAACTTATCCAAGAAGGGTTTGCACACGCGATTCATGAGATCCATGAAGACAGCGGGTGCATTCGTTAGCCCAAAAGGCATAACCATAAACTCGTAATGCCCATAACGTGTACGGAAAGCTGTTTTTGGAATGTCGTCTTCATGGACTCGTAGCTGATGATATCCCGAACGAAGATCGATCTTTGAGAAACAAGTCGAACCTTGAAGTTGATCAAAGAGGTCATCAATGCGAGGTAAAGGGTACCGGTTTTTAATAGTGAGTTTATTCAACTCCCGATAATCAATACACATACGGAAAGATCCATCCTTCTTCTTTACAAACAAAACTGGAGCTCCCCAAGGTGATGAACTGGGACGAATGAAACCCTTGTCTGCCAACTCTTGAAGTTGACTCGCAAGTTCTTGCATCTCGGAAGGTGCAAGGCGGTATGGAGATTTAGCAACGGGCGTAGCACCAGGTACAAGATCAATACGAAATTCGACAGGACGCACTGGTGGAAGTCCCGGTAAATCATCAGGAAAAACTTCGGGAAACTCGCGGACAACAGGAACATCTTGAATACTTTTGTCTTTACCTTTCTTTTCCACAATATGGGCCAAGAAAGCTACGTATTTCTTGCGTAGATATTTCTGTGCTTGGGTGCAAGACATGAGTTTAAGACTACTGGACGGTTTCTCACCATAAACCCGTAAAAAGTCACCCGATGCGAGAGGAAACCGAATAAATTTCTCAAAGCAGACAACTTCGGCATGATGTTTAGAAAGCCAATCCATTCCCACGATAACATCAAAGCTCCCCAATTTCATGGGTATAAGATCAATGGTGAAGTCATGTTCGTTAAGGCTAAGAGTACAACCCAGAATGATAGAATCGATTGAGATGGGTTTACCATCTGCGACCTCGACTGTGAAAGGTGCTCCTAATCTAGAGCGAGTGTGAGATAACAGAGGTTCGAATGCTAATGACACAAAACTTTTATCCGCACCAGTATCAAATAAAATTGAAGCATAACGACCATCAAGTAAAAACGTACCATTCACCACGTCATTTGTTTCCTGAGCTTCTGTTGCATTGATGTTGAAAGCTCGACCACGAGCCACTGGGTTTGCTGCATGGTTTGCTGGGACAAGTGCTGGACATTGGTTTCTGAAGTGGTTCGGATCACCACAATTGAAGCAAGCTCGACCATATGCTATAGGTTGTGGGTTTTGGCGAGCTGGTTGAGGGTTAACAGGTTGAGCATTAATAGGTTGAGGTCGAAACGTAGATCGACATGTGGCAGCTACATGACCATACCTACCACAGGTGGTACAGTGGCGGCAAGGAAAATTTGCGGGGTGATGGTACTGACAGGTGGCACACTTGGGTAGATTTCCACTATAAACCTTCTTAACAGGAGGAGCCTGAGCCATTGGTGCCTGGGCTATTGGAGCCTGAGTTACTGGGGCCACAACAGCATAGTTTCTACCCTTGGCCTTCCGCTTCCTAGTGTTGGAACCGGTATTGTCTACAGCAACTCTTGATGATTCAGTAGTAGGGGTGGGGGTCTTCTCAGTTGGTTTCTTGGTTCCTTTCCTAACCAAATTTCCCTTTTTGACGTGCTTGTCAGTCAAGGAGGCTGCGAGCTGAATGGCTTCTTCCACCGTAGTGGGTCTGCTTCCAGTGACTACATCTTGAATTAGGTCAGGCAGTCCCTCAATATACTTCTCGATTGCTCGAGAGACCGGGGTAACCATGTGTGGAACCAAAATACTGAGCTCATGATAACGAGTGTTGTATGCAAGATTTTCACCACTGTCCTGTTTTAACCCATGGAACTCTTCCTCTAGCTTCCTCATTTCATTCCTAGGGCAGAACTTGGCGATCATAAGTTCCTTGACCTCAGTCCAAGACAAGGATAGAGCAACATCAGCGCCCCGATTACGCTTCTCACCATTCCACCAGGTCAATGCCCCCTTTTGAAGGACACTGGTAGCATAGCGAACGCGGAGGTTATCAGGACACTCGCTGTTCACAAAGGTACATTCCATACTTTCAAACCATTGGAGGAGGCCAGTAGCACCCTCCTCTCCAGTAAACTTCGTGGGATTGCATGAGTTGAAGTGTTTGAAGGTACACCGAGTTTGAGTTGCACCCTCAGTATTGGTACTGTTGCTGTTCTGGGTTAACTCACTAACAAGATTCGGAATCACTGCAGCAATTTGCTCAGCGACAAGAGAAGCAAGGCGACGATCAGAACGTTGTCCAGAGGCACGAACAGTGCGTTGGCTAGCATCACGGAGCATACGGCGAGCAGACATCTACAAGACAGTCAATGAAAAGTTATGAGATTAATAAATGTAAGTGTAATAGTGCATAAGAGTTATGATCACAAGATATCGTATGTGAAATAAAGGTATATCATTTGAAATATATATGTATAACATGTTTGGATTGCCCTTGTCTAGCTATAAAGCCCAACAAGAACGTTGACTTTTCAAAGAAATTGAGCCCAATGGTGATCAAAGAAGACATGCTTTAGCCTATAAGTGGACACTCACTCCAGGAATCCCCAGGTAAGCATAACAGGTCCGTAAATGGATTTATGCGCTATGCTTGCCTATGCCAGAAAACCCAGTGTACAGGCGTCCACCCTTCCAGATTGCACGTGTCCTTTTTCACACTCATTAAAGTTCAACAACTTTGAAGGAGCAAAATAAGAGTAGGCATTATGCCTAAGAGTGTCTTCATGAAAGGTACTGCTCCTGCTCCATGATGATGTAGTCTTTCCACTCCTTGTAGGACACCATCCTTATACGTCATGATGAAAGATGAGGAGAAAGGAGAAGAAAGGGAAAGATTAAGGAAGGAAAGTGAAGGGTAATGAGAGGGATGATAAATTAGGAAGTGTTGTACCTGGAAGTTGAAATTCGGTTATAGTCTAGGCTAAAAGGCATTCTAATAACCTAATTCCCTATAACCATGGCTCTGATACCAATCTGTAACACCCCAACCGATGGCGGAATCATCGAGGTGCCACGTAGTGACGATTGTTCAAAAGCACATGGTACTTAAATGTAAATATTATTAAATGAAACCCAAAAATTGTCTTACAAGAAAAATGGAAATACAAGGTCTTAAATGAAACATAAATAATGAAATAACTGCAAAATAAAGCGCTAAAAGTATCTTGATCAAACTGCACCTGAAACATGTACAAAAATAGGTTTGGTCAACATAAGAAATGTTGGTGAGCATTCCTAGTTTTGATATATATAGTAGATTAAAAGTTATACAATTCAAGTGCAAGCTACAGTGCAAATATGTAAACTATGTATCATACAAATGAGCGAAATCAACCCTGTGACTGTATAATGTACTGTATGAACTGTAGTGTACTCAACCAATAAATGGATGATAACTTAACACTGGCCACGGATTCTCCGATGAAAAAGGGGGAGAATCAATCTAGGCGGGGTGTCAATCCAAATAGCGCTATCCAATGTTAAGATCGGCTTGTACCATGTTAATGATTTCACTAAGTACAAATGTAATCCACATGTATTGTCTAAGCATAAAGCACGTTGTAAGCAATGCACATAGTACTAGAATTGTATTGTAAAAATGTAAAGTTGAATTTGAATTTGTAATAGTGTACATGTAACACCCCAAAAATGTATAAAGCAAAAAGGGGTAGGAAAACTCACTGTTCACGTAGTAACTTGAAATTGGACTGGACAACGAAATATGAACTTGAGATTTCTCCCAAAAGATTAACCTAAAGTAATTGATAATGTGTGAGTGAAATAACTCTAGGATGCATGTATATCTAGGGCTTCGAATTGGGGATTACGTTTATTTGTGTTAATAAACAAATTGTTTATTAATTATGAGAAATTTAATAAATAAATAAATAAAAGTCTTTTAATGAAATTTGAATTTAGGATATACACAATAAAGTGTTTGAAGTGTAGAAATAATTTTTATAAAATTATTTCATTTAAAATAGATTTTTAAATCTATTTATTTATAAATAGTCATTATTTAACTTTAATATTTAAAAATACTAAAATTAAAGAATTCTTATTTTAAAAATCATATTTCTGTTCTAAATGATTAAAAATAATTTGTATAAAATTTTGGTGCAAAAATGATGAAAATTGGATTTGTTATGATTTAATTATGATTAAATCTATCAAAAATTGATTAAAAATATAAAATAAATGATTTTACTGAATTAAAAATTATTTCAGTAAAGTTTAACTTTAAATAAAGTCAGGATAAATTTTGGAGAAATTAATAAAATTGTTTTGATGTATAAATGGATTTTTATAAATCTAATAGATTAAAAATGATTTAATTATTATAAATATTAAATAAATGAATTTCTGAAAAATAAAAATTATAAATGAAACTTTTATAACAGATTTAACAAATGTAATTTTTTTAGAATTTATAAAATAGTTTTGGTATTTTTAAAAGAATTTAAAAGATTTAAAAGGATTTAATATATATATATTTAATTGTTTGTATTCAAAAAGAAAAGAAAAGAAAAAAAAAAAAAACAAAACCGGTCAGAGCCGGGACTCGAACCCGGGTGACCTTTGTTGTGGACCGTGGTCACAACCACTTGGCCTAGGCCGGTGGTTGTGATCTTTCTGGGTTAAAAATAATTATATAACATACGCGTTTTCAAGTTTATCCCCAATTCAAGAACACGAGCCCTAGAATTTTCAATCAGACAATCCAGGCAACATGAGCCCGATTAAATATGGGGCTTTTGTTGCTGGATTGCCGATGAACAAAACCCATAACAAAAACGAGACTCACAGTGTGTAATCGTGGATAATTGACTGGTCAAAGACCAAAGTCAATCGTCGTGCAATAAGGAGATCAACAGAGATAATTAGAACAATTGGAGGTTTAAGAAGATGAGTGAGCGAGTTGTGAAGCTGTTCCAAGGCTCAATTTATAGTGGGGATCAATAGGTTAGGTTAATTGGTAAGTTGACCCCGATTAATTATCATACGCGTTCGAATTCAAAATTGGTCAATGATCTGTTGTCAATTGACGTGTAGATGAGTTGTAATAGGCCGATAATTGTACAAATTTACCAAAAATGAATCAATTACTCGTTAATGGGACGGATTGATTAACAAGGCAACCCACAGTTGACTTTCCTTGTCAACTGTGAGGTTTTAAAAGTGTATATTTATATAAAACGCGTCTGGGTTATAACAGATAGAAGGGTCCAGCCCAGATGGTTATGTTTGTGTGTAGCTGTGGCTTTGGCGCGGGTTCGAACCCCGGCCAAAGCAGATAATTGTTTTTTTTATTTTTCAAATAGCCTAAGGAGGATTGGGCCTTGGGTGATGGGCTAGACATTTGGGTTTGGGCTGGGCTTGGAGGCTGTTGGGCTCCATCAGGTGGGCCTCAACATAATAATTATTATTATTATTATTATTATCTATGATTAAACGAACCCGAGTTTAACGTTCAAAAATAATAAAAAATGCCACGTTTATTAATTGCGATAAAACGTACAGATAATTAAACGAATACAATGAAAAGTGACGGATGTCACACTAATCTACCATTAGATTTATAGGACAAAATCCTCAGGTTTAACCTGAACCCCCTTGAGATCTCGTCGAAGTTCTAGATTTTAATAACGAACACGTGCAATCTGGAAGGGTGAACGCCTGTATTCTGAGTCTTCTGTCTAGACTGGCATTGCGCATATATCCCAATCAGACGAGGGACCCGGATGCCTACCTGGGAATTCTCGGGATGAGTGTTCACTTATAGGCTAAAGCATGTCTTCATATGTTATTAGAATTTAGAATCTTTGATAAGTCAACGTTTTCGTTTATTCGTTTTAATTAATGAATAAATGATTACATTCCTTATATAAACTCTCATTCATTTCATTGTGTCTATTACAGATCATGCCTCCTCGACGCAGCACTCGCAACAACAATGGTGAGAACCACGAAGAAGGTGGAGATAACCATAACCACAACCATGACCAAGCTCCTAACAACAATGGGGTCGATGCTCAACTGGCTGCGATCATTTCTCAACAAATGGCGCAGCAAATCGCAACTCTGGTTCCCAATTTACTTGCTCAGGTCATCCAATTGAACGGCAATGGGAATGGTCACAACAATGGGAACGGGAATGGCAATGGCAATGGTAATGGACCCCAAGCTTGCACCCTTAAGCATTTCAACTCTTGTAACCCTCCAAAGTTCAGCGGTGAAGAAGGAGCTACTGGACTCCTCCAATGGTTTGAGGGTATTGAGAATACCTTCATCAACAGTGAGTGCCCCAACAATTTCAAGGTTCGTTACGCCATGAGTGTTCTCCATAAACGAGCACTCACTTGGTGGAATGAAGAAAAGCGTACTCGTGGGGCCGAGGTGGCTCTTGCTATGACATGGGACCAAGTCAAAGAGATCATGAAAGAGGAATTCTGTCCTCGCAATGAAGTTAAAAAGCTTGAGGATGAGTTCCACACCTTAGCTCAAGATAGTGGGGAAAACCTTGCCTACAACACCCGCTTTCATGAGCTTAGCTTATTGTTGCCCCACAAAGTTACTCCTCTGCCGGTAGCCATCGAGAAGTACATCGGTGGTCTGCCCATGCAAATCCAGGACACCGTTTGGGGTAGAAATCCTGCAACTCTGGAAGAGGCCAAACGTCTAGCGGCCACTCTTACTGATAATCATGTGAAGAACGGTACTCTCGTTCGCAAGGGCACTAAGAAGACTACTGCCAAAGACACTCCACAGCCTGCAATTGAAGTCAAGCCTGAGACCTCAAGCAACAAAAAGCGCAAGGCTAGAAACTATATGGTTGCTGCTACTCCACCTGCTGCCCAAAACCCAGCCAAGAAACCATACACCGGACCTCACCCTTTGTGCAACACTTGCAAGTACCATCATCCAACACAGGTGCCATGTCGTTTTTGTACTAAGTGTCAAAGATATGGTCACCTGGTGAACGTCTGTCGATCTTCTGCTACCCAAGACAACAACAACCCAGCTCCCAACCAACAAAACAACAGGCCTACTCGTGGTCAATGCTACGAGTGTGGTAACCCTAATCACTACATCAACAACTGCCCTAATCGTAACCGTAACCAAAACCAAAATCAGAACCAAAACCAAAACCAGAACCGCAACCAGAACCAAGGTGCTCGAGGTCGCGCCTACAATCTCAACGCTAACCAGGCTCGTGACAACAACGAAGTGGTGAATGGTACGTTTCTCATTAATAACCACTATGCATCCATATTATTTGATTCAGGAGCTGATAAGTCATTCGTGTCACTGAAGTTTGAACCTTTACTTAACTTACCCCACACTAATCTAGAAGACCCTTTCGTGGTAGAGGTAGCTAACGGGAAGTCTATTTCGATCGACTCTATTATTCGTAACTGCTTGTTGAATCTCGATGATCATACCTTCCCTATCGATCTCATCCCCATGCATCTTGGTAGTTTTGATGTTATAGTAGGCATGGACTGGTTGTCAACTCATCGTGCCGAAATTCTGTGCTTCGAGAAAGTCATACGCATTCCTCTCGAATCTGGTGTGATTTTGAAGATCTATGGTGAGAAACCCTGTGGTGAGCTTAAGCTTATGTCTTGTACTACTGCCCAAAGGTACTTACGAAAGGGGTATACAGCCTTCTTAGCTAACGTGATAGAGAAGAAGGACAAAGGCAAAAGTATCCAAGACATTCCTATTATTCGAGACTATCCTGAAGTCTTTCCAGAGGATTTACCTGGTTTGCCTCCTGCTCGACAAGTGGAGTTTCGTATTGATCTTGTTCCTGGTGCTAATCCTATCGCTAAAGCTCCTTATCGTCTTGCACCCTCTGAGAAGCAAGAACTTGCTAGTCAATTACAGGAACTTTCTGATAAAGGGTTCATTCGCCCTAGTTCTTCTCCATGGGGAGCCCCTGTCTTATTCGTTAAAAAGAAGGATGGTTCTCTTCGGATGTGTATTGACTACCGTGAACTCAACAAACTCACCATCAAGAATCGTTATCCACTTCCTAGGATTGACGATCTCTTCGATCAACTTCAAGGAGCAACACATTTCTCGAAGATTGATCTCCGTTCTGGTTATCATCAGCTTAGAGTCCACGATGAAGATATTCCCAAGACAGTTTTTCGCACTCGCTACGGTCACTATGAATTCATGGTTATGCCTTTTGGGTTGACCAATGCTCCCGCAGTATTTATGGATTTGATGAATCGGGTTTGTAGACCCTATCTCGACAAATTCGTGATCGTTTTCATCGATGATATTTTGATTTACTCTAAATCAAAATCCGATCACGAGCAACATCTTCACTCTATCTTGAGTCTCCTAAAGAAAGAACAACTGTACGCCAAGTTCTCAAAATGTGAATTTTGGCTTAAGGAAGTTCAATTTTTGGGACATGTCATTGATATGAACGGAATTCATGTTGATCCTGCAAAGATCGAAGCTGTGAAGAATTGGAGTGTTCCTACCACTCCAACGGAAGTCCGTTCTTTTCTTGGGTTGGCTGGTTATTATCGTCGATTCATCGCCAATTTCTCCAAGATCGCTGTTCCTCTCACTACCTTAACTCACAAGGGTAAACCCTATGAGTGGGGACCTAAGCAAGAGGAAGCATTTGAAACTCTTAAGCTGAAACTCTGTGAAGCTCCTATCTTGTCTCTACCTGATGGTAATGATGATTTTGTGGTCTACTGTGATGCATCGAACCAAGGTCTTGGTTGTGTTCTCATGCAACGAGGAAAGGTCATTGCTTATGCGTCTCGACAACTCAAGACTCACGAGAAAAATTATACCACCCATGATCTTGAATTGGGCGCTGTCGTCTTTGCACTCAAGATTTGGAGACATTATCTTTATGGGACCAAATGTGTGGTGTTCACGGACCACAAAAGTCTCCAACATGTCTTCGATCAAAAGAATCTTAACATGAGGCAACGACGATGGGTTGAATTACTTAACGACTATGATTGCGAAATTCGCTACCATCCTGGCAAAGCGAATGTTGTGGCTGACGCACTTAGTCGTAAAGAGCGTGTCAAACTCCAATGTGCGAGAGTTCGTACTGATCTTCAAGATCGCATTATCCAGGCTCAACACACATCAGTCACCCAAGGTAACATGTACGATGAAATGTCTTGTGGTGCTGAGACTCAACTTGAAACCAAACCCGATGGTCTCCTTTATTTCCTTAACCGACTGTGGATTCCCGACCGTGATGATCTTCGTACTTTTCTCATGAACGAGGCTCATAAGTCTCGTTATTCTGTTCATCCTGGAGCTGACAAGATGTACCAAGATCTTCGTTATTCTTATTGGTGGCCTGGTATGAAGAAAGACATTGCTCTTTTCGTTGCAAAATGCCTCACTTGTTCCAAGGTTAAGGCTGAACATCAACGACCATCTGGTATGCTTGAACAACCAGAGATTCCTGTCTGGAAATGGGAGAGCATAGCTATGGATTTCATCACCAAACTCCCTCGCACACCCAAAGGTTTTGACAGTATTTGGGTAATCGTCGATCGTTTGACCAAGTCAGCTCACTTTCTACCTATTCATGAGAAGTATTCTGTGGAAAAGTTGGCAAAGATGTACGCAAGTGAAATCGTATGTCGTCACGGTATACCTTTGGACATTATTTCTGATCGCGATGGTCGTTTCACCTCTCACTTTTGGGGATCTCTACAAGATGCTTTGGGTACCAAGTTGAACCTGAGCACTGCTTATCACCCTCAAACGGATGGTCAAACTGAACGAACCATCCAGACACTTGAGGACATGCTCAGGGCATGTGTCATCGATTTTGGTGGCGCATGGGATTCTCATCTTCCTTTGGTTGAGTTTTCATACAACAACAGTTATCACGCCAGCATTAACATGGCTCCTTTTGAGGCACTCTATGGTCGGAAATGTCGTTCTCCTGTCTGTTGGACTGAGGTTGGTGAAGCTCGTATTACTGGACCCGAACTAATCCAGGAAACCACAGACAAAATTCAGCTCATTCAGGATAATCTTCTCAAGGCTAGAAGTCGCCAAAAGAGTTATGCCGATAAACGTCGTAAACCCTTGGAATTTCAAGTTGGGGACCTTGTGCTACTTAAGGTATCCCCTTGGAAAGGAGTTATTCGTTTCGGTAGAAAGGGAAAACTAGCTCCTCGATACGTAGGCCCCTTCAAAATTCTTGACAGAGTTGGAAAAGTGGCTTACAAACTTGAGCTTCCACCTGAGCTAAGCAATGTTCATCCGACCTTCCATGTTTCGAATCTCAAGAAATGTTTAGCAGATGAGAACCTTCATGTTCCTCTTGAGGATGTGCAAATCGATGAAAGCATGCACATTATCGAGAAAGCCGTCGAGGTTGTTGACACTGGAGTCAAGAAACTCAAGCGCAGTCGTATTCCGATCATTAAGGTTCGTTGGGAATCTAAACGAGGCCCAGAGTTCACTTGGGAACGTAAAGACCAGATGAAGTCGAAATATCCGCATCTTTTCCCACCAGACTCTCCAACTCCAACTTCGGGACGAAGTTCCTAAAAGTAGGGGAGACTGTAACATTACGCATTAAAAACTTGTACGTTACACGTTCGCATTTAAAAAAAACGTCAAGTTTCATCTCAATCATCGCATTTATTATTTTTGTCGCATTTGAGGAACCCTAATACTATATATATATTATAATATATGTGTGTTGGATTGTATATAAATCAAAAAAAATAATAAAATGCTTTGGCCGGGGTTCGAACCCGCGCCAAAGCCACACACACACACCAGCTTAACCATCTGGGCTGGACCATCTTTTTGGAAATAACCCGGATGCCTATTATATTTATGCACATTTTAAGAACCTTCACAGTTGACAAGGAAAGTCAACTGTGGGTTCGCGTATGATCCAAGCTCGTGCATTAACTCGTAATTGATCCATAATTGGTAAATGTTTGTGATTGCCGGCCCTATACAACTCGATTACACGTCAATTACATCTAATCGTTGACCAATTGATTCAATTATACGCGTATGATATTAATCAAGGTCAAACTTTCCAATTAACCATAACCATTGAACCTCAGTATAAATAGACCCTCTGCGAACCTTGATTACTCGCTCACAACTCTCTCTCAACCTCCAATTCTCTCTGAATCACTCTGATTATCATTATCTTGTTCGTTGTTGACTTTTTCTTTGACCCGGAAATAATACTCAATTCAACACTGTGAGTTCCATTTTTTTTATGGGTTTTGTTGGTCGGCAATCAAACAACAAAAGCCCCATCTTTAATCGGGCTCAAGTTATCTGAATCGTTTGATTGCAAATTCTAGGGTTCATTCGTGTTTAATTGGGGATAAACTGAAACGAGCATGTGTATTTAATTATTTTTAAACAGGAAATATCACAACCACCGGCCTAGGCCAAGTGGTTGTGACCTTGGTCCACCACAGCAGTCACCCGGGTTCGAGTCCCGGCTCTGACCTTTCTTTTTGTTCTTTTCTTTTCTTTTTTTTTTTTGTAACAAACAATTATATATATATATATATATTAAACCTTTTAATCTTTTAAATTCATTTTAAAATATCAAAACTATTTTATAAATTCTAAAAAAATTATATTTGTTTAATCTGAGATAAAAGTGTTATTTACAATTTTTTTATTTTTCAGAAATTCATTTATTTAATATTTATATTAATTAAATCATTTTTATACTATTATATTTATAAAAATCCATTTATATATCAAAACAATTTTATTAAATTCTCCAAAATTTATCCTGACTTTTTATAAAGTTAAACTTTACTGAAATAATTTTTAATTCAGTAAAATCATTTATTTCATATTTTTAATCAATTTTTGTTAGATTTAATCATAATTAAATCATAATAAATCCAATTTTCATCATTTTTGCACCAAAATTTTATACAAATTATTTTTAATTATTTAGAACAGAAATATGATTTTTAAAATAGAAATTCTTTAATTTTAGTATTTTTGAATATTAAAGTTAAATATTGGCTATTTATAAATAAATAGATTTAAAAATCTATTTTAAATGAAATAATTTTATAAAAATTATTTTTATGCTTCAAACACTTTAATGTGTACATTCAAAATTCAAATTTTATTAAAAGATCTATTTGTATTTATTATCAAATTTTCCTTTATTAATTAACATTTTAATTTAAATTCAACAATTGATTATCCCCAAATCGAAACCCTAGGATACACTTGTAAGTTAATTAGACTTAGACTTATTATATATTACCTTATTATAGGGTGATATTTGGAATCATTTTGGGCAACACAATTATTTCATCTTTTCAACAAGTTTAACATTTGCTAAGGTGAGTTTTACATAGCCCCTTTTATTTATCACCATTTTTGGGGTGAAACATGTTATAACATTATCATTGCAATTCAATCATCAATGTGTCTATGTGTTTTCTATGTTGCATTATGTCTTGAGCATGATTAGAGTAAGCACCATTCTAGCATAATCATTAACATTGATCAGCCGACGGTTACAAAACTGATGACAGTCACCATGACTCGGTGACTGTCTAATCATTCGAACGGTAGATTAGTGGGTTGTGGCTATATTATCGGGAGAGGAAGAGGTACCGGTTGTCGAACAAGAGGAGAAAAGGGGTGCTCGCCGGAAAAGTGAAGGCGGCGGCGGCAGCGGCCGGCGCCGGAGGTGGTGACCGGCGTGGCTCTCTCTCTCTCTCTCTCTCTCTCTCTCTCTCTCTCTCTAACTCACATATGTGTGTGTGTATGCTTGATGATGTGCAGACAAGAAAACAAGAGTGGAGGCCTTTTTATAGTTAAAACTCAATTAGGGGTGTTTGGTAACAAGTATAACAGCAGGATATAAGGGTGTTTGGCAACAGGTTTATGAATAGATATGGAGCGTTTGGTGCTGAATTAATCGATTAAGTGAGACGGTTGGCTGCGAGATTCGAACTTGAATATTTTATAATAATAATAATAATCGGGTGATCGGGTACGACCCGACCCGTTTAAGAGACCCGTAACACCTCGGGGTGTTACACGTTTACACCAGTTTGAGTTTACGAGGGCGCCAGAATGTCTAGACTTCTAATCCTATAGAAGTACAGAATTCCATCAGCGTCATACAACTCCCACTTAATCTTGGATTTCTCCCAACGCTACCCTTATTGCTACCCATGTTTCAGGATAGTGTTAGATAACATCAAACATAGTCCTTGATCAATGTAGTTTAATATGTGCCTTAGGAAAAAGGACAGATTGAACATATCAATATCAAAACATCTCATGACACTGATCCATGGAGATCGTTTTGAAGCGAGTTACATCCAATATCATTCCCTAATGATATCTGTGAATTATGATCCTCAAACCCTTGAGCTATTCATCTCATGAATACAACCATCTCAATTCACAATAGTCTTACATTCAAATTCATTCCCATGTAATTTGATCGAATACGGACATTTAGAATACTCTTATTCAAGGATTTAAACATATAAATAATGAACACAGTTAATAAATATTTGCATTTAACCCATTAAAACAAATAAACATTCAAAATAACTGTCATAGTTCAAATTAAAACACCAATACTAATTACAGATCATGCCCACTGTCTAGCAACTCTAAGCCCTATATTTCCAGCATGCTCCTCATGTTTAGCTTGAGGTAAAGGCTTAGTAAAGGGGTCAGCCAGATTTAGATCTGTATGAACTTTGTTTATCACGATGTCTCCACATTCTACTATCTCTCTAATATAGTGGAATTTCCTGAGTATATGCCTTGTGGTCTGGTGTGACCTTGGTTCCTTTGCAAGAGCAATGGCACCAGTGTTGTCACACAGTATCTCGATTGGTTTCTTTATGCTAGGCATAACATCGAGATCAGTAATGAACTTCTTCATCCAGGCAGCCTCCTTTGCAGCATCTGATGCAGCATTGTATTCTGATTCACAGGTGGATTGAGCAACCACACTTTGCTTAGAGCTCTTCCAAGTAATAGCCCCACCATTCAGAATGAAAACATATCCCGTTTGTGATCTTAAGTCATCACGATCAGTCTGGAAGCTTGCATCAGTATAACACTTTACTGACAGCTCCTCATCCAGTCCTCCATATATTAAGAACATGTCTTTAGTCCTTCTCAAGTACTTAAGAATGTTCTTCACTGTAGCCTAGTGACTCTCTCCTGGGTTCTGTTGATATTACTCGTCATGCTAAGAGCATACGAGACATCAGGTCTAGTACATAACATGGCATACATGATGGAACCAATCGCAGAAGCATATGGAACACCTTCCATTTTCTTCTTTTCCTCTTCAGTGTTTGCACACTGCTTGTTATTAAGAATTGTTCCATGTGCCATGGGCAAGAGCCCCCTTTTTGAGTCTTGCATTGAGAAGCGTCGTAAGACCTTATCAATATATGTACTTTGACTCAAACCCAATAACCGCTTTGATCTATCTCTATAAATCTCTATTCCCAGAATATAAGCGGCTTCACCAAGATCTTTCATTGCGAAAAATTTACCCAACCAGGTCTTAACATCTTTAAGCATAGGGATATTGTTTCCAATGATCAGTATGTCATCTACATACAGTATAAGAAAAGTAATATAGCTCCCACTAGATTTCTTGTAAACACACGGTTCATCTTCGTTCTTGATAAAACCAAACTCTTTGATTTTCTGATCAAAACGGAGATTCCAGCTGCGAGATGCTTGCTTTAATCCATAGATGGATTTATTCAGCTTGCACACCTTATTAGGATTCTTTGGATCGACAAAACCTTCAGGTTGAACCATATAGACATCTTCCAGTAAGTGTCCATTAAGGAACGCGGTCTTGACATCCATCTGCCATATCTCATAGTCATAATATGCAGCAATGGCAAGTAGAATTCTAATAGACTTAAGCATGGCTACTGGCGAGAAAGTTTCCTCATAATCAATTCCTTGAGTCTGAGTAAAACCTTTCGCTACAAGCCTTGCTTTGTAGGTTTGCACATTCCCATCCATGTCAGTCTTCTTCTTGAAGATCCATTTGTTTCCCACAGTCCGACATTCGGTAGGAAGATCAACCAAATCCCAGACTTGGTTATCATACATGGATTGCATCTCTGCATTCATGGCTTCTTGCCATTTCTTGGATTCTGAATCCAAGATTGCAGCTTTGTAAGTAGTAGGCTCAGCTTCATCAATCATGAAGATATCGTCATACCTTACCGGTGCACAACGATCCCTAATACTTTTCCGAACACTTGGTGTTTCTGTTGTTTCTTGAGTCCTCTCAGGCTCAACTTCAACAACTGGATCAGTTACATCTGGTTCTGTCTGAACAGCTGGTTCAGTCACTTGTGATTCTCGAATTTCTTCAAGATCCACATGGTTATCTCCAATCCCTCGCGCCAGAAGCTCTTCCTCTAAGAAAGTGCCTCTGCGTTTGGTGAAAATCTTATTTTCAGTGGGGTGGTAGAACAGGTAACCGATCTTCTTACCGTATCCAACGAAAACCACTTTTTCACCTCTGGGATCTAGTTTATCCGAGGATTCTAGAGTGACATAAGCATTACATCCCCAGACTTTAAGGTAGGATACATGAGGTTTCTTTCCATGCCATATCTCATAGGGCGTTTTATCAACCTTTTTCGTTGGAGCTATATTCACAAGTCTTGCAGCAGTTTCCAAAGCATAACTCCAAAAGGATTTTGGAAGGTTTGTTCGACACATCATTGATCAAATCATATCTAATAGAGTTCGATTTCTCTGCTCAGACACACCATTATGTTGCGGTGTTCCAGGTGGAGCGAGTTGTGAAACTATTCCACAATCCTTTAGATGGTCGATGAATTCCTGACTAAGATATTCACCGCCTCGATCTGATCGAAGCATTTTAATAGTTCTATTTAGCTGATTTTCTACTTCGTTTTGGTACTCCTTGAACTTTTCAAGAGTTTCATGTTTATGCTTCATAAGATAAACATAACCATATCTACTGAAATCATCAGTAAATGTAACAAAGTATCTTTCTCCATGTCTTGACATTGTTCTGAATGGACCACATACATTTGTATGTACAAGTCCTAACAGATCATTGGCTCTTTCTCCAACATTTGAAAAAGGTGCTTTTGTTAACTTTCCACTTAAGCATGATTCACATTTTCCAAACGACTCCGAACCTTTGGAATCCAGGATTCCTGCGGTTTTGAGTTGTTTAACACGATTCTCACTTATGTGACCAAGTCTACAATGCCACATATACGTATCATTAAAGTCCAACTTATTACATTTATGGGAGATATTGCATAATATGTTATCGTTTTGGATTTCTATCTCATAGATCCCATTGTTAGGTTTTGCATCAAAGTAAAATACATCGTTAAAATAAGCAGAAATAAATTCACCATTAAAACGATAATCAAAACCTTGTCTACGCAAAGCATGAAACGAAACAATATTTCTAGTCACAGTAGGAATGTAATAAACATTGTTCAAAACAAGTTCTAAACCATAAGGTAGTAAAAGAACATATTCTCCTATTGCCTTCACTGCAACTCTTTGCCTATTGCCAACATGGACCTCCAAGTCACCTTGTTTCAGCTTTCTAATCTTTCTTAGTCCCTGCAAAACATTACAAATGTGGAAACCACATCCTGTGTCAAACACCCATGTTTTGCTAGAAAAAACAAAGATTTCAATAACATATATACCTGAGGACTCTCCTCCAGAAGCCTTGGCTTGCTTCAGTTCAGCTAAATACTTAGCACAGTTCCTTTTCCAGTGCCCAGTTTCATCACAATGAAATCATTTGGCATCTTTCAAAGGTTTCTTGTTGGCAACAACTTTGCCCTTTCCCTTCCCTTTGCCTTGATAGCCCCTCTTCTTGGTTTTAGGTTTCTTAATCTGACCCTCCCTGATCATCAGCACTGGTGCAGTTTTGCCAGGTATGTTTACGTCAGGAGTTTTGAGCATCTGATGCAGTTCTGCAAGTGTCTTCTCCATCCCATTCATATTATAGTTCATAATGAACTGGTCATATGACTTGGGCAATGAGTTCAGGATGATATCCCCAGCTAACTCATCGCTCAAGGGGGATTCCAGACGAGCCAAGTGATCAACATATGCCTTCATTTTTAGCACATGAGTGCCAACTGGTGAACCCTCTTGTATACGACTGGTTATAAGTGATCGCATCACATCAAACCTCTCATGGCGAGCATTTTGTTGGAACATTTCCATCAGATGCTGATTCATGTCGTATGCATCCATGTCCTCCATGGTCCTTTGAAGTTCAGGGATCATGGACGCCAGCATCAGACATGAGACTTTCAAAGAGTCATCAAAATGCTTAGCCCAGGTTTTATAAAGCTCACTCTTGGGATTTATGGGTTCATCAGGGACTGGTTCTTCAAGAACATACAATTTGTTCTCCGCTTTGAGAACAATTTTCAAGTTGCGGTGCCAGTCCATGAAGTTGGAGTGGTTCAGTTTGTCCTTCTCTAAAATGGACTTGAGAGAGAAATGGGAGGTGGAATTGTTTTCAGTTGACATCTACAAAGTTCAAAATTAATGTATTAGTATACATGTTTTAAGTATCCTAATTATTTTATGACCCAAAAAGCAAAATTAATTAGGATGAGATCCCGATTCATCAATACACAATGAACTGGCTTAGCACTGCCCACTGGCACGATTAGGTAGGTAAACAACGATTGTTAATTGTGTCCACTACACAACTCTCCTTTTTGGGGTTTTCGCTAAAAGCGATGTATATTTAACCCCAACTATGCCCACTTGTCTAACAAGCGATGTTTGGTCCTTTACTGTTAACTGTAACACCGGCCTATGTTACACAGGAACCGCGATGATTACCTTCACTCATGATCAACGCCCAGATGCAGGGTCAGCACTAACATTTGGGTTCGATATAGAATGGAGTGTTAATTCGTTAAGGGTGGCATGAAACATCAATTTAAAATTGGGATTTATTTTTTAATATTTACCATAAATATATTGAATGACTCGTTAGCATGATGTGAGTCACACAACAGTTTATAAAATCCAATTTTATATTGTTCGTGATAATTGAAACTCCTTTCAACACTCGACACGGTATAGTTTTAAATACCCTATTTTAACTACGTTGGTCGTATTATCGCGAACGGACTTGTTTTAATATTAATAAAACTCCTTTTATTAAATGTGCTTTTCGGTTTTTATAAAACTTGTTTTAATAAAACCGTTGCCATGATTGTGAAAATTTTATTTATTTTGGGTTATCTAAATTATTTACAATAAATAAACCACAACCACAAAACATAATAATAAAATTAAACGAATCGAGCCCCTAATAGGTCGTCCGTTTCGTTTTAGCCAGAAACGAAACGAACTAGTCAAAAGGGTTTCAAAACTATTTTGATATAGCTTCCACTTGACCCGAGATCTTTATCTTCATGGAACCTGTTCGCCTTTTTATCTTTGTCTTGATCTTGTACTTGTAGGATTACAAATAAATTTGAAATACAAATAAAACAAATCTATTCTAATTCTATCTATTACACTGGATCCAATATCCGTAATAAAAAAAATACAAATCAATAAAAAACTAAAACATCACAAACACAACCATGACAAGGGTCAAAATACCTAGGGCTCGATTCACATCACAATCCATGAACAACAAAAAGCTTTTGATCTTTTATCAAAAAAAAAAAAAAATTGACAAATAAAACATAGATCAAAATTATAACTTTACCATCTATACGCGCGTAACCGTGGCTCTGATATCACTGTTGAGAATCATGGTATCGTATACACAGCGGAAGCGGTTTATATATTTAACGAAAACTGATTATATATACTATATATATAATGGCCGATTAATATATATATAAATTGTTGGTTAATTTTATTAATCCGATTAATAAAATATTCCCAATCAGGATTTCAGTTAAATGCGTATAAACATATAAATAATAAAACAACCATAGGGGGTTTAGTAATCAACCTTTGACGACTACATCGGAATTGTAACACGCGGGTTACAACGAATCCTCGCTAGTAGGAAGTTCACACCGTGCACGAACCAACCGGGAAGAAACACTTGCAAGAAAGAAGGTGGTGGTTTGTGGTGGCTGATCGCCGGACCAAAAGAGGGGGCGGCGGCGGCCCTCTTTCTTGGGGTGGCGGCCGCAACTTCTTGGGGAGGAGGCAAGAGGTGTTTTGTTGTTATAAAAGTATGATTAGGGTTTTCTCCTTAACCCTCCTTTTATAAAACAATAACTTACATTAAGCCCCCTTGCTAAATATCTTAATACTCCTTAATATTAATCTTATTAATATTAAGTCCCTCAAGTCTAAAACAATTATTATTTCATAAATAATAATTCATCTACTCATGAACTTATCTGATTCGTGTACCAACGTGTAACTCTTCGGATCGTATCGGGTCGGGTTACATTGACCTCGACTTTTAATTACATCGGACATCCTATATATCCAATAAAAATTTCTTAAAGGCACTCGGGATTAGATCACGCATACATACTAACCGAAAAAAATTCAGGGGGGGGGGGGGGGGTTGCCCACCTTTGGTAGTACCTAGGTCCGCCCTTGTTTGCAACCCCCTGCGCGCGTGGGTAGGTGACCAAGAATAATGTGTCTTAACATTTTAATCCTTCCAATTTAGTTTCACCTTATAAACTCATCAACTTTTTATCCCACAACTAATGTGGGACAAATTCACATTCACACACATAAACTCCAACAAGGTCATGAGTTTGACTCGAGACCAATGACATGCCTTGTGGGGTTTTTCTATGGAATTAGTGCAATAAGTGTTAAGTGGGGTGTCTCAGACTCGAGGCGAGACGTGATATTAATAATGTCTTACATGCCATTGGTCTCGAGTTCGAGGTTTAATGTGCTGACAACCGTTAAACAAACATTTTAGTGGATAAAATGAAATGGAAGTTGTTTGCGGAAAAAAAAAAAAAAAAAAAATTCAAGAGTAATGCATTTTTGGAAATTTATGAGTGTAATAAATAGCATTTAAAGTGGGTCATTGTTTGGCGGCTCATACTTCCATTAAATTCAATGTAGCCACGAGTTGAGTTCGATCTCGTCGACTTATTGAAAAGTCGGTGTTGAGTGTTGACAAAATTAGTAGACTTTCCACTCTCGATTATTTTCTCTTCGTTATTATTTTTGTTTTTTATAATTATCATACCCACACAAATATAGCTTAGTTTGAGTGGTAGCATCCGTTTCTTTTTAACTTTTACGGTGAATTGGAAAATATATTCTTTAAATATTTTTTATATTTCGTTACCTATGAAAATATTTTAGCTCAACACCATAACACCTATTAAAAGCCTAACATCAATCACTACTTAAAAGTCCACATCCCACTCCTCATAATAACTCAAAAGGCCAGGCTCGAGCTCGATTAACTAATGAGAGCACAAGCTGAGCTTAGCTCAGTTGGAACTTTATTTTCAAAGCTCAAGCTCAGCTCATTGGTAACTTCTAAAGCTTGAGCACGGCTCGTTCATTATCCATAAGTTAAACATAATATATATATATATATATATATATATATATATATATATATATATATATATATATATATATAAAATAGGTTTGTTTAGGCTTACAAGCACGATAAGTGAAGCTTGCGCTCATAATAAAAACCATATCAACTATATAATCTACCTAATTAAAATTTCGAAAATTCTTTCTTTCTTTTTCAAAATCTCGCTTGAAAGATCCTCTTTTAACTTTATCAAGGCTTCATGAATGTTGTTGTCGATTTGTAGTTGTTGAGTCAAGTAATCTTCTATCTTGTCTCTCAAGTCAGTTATTGGTTCATGCAACACCATATCTAACAGACCAATGTTTGTCCATGATTGTTCCTTAACCGTTTATTCCATCATCTCTACTTCATTCCTAATATCTTCGTGTTTTCTCTTTCCTTGTAGTGACCAAGCGCTGGGTATTGACTTAACATCTGATGTATCAGCAAAATGATAGTATGATTTGTTTGCCATTTTGGTAAATGAAGTTTAGAATTTGTACTGTGTGGAATTTATAGATAAATTTTAGGTTGGATATGAGCATATTTATTGTAATAATTTCAAAATATAATTAATTTCACGCGATATTTTACTTGATTATTTCGGATATTCGTTTTCCAAAGCATTCGTTCATTTATGTTTCACAAGTTGTATAGACTTTTTAGATACTATAAACGTTTTGAAATTAAATAATCATTATAACAAAACTTTTCGTTTAACACGTTAAACCAAGTATAATAACTATTCTACAGTATGACCTTTCATTTTCACGCGTTATAAGTGTATAAAATAGTAAACACATCCTGAACTTCATCATAAACCATTTTAATATTAACATTTACATTTTGGTCTTCACCAATTGCATCAATAGCAGGGCCAAGTAATAACCTTGAAGATGAAATGAAGGAATTTGTTCTTAATCAAATTACATTACAATACTATCAAGATTTGAAGACTACAAGAGATTTGAAGATATGTTTTGACCGTTTGCACTTGGGCACATTTGACCGAGACGATGTGCAACGGATTTTGAAGTCAATGCCTTCGATTGTTGTTCGTAATTTGTTGTTGTTGTGCAATTCAGAGTCCGGGATTAAGGACGTAGATTTTTTGACAAAATTTAAAGATCTGCATGCACAACTTGAAGCTTCAATGAAATTGAAGCTTACGTTTATTAATTCTTTAACTACCTGTATATCTTGATGTTTAAAGTTGATTATATTTGTTTTGTTTAAGGTTGATTATATATGTTTTTTATATATGGCTACATATTTATTACAACTTTTTAATTTGGTGAACTTCTTTTCTGTTTTAATATGTATTATCTCAACATAGCTTTAATCCGTATGTAGACTTTTTATTCCTTGGTTGTAACATTTCAGTTATTAAACATCTGATCAGTGTTATTAACTGTTATCGTGGAAGGAACAGACGTTACAAAATGCGGTTTTTCTTTTAACAGCAGTTAACAGTTGGTCTTCTTCTGTTTTTTTATATATATAATTATTATAAAGAAATAAACAGACGGTACTAAACAGCGGTTCTTCGTAGCAGACGGTTAGGTTGTTGATGTGTTGGTGTTTACAAAACAACGGTTAAGGCTGGATTCACTATTCCCGTGTGTTTTCACACGGGATTCTACCTAGTTTATTATAATAATTGAAAGCACCTTATACCACATGGCACTCAAAGAGGGCATCCTCCCCCTTGAGTATGCCATGTGGCAATGACATGGCATTACCTTTCTTTCAAATTTTATTTACTTCTTTACCTACCTACCTACGAATAACACCTTCTCTTCGTTTATTCTATGTCTCTCCTTTACCTAATTCCTCTACTCATGAAACATCTCCCTCCTTTTCCTTTATTCTCTTCCTAACTGTATTATCCACCAGGTCTCTTCCTAATAATCTTCAACCGTATTATCCATCAGGTAATTGGCAATTAAATTTTATTCGATTTAATTGAATGTTAATGAAAAAAATTAAAATTAGGGCTTCTTTTTTTTTTTTCAATTTTGTGCAGATCCGTGTCTGTATGTATAATTTGTGGTTGTTGTTTTTTTTTTTTTGTAATATTAAGTGTTAAACATTTAGGGTTTTGTAGTAATTGAATCGTAATGAAAATTTTTAATTTAGGGCTTCTTTTATCGGGTGCATAATTTATAATAGGAATTCATTTCTCATTACTTGAACTTATGTAACATGAAATCTTGATCATCGTTTTGCGTGCATATTCAGGTTATTGGGTACTCCTAATGAAGAGATCTGGCCAGGAGTGAGCAAGCTCAAGGATTGGCATGAGAAGGATTGGAATGAGTATCTCTAGTGGAAATCAAAGCCAGTTTCAACTGCTGTACCGAATCTGGATCAAGATGTCCTTGATCTACATTCGGTAAATAATAAATTCAATTTGGTTTATAAGTCCGTTTTCGATTAGGTAGTTTTAAGGTTAATTCATAATGCATTTGTTTATGCATAATGAATAGAATGTATCAAATAACTTGATTTAAAGTTTCGATAGTTTAACCCAATGGTTGATCAAAGGGTTTGTATGATGTTTGATAATTTGCCTTTATTACTTTGTTTTGATGCAAATCTCACTTTGTGAAATTTATTAATGTAGGCGGAAGTGCGTCCAAACACTCCTGCTAGATCATCTGGGAATGTAGACAGAGATAATGAAATGCTAAGACTTCTAAATGGCAACTCGCTTTAGGGAGAGGACCATTCATTGCACACAGTAGCCGATGGTTGGGAAAAAAAGAGAATCCCGTGTTCAGCAAAATCAGTACCAAGATAAACAAAGACCAAGATAACTCTAAATCAAGATTTCGCAGGCAGACGTAAGTGGCTTTGAGTTCTCCTGTTTATGATCCTAATTCAAAGCTACAATGGCGATGTTTTTATCTACACATGATACTGTGTGCGCCACTTTCACAAATAATTCCAATTTGCTATTTCTTGGGCATTGGATCAGTTCCCTACATGGTCTCTAATCAATAGAATCACATTTACAGATGAGCTATCTGCAAGGTAATATATTAATAGTATTACATATAAATAATAGCCATTTAAATTTAGATTATAACTTTTTTTATTTAAATTCTTAAGTGTGAAAGAGAGGGTGTGCCTTCAGAAGTTGCAGCTGTTGATTTCTTTGAGAGTACAGTTGATCCGTTGAAGAAACCTCCTCTAATTACCGCTAACACTTTACTTTCAATCCTGGTCGTTGATTATCCTGTCAAAAAAGTCTCCTGATATGTCTTGGATGATGGTGTCGCAATGCTTACATTTGAATCCTTAATTGAAATAGCAGAGTTTGCAAGAAAGTGGGTTCTATTCCGTAAACAATTCTCAATAGAACCACGCGCACCTGAATTTTACTTCTCTCAAAAGATTGACTACTTGAAAGACAAAGTGCAACCATAGTTCGTCAAAGAAGAAGCCGAAAAGGCGAAAAAAGAAGAACAAGAGGTGAAGAAGCATCAAGAAACACTAAAAATAAAAAAAGAACATTCTGAGACAGCAAACAAAGAAGCAGAAGAGAAGCGAGAGATTGCGCTTAGAGAGCTAGAAAAGGCGAAAGCACCAAAAGAGCTTGCGAGTGAGCAAATACAAACCGGTCAGGTAGTTTAAATCACTTTTAATTTGATTGTTATGTTTGAATTTCATTCTGGATGCGTGTGACGACCGTAAAATTTTTCTTTCTTATCTTCTCATTCTTTTTGGCTTCGGGCAATTTTTGGGACGAAAATTATTTCAACAGGGGGATGATGTGACACCCGGTATGTTCAGGTTAACATTTTACAAACACAAAAGTCTACCTTAGCGAAAAACATTTACCAAACGTACTTAACAAGGTCAGTTGAGTCGGGTTACATTACGTATTGTCCAGGGTTCAATGATTCGGAGAATCATTGGGGTTATCACATACACACGAGTCATGAGTCCCATTGTTAGTGAATTACATGAATTAGATTAAGTAACAAACATGAATTGATCTATATATGTTATGTGATATGAAAATTCGTGTTTAAACGCTGTTTAGATGATTATACATGATTATATATGCTTAACATATGTTAGGATTGCATGTTCATGTGTTAGGATGTGCTAAAATGCGTTAAAACGACAAAACTTGAAAATCTGGAAAACACAAGAACTGGTTCGACCTTAATGGGGGTCGAACCAAGTTCCTGGATCATTCATACATCTCATTTAACCACCAAAAAGCCTCATTCGACCCCTGCAAGGGTCGAACCTGCAGTTACTATAAATACCATACTTTGTAATTTTTCATCATTTCACAAACCCTAGTCGCCCCCAAGCACTCTCTCTCAACCTTAAACACTAGGGATGGAGTTTTTGATCTTGTTTTTCGTAACCTAACCCTTAAGCATCTCCCATATCACAAACAAGAGAAGATCCAAGTTTTGTTCTTGATCTAAAATCCATTTAAAGCATTTTTGATTCATTTTTATTAAACCCCAAAAGTCCAGATTTGTTTTAAGATGGTTTTCACAATTAAAAAGCTTTCTAACACCTTTCTAAACAAAACCTCATCATTAAACATGAGTTTTCATACAAGTTAACATGTGTTAATAGTGTTTTATGTTGTGTTATGTATTGTTTGATGATTAAATGCTGTATAGATGTTATAGAAATGTTCTAAGGCTGTTATTGATGATGGGTTTTGGTTATCTTAGGTTATTAATTGTTGGATGATGATATTTTGCTCACTTTGGGTATTTTTAATAGATTTAGGGATTGATTCATAATGTTATTATGGATGAAATGCTTAGGGGTTTTGTTTCACATGATAATCTAAGCATATTGGGTTGATTGTTGAATGATTTCATTAAGTTTTCAAATTGGGTAAAGTTTACATGCATTGATGTGACATTTCCATAATTTTGCTATTTTGGGTAACTTGTAAAATGAACTGTTTTCGGGGTAAAATTGGTTGGGTTTTGTGGGGGTAGATTAATGACACTTGAGTGTTGTGATTTGTGATGTTTCGTGATGTTTTCGGACTGTTTTGATGCGATTTGATGCGTTTTAGGAGGATTGGAACTGTTGGGGTCGAACCTAGGTCTCATTCGACCCACGTGGGGTCGAATGAAGAAGTCCAGGGTTCGAACCAAGGTTATTACAGGTCGAATGTGCTTCAGTTAGGTCGAACGAACATGATTTAGGTCAAATTAAAACGTGTTAGGGTCGAATTAACATGTGTTAGGGTCGAATGAACATGTGTTAGGTTGTATGAACTTGTGTATAGGTCGAATGAGCACCAAAAGGGTTGAACCAAGGATGTTTGGGTTGAACCAGGTCCAGTTCCATGCTGGTTCGACCTTACAACTCCATATGTGCGATTTTTGATGCAAACTAAGTGTTTTATGCTTGAAACTTGTGTGTTAACCTTATATACTTGATTAATTGATGTAATGGGTCACCAACGAGATGTCGGGTCTGTCTGGTATGTTCGGTTAACATTCAAACACATTTTTAATCACACATAGTCAAGATTTGGACAATCGGGGACTAGTTAACCTTCGGGTTAGTAGTGAACACACTTGCTTAAGCTCATGGCAAGTCGCCATTAGTTGGGAATATCAAACACGTATCTGATTACAATTAAATTGAAGACGCAATCTAAGGTGAGTTCACAGCCCCACTTTTATCTGTTTTATTTTCGGGGGAGAAACAGTCTTAGACATTTTAAATACACAATTTCATGTTATACTATGGCTATCATTATATTATTATACGACTCTTCTAAATCCCACATAAACCACTAATACGGGTATGTAGTGGGGAAATGTGGATAGATCTATTGGGCCTGACAAACCCCACTCGACGGTTGGAGGCCGGGCGGGTGCATATTGTCTCGATCACACAGACCGGAGATGACGGTAGTTCGAGGGGTACATATTATGATAAAACACTGTCAGCAATGGTTTCAATCGTAGTATTAATATACTTAATGCCTAGCTAGCGTTCACACAACATAGTAGTAACGGTAACGGTTTTAAGGGATTAACGAAATGTTTATTGAAAAACTTGTGAACTCACCAGCATTATACATAATAACATCATGAATCAATCCCTAAATCTATTAAAAATCCCCAAAGTGAGCAAAATATCATCATCCAACAATTAATAACCTAAGATAACCAAAACCCATCATCAATAACAGCCTTAGAACATTTTTATAACACATATAAAACATTTAATCATCAAACAATACATAACACAACATAAAACACTATTAACACATGTTAACTTGTATAAAAACTCATGTTTAATGATGAGGTTTTGTTTAGAAAGGTGTTAGAAAGCTTTTTAATTGTGAAAACCATCTTAAAACAGATCTGGACCTTTGGGGTTTAATAAAAATGAATCAAAAATGCTTTAAATGGATTTTAGATCAAGAACACACCTTGGATCTTCTCTTGTTTGTGATATGGGAGATGTTTAAGGGTTAGGTTATGAAAAACAAGATCAAAAACTCCTTCCCTAGTGTTTAAGGTTGAGAGAGAGTGTTTGGGGGCGACTAGGGTTTGTGAAATGATGTAAAATTGCAAAGTATGGTATTTATAGTAACTACAGGTTCGACCCTTGCAAGGGTCGAATGAGGCTTTTTGGTGTTCGAATGAGATGTATGAATGACCCAGGAACTTGGTTCTACCCCCTTAAGGTCGAACCAGTTCTTGTGTTTTCCAGATTTTCCAGTTTTATCGTTTTAACGCATTTTAGCACATCCTAACACATGAACATGCAATCCTAACATATGTTAAGCATATATAATCATGTATGATCATCTAAACACTGTTTAAACACGTATTTACATATCACATAACATATATAGATCAATTCATGTTTGTTACTTAATCTAATTCATGTAATTCACCAACAACGAGACTCATGACTCGTGTGTGTGTGTGTGTGCGATAACCCCAATGATCCTCTGAATCATTGAACCCTGGATAATACGTAATGTAACCCGACTCAACTGACCTTGTTAAGTACGTTTGGTAAATGTTTTTCGCTAAGGTAGACTTATGTGTTTGTAAAATGTTAACCTGAACATACCGGGTGTCAGATCATCCCCGTGTTGAATGAATTTTCTTCCCGAAAATTGCCCGAAGCCAAAAAGAATGAGACGATAAGAAAGAAAAATTTTCCAATCATCACTTCACCCCCCCCCCCTGTTGAAAGGAATCTTGTTCTGAGATTCACTCAGCTTCAACAGTAACGAGTGCCGACCTAAGTACACACCCAAGTAACGAACGAGGTTGTCTAGATTCCCCATCTAGTCCCATTGGCCCCACGAGGACCCCGGTCCACAACATGGACCGTAATTAATTCAAATTCTACGAAAGATCACACACGCCCACCCGAGCACCCAATGCCCCAAGAACGCTTCCCAGAAATGCAAAACAAAATAAGAATCACAAATGGAAGATGATAACAACAGGCACTCCGTGTCGGGGAACCACCAACAATTGGTATAGACTGCCACAAGATTGACTCCTCCTGATCGAAGGCACACTAGAGACTCCTGTGATCGGTATAAACGACGCACCTGGTATCATCCAAGTAGTATCCCCAGGATGACCAACATCAAACCGATGGACACAACACGATAACCTTCCCGCATAGAATTGACACACAACCAAAGCCCCGAAAGGAAGCACCACAATAAATAACGAAACTATGACGAGTTGAAAAGAAAATCGTCTCGGCATGTCACATGATAACCAAGTCTATCCACCGAAAACACTCAATGGATACGAAACTCCTAACGGCACGAATTAAAATGAAACCAAAGCATAATGACTAACAAAGAAAGAAAACTTACCGGGAACAATATCAAGATCCTCCTGGTTCGCCCTCGAACCGATGACGTAAGCACGAGCAGTCCGCCCGCCACCCTCGTTGTTTCCACCACCTCTTTTAGTCCTAGCTCCAACAAGATCCAACTTTAGGCAATTTCGCTTGAAATGCCCTACCTCCCCACAGTTGTAGCAACCCTGATTCCCCCATGGAGCGGGAGTAGCAACAGTATCCTGAGCCGGCTTGGATGGGAGACTGACCCTACAGTCCTTTGCATAGTGACCGGTCCGATTACAGCGCTCACAACGGAACCCATCACAACTACCAAAATGATGAAATCCACACTGAGCACACTTAGGGTTCTTCCCAACATATCCTCCCTGTTTCTGATCCGATGCTGATCCAGAAGCTTCAACCTTCTTTTCCTGTGGCTGCCGTGGAATGACGGCCGAACTCTTTTCCACAGTCTTCCACTTCCTCTTGTTACTCTCAGAAACCTTCACAGCAGCGCCTTGAGGAGGCAAAACACCCTCTGCTACCTTCATATTGGTCATCTTATGAGTCGACCGAGTAGCACCTGCAATTGTAGTAGGTTCCCTAGCAGCCACCAATCCTGCAATCTCCGGCACTAAACCGGCTATGTACTGCTCAATCCTCCTATATGTCACACCCTTAAATTTCACTTGCAGGGTTTTACCGCGAGGCACGTGACATGCCAGGATCTAAGTCAACGGTCACAATAAACGACAACTATATGCTATGAAAATAACGTAGAAATACCAACCACGCAGTTTATAAGTTTGAAAGTAAATCAGACAACGACAGCGGAAGCAATAATGTTTACAAAACCATAGTTCAAAAGTATGAATGCAAACCAAACATGGTTTACTTATGTATGCAAGACTAGACTAGTGCGACTCCAGTGCGCCTAGGACTCCCCGCTACCTTAGCGACCTGAGAAAACATGCAAAGTTAGTCAACACATACAGTGCCGGTGAGTCACAGAGATAAAGTTTAAAACAGTTTTTATCCATAGAAATCCAAACCCAACAATCCTTACATCTATACCTGATACTAGCTAGACATCGTTACATGATACTATAGTGTCGTGAACCACTGCTGAACATTTAGAATGCCTCAATACCCGTCACCGGTTCATCACCCGATGTCGTAAGTTATAGGACAAATATGCACCCGCCACCGACCTCCAGTCGGCCCGAGTGGGGCTTGCCAGGCCCAATAGATCTATTCACACTTTCCCTGCTATGTATCCACATATTAATGGTTCACTAAGTTTGAGAGGACTTTACCGATGAATAAGAGTCACTAAGTATCCATGTGATATAATGTAAGATGTTGGTCTAAGTAAGAAAGTTTGTACCACATGTTTCTCCCCCAAAAGTAATGAAAACAGTAAAGGATGGGGTTATGACACTCACCTTAGATTGCGTTCTTCAATTTAAAGAATAAAAGACAAGCCTTGATAATCCCAAATACAGGAGATCTATCATAAAAGTTTGTATAAGTGTTTTGACTAATAACCCTAAGGTTAACAAGTCCCCGATTGTCCAGATCATGACTAAGTAGGTTTGAAAACGTGTTTGACTGTTAAACCGACACACCATACCGAATCGACATCCCGTTGGTGACCCATTACACAAACTAATCAAGTACACATAGATTACATGTAAGGTTCAAGCATAAAATACTTAGTTTGAATAAAAAAATCGCACATATGAAGTAGTTGGGTCGAATTAGCATGAAAGTGGGTTTGGTTTGACCCCAATATCCCTGGTTCGACCCAATTCTTGTTCATTCGACCCTTTCATAAGTTCATGCAACCTAATGTAACACCCCAACCGATGGCGGAAACATCGAGGTGTCACGTAGTGACGATTGTACAATAGCTCATGGACTAAAAGTGTAAATTTGAATACATTGATTAAATAATTTATTACATTCAAATGAAATACAACGATTCTATCTGCCAACTAAATTGAAATACAATAAATCAAAATCTAATATAAATCCGAAAGCTTAAAGGATGCATCTCAAAACAACCTGAAACATGTACAAAATAATTTGGTCAATACAAAAAATTGTATTGGTGAGCATACCCTGTCTAAATAAATATAGTAGAAAAGTGTTTAGCAATTCATGTGCGGTACCATTTGCAATTATGTAATAAGTAATATCCGTTCAAAACCAAACCTAAGAATAATGACTAACACATGACTAACCAACTGAATAATGAATTAACAAGACAATGACCAAGATTCTCTCAACAGAGTCTCAAGGGGGTATACCATAGTACTATTCATTGAAATGCTAGGCTGCCCAGCGGTTAATGATTTTGACAAGTCATAGACACACCAATTAACATAAAGCAAACACACATGAGAATTGCATTTAGTAAAAGAAATAGAAACTTGATAATAAGTACATGAGTCACCCCAAAATAGTAAAACAGTAAAAAGGGGAAAGATATACTCACAGTTTGCGAAAGCGATCAAAATCCACTTAAGCGGTCGTGAGCTAAGTAATGGGAATTCCGAGGAATTCAACCTATAATGTGTAAGAATACTAATAAGGAAAAGTCTAAGAGTCTAAGGTAACTAGGGTCTAAGGCATTTGGGTTTACTAAGTCGATTTGGGGAATTAGAGTTTTTACGATAAGTCGAATTAATATAAAAGTTGTATATTAAAATAATATATCAAAGTTTTTAGATATGATTTAGGTAATATAATTATGACCAAGTGAATAATTAGGTTAATATATGTTTAAATAATTAATACAAAATAATTTAGTTAATTACAATTATTATAAATAAATGCAATAATCATAAATATTGAAATAAATAATTATGACTTACAATGTGATCCAACAAATGATAATAAAGGCTTTCAACCATAAGAATATTTCTATTTTATAATAAAAATATTTATAAAATAGATATTTAATAGTATAAATAATTAAATGATTAATTATATCTAATTAAACATAAATAAGACTATAAATACAAGACAGGATCCAAAGATACTAGTTTTATAGAAAATGGATGATTTCTGATGTAAACAAATTAGTATAATTTTCCCATAATTTATATAAACTTATTTATATTTAAAACTGATTTAACGAGATTAAATTATGTTTAAATGATTAAAAATAGGAAAATTAATAAAAATAAATTTTTTCTGAACCAAATATTTTTATTTCAGTCCATAATGAATAGAAATAATTTCTCAAAAAGTTTGAGATTAAAATCATTAAAAATGAAATTTTAATCAATTAAATACGATTAAAACAATTTAATTCAATAAAAATATAAAAATAAAACATTTTCCAGAAAATAAAAGTAGGATAATTTTCTATGAGGTGTCAAGAAACTACTCCTAAATTTTCATAATTTTTGGAGTAAAAATGGATTTATTATGAATATTCTAAATTTATATGTATTATGTATATATATATAATAAATAAACAAATAAAAGAAAACAAAGAAGGAAAAGCTGAAAAAAAATATGGAAAAGGGTGGTGCTTTGTGTGGGATTCGAACCTGAGTGGTTCTTGATGCAAACACACACACAAACCACTAGGACACTTGGTAGATATGTTGGAAGGTTTGATTAACAATAAAATTTAAACATTAAGTACTTGGTCATCTTCTTCCCCAAATCAACAAGAACCCTAACCCTAACCCCTAATTTCAATAACCCGTTTAAGGCACAATCTTCGATCTGTGATAAGGGGCTATTGAGCGACAGTAATCAACAAACAAAACGGCACAAGAAAAATGTACTCACAACATGTTTTAGGATGCGAAAAAAAAAGAAAGAAAACCCGACGCCTTGCGAGCTTGATTTAGAGGATTCCAGACGCCATTTGGAATGATTTTCATGTGGGTTTTACTCGCAATTTTATTCTGAATCCTAATATGTGATCTATTTATAAAGATAGTGATGATTTGAAACCGAACAACCTTGATGATACCATGAATGCGACGGTTACGGGCTAAACGCCTTTTATTGCTTTATTAATGATCTTTATGGTTCGGTTAAGGTGATAAACGTCCGTTAGAATCATTTAAAGGAGTTAGTATACATTAAAATGGATTAAGTAACCTTTTGAAAGGATTCCGGTTGGTTTGGCCGGAATTTCAGTCGCCGCCGGCGACCCATGGCCGGAAAAACGTGAGGAACAGGATGGTGGCAAAAATCTGATTTTTAAAAGTTTAATAATTGGCAGAATAGGTCCCTTAAGTTCCAACTAAGTTAGTTTCCATGTTAGATGGTTAATCCTTTGTAAAACAACTAACTTAGTTAACCACTTAACTTAAAACTTTTTAAACTTTTTAAACTTGAATTTTTTTTTATAGAAGATTTTACGAACACGTTTACACATACTCATTCGATTAAAACTTATACTCGGTCCAAAATAAATAAATATAAATGATAAATTTTAGTTTGCTCTAAAATTAAAATTGAAAACGACGAAACTTTCAGGGAGTATAATGGAAATATTTAAAGGGCTATTATTGTCAGTTTGCTGAAAAACGAGGGTGACGGATGTCACACCTAATCAGTGAAGATCGTACACTTCGTCCCATAGAGATAATGCCTCCAAATCTTTAGAGCAAAAACCACCGCTCCTAGTTCCAAGTCATGGGTGGTGTAATTTTTCTCATAAACCTTTAGTTGTCGTGAAGCATATGCGATCACCTTATCACGCTGCGTCAGCACACACCCTAAACCTTGGATAGACGCATCACAGTACACCACAAAGTCCTCTGTACCCTCAGGTAGTGATAGTCAGGGGCGGACGCAGGGAAGAAGCAGCGGTCGCGGACGTTACGGCTCAACTTCGCGCGAGTAGTGGTAAATTAGTGGAAAATTTGTTTTTTTACGAAATTTGGAAAACGTTGCTACAAAAATGAAAAAAATGAAAAACGTTACTACTGATTTTATGGCCTAGATCCGCCACTGGTGATAGTATAGGTGCACTGCAAAGCTTTGTCTTCAACAATTGAAAAGCAGATTTCTGGGTATCTCCCCACTTGTAAGAAATACCCTTTTACGTCAAAGCAGTGAGGGGTTGAGTGATCTTAGAGAATCCCTCAATGAATCTGCGATAATATACCGCAAGACCAAGAAACTGGCGCACCTCTGTAGGAGTCTTAGGAGCCTCCCACTTTTTAATAGCATCAATCTTGGCGGGATCTACATGTATTCCTGCCTCGTTAACCACATGCCCTAGAAATTGGACCTCTCAAATCCAGAAGTCACATTTAGAAAATTTCGCATATAACTGCTCATTTCTCAGGAGTTCCAAGATCAGTTGCAGGTGTTGCTCATGCTCTTCCCTGCTCTTGGAATAAATCAATATGTAATCTATGAACACTATGACGAATTTGTCCAAATAAGGCTTACATACGCGGTTCATAAGATCCTTGAACACAGCCGGTGCATTGGTCAGCCCGAATGGCATTACCAAAAACTCATAATGTCCATAACGAGTTCGAAAGCTCCTCTCGGACTCTCAGCTGATGATACCCTGACCTCAAGTCAATCTTGAAATAGAAACTCGGCCCTTGAAGCTGGTCGAACAAGTCATCAATACGAGGCAAAGGGTAGCGATTCTTAACCGTCACCTTGTTCAACTCCCGATAATCAATACACATGCGGAAGCTCCCATCCTTCTTCGTAACAAACAGAACTGGGGCTCCCCAGGATGAAGAACTAGGTCTAATAAAGCCCCTATCCAATAACTCTTGGAGTTGGGTAGATAGTTCTTGAAGTTCGACGGGTGCTAAGCAATATGGTGCGCGTGCAACTGGGCCCGCTCCAGGTGCAAGATCAATTTGAAACTCCACTTGATGAATAGGTGGAAGTCCAGGTAGTTCCTCTAGGAATACATCTGGGAAATCACAAACTATAGGGATGTCCTCAATCCTTGTTTCAACTTCAGCTCAAATGTCAGAAATGTTAGCCAAAATGGCTAGATAGCCCTTTTCGAATACACTTCTAGGCTTTCAAGAATGAGATGACACCCACCATGGTACCACCATGATCACCCTGAATAGATAAAAGTTCTCCACTAGGAAGAGGGATGCGAAAAATTTTCTCCTAACATCGAATTTCAATACGTTACTTGGACAACCAGTCCATGCCAACTACAATATCATAGCTTCGTAGAGTGATAGGTATAAGGTTGATGTCAAACAAATGACCATCCAGTTCGAGCTTACCATCGCGATGAACATGGGTCACCTCAACAGGCTCACCATTATCTAGCTCTATAGAGTGTGGGGTCTTAAGGAGAGTAGGGCTTAACCCTAAGGATTTGCTAAGTTTTAAAGACACAAAGCTGATATTCACACCGGAATCGAAAGGAACAGCAGCAAGATGGTCTTTCACAGGAAACATACTTGTCACACATTGGCTTCTCCCAGCCAATTATGCATGTTATTCCCCAAGCACCTCTGAGGTTGTTGCCATTGCTGCTATTGTGTTTGAGCTGGGAAAATTTCTCTTGAGGTGGGTTTCACTCTCCTACTAGGAATATCCCCTTCCAGCACCTCGTTGTTGTTGTTATTCTAGTTGTTGCTGCTAGGAAACTTATACTCCGCACTATTTACGCTAGTGGGTTGCTGTTGTGGTATGTGCGTTCAAAGACTAAGAAAGTTCAATGGTGGGAGTCAAGGGGAAAAGAATGATTTAGCAGAGTAGACCTTTACCTGCTTGGAAAGATGAGAGGGCATCCACCACTCTATTGTTGATCATAAGAACTCAGTCTTATCTAAGCTCACAAAAGAAAAGAAAAGGTATGCACAAACAGGTGTATGATAAACGGTGGTTAGCGGAAATCGTTTAGAAGGGGTTAGAATAGGTCAAAGAGTTGTTACCAGCTCCAAAAGCTGCTAGGGTCTCAACCAGCCTGCCGTAAATTTGTGTGACCAGATCCGTCTAAGTCATGTTAATCTTTCCCTGACTATGTGCCCTTCTAGCCATCGGTATTCTAGACTTACATTATACCAAACTAGAATATAGAATGAATCCCAATCGTAAGATAAAATGAAAGACTGATGTGTTGTAAAATACATCTGTTTCCAGTGTAAAAATTTGTATAGTTTTTAAGTCGCTTAGATAGTACTTTTAATAGTTTTACGCTTGTACCGGTCTATTTTGTTTATTATAGGTTTTTTATAGATTTTTATTAGCTTTGGGTCATTTTTAGTATTTATGTATTTATTTTATTTTTTTGTAGGTGTTCATGGACGTTGGAGCGTAAACGAGCAACTTTGGTCGAGCCAAGAACACCCAAGTCACGAACACCCGAAGCGAACTTGAAGCATACTAATACTACTACTCCTCCTCCTCCTCCTACTACTACTACTACTACTACTACTACTACTACTACTACTACTAATAATAATAATAATAATAATAATAATAATAATAATAATAATAATAATAATAATAATAGTAATAAAATAAAAATACAATGGTGAATTTGGAGAAAAGCCTCACGTATGATAAAAGCCCAAGAAAAAAATAGGGCAAAACATATATCTTGAGAAGGGGGCAGCTTATCAAGACGTGGGGGGAGCGGCCAATATTATTCAGTGGTGAACATTATCGACAGGAGAGAAGGAAGGCATCGACACATATTATTCTTGGGAGGAAAAGAGAAGGGGGTCAAGGGTTGAAGCATAGGTGTCAGTACGGGTCGGTTCTAATTTATTTATTTATTATTTATTTATTCATACCCGTTGTGAACACCATGAATATATTTAGTTTTTATTGTTTTGATTTTATCATGACAATTATTGGCTAGATCATAGAACTACCTAGGCGATGATGATTGCACTTGAATGATTTAATTTCTTTTGGTTTTGGAACTTTAGGTTGTGGATGCATTTTAAAGTAAAGAACTTTTTATTTTCTGGTTTGATGTGTTTGCATATTTAGTTTTGTTTAATTAATTTTTATAAACTTCACTTGCGTTTTTGTGAATGTCTTTCATGTATGAATGCGGGTTAGGTTGCGGACTGGGTGTTAGCAACTAGTTTATGGTTAATTTCTGCAGGTTATCCATAGGAGTTGTAATTGTTAGTTAAATGATTCTAAGTGTTCTACCAATTCTCAATAGCTGTAAGGTGTGAGATTGTTGGTCTGTCTAGGGTGTTAAATTGCTAGATCTAGAGGCTTTGTGAGAAGATCTTCCTAGTTTCCCTTGCATTCCTTATAGGCCAAGTCTTATTAGAAATATTGTAGTTACCCCTTGCACTTTCGGGTGTATTGTGACTTTCGCGCTGTGAGGTAGACTGTCTAGCGGGTACTTTAAGATTCGAGTAGGTAAGCCTGTGAGGGTAACCTCTCAACCGGTGGTTTAACAGCACAACAGTATTCTAGGGTTTCCCCTTGAGAAGGGTCGAGGGTGTCTAGTTTATTCTTGATGTTTAGTATTTTAAGATTCCGGTTCCACACAAGTTCCATAACCATTAGAGACTTATCATTCATGTGTAGGATTCTAGCCTAGGTAGTGCCTTCCCATCACCTGGTTTTAGTTCTAGTTCCCAGTTTGTGTCTATAGTTTATTTAAGTTATATTTTATTTATTTGCATTAGTTTATTAGAAACCCCCCTTTAAGCAACACAACATTATTTAGTCAGGTTGTAGATAAGTAGTCGAGTCTAGTTTATGTTTTCTAGTAGAGTCTCGTGGGTTCGATACTCGGACTTACTTTAGCTGTACTACACTGACCGGTACACTTGCCGGTTGTGTGGTTTAGGTTTAGAGAGTCTTAGTTTATAAATTTAAAACTTAGAGTGTGTAGTTTAGGTTAATTTAGTTAGTTTTTATTAAACCACTTTGAGCACATCAAGTTTTTGGCGCCGTTGCCGGGGACTCTTGGCGATTGCGTTTACTAGCTTTGATTACACTTATCTGCCATATCTGTGCTACTTGTGTTTTGTTTTGAGTCTGTCTTTTTGTATTTTGAGTCGTAGGAGTCTAATTTTATGTGTCTTTAGTTTCTTTTGAGTCTGTAAATATGTGTGAGATTTGTGGAGGACCCCATTTTACCATTTTATGTCCACAATATGAGGGGTCCTCTGCACATTATTGTGCTAATTCCTTTGTGCAGCCGCAGCCATATTATTCACAGGGTTGTCGTACATATTATTATGATGACTCGTATCAGCAGCCACGTTTTAATCAGTATCCTGGTCAATTTTCTAGAAGCAATTCTCGTGAGGATAGTGGTAATGATTGGAGTGAAATCAAAAGTCTGTTGACATTATTAGTTGCTAAAGATGAAAATACCCAGAAAATGTTAGCAGAGCATGACATCCTCCTGAAAAACCGACAGGCTGCTATTTTGGATCTTCAACGAACATTAGAAGACATATCTAGGAGATTAGATGAAGAAGAAGAAAAAGAAAAAGTTCAGCAAGAGCAGTCGCCGAAAGTTGGTTATACATATGATGAGGAGGGCAACTACCTCGGGTACATGAACGCTCGAGGGGAGTTGTTCCCAACGTTTCCAGAAGAAGGGAAAGAGCTGATCATGCAATACGCTGATGAGTCAGATGAAGAGATCATTCCAATCACGGAGACGAAAATGGACATTGAAGCCCCACCTCCGTTGCCACAGGTTAGTATATATGATTTTGGGAGTGACTCTGATGAAGAGGACGACGAAAAAGAATGGGCGGCGTATCAGAGGTTGTTAGTAAAGAGTGAAGTGATTGAAGAAGAAGTGGAATTGGGAGATTCCATTGATATAATGTTTGGTGCAGAAGAAGATAATGAGATGGGTGAAAAGTTATTGTCTGAGGAGGATGAGTTTTTAGATATGGAGTTAGAGGGTTTTCCTGCTTATGAAGAAGTAGGGGAGTTTGATCCTGATGGGGATATTGCATACCTGGATGCCCTACTCGAAGGTGAACCGACAGACATGACTGCACCTGCACCAGAAGAAAGAACAAAGTGTGGGGATCATCCCATGGAAATGGTGGTTGAAGAAGCGCACCATTGCTGGCCCGTGGTAATAGATGGAACTTCAAAATCAACAGCACCACGAGAGAGGGCAAGGAAGAGAAAAAGAAAGGATTGGAACCGGAAGAGGATCAATGGTTGGCACGAATTGGAGAAGAGGAAGGCAGTGGAAGTCAAACACGATCAGTCTTCTTGCTACATGTCACGCATCCGGTTCAATCCAGGTAAGTTTAAATTTTGGTGGTTTGACCCGTTGAGAACTGTTAAATTATTTTTCAATTCCACAAATAAATATTTAATTGTTAATAAGAGTCGACTGGAATTAAACGGGTTGGATCGGGTCCAGATAAAAGAGAAACCCCCTGATTAAGTTTAGGTGTGGGGAGCCTCTGTAGAGTTTGTAAATTTATTTTTATACTTATTTTTTTTCTAGCTGTTCATTTTTTTTATTTGTGGTCCGTCGTTTGGTAGTGGTTCCTAGGTTTTTATTTTTCTATTTTATCTTTGTTTTTGTGTCTTTAAGTCTGTTTGTAGGTTTACGTGTTTGCTTAGGTAGAGGAAATTTCACATGAGCGGATCCCATGTATTGTCTTTATATATATTTTTTGAGTGGGAGGTTTGGTAAAGGTTTGGGTAATAAGAGAATTTTTCTTTAAAAAAAAATTTAATTAACTTTCTGTGAAAAAAGACTTTTCACGTAACGCGAGGAGTTTGGGCTGACCTGTTCGCCTCATGCGACCAGCTATTACCCCGGAAAGTTATATTTTTTTTCGCTTGCAACGCGTGTTGTGATCACCAGTGTCCTTCACGTTGATCGAGAACTAAAGTTTTTTTTTCTTCTACCCATTTGGTTCTACCACCATTCACCGCCATTTTGTCAAGCAGGTACGTCTTCTTGTTTGTTGTTATATTATGAGTCTACATTAGTAGTTTGAGTCTTTTATTTTTGTGTGGTTCGGTATTATGCTCGGGTTTTGTTTGTTTCGTTTTGCGCAAGTTTGGATTGCACCACCCGTACTCAATCTCCATTCGGGTGTTTCGAAGCTGTTTATCATTTATCAAGGCAAGCCCAGAGTTTACCAGTGTGTCAGAGCCGATCGCGAATGAAATGCTATACGATCGAGCTGGATAGGACTAGAGCTTACGAAGAAAAATTAACCAGCTAAGTCCTTTCCAATTTGCCCTTGTCTTTTTATTTTTGTATTCGGAATTTAGTTTTTTGTTTTGAGTCGTTTTCGATTCCTACATTGAGGGCAATGTAGAGTTTAAGTGTGGGGATGGAAATTGTCGTGTAGTCTGTATATAGAGTCGTTTTGAGTTCAAAAAAAAAAATTAAAAATCCAAAAAAAAAAAATCGAATTTTTTTTTAAAAAAAGTCCCTGATTTTGAAGTTTGCATTATATAAAATATGGAAAATGATAGGTAAAGTTAGGTGTCCGGTTTTCAAATACTATGTATAATAAGAGATTAAAATTGATTGAAAACGTGTCTGATTTGGGATATGTGGGTAGGCTCGGCCGGTAGAAAGGTTTCCTTTGAAAAGTACTAAATTAATTATGTTAGGCTATTTTTGTGGGTTCTCATCTAGGAGAAACGGGGAGACTGAAACCGCCAAAAATAGTATAAGAAGCACCGTTATAAGTAGAAAACCGTTAGAATTTCTAATTACTAAAAAAAAAATAGAAATCAAAGCAAAAATGCTGAAGCTTAAGGTGCCTGGCCACTGGGATAGCGACTTGGATTGGTCACACCCTCTGAGTTAAGTATGCTGAGATTAAAAAAAAAATGCTGAAGCTTAAGGTGCCTGGCCACTGGGATAGCGACTTGGATTGGTCACACCCTCTGAGTTAAGTATTTAAAAAAAATGATTTTAAATTCTCTTGGTTTTTTTACATAAGACGGTTGGGAAATGGTCAATTGGTCGTTCCTTTAGCTTCATAAGCTTGAGGCGGGATTAGGAGGAACTGTGGCTTCCTTTGAGTGAGACCATAGATAGACTAATCAAGATGAACTAAACATAAATAAAAAGGGGCTTGGAAACCGGTTTGGGTTTAAGAGGATCAATATACCTGCAATCGCAATCAACACGTTAGTAGATTATTAATTAAGTAACCTATGTTTTGAAACTGGATGTAAACCTAACTGTGATTCCATAGCATAATTCTTTTTCAGGGACGGAAAAAAGATAAGTGTGGGGATATTTGATGTGTTGTAAAATACATCTGTTTCCAGTGTAAAAATTTGTATAGTTTTTGAGTCGCTTAGATAGTACTTTTAATAGTTTTAGGCTTGTACCGGTCTATTTTGTTTATTATAGGTTTTTTATATATTTTTATTAGCTTTGGGTCATTTTTAGCATTTATGTATTTATTTTTATTTTGTAGGTGTTCATGGACGTTGGAGCGTAAACGAACAACTTTGGTCGAGCCAAGAACACCCAAGTCACGAACACCCGAAGCGAACTTGAAGCATACTAATACTACTACTCCTCCTCCTCCTCCTAATAATAATAATAATAATAATAATATATAATAATAATAATAGTAATAAAATAAAAATACAATGGTGAATTTGGAGAAAAGCCTCACGTATGATAAAAGCCCAAGAAAAAAATAGGGCAAAACATATATCTTGAGAAGGGGGCAGATTATCAAGACGTGGGGGGAACGGCCAATATTATTCAGTGGTGAACATTATCGACAGGAGAGAAGGAAGGCATCGACACATATTATTCTTGGGAGGAAAAGAGAAGGGGGTCAAGGGTTGAAGCATAGGTGTCAGTACGGGTCGGTTCTAATTTATTTATTTAGTCGGTTCTAATTTATTTATTTATTATTTATTTATTCATACCCGTTGTGAACACCATGAATATATTTAGTTTTTATTGTTTTGATTTTATCATGACAATTATTGGCTAGATCATAGAACTACCTAGGCGATGATGATTGCACTTGAATGATTTAATTTCTTTTGGTTTTGGAACTTTAGGTTGTGGATGCATTTTAAAGTAAAGAACTTTTTATTTTCTAGTTTGATGTGTATGCATATTTAGTTTTGTTTAATTAATTTTTATAAACTTCACTTGCGTTTTTGTGAATAACTTTCATGTATGAATGCGGGTTAGGTTGCGGACTGGGTGTTAGCAACTAGTTTATGGTTAATTTCTGCAGGTTATCCATAGGAGTTGTAATTGTTAGTTAAATGATTCTAAGTGTTCTACCAATTCTCAATAGCTGTAAGGTGCGAGATTGTTGGTCTGTCTAGGGTGTTAAATTGCTAGATCTAGAGGCTTTGTGAGAAGATCTTCCTAGTTTCCCTGGCATTCCTTGTAGGCCAAGTCTTATTAGAAATATTGTAGTTACCCCTTGCACTTTCGGGTGTATTGTGACTTTCGCGCTGTGAGGTAGACTGTCTAGCGGGTACTTTAAGATTCGAGTAGGTAAGCCTGTGAGGGTAACCTCTCAACCGGTGGTTTAACAGCACAACAGTATTCTAGGGTTTCCCCTTGAGAAGGGTCGAGGGTGTCTAGTTTATTCTTGATGTTTAGTATTTTAAGATCCCGGTTCCACACAAGTTCCATAACCATTAGAGACTTATCATTCATGTGTAGGATTCTAGCCTAGGTAGTGCCTTCCTATCACCTGGTTTTAGTTCTAGTTCCCAGTTTGTGTCTATAGTTTATTTAAGTTATATTTTATTTATTTGCATTAGTTTATTAGAAACCCCCCTTTAAGCAACACAACATTATTTAGTCAGGTTGTAGATAAGTAGTCGAGTCTAGTTTACGTTTTCTAGTAGAGTCTCGTGGGTTCGATACTCGGACTTAATTTAGCTGTACTACACTGACCGGTACACTTGCCGGTTGTGTGGTTTAGGTTTAGAGAGTCTTAGTTTATAAATTTAAAACTTAGAGTGTGTAGTTTAGGTTAATTTAGTTAGTTTTTATTAAACCATACCGATAAATTAGAAATAATATCCAAGATCCACAAATTATCCAGTCGACTACACTGAATTGAAACCATGAAGGAAACAAATCAATAATTAGGTTCAAAACAAGATAAGTATCAATCATCGTCACGATCAGCATACATATCTGATTCCTCATCCTCATCCTTTCTCCCAGCTCTGATCCTGATCTAAATCGGCTCGTCCAGATTTGCCTCTTCACCTAGTTCAAAGTTTCCCACAAATGCCTCAAGTTCTTGTTCATTCTCATCTTCCATTTGCTCTTCCTCGCCTTGAGCTAGAACTTCCAAGAGTCTATCATGAACGGTGTTTAATTCTCGTCTAGTAGCGGTCAACTCTTGCTTTGTATCGGCCACTTCCTGCCTAGCTATGGCCAAGTCGACCATTACCTGTGACACCCGGCATGTTTGACTTGACATATTTAAACTTATAAGTCTACTTTAGCGGGAAATAGTTTAATTACGTACTTAACTGGGTTAGTTGAGTCGGGGTTTTCTTTCGTATTGTCCAGGGTTCAATGATCTCGAGGATCATTGGTGTCTTTTACATACACACAAGTCTTGAGTCCCGTTGTTGGTGAATTACACAAACTAGATTAAGTGTTATGCGTAGATTGATTCTTATGTGGTGGATTATATGCAAATACGTGTTTAAATGATACTTAGATGATTGTCCATGCTTATATATGTTAAACATAGATTAGGGTTACATGTTTATGTGTTAGGGTGCGTTAAAATGTGCTAAACACGACAAACTGGAAATCGGGAAAATGGCTCTTTCCTGGTTCGACCATTCGAAGGGTCGAACCTGGCCCTCAGCCTGTTAAAGGTCTCTTTCGACCAAATAAAACTACGTTCGACCCATGTAAAGGGTCGAACCTGGCTATCTGTTTTAAAGATGTTACATTCGACCACCCAACTCCACGTTCGCCCACATGAAAGGGTCGAACCTGGACATACTATAAATACCATCCTTAGTCATTTTTCATCATTTCACAAACCCTAAACGCCTCTAAACACTCTCTTTCGACTCTTATCATTGGGGAAGGAGTTTTTGAGCTTATTTTTCATAATCCACCTCTCTAAATCATTACAAGTGAAGATCTAAGGTGTGTTCTTCATTCTAAATCTTTTTTAAACAATTTTGATTCGTTTTCATTAAACCCCAAGAGTCCAGATCTGATCTCAACATGTTTTTATGGATAAAAACCTTCCTAGTATCTTTCTAAATAAAACCTATTCATAAACAATGAGTTTTTATACAAATTAACATGTGTTAATGTGGTGATATGTATTGTTGATGATTACTTGTTGTATAGATGTTATAACAACGATCTAGGACTGTTATTGATGATGAGTTATGATCAAAATAGGTTACAATTGATTATTGATGATGTTTTATTCATTTTGGGGATTTTGGGTTAGATCTAGGGCTTGTTCATGATGATAGTGAAAAGGATATGATAGGGGGTTTCTTGTTCATGATAATCTAAGTATATTAAGTTGATTATTGATTGATTTCAGAAAGTTTCCTAATTGGGTAAAGATTGCATGCATTTGATGTGACATCTCCATAATTTGCTATTTTGGGAAACTTGTAAAACGACTAGATTATGGGGTAAAATCAGTAGGGTTTCGTGGGGATATGTTAATGATAGTTGACTGCTGTAACTCATGGTGTTTCGTGATGTTTTCGGATGTTTTTGATGCGTTTTTGAAGAAACAAACTGACAGGGTCGAACCTGGAGCTCCTTCGACCAGTCGAGTGGTCGAAGGTGGACCTCCAGGGTCAAACCTGGATTTTGATGGCCGAACCTGCACTAAATGGTCGAACTTGGCTTGAAATGGGTCGAAGGTGGAAGAAAAGGGGCGAATGTGGAAGTGAAAAACCACATTTGACCCTATGTTGTCCAAAATGAGATTTTTGATACAAACTACGTGTTTTATGCTTAAACCTTGTGTGTAATCTATGTGTACTTGATTAGCTTGTGTAATGGGTCACCAACGGGATGTCGGATCAGTCTAGTGTGTCGGTTAAACTGTCAAACACGTTTTCAAACTTACTTAATCATGATCTGGACAATCGGGGACTAATTAGCCTTGGGGTTATTAGTCACAACTCTTACACAACCTTTATTTATAGATCGCCGGTATATGGGATCATCAAGACTTGTCTTAATTCTTCTTTTGGGAATGCAAACTAAGGTGAGTGTCACATCCCCATTCTTTACTATTTTTGGAACATTCTGGGGGAGAGACATGCGGTAAAACTTTCTAACTTTTAAACCAACGTATTACATGATATCTCATGGATACTTAGTGACCTTTACTTTCATCATTAAAGTCCTCTCATGTCTTAGTGAACCATCAATATGTGGGTACATAAAGGGGAAGGTGTGAATAGATCTATTGGGCTTGACTAGCCCCACTCAGGCCGGCTGGAGGTCGGTGGCGAGTGCATATTCGTCCTATATCTTACGGCACCGGGTGATGAACCAGTGACGGGTTTGAGGCATTCTTATCTTGTCAGCAGTGGTTCACGACACTACAGTATCATGTAACGATGTCTAGCTAGCATCAGCTATAGATGTAAGGATTGTTGGGTTTGGTTTACATATGATAAACTTTTACAAACTATATCTCTGTGACTCACCGGCACTTTATGTGTTGTCTAACTTCGCATGTTTTCTCAGGTCGCTAAGGTAGCAGGGAGTCTTAGGCGCACTGGAGTCGCACTGCGTCTAGTCTTGCATACATAAGCAAACCGGGTTGTGTTTGCATTCATATTTTGACATTGGTTTTGTAAACATTAAATTCTGCTTCCGCTGTCGTTTTCTACTTTACTTATAAACTGCGTGGTTGGTATTTCTACGTAACTTTTATTGCATATAGATGTCGTTTATTGTGACAGTTGTCTTGGATCCTGGTATGTCATGCGCCTCGCGGTAAAACCCCGCAAGTGGAATTTGAGGGTGTGTCATTACCTGACCAAGCCTCTTTTCTATATGCTGAAGACGATAGTCAGAGATCTTTTGCCACCATTTGAAATGTTGAATATATGAAAAGACGGTATCGAACTCAGTATGGAAATGTCTAGCAATTCCTGCAATGGACCTCTCCCATGAGTCCAAAATGGGTGGTACCTTCTCAGGCACTCAACTACTGATCACCCACGTGCGTATCACATTGGGATACCATGTCCATGGACTAGTCTCCGGCCCTAAAGGTCGATGATTTGCCATGGGTACAGTCCCGTTAGCGCGTTCAGAAATAGAGTTAGGAGAATTAGAGGACAACATGTTTTCCTGACACATGTTAGGTCAGTACACATATTCAAAGAAGAATCTTAGATGTGCTCTATGCTGTGAGTGTACTAATGCTTATGCTATGATTGTGATATCCCGCAATTTCAGGTTCTCACTTTAACTAAACTCCAGTTACATTCTTTGCATTCTACTTAACTAGGATTAGCTAGATAGGTCACACGTTGCACAGTTATAGGTTAATAACTGCATGAAATGGTAATTCGGGGAATTACCAGACTATATACATGAGTAGTGAACCTTAGACATTGGTGAACGGTAAAATTAGATAATTGTGAATTAATTGATTGAGATTGATTGCGATTACGTGCTTCTGTGAAACTATGTGCAAACTATACGTGATTACGTGAACTTAAACCGAAAACGTTAATAAAAATCGTAATAGGTGGACCATTAGGATGGTTGGAGTCTTAACACATGGGGTTACACTTGTTATGGTCCAAAATAGCGAAAACATCGAAGAAAACACGTGGTACAATGAAGCATGCCACCCGGAGCGGGCCGGAGAGGAGTGAGCGGCCGCTCACTCTCTCCGAGCGGCCGCGCGCAGGGTCCTGACGCAATATAACCGACTTAAATCACTATTTAAGCAATCTTAAGCCTCTTGTATCCCCTAAACTCAACCCTAATCGCCCCTACTGCCTAGTTATGAAAATATTAACCCCAAACACCTGCTAAGGCTCAAGAACATCGATCGGGAAGCTTGGAGAGCAATCGGTTGATAGTTTTGAAGTGCTTGCGGTATAATATTCAATCTCTTGTGTTTTAATCTTCTTTAATATGTTTTTAAACATCATAAGAAAGTTTGTCTAGGTCTGAAATGTTTTCACAAAGATTAAAACTTGTCATTCATAAAGATTAAAGGGCTTAAACATGGTGTTATGCGATGGTTATTGTATGTATTGCATGAGTTGGTGTGTTCTTGATGTTTTAGACTTCTAGGGTTTATGATTGTTGATGTTTATGATGAACCTTGCAAGTTCGGATCAGATTTGGGTCTTATTAATGTTGTATGATGATTTTAGGGTGTTATGGATTGATAATATGCAACTAGGGTTTGATATAGTTGATAATATTGAATGATTAAAATCTGGATGGAATCTGACTGTCGACTTGTAGGGTCTGTTACGTGGCATGCAAGTAATTCTTTTGATCGATTCTTTGCATGAGTGTATTGTACATGGTCTTAGCTTTTTAGAATGGGCAAAATCATCTGATTTGGATGTTGTTTGATAAGTTTTTGGAATTTTCTTTGATTAAAGGTCATATCAGATTTTCGGATTAATAAACTGGGTCAAATTTAAACAATCATAACTCGAGTTTTTCAAAGAATTAATTTATGAAATTTGGACAATAGGTCAACATTGGAATAGCGTGGCTTTTCCAAGTGAATTCATCCCGTTTGGATGAATACACGATTTTTGGGAATTTTTCTACTAATCTGATCTGTTGTGTGTATTTTCTGGACATAGCTGTGTTGCGTGATTTTTCATATTTTTTGTGCAAGGTTTTATCACAAACTAAAAATATGAATTTGTCCAGTAGACCCCTTAGAATATTTAGTTAAATTTTGGGAGTCTAAATCACTGGATAAGTATTTTTAACAAATTAGTTTTCACAACGCATAATCTGTCCTAAAACCGCAGATTGTATAATGTATGTTTATGTGACTATTTGGAATCTTATGTGGTATGTTTTTGACATGAACTTTAATGAACACTTATATGAGATGAATATGAAGTGTAAACTGATGATAATCAACATATTCACCAACGGGTCCGTAGGGTTTACTTATGCATGTAGAATCGTTAGGTGTCACTTACACGGTTTTGAAATTTTAAGCGTCTTGGACAAACGGGTTATATGGTGTAATGATATTACACATATACTCACTTAGTGACACATGTAATAGGGAGTCGGTAGCACACCCTACTTTGGAAGTTTGGATAAAATTACTTGCATACTAAGGTGAGTTTCACTACTTTTTCTCAAAAGCATGCGTCTCGTGTTGGAGACAACTTTGGTAAACATTTTCTAGTCTGGTTCGGGACTACTCAGGTTATGACTCCTTGTGTGGGTCCAACAATGACTCCTTGTGTGGATCCGACAATGACTCTTTGGGAGGGTCCGACATGATTCCTTGTGTGAATTACGCTTTTATCAGTTTAAAACTTTAACGGTCCTTTGTGAACTAAACACACTCTATCACTGAAAGTCCTTACATATTATTGGGTTAATCGCTGGAGGCGAACGGGGTATTAGTTGATAGCGCTATTAGGTTGTGCAGCAACCTCATGCTTGCGGTGCTGAGAGCACGGGCATGAACTTCTGACCACATCTTTTCTGCTAGTGTTGATAGACACTAGTACTAAGGCAGTTTAACGTGTGTTAACACATTACTGAAGGTTCCCAATAATCACATGTTTAGTTACAATGAGTGGGCTAGCTACCCCTGACACGCTTAAACTGATGACACTTGAACATTTGGGTTTTCGACAACTTTACACTCGTTACTTAAACTGTGAACTCACCAACATTGTTTGTTGACCCGCGATATACATGCTTTTGCAGGTAGTTAGCTTCCGGTGCCACGATTAGAAAGCATTGCACACTTCACTGCATTTGGGTCATGGGCATACACCTAAATTACATATCATGCTTTTACGTTTTCTTTCATATGGTTCTATCTTGGTCGCGTTGTTTTGCGCATGGTTTTAAAACGTCTATGTTTGGTTTACGCTTCCGCAACTTAACTAAACTTTTTGGTAAACGCTAAACTTGATTTTTGAAAATGAACTAAATGGTTTGAGCATTCAGAGTTCGTTCATATGACTTATGGCTATGGGATCCTGGTATGTCATGCGCCTCGCGGTATAAACCCCGCAGTGGAAATTTGAGGGTGTGACAATGATGATTATAGACTAGAATGCAATTCCTAGTTCACTATAACCAATGGCTCTGATACCAATCTGTCACACCCTCAAATTTCCACTGCGGGGTTTATACCGCGAGGCGCATGACATACCAGGATCCTATAGCCATAAGTCATATGAACGAACTCTAAATGCCCAAACCATTTAGTTCATTTTCAAAAGTCGATTTTAGTTAAGCTGCGGAAGCGTAAACCAACTTTAAACCTTTAAAACCATGCACAAAACAACGCGCCCAAAATTAAAACCATGTGAAAGAAAGCGTAAAAGTATGTTATGTAATTAGGTGTATGCCCATGACTCCAAATGCAGTGAAACGTGTAGTGCTTCCTAATAGTGACACCGGAAGCTAACTACCTGCAAAAGCATATACATAGTGGGTCAACAAACAATGTTGGTGAGTTCACAAAGCAAAGTAAACGAGTAAGTAAACGCGTAGGTTTTCCCAAAACCACGTAACGAGTAAATGCGTAGGTCTCCAAGACCACGTAACAACAAGTAACAGCGTCGGCCTCCCAGACAAACAAGTAACAGCTAATTCACATGCCAAGGGTAGCTAACCCACTCATTGTAACTAAACAGTTGATTATTGGGAACATACAGTGTGTTAACTTACGTTAAGATGCCTTAGTACTAGTGTCTATCAACACTAGTCTGCTCCTCAAGAGCATGGTCAAAAGTTCATGCCCGTGCTCCCAGCACCGCAAGCATGAGGTTGCTACACAACCTAATAGCGCTATCAACTAATACCCCGTTCGCCTCTAGCGATTAACCCAATAATATAATAAGGACTTTAGAGTGATAGAGTGTGTTTAGTTCACAAAGAACATAAAACATGAATTAGTAAAAGCAGATTCACCCCGTGAATCATAGCACCCCAAAACCCGGGATGTGTAGATGTAGCCCCAAACCGGACTATGAAAAAGTAAGTAGGTTGTCTCCCCGAGATGCATGCTTTTGAGAAAAGAGTAGTGGAACTCACCTTAGGTTGCAAATGCTAATATAAACCGCAAAGACTGAAACATGGTAGACTACTCGCCTATCGACAACCTATCGAACACAAATTTACGAGTGTCTGAGTGCGGTTACACATATTGATTATCCCAAACCATTGTACACTACAAAGACCTAGGTGACACCTTATGCAAATAGACTCGACACAAGTAGACCATGTATGACCCGTGCAAATCGTTGGTGATTAATTCATAAAAGGAGCATGTCGAAACTTCTAACACGATAAGTCCCCATTATTAGAATATTAAATTAAATGTAAAATACTATAAAAGTCAATGGTTTTTATTAGGTTGATTAGGAGAGTCAGTGGTCTTTGCTAGGTTGACTAGGAGAGTCAATGGTCTTCATATGTTACCCATATTTCTCTCCCTGTATCTCGCCTATTCATCCCTATAAGAAGAGGGATTTTGTACAAGATTATTCGATCAATACAATTAATACCATTGACTTACATGGTATCAGAGCCAGCCTAGGCTCTATACTGTTTCCGCTGCACCACCAGAAAATACAAACCCTAGCCGTCACCGCCTTAAAAAAACCCTAGACAGGGCGGCGAGCTATCACCGCCGCCATCGCCCTGTCTGGCCGCTTTTCCCCTTTTTTCCGTTTGCTAGTTTCACTTTTCCATTCCGTTTTAAATAAGTCTCAATTTTCGGTTCTAGGTTCTCGCCATTATTATCAAATCTACTTTCGGAACACCTCCAATCTTATTGATTCCGCTTCTCCGTCATGCCACTCCTTGCCGCCCCGTCGTCGCTGCTTATTGGACTACGGTCCCCCGCCGCACCACTTGCTGGACTACGATCCGCCGCCGCGCCGCTACTTGCCGTCGCCGCCTTGCCGCACTGGAGACCTCATATCGGATAATAGGATCATTAAAGTCATGGTTTTTCATTGAAGATTATGGATTTCAAGATTATGAGATTATGGCAAAAGTTTTGACCAATATGAAGACCGTTTATTATTATTGTTTTTTTTCTATGTTTTAGTTTTTCCAGTCTAAGCTTCTGGTTTCCTTCCGCTTTGACTGCGGGGGAGTATTAGTATATTAAATTAAATGTAAAATATTATAAAAGTCAATGGTCTTTATTGGGTTGATTAGGAGAGTCAATGGTCTTTGCTAGGTTGACTAGGAGAGTCAATGGTCTTCATATGTCACCCATATTTCTCTCCCTGTATCTCGCCTATTCATCCCTATAAGAAGAGGGACATTATACAAGATTATTCGATCAATACAATCAATACCATTGACTTACACCCATTACACACTTTCGCATAATCAACATATCATGTCATCTACAACATACACTTAGCATGTAAACATGTTCCCATATGGGTTTTCACAAACAATAACTCATTAATACCTACAACATATCCACAAATCATTGTTTCTCATTTTTGCGATTTCTAGACAGAATTTAACTTATGAAAACGAATTTTTATAAAATACCAAATCAACTCTTCAGGTCCTTAAAATTTTACTTGAAGTTTCTATGGGTTTCCCATGCATGTCACATTTTTTATTTTATCACAAAAACCCTTCAAAATTTTATGAAAAATAATTTAGTTCAGCCTCCTCCAGAAAAACGTGCTGTTGACAGTAGCTTAGTCAAAATTTCATTAAAAATTGTAGGTTTATCCAAACGAGGTGAATCCAGTGGGAAAAGATCCGTACTTCATATACGCATCTACTGTCCAAAAATCGTGACTAACGGACTTGTGAAACTCAAGTTACAGCCCTTTAAATTTGGCTGATTTTTCACATCCGAAAATCAGCTTATACCTCTAAACTCATAAAATCATGGAAAAATATCAAAACAAGTAAAAAATGCATGATCTTGGACTTCTTGAAAACCTAACATCATAAATAAGGTTCTAGTGTTAATTAACAATCAAAACAATCAAGTTACATCCCACATAATAGCCCTACGACCTATCACAACGAATATGCCAGAAACTGAAACTTGCACAACAAATTATTCATGAACCCTAATCATGCATAAAAATCTATAACATATGTACAATCCATATTAACATATGAAAACCCTAATTATGATTACTAAGAACAATTCTTATCATTAATCATAATAAACATTCAAGAACTCACATCAAAACCCTATATGCGATTCTATACATGTGGTTTCTAGGATTTTTAAAACTTTTCAAGCATCGTAAATCATCAAGAAACATGTAAGACGTATACATTGTAATGCTAAACTCCTCAAAGCCTAGAGATTGCACCCAAACTAGCTTGAATAAGTGAAGGAGATTGATGTTTGTTGAAAATTGAGAGAGAGGGGGTGGGGGGTAACTCACGGCGCAAGGGGTTTAGGGTTAGGGTTCTTTATTTTTATTTTTTGATCAATATTTAGAAGAGGATTTTGGCTTGTTGCCCAAGTAATTGGGTATTAGGGCTTTTTAGCTTTTTAACCGGACCTGTCAATCATGTTTTAACCCGATAATATTAACCACCCCAACCTACATAAAAACTATTGTTTTTATCATCTCAATACATATTAATCATAGAGTGCGCATAATTTGCATAGTTCACGTACTGACTATCAGTCAAGCAGTAATTCGCATAAACATGTAATTCATATAAACATGTTACTTCACGTTCATCATATTTCAATTGTACACATTATCATGTATGCTAGCCAAATCACCAACGTTCGGGATACAAGACTCGTGTGTGTGTCAGAACAAGGATTTTCTTAATTATAACGTACGTTAATATCATCTAACATATGTTAGACCTCCTTAGCTAACCCTAGTTAAGTGTTTAACCACGTATGAACATGCAAGTTAACTAGAGTTCAGTAAAAGTATTAACCTGAAAATGCGGGGTGTCACAGTAGCAGCGGTCGGATTAGGCGCACGGAGTCGCACTTGCGTCTAGGATCATAATTTGGATGTCAAAACTTTAAACTTATGTTTTATCTTTACTTGGGTTTGTAAAATTGAAATTGCTTCGCTGTATTTTGAGATCATGGTTTTTAATTATTGCATGGTTTGGTTTACGTATCTTTTTACATATAGTTGTCGTTTATTGTGACCGTTGACTTAGATCCTGGTATGTCACGCGCCTCGCGGTAAAACCCCGCATGTGAAATTTGAGGGTGTGACAATGCGGGACCTTGAAAGAGTTCGGTAATATTTTCAATTTTTCGTTCTTGGCGATTGGAGTTGGGTTAGCTAAATTTAATTGAACGAGTTAAATGAACATCATATCTCTACTGTATTGAATGTTTATTTTACTTTTGTTGGATTAAAACTGTTATAAATTCATGTGAACTGATATAATTAAATTATATTGCATAACCATTCTTATTTTCTTTTCAAATACACGTATACTGTTTCTAAATTTTTCAAATACACATAAACATTCTTATTTTCTTTTCAAATACACGTATAGGTCAAATTGTTTGATGTTTTAAGAATTTAAAATTTAGTAAGATTAATATCTTATTTCGTGTTTATTTAAGATTTGATATACATAAGTTATTTGATATGAGACAAAGCGGTTGCCTCGGGTTCGAAGTACTTTTGCTACTTTCCTTTTTCTTTCAAACACAGTGCAGTCCTGCCGTAACGCGCGGGTTCCTGCTAGTATTATTAAGGAGGAGTGATGGCAAAGATTGTATTTTTGTCAAGCATCCAACTATTAAAGCAACATGTACAATTAAATTATGCCTATTAATGAGGGTATAATTGGAACTTTATGGACATTTAAGACTCTTAGAAGGATAGGATAGTAAATTTAGCATAATCCAATACCTCACATCCTAAAATCTTATCCCAATTCTACCCTCATGTCCAACTTTTAGAATGCAAAATACAACCTATAATATTCTACCCTTATGTCCAACTTTTAGAATACAAAATACAACCTATGATGCATCTTAAATGTGAGACCTTTCAACCCCTTACAGTCATCAACCTTTCATCATCATTATCATCAATTCATTAGTAACTCCATCTTATATATCTATATGGGGTCAACAACAACAAGAATCACCACATAAATCACCAAACACAATTCTTTGGTTTCTCGCCTCAAACCCCTTTTATCATCACAGGTTCCTTACCGTATCTTTCATTTTATTATTATTTTCTTTTTTTTTTCTCTATGGCATTTCATTAAAGCTTAATACGCAAACATTATTTCCTTTCCGTATCTTTCATTTTATTTATTATTATTATTTATTCTCTATGGCATTTCATTGAAGCTTGATACGCAAACATTATTTCCACTAAAGCTTGATACGCAAACATTGTGATGTTAATTAGTATTTTTTTTAGGAATCTTGATTTAGTTGGTCAAATAGTTTTTTTTAACCATGAAACTGTGTTAATGGAAAAAAAATGAGTTCGTTGATTTATGGTGATTAATGATAATTGACAGGTGGGGTTAATATTGTCTCTAAATGGCAAAAGTGGATTCGAGATCACCGGGGATAACGCGAAAGGTTTCATTCATCTCCTTATACTCATAATCGTCAACCTTTCATCATCATTATCATCAATTCATTAGTAACCCATTCCTCTTATATATCTATATATTATCTATGGGTGAGGATCATTTGAGAAGAATTTTAATTTGAGAAGAAAAAGAAGAAATAACATTAAATACTTTAACTCATTTTACATTAATTATACAATTAATTAATTTTAAATATTTCATCTTACACACATCAAAACTTGCCCTACACATATCAAAATTCATCCTACACACATCGAAATTATTATATTTTTATCCTACACATATCAGAATTTGTCCTACACATATCAAAATTCATCCTGCACATATCAAAATTATTATACGTTTATCCTACATATATCGAAATTATCCTTCACTTCAAATTAGGCTTGGTTTGAAAAAAAAATATATATTTTAAAAAGCAATTATTAGTTTCATTTATTTAACTAGTTTACGGGGGTTACAATAAATTAATCATTTATTTAACATTCAATACATGTATTGAAATGAAGGATTCCTATTGGTTAAAAATTCTTCTTTTTCTTCTTACAAGAAATTTATTCTCATTTGAACTCTCCACTATTATCTATATGGGGTCAACAACAACAAGAATCACCAAACGCAATTCTTTGGTTTCTCGCCTCAAAACCCTTCTATCAGCACAGGTTCCTTACCGTGTCTTTTATTTTATTTATCATTTCTTTTTTTTTTCTCTATGGCATTTTATTAAAGCTTGATACGCAAACACTATTTCCTTTCCAAATCTTTCATTTTATTTATTATTTTCTTTTTTTTTCTTTATGGCATTTCATTGAAGCTTGACACGCAAACATTATTTCCACTGAAGCTTGATACGCAAACATTGTGATGTTAATTAGTATTTTTATTAGGAATCTTGATTTAGTTGGTCAAATAGTTTTTTTAACCATGAAATTGTGGTAATGGAAAAAAATGAGTTCGTGGATTTATGTTGATGGATGATAATTGACAGGTGGGATTAATATTGTCTCTAAATGGCAAAAGATGGATTCGAGATCACCGGTGATAACGCGAAAGGTCTCATCATCTCCTTATACTCTTATAAAGATTTTCAAAAGCAGAGGTGATTTTTGTTTTAAGTTCCAATTTTTATACGTATCAAGCATTTTGCTGCCTGTTGTTTATAAGACTCAATACGTGTTATCTCTTTATGTTTTTATTCCCTTGATTTTGATTCTTGACTATTTAGTACTTTTCTATCATCATGAATTCTATGTTTTCTTTGGCAAATTTCTATATATCTATATACATATTATAAAGCATTTGAGAAGGATACCAATAAAATTTAAGTAATTACAACATTTTTTGCTTATGGTACAACAAGTTAATGAAATTGGTAAGGGGCAATATGGTATTTTACATAAGTATTAAATTAATAAATGAATTGATGGATAAATTGATAAATACAACTGCATTGCTTTGAATTATGTAATAGTAAACATTTTAATCTTCATATTCTTGTAACATGATAGCAATTAAAAAGAAGAAAATGATAGCAATTAAAAAGAAGAAACTGAAAGGATGCAACTTCTTATATATTTAAATGATTTGTTAATTACTTGATGAAAATTAAAGAGATACTTATAAATGAAATTTCTTTTTTCACAACAATAATGGTTATATAGAATGTGAATGTAAAGAGAGAGCAACCAATTAGGATGCTTTCCCTTTTGAATACATCGAAAGACGTGAACGTGTTCCGGAAAACAAGGTTACTCAAGTGGTGTATGTTTTGTCTCTACTTTGGTTATGTTTGTATCTATTTTCGGATTTTGGTTATAAAGATTACGTTTTTTTGTTCTTATAAGACATCCTTGTTTACTCTTTTTCTGATTTGAAGATCTTGTAGGAGCTTCAACTTTGAATATATATATATATATATATATATATATATAGATAGATTTAGGTTCCTGTACAAATCCAATTTTTTGTGAGAAGTGTGAGAACCAATGTGGGGGTGACATGTGTCCAATTTGAATTTGTGAGATTAAGGCTATATTTGTCTTTTCACTAAACACATTATTAGGAAACACTCATAATTTTCGTGAAACATAATGCAGATCATGTAACCTCCTAATTCCAATCTTTGAGAGTTTGTAGGGATTTACTATCAATTCAAAAAATTATATCGATATCATCTGCTATTATATTGACTTCTTTATACAAATTTAGGTTTTTATATTACGCACAAATTCTCTATAAACCCATTCCCATCATAGTAATTCCAGATTTTTTTTTTTTTTTGTGTGTTTTTGGCTTGTTGCAAGATGTCTAACTCTATGTCTAACGAATGTGTTTTATATTCAACACGCCTTTTGTAAATTCTTTCTGGTGTGTTTTGCATTCAAGTTTAAAAGTTATACTCGTAATTCTTTGTAGTGTGTTTTATATTCAACTTTCAAACAACAAACATATGTGTTTTATATTCATTAATGTGTTTTAAAAGTTATACTCGTAATTCTTTGTGGTGTGTTTTATATTCAAATATCAAACAACAAACATATGTGTTTTATATTCAAACAACAAACATATATAGGGTCAAGATCAGTCTTCACATATTGAACCTTAGTGTTTTATATGCAAGACATCAAACAACGAACAACAAACATATGTGTTTTATATTTAACACAATAAACATATGTGTTTTATATTCAACACATCAAACACATAAACAACATATTACACAAAGAACACATAAAACACCACACTGAAGATAAAACACACAATATTACACATCTTTGCTAAAGGTAAAACACCATGACCTGAATCATGATCGGAATGATGTAGCAATCAGTTAGATAATTAAAACATCTTGACGTGAGACGTGCAACAATCATCCAGATCGTTAAAACACCATGACCTGAATCATGATCAGAATCTTTTTCTTTATTTTTTAGCTTAAACCCATCTTTTTTTTGGTGTTCTCTTTTGATTTTTAAGTCTCATGATTACATCTTTTTTGATGATTTGTATTTGACAAAATTACACTTTGTGTCCTTAATGTATTACTGAAATTATGAAACATGTCCTTTATTATTTATTTTTTTGCATTTTATGTCTAAAATCCAGTTTTTTGTTGCATTTTATGTCCTTTCTGACTAACTGGGTTAGAAATCTCAGTTAACTTCAATACAACCAGGGGTATTATTGTCTATTCACATCACTTTGCTATAAAACCCCCCTTTTTATCCCTTGGTAACATCATAACCCTCACACACAAGTTCTTCCCCAATTCAAAAACCCTACTTCTACTGGTTTATAGAAAGTGAAACTTGTAAACAAACACACATTGCTTTTCGCCTGCCTTTTAATCCACGCGTGCAAGCTATACCCATTCTCTTAACCGTTTCATCGTTATCCTTCTATTTTTTTCCTAATTAATATCCTCATTTTTAAGTATTACTAAATCTTTATATTGGTTTCGTCATTGGTGCAATCATTGTCTTTTCTTTATATATTGTTGAATCCCTAATCTGGGTTGCTTTCTTTATTGGGTAATTTGTATTTGCAGGTATGATTGTTGCACTCCAAGTGTTTGGTGTAATGTCTAACTGAAATTTTTTATTTTCTTTTACTAATTGGGTTTTTTTTTAATTGTTGCAGACTAACTGTTTGTTGAATTGTCTAGCTGATTTTTTTTATTTAATTAGATTATTATGATTGTTGCATCCCAATTGTTTGTTGAAATGCCTAGCCGAGTTTTTTTGTTTAATTGGATGATTTTAGTTGTTGGAGATTTACCGTTTGTTTTTTTTTTTACTAATTGGGGTATTTTTTATTGTTGGAGACTAACTGTGTGTTTCAATGTCTATTTCAAAAAAAATTAATTTTTTTTACTAAATTGAATACTTTTGATTGTTGCAGAAATATTGTTTGTTCAATTGTCTTGATGATTTTTTTTTGATATGTTTACTGAATTGGATATTTTTTTATTGTTGCGGACCAGCTCTTTGTTCAATTGTCTCTCTAAAAAATTTAATTTATTTTTTACTTGGATATTTTTTATTGTTGCAGATCAATTGGTTGGGGAAAAAGTTGTGTGTGAGGGTTATGATGTTATCAGGAGTTAAAAATGGGGTTTTATAGCAAAGGGACGTGAATGGACAATAATACCCTAGTTGTATTGAGGTTAATTGAGATTTCTAACTCAGTTAGTCAGAAAGGACATAAAATGCAACAAAAAAACTTTATTTTGGACATAAAATGCAAAAAAAATAATAATAAAGGACACGTTTCATAATTTCAGTGATACATTAAGGACACAAAGTGTAATTTTGTCTTTGTATTTTATGTTGTGTGTGTGTTTGAAACAGATAGACAAGGGATGGAAGTAGTATTCGTTTGATTTGTATGTGTGTGTGTGAGAGAGAGAGACAATGGGAGAGAGAAAGAGAATAAAAGGAAAGAAACATAAAAAAAAAGGAGAAATTGATGAGGAGAATTTTAAAGAGAATTATGTTTTTACTCTTATACCCCCTACATCATCTATTTTATTGAAAAAATATAACAATAATTACAAAAATGTCATCCAATTAATCCATACCATTGATTAAGATGATCCAATGGCCAAAACACTTTCTCACACTTCTCACAAAAAAAACACTTTGTACAAGATCTTGGCCCTATATATATATATATATATATATATATATATATATATATATATATGGGAAAGTTAATTTAAGAACACCTATATTTCGTGTGAACCGTGAGAACGGCATCTAAAACCATTCAAATTCCAAATTTCTTTTTACACTTGTCTTTATTACTAAAATTGCATCTCAAAAACACAAATTACGCGTAAAAATTCAAACGTATACGAAAGTAATTTGTTTTTACACATGTGTAAATTTACTGTTTATACATGTGTAAACTGTTTCATTTACACATGTGTAAAAAGTTAATTTGAAAGTGTTTTTGCAAGAAAAGATGAATTATTTGGAAAGACAATTCATTTATTAATGTTGTATTTTGATAATAATGAGGTTTGTATTAAAAAATTTTTATTTTGATTGATTTTTTTACTTGTTCTCACGGTTCTCACAATATTTAGCGTTCTCAAGATAACCCTCCCCTATATATATATATATATATATATATATATATATATATATATATAGTGTCAGGTTGTGGTATATACTTTTACATCACTTTCATTTCCCTTCAGTTGACAAACACCTATTTTGCCTTAGCCATGATAACCTCGTGAAATTAATAACAAATTTAGATTAACTATATCATCTAATCACGTATAGATAATTCTATCATAGCGGGGTATTGAAATGAAATTGATGTTCATAATGTTTTTTATATAATATAGGGTTAGAACTCATGAATAAAGTAAACATACAAATGAATGGTCAATAGAAAAACACAAAGCTTTGCTTTCTATAAGAAAAAAAAGGATTTAGTAACAGACTAACAGTACAATTATTAGTAAATATATGGAGTAAATTTGAAAACATTTGTGTGATAAAGAACTTATGGATCGCTCTTTAAGGATGTACCTATGGGGATAAGACCTACAATTCAAGTTTCAAGTAAGATGATTGATATAGTATTATGCGCTTTTATTTTTATTACAAGATAGTTGAGTATGAGACTATGAGATTAATCTTATCTATCATTGTAGCTTGATGTGCTTGTTTTAGATTTATTTTAAATAGAGAAATTCAACTAATAATAATGATATTTAAGACTTTGTTATTTGGGATAAACACATACATTTAGATATGTAATTTTTGTTAGCTCTCTCTTTATGCATGAACTTATAAAAGTTATTTTTTTTTATAACTAACTAGGTTAGAATCCTTAGTTTTATAACTAACTAGGTTAGAGTCCAATGTATAATAACTAACGTGGTTTTCGTTATAAAATTGAACTGAACCATACCCTCTTGTACACACCCGTGAAATCAGCGACAAAAGTGTTATGTTTCCTGCCACATCGCGCGGACACCCCACTATTATCTTATTAAGAAAGAGTGATGTAGAACATGGTAATTTGCATTTCCGTACAACTTAACAAGCAACATGTACAACATATTTAAGCAAGAAATTTAAGGGTATTATAGGCATAGTTGTGACAATTAAGACACTTTGGAGGTTATGATAGTAATTTTGTGTTTTGTTTTTAGTTAAAAACTAAAATCTCATCCTTATTATACCTCCCACCTTTCACCTTCCAATAAATCAATGATCCATTGATGAAAAGTTATTGTTTCAATTTAATTTGATGACACTTGTAGAGCTTTCACTAAAAATATTCTACACTTAGCTCCCCTGTATTTGTCTAGTGTCTACTCTAATCACTTGCAAATTGACAAATTTTATGAGCAAGGTAAAAGTAATAAACTCAACGGATATATACTTCAAATATAAAAGTATTATACTAATCATTGTTTGTTTTCTTAGGCTTTCAAATAGATGCTTGCCTTTATTCGGGTTAGATTTGAAGCATTTTTAACATGTGTTTTCAAAACATTTTTTCACAAGTAAAATAATAAGGAAGTCGTTGCCATAAAAGACCACACAATCTAAAAAAACTATAAATACTTGAATAGTAAAAACACTATGACGAAGACACACAATATGTGACAACATGAAATATTGAAAGACCCTCAAATCCGACGGGTCAAACAGTTGGCATTTAAAGACTAGAACCATAATTAATACTTAAGAAGTCTTATTTTATTATCAGAAAACACGCAGCAGAAACTAAATGGTTTAAATTATTCAAACATGAAATTCCCCACAACGGGTCAAAGCATGTTTGTAAAACAAAAACAATAAATTTAGAAAAGAGTTTTCTAGCAATAAAGTGATCTTTTCTTATTCAAAATGTCAACCGCCTCTGAGTAGTCATGTAGCATGCCAAGGCATCCCTTTTATTCTTCAAATACCTGAAATCAATCTAACGTGTATGCAAAAGTCAGCTACGCTGAGTGAGTTCAAGTTTTATTAATTTATATAAACAAGTAGTTTGTCAATTTAAGAATTAACAAAATACCTCAACCTCAGAGTTAACAATAAGCGCAAACCGCCAATTTGTTCCCTAAGCAAAAATGTAAAGTCTAGAATAAGCGCAATCCGCCTACTTAACATAAGACTTTATCCTAAATCTACAATAAGCGCATTTCGCTTATTTGTCACAAAACTACAACAAGTCTACATAAGCGCATATCTCCTACTAAGACTCAAACCATAACTATAAATCAAGGCAGACATACTGTAAAACTATCATAGCTCAATTTATAATACTAGGTAACCGTCATACATAGTTTATATATATATATATATATATTAACACATTTAACCTAACAAGTATAACTCTAGGCAAGTCCCGATCTAACAAGCAAGGTTGCAAATACGTGGCCAAGACATTAAGCGCATTCCGCTTATTAAATAAAAACTTAAGCCACGCTTTAATCGAGACAACCGTCTATTCATGTATATAAGAACACATATAACTCAAGCCATATAATAACACATTAGGCGCATTCCGCCAACTCACATTTCATACCAAAATAATATGTATGAGTTAATATGGATTTCATTCGTACACAAAATATTTATAGCTCATAAAAATATTTTGTGACTTCATAAAATAATCATACTGGTTTAGCATGCACGTTTGCCCAAAATGTTTAGAAAAATAATAACTAAAATAGTGGGCAAAAGAACTCACCTCAAATGCAAAGCACGCTCCACCAAGAAGAAGCTAGGTGATCCTAATGAGACATCATTGGTCAAGGTCCTCAATTTAGTTAATCAATCCGTAACTTCCAACACTTGAAGGCTCATCATTATCCTTACTATCTTTTTTTAAATCCTTGGATGAATCTTTATTTCAAGGAAACTATTGAAATCAGCATTGACTCAACCAAAGTTCCTTCATCTACCATCATGCGACAACAACTAAGAGAATCAAACTCATAACTAATTACCATGAGCCATTCCTCTAACAGAGAGTAATGAATTTTTAGTTGTCGCGGCAAAAACGAAGAGCCAAATCTTGAACTCGACTCACCTTGGTATGGCGTAAATCAAATACAAGAAGAGCTTGTGTTTGAGTGTATGAAATCGTTATGCGCCAAAGTACCGAAAATTTTCAAAACGTAAAAACCGTATATGCTTCTTTGGTGAAGCCTTAAACCCCGAAAAATGCGGGAGGCATCTACCAGGTGTCACCACCTTTGTCCCAAAGAATCGCCTCCACACCGTCACCAATCACCACTACCACACGCCTCCATCACCGCAACCACCATCGTCGCCGATCACGACCAACCTTCCTACATACCCCGGTCCACACCTACATGCGACCATTATCACCACAACCGCTTTCATCACCATTTAAGTGACGACCAATATCGAGCACCGGGTCGCGAGAGAAATGGAAAGGAAGTTACCTTGTCGCTATCCGTAGATCTGATAACCATCGTCTCCATCTTCCTTGGACACAAACAAATAAACAAAAAAAAAACGTATCATCACACCAAATTCGTATATTACGCACGCGACCAGTGTTGTAAAACTCGGCCAACTCGGCCAAGTACTCGGCGAGGAATCGCTCCTCGGAGGTGAGGCGCACCGAGTTTTCCCTACTCGGCCATCCCAACTCGGAATCGGTCCAACTCGGCTTGGAATCGGTCAGAATCGGTCAACTTCGGTGGAATCGGTCAGAATCGGTCAACTCGGGATGGAATCGGTCAAGTCGGAATCGGTCAGCTCGGGATGGAATTGGTCAAATTCGGCCTTGGAATCGGCCAACTCGCCTGAATCAATCAAATTAGACCTCTAGTTGCCGTTTTGAGATAGTTTTAGTATTTGGCATACTTTTATGAATTTATGACATATATATAATCATTAAATTATTAAATTTTCTATATAAATCACCATGTCCGAGTACTCCCCGCCTAGGCCGAGTACTCGTAACTCCCCGCCGGCCGAGTTGAGAGCGCCTAGCGACTTTTGTAACCTTGCACGCGACCAATACCGATCTTTCTACTATGAACCAAGAGCATCGACTAAGGGTTGCACCAATAGCACCGGTTGAGGTTGAAAAGGACCCAAGAATCAGACCTTCATGTCAGGGGCGGACATAGGGCTTAAGTAGGGGTAGCGGATGTTGCGGCTCAACTTCGCGCGCGTAGTGGAAAATTTAGTTTTTTTTTACGAAATTTGAAAAACGTTTCTACTAAAATGAAAAAAATGAAAAACGTTACTACTGATTTTGTGGCCTAGATCCGCCACTGCTTCATGTGTTCATGGCTGATAAACTTGCTGTCGTCCAATTTTTGAAATAAGGAGTGGTGTGTGTGGGGGGGGGGGGGGGGGGGATGAAGTGCCATGTGGCACTTTTGGGTCCCACATGGAGGGGATGAAAATTGTGGGGAGTGGAAGGGGGGAAGGAATATTATTATTATTATGTGTGTGTTAAAGTTAAAAAAAAAAATCAGCCAATCAAACAAAAAAGCAAGTGCCCCCCACGTCGTGCTCTTCCCCCGCCTCCCCCTTCCTGCCCCTCTTCCATGCCACTAGGGAGCGGTGCCCCCCCCCCCCTTCCCGCCCCATTCCCCGCCCCACTCCGGAAGGCCTACAATGGTAGGGTTTTTCTTTAGATGAAAAGTCAACCACCAAAACTTTCATCAAGGTCCTTGTACTTTATAAAAAAAATGTAACAAGCCCCAATCTTGATTGCTATGACGAATTTAATAAAGAACCTCTAATTACCATTTACCAAATCAATATAAAACCACTTAGCTTAATGACAATCGGGTCCCTCATAGTTCTTAAAACCGTATTGTCGTGTCCGAAGCAGTTAACCATCCCGTAGCTAAACCTTATCAGGTTTAATCGATTAAAACACCCTAGCGTCAAAAAACTAGGATGTTACAAATATTATGACTGAAGCTAAGAAGCACCGACGAGTTGAAGACAAGGGCCAATCAATCAGCAGCATGGCTATAACAACATGAGCTAGGACTAATTAAGGACGACTAAAAAGTACATAGAACCTAATATATATACAGACATACCCAGCGCGTCACAAGGCAAAACGAGAGAGGGAAAAAATGAAATCGCCACACAAAGGGGACGATTGGGTAGAGGGTCAATGGGGCAACCACAAATCCACGATGTGGTAGCAACATAGCGATAGTGAGATATAGGATAGAGAATAAGAAAGAGAAAAGAAGAATTCTACTTATTATCATTAGTTTTTTTATTAGAAAGTCGGGACTATTATGTAGGAGTATGCGCGCTTATGCCTCTTTGGTGAAAGCCGTCTCAATATACTATATATTCCACATTTTATTGGTTCTATACATGTTGACATCTCCCGCCGCAACGCGCGGGCCATCCTACTAGTTTATATAAATATAACTAGCTTATGAGATTATTTATATTTAAACGAGCACAAAGTAAATGAACATAAACGAACGAACATACACATGCATTCACAAACATAAATGAACGAACAAAATATGCATTGTTGAAAGCTCAAACTATACCTATACAATGCATATACACCTATTTAAAAAAAAAACATTATATTTTAAATGGAATAGCCTTCAGTGGTACATTCCTTTGCAACGTGAGCCCAAACTTCTCGTTCATATCCATATTTTGGGCTTTCATATTTTCTTCAAGCTTCCAATCAAATTTTTGAATCAAAGAACCTAACATTATATGCAACATTCTATGTGCCATATTCAATCCTGGACATATCCTCCCTCCCAGCACCAAATGGAATGAGCTCAAAATCCTGGCCTCTATAGTCAATCTTAACTTCAAAAAACCTCCTCCCGGCATGAACTTTTCTGGATGTGACCAAATTTTTGGGTCTCGTCCCATTGCCCACACATTACAAAGAATTTGTGCGTTTTTAGGCACCATGAAGCCTTGGATTTGTATGTCATGTGTGGCTTGGTGAGGAATAAGAAAAGGCGCCGGAGGATGTAGACGAAGAGTTTCTTTTATAACTGCTTGTAGGTAAGGGAGTTGAGGGATATCTGATTCTTGTATTATACTCGTCTTGTTTTCCATGAGTTTGATTACTTCTGATCGAGCAACTTCCAATTTATCTGGGTTGTGAATAAGCTCAGCCATGGCCCATTCCAACGTGCTTGATGTCGTATCAGTTCCCGCTATAAATAAAGCCTACAATTATAAAGAAATGATAACTTTGCAATGACAAATATTATATAAAAAGGATAAATAATTGAAAATAGAAAATTACCATATTTTGCATGTCTCAATTAACCACTATTTTGACTAACATTACATACTTAAAGAAGCTTTACTTACAAAAAAGAGATGTCTTATATCATTACGACTGAAAGCGGATTCATCCATTTGGTTGAGGTTGAGGTTGAGCAAAGAGTCCAATACATCGTTATTTGTTGATGATACTGATCTTGTTTGCATACGTTGGTCAATGACCCTATCAAAAATGGTAAATATCTTATTACCATAAACATTTCCATGTCGTAGTAATCCTTGGGGATCAAACAATTTAAGAAATGGAAAAAAGTCTGCTACGTTTGGTTTCCCCTACAACTTCCAATATTGCCCATACGCTATCCTTGAATTCTTGTGATGACAATGATTCATATTGAGCGAAATCGATAGAAAACATTAAGTTTGAGAGAACATTAAGTAATGTTGTAAATGCCATTCCTCCTATGTTTAAGGCCTTTTCACTTGTACAACAACGATTAACGTGATCGAGTAGTTCTTTGACCTAGAAGCATAATAAGAAGTTAAATGGATTATATAGTAATTAGTATTTACATCTGTTAAAATTTATAAAAATAATTTATTATAATCAAATGTGACTAATACAAGTTATAATTACATCCGGTAATAAATTAAATATCTAATATTGATAATGCAAGCTTTACGGTGGGAACGTAAAAACGTGAAATACGTAACTTGAAACGTTTTATCAAACTCATGTGTTAGGATGTCAGGCCCATGCTTTGTGTAGACATTGTTAAACTGAACAAAAAGTACGTAAAAACGTTCAATCACGCATGCCCGTTGTGACATCCAAACATGTAAAAATCAGACCAAAATGTAAAACATACAAAAGAACAACTAAGTCGACTTAGGACCCACACATAGCGACGAGGCCATTAAACTGACAAAATATATGAAAAATGTTGAATCACACACGTGTTACAGTCTATTAACTTGCAAAATTTAGATCGAACATTAAAAGAAACATTTGCAAAAGATGAAAATATTAGGACCCTCATGTTGCGGCGTAGGCACATGCATTACAATGTGTTAACTCGTAAAATATAGAACGAAAAGTTAAACGAAAAATTTGTACAAGATGAAAAAATACGGGAAACGAAGATGAAAGTGGAAAACTATTAGGCCTAAAAATGCAAAAAGTTTTGTAACCATTTTGTAAAACATGAACAGTATAAGGGTTAAAAGGCAAAAAAAAAATGAAAAAGAAAAAACAAAGCATAATATACAAGCTCTAATATATAACAAAGTTGTTATTTAATATATATATATATAATATTAGATTATGTCCTGGCAGCTTCCCAGAATAGATAAATCTAATATTAAGTGAATAAATTTGTGTTACGACATAGCAAAGAAACTAATGTACTATAATATGAGAAAACAACAATTTTAATCATGTGAATAAGAATCTATATCTATATCTATATACATAATACAACGATTGGAGTGGAGACACATAGCACTTGGTCAGGCCATCCCCACCCCTTAAATTCCCGCAAAAAAATTTAGGTTATAAATAACTCAATTAACCCAATATTTATTAATTTATATTTTTATCTTTATCTTTAAATTAATTATTACTTTACTATATAATAAATAAAGAAATCCTATAATTATCTTAGTGGTAAACCATATAGCTACTAAGGCGCATCCCCTTCCCCATCCCGAGTTCGAGTCCCGCACAGCGTGTTTCTCCTAAAGGATCATAACACTTTAAGGTATATCGCCCGCCCCACTGCTATGATCGAACTAGGTACCCACGGGCATGAACCCCAAAAGTGAATAACCTTCTCACCTCCATTGTAACCACGGGGCTACAACACCATTGTAACACTCTGCAATGCTTTTGCCTTTCCACCTCATCAAAACATACATTATCTATTTAATATGCATTTTCAGAAATTTTTTAAGGATCAACACTCGATAACTCATAAAAACTACTTCTAATTCTATGTGTGCACATCTTGCTCAAGTGAAGTTTCTCTAAAACTTTGTCACTTTCTCAAAACATTCTAAAGTTTGATGTGAACTTGGAAAAAAAACAACCAAATTGGTATCAAATGATATGTAAATCGCTCGTTAATTTGGTGTAATGTTTTTCTAAAAAAATGTCGTATATAAAATATACTAACGTTTAAAAATTGAGGGGTGAGGGGTAAATATAAAAATATTAATTAATATATTTGAAATTTTAAAATAATAGTTAATAGATATCTTTATTTAAAATATAATTAAAAAAATTTAAAGAAAAATCAAAGGGTATGAATGTCTCACATAATGTCATGTGTTTGACCCCTTTCGGTTTATTATATATATATATAGATAGATTAATACTTAACAATTTTATTAAAAGTTGTCAAATAATAACAAAACAGTTATTAAATTTACATTATTTTGCTTATTATTTTTATTTTTTTTAAAGGCTTAGTTCAGTGGAAATTCTTGTACAACCCTAACCTGGCGGTCCCAAGTTCGAATCCCTACCCACACACCGGTATCCTTGCTTAAGCTCAAACCGTCACGGGAAATTTTTTTGTGATGTGTAGGGATCGAACCTGTGACTTACCCCCAAGATGGGAACCCCTTAGAGAAAACCTACCCTGTTTCAAACCAGCTGAGCTGGAGATCATTGGCATTTTGCTTATTATCTATATCCTAACTAGTAAAATCAGCCGCGCTGCGATCGTCAAGTTGGTTGGCATTGAGTTGCTTTGTTACGATAAGGGCTCTCGTTACAACCGGAAGAGAAAATCTACATGCATTCTTTTCACTTATCCAAAAGGTATAAAGTTGAATACTGTTACATATTATCATAAGCTAAAATAGCATATTCGGATTCGTTTTTCAATTATATGAAGTTGATATAAGATGATTAAAAGCTCGAGGCGGCTCATTTATTTGAGAAAATATGTATTTTTGTTATTGTATTCACATATCTTTATCTCTAACCTCTAATAAGTAAATAATAGAATTTTGAAATGTAAAGTATACTTGGAATTTATAAAACGTTAAAAATTGTTTTGAAAGAACGTTTAATAAAAACAATTTAATAAGCCATTATTTTGGAGGACATTGGTGGAGGGGAAATGAGGGATGACCCGACCATTGGCTTGGGTTCGAGTCCTGATCCCGACCGGTTTTACCGACTATTTCACCGTCGTACCTTCGGGCGGGTGAGTGGTCGGGTTTTCCCAGGAATTGGTGGCAATTGATGGCCCGGGTACTCTCGAGTACCTGATTCGCCAAAAGGGTGCCCGAGAGTGCTCGGAATTGATTCGTTGGCCGTCCAAATAAGTCCTCTCTATATCCACCGAAACCATACCTTCGACATATAAAAACCTTACAGCCACAAACAATATCATAACCAGCCAGCCATCCCCACCGCTAACCGCCGGTACACTATCAACGACTATTGCAACCATCACAAACAACGACAACCCTCCACCTAGCTTTCATTTCTTTGTCAATCACTATCTCATTAACAGTTTGATATGGTCAGAACACTCATCCACCTCACCAGTGCTGGACAGAAAAAATCCGGCAAATCAGTCGCAACGCTGACCTGTCACCGGGAAGAACGCCATAGTACAACCTCCTAGTTGCTCTACCTCTCTTTCTCGCTCTCTGTCTGTCACAAGCAGTGGGCGGCAACCATGGCTACTGCCGGAAGTGTAGTGGTTGAATGAAGGCCAGAACTGTAACCGCCATTGTGTACCTGTTGTCACCTAACGCTAAAATTTTCGAATTTTTACACGAGGAGGAAGGTTTTTGGAGGAAGAAGAGAAAAGGCGATGGTAAATTTTAGGTTGACGCCGTCACCGTTAAAACAATGTTCTCCGTTATCTCTTTTCTGGTGTTTGACGGTGGGCGTAATGGAAATTTACTTGGGCAGATATGAACACCAATCAAAAGTTCAGTGGCTAAGAGCACACGAAGTGGGGCGGGAAAAGGGGGGGGGGGGGTTTCAAGCCCTCTACACCATCCCACATGGGCGTGGAAAGGGGGAGGCTTTGGGCGGGGAAAACTTCATAGGCGTGGGGGGATGTTTGGATCACGTGGCATTTTCTGATTGGCTACCTTTTTTTAAATCTTACACACAATAATATTATTTCCTCCCCCCTTCCGCTCCCCACAATTTCCCCCCTCCCCACACATAGGTCCTACAAGTGTCACATGACGCTTCAACTCCCTCTTTCCCCCCTCCACTCCTTATAGTCTAAAACGTGGAAGCTATAATTATCATTATTGCGATGACGGTTACAAATTAATATATATACTTATAATTAAGAATGCAGGTGGAAAATTACTTTTTTTGTCCTTTCTTTTTAGTTAATTTACATTTCCTATTTGCATATTCTTTTTCCTTTCACTTTTTGTGTTTTTATTTCTCAAATGTTTGGCTCCCGACAAAAATACTTTATACATAGAACAATTTAACTTTTCAAAAAAAAAAACATAGAACAATTTAAATAAAGAAATGTATAACGCATAATAGTCTGATGATGACCAGAGGATCTATATATTAGTTCGTCATATCCCTGCCGTTACTTTGCATGTATGTTTCCATTTTAATTTTTTAACATTTTCTCACTTATTCCAATTCCTTCATGTATTAAATCTTTTGGTTGTATTTTTAATTTTTTAAATAAGAAATAGATCATTAATTAAATTAATTAAAGGGTACCACAAATGTGATCGGTTTGGTATTCGGTAATAAAATGAACCTATACCGACCAAATTCCTGCTGCAACATGCGGGAGAATTTTACAGCTGTTTGCTACTTTATACAAATACATAAATCGGCATGAAATATATGTACGCACTGTGTAATTAAATTCTTATGTTTTAAACAACTTGTTGAACATTTGCTACTAGACACGTACCTTCTGTTGACGTAGGAGTTCACTAGCATCCAAACGTTGCACGGAGAAAATATACTCTTTGCTAATTCTTCGTAGTCGTCTCCAATGATCTCCAGCTGGAAGAAAGACAATGGAGTTCTTTTCGTGGTCCATCAATTTGCCAGCGTCAGGCACCGAACGGCTAGAGATTGAATGGTCATGTGTTTGAAAGAATTCCTTAGCGATAGCGGGTGATGAAACGACTATGGTTGTTCTAGTTCCTAGCTTAAGTGACATTAAAGGACCGTAACGCTTAGAGAGTGTGGCAAGTGATCGATGTGGTTTGTCGCTAAGGTGTAAAAGGTTTCCAATGATTGGAATAGGAAAAGGTCCTGGCGGAAGCCGTGAGTTGCGACGATCAAAGATGGTTATAGCTAAGGCGAACGCTAGGAAGAAAGAAAATAATAAGAAAGAAAACATGAGAAAATCCATTTTCCTTTTGTGTGTGGTTGTGCTCTTTGATAAGTGATGGTTCTCTATTTATTGTGTGGTTCTTTGATAAGTGATGGCGCTCTATTATTGTTGATATTGTGCATAGCTGCCTTGTTGGATATGTTCCGCTTGATATTGTTGATTAACTTGGTGGTGTTGATATTTTTGGACCCCATAGTTTGGACTTGCGTTTCGAAGCATCTAGCACAAGAATTGATGTGCCAACATTGTTAAAGTCAACAATCAGAGATTTACGCTTGAACGTAAGTGAATTAAGTATGATGCTTTAGAATCTATTAATGGTATCTTATAGTTATAATTGTCTGAAAGGCAAACTTCATTAAAAACACAAAGACCGGGGAGCTTCCAAGACGAAAAACCCCCTAAGTCAAACGTTACAGAACATCAAAAGAAAAAGATTTCCAACTCTTCCAATCCACTCCCCCACAATTACCCCTACTACAAAACCACAGATAAGTCAAGGATTTAACATCCACTACTATCTCTACAACATTTATATTTTTTTGAGCAAAAATCCTCTCGTTTCTCGCTTTCCAAATCCGCCAGCAAGTGACCACAATAATCCCAAGTAAAATCTCTTTCCTACTCTTCGACCAACCCGAGCATTCAACTACCTCAAGCAAGTCTTTAATAGTGAACAGAAAAATCGGAGATAACCGGACCCAATTAGCAATACCCTGCCACACACCTGTCGCCATACCGCAAGCTGTAAAAACGTGATCTATAATATATAACTTTGATTTATAATAATAACAATAATAATAACAATAACAATAACAATAACAATAACAATAACAATAACAATAACAATAATCTATATCTATTTCTATACTATATATAAAGCATGAGGGAGGGGTGACGGTAAAATTTAAGTAATCACAACCTTTTATGCACATAGTACAATTCTAAATGAACTACCTCCACCACTGTACCTCTCGATCTCATTGGAATTTGACATTGCCACCAACCTAACGAAGATTTAGGGTACGAACTCTTCTTGCAAACCGACAATCCTTCTCGCCGCCATTACCACGGACCACTATCGTTGCTTGTTACAATCACCGCATTCGCCGCCTTGATTACTTCAGGTACAGGTAGAAGTCCAATCTTGTTGTGTTTCTTCAAAAATTTTTGACTGGTTATTTATTTCTCTATTATGACTCGTTATTGTAGTTGTGTTCACAGGCCAAAATGAAAACCAACAAACATTCACTGTCCTTCTCGCCACCATTGCCGAAATCCTGAACCACGGACCACTGCCGCTGCTTGTTACAATCATCGCAACCGCCGTCTTGATTACTTGAGGTAACAAGTCCGATCTTCTCTTTCTTGTTGTGTCCGCTTTCCGACGCAAAATGCACAAAAGAAACAGTTAAAACAATAGAGATCGGAAAGCGGTTTAACAGACCAAAGTGGTACATATTGCGAATCTTGGTATTTACTTACAATTCAAGATTTTTAACCCAAAATTTTTAGTATTTGAGAATAAAACTGAGGATCTGTTACATGATTTTATTGATTTTAGGAATAAAGGTGTTGAGTTTTGGTATGATTTGAGATATATTGTAGAGCCAAATGATTGATTGCTTGGCTATCCTGTTTGAACTCTTTTTTATTTTGCTCCAACCTGATGATGTTATACAGGCAAGGTTAGAGTTGTTAGACTACTTTGATGTGATCAGTCTAATAGCTTTGATATAATGTGAAATGCGTTTGATTTTTTATTGGAACTAGTTGTATAAAATCACGCGCATTGCGCGTTTTACAATCGAGATTTAGATGAGGTGTTAATCAATCAATGAATTATAGAATCGAGATACCATTTTGGTTGTAAACGTTAAAAAATAAAGAAATCTACACATAAGGTAACACATGAAATTTGTAACGAAATTACATAAGATTATATTATTTATATTAATGGTATATAATATAATAAATTTTTTTAATAAAATAATACGAATAAAATAATAGTATATAATATATTAATTAGGGATGAGCATACAAGGCCGAATACCGATCCCATCCCGTCCCGATCCCGATACCATACCGAACCGATACCGAACCGAGTGGTTTCGGGATTGGTATCGGTACCCATATTTAAGGATTTTCGGTTTCGGTATTATCGGTATCGGTACGGGATCGGTCGGTATTTTAAGGTAAATTACCGATACCATACCGGTACCAAACCGATACCGTACCGTTCGGTATCGGTATTGTCAGGATCGGTATAATATATTAATAGTATATAATATAATAAAGTTTTTAAATAAAATAATAATATAAATAAAATATTAATATGTTATTCATTTGAGTTTGAAAATTAATATAGTGTAATTTTGTTTTGGGATATGTTTTGGGGAGTCAATTGCTTAGGTAAGCACTTTTATATAAAATCTTTTAGAAATTTGAAACCGTGGCTTAGAAAACGCGCTTGAGGTGTTTAGGTCCCAAATGATGAATCATATGAGATCTAAGTTTTAAATACTTTAAATGACATGGGAATAATAATGAAGTATGGAAAAGGTGGTGGGAATTGTAGGGGTATTTAAATGGGTAGAGGGCACAAAAAAATAGTAAAACTTGGGGGTTTTTTAAATACTTTTTCACTCTCTTTTCCGACATTATGTGCTCCAATATATGTCACCCCCGCCGCAACACGCGGGCACCCCACTACTAATAATATAAGCATGACCATCTTGTTAGGGATTGGAGTCGATGTATAACCACCTCGTTGAAATTGTGGCCCTTGATATCGTGTATTACCATCTTGTTGAATTTAAGGACCTTGGTTTGAATATATGCCACATATATACTTTGAATGTCAAAAGCATGTGATTTCAATCAAGGGCCACATATCTTAAATCCAGAAACAATTTAAGGACCTTGCTTAAATATGTGAGTCACATATATACTTTGAATATATCCTAAAACCCTCTGTAAATTACAACGCGTGGTCATTCTTACTAGTATGATGTTAAAACGATATGGATGTGTATGTTCTAAAGACGCTTCTATCATTAATAATACACATATGTAGGTACATTACAAATTTACAATAATGGGATTCGTATACGATCCAAGTAATAAAGGGTCAAGTTTTCTTTGGATCCCAACTCCAATATGACCCAATGTTTCATTAGCCCATATGACCCTGAAAGAATACCTATGGTTAAAAAAATAAAGGGAAAATGAATTTAAATACTCTCAACTATCGTCTATTGGCTGATAATACTCTCAACTTTCACTTTGGCCAATGGCACTCCCAACTTTCAACTTATTTTCTTCCATCACTCCCAAACTAACGGAGGTCTAACCTGGTTAGTCTTTATGGCAAAAAATGTATTTGAAACCTTTTATTATTATTATTCATCTTCATCATTAGTCTTCTATCATCATCATCTTCCATCAGCTTCATCATCAGTCCTCCATCTCCATCACCTTCACCCACCCCATCTCCCTCCTCCATCATCTTCCAACCCGACCCCAAACACACCCCCCTCCTCTCCATCACCTTCACCCATCCCAGACACAACTCCCCTCTTCCATCGTCTTCCATCACCCTCAACAACCATCAGTCTCAACCATCACCACCTCTCTTTCTTTATCCTCTACTTCACTCAACCACCAGATATTATTATTATTATTATTATTATTATTATTATTATTATTATTATTATTATTATTATTATTATTATTATTCCCCTGTAACTACCAAAAATCCCCCCAATCGTTTTCGATGTATAAAAAAAGCAAAATAAAATCGTCACCTTCATTTCATAAACAAAAACACCAGATCCAATTTACAGAACAAATCTCCAATGGCTGAAAAATAATACAAAGGTTAGAGGCAGCCGACGCATCATTCCCCATCCAATTTACAGAACAAATCTCCTCTTCATCTCTGTTCTCTTCTTTTTCTCTTACAAAACACAAACAATTGAAGATGGGTTCGAGGGTTGGGGTTATGCTGGTTGTATGTTGTTGACGGAAGCAGAGGAAATGAAGGGAAGAGGTTGTGTTTGGTTTGGTGATTAAGTTTCTGGTCGGTACTCCGATTAAGTCTCCGACAAATTTGGTTTGGTGATTAAGTCTCCCGTCGGTACTCCGATTAAGTCTCCGACGAAGTTAACTGGAGAAGAAGATGAAGATGTGTTGGGGCTAGGATGTGAAGCATTGCTCTGACGATGATCGAAACTGTTATTATTATTATTTTCTTGTTGGCTGTTAATAAGGAGGTTTGGTTCGGAGCTACGGAGGAGGACGGCTGTTAATAAGGAGGTTTGTTTTTTATCAAATAGAGAGAGAAAAGTGGCAAATAGAGAAAGGAAGGGGTTGAGATTTATAAGTTGAAAGTTTATTATAAAAAATGCCCCTTAAGTTTTGGTTTTTATATTTTGGCCACATAAAAGTTTTGGTTTTTACACCTAAGCAATGCCACATCAGCTTATGTTAGCCACGTAGAATAAAAACTAATGTCGTTAAGTCTAGGAGTGATGAAAGAAAATAAGTTGAAAGTTTGGAGTGTTATTGGCCAAAGTTAAAGTTGGGAGTATTATCCGCCAATAGGCTATAATTGGGAGTATTAAAATACATTTTCCCAAAAATAAATGCTAAGCTAATCACATGATAACCCCAATAATTCAATTATTGAATAAACTAGTTGTATAAAATCACGCGCGTTGCGCGTTTTACAATCGAGATTTAAATGAGGTGTTGATCAGTCAATGAATTATACAATCGAAATTTCATTTTGGTTGTAAGGTAACATATGAAATTTGTAACGAAATTACATAATATTATGTTATTTATATTAATAGTATATAATATAATAAAGTTTTTGAACAAAATAATATGAAGAAAATAATAATGAAATTACATAATATTATAATATTATGTTATTTATATTAATAGTATATAAATATAGTTTTTGAATAAAATAATATGAATAACATAATAATATAGTTAAAAAAGTTTTTAAATAAAATAATATGAAAAAAATAATAATATAGTTAAAAAAAGTTTTTAAATAAAATTATATGAATAAAATAATATATAGTTACTATTCATTTTATTTTAAGTTACTATTCAATAAGTTTGTTTATTAATAGTATATAATTGATTCGTTAGCCGTTAAAAAAAATAAGCTTTTTGAAAATTGTTTATTTCATTTTTGTTATGGATTTCACCAAATGAAATGACTCAATTAATTATAATAAATTGTTACTTTTGGAACTATAAAAAAATCTTTTGACTAGAAATGCTACTGATAATAATGATCCACTAAGAAGAGCCCCAACGTCTATACAAATGATTGCGTACGGGGCAATATTGAAATCGTCATTTCCAGTAGTATTGTTGTCTTTTTTGCAGCTTTTGTTGTTGCCGGAACTATGTGGTATGGTTTAGCAATTAGCCCCATTGAATTATTTGGGTCTACTAGTTATCAATGAGATCAATGGTACTTCCAACAAGAACTATATAAAATAGTTAGAGCTGGGTTAGCCAAAATACAAAGTTTATTAGCAGTTTGGTCTAAAGTTCATAAAAAAATAGCCTTTTATGATTACATTGGAAATAATCCAGCAAAAGAAGGGGATTATTCAGGGTGGGCTTAATGAATAACGGGGATGGAATAGTGGTTGGATGGTTAGGACATTCCTATCTTTAGAGATAAAGAAGTCGTTAGACATGAAATTGCCCACCTCATAAATGAGTGTAACATAACTTGAGTCAATGTCTATTTTATTTTATCATGCATTATATGTGGAGTCTGGAGACCACTTATACATGGTAATACAATCACTCATCATTATATATTAAAATCTAAAAGTTAATGTATACATGGAGAGAACTTTATGAAGGTTGTGAAGTAATAAAGAACAAGAGAGATCACTATGAAATTGAAATCAGCCACCTTGCTTATTAGAAGTTCCACCTGGGTTGGGTTTCATCTATTATAATGTAGTGTACAAACCTTAGCGTATTTAACTCGAGAATAATGTGTCTAACTTCTAAGGCTGATATATTGTTGTTAGCCTAACCGTTATGGATTAACGCCCCCTCCACATTGGAGTACACCAGCCTAAAGGGCATGAAGGGGACGGTGAAGAGGTTGGGCGTGAGTGGCCTCACAGTGCAAAGAAGAACATTATCAAAATGGGTAGTGTGTAGTGAAACTTGTGAAATAGTAACAATGTGTAGTGAAAAAAAGCTAAGTAAAAGTAGTGGGGTGATGTGTCAGTGATATAGAGTGAAATGTGAAACGGTAACACATAAGATGTGCCAACCCTCCCTTAACTTGCAAATATGCGGTGTAAGCATGAGCCCCGTACCACTTGTCGCTTATTACAAAGAAGGGTTGACGCTGACGCGGAAATGAGAGCTAATGTAGAGGGGTGAAGTGGTGGGGAACACCACACAACTATTGTGGCATGATGCAGGGAACAAGAAACCCCACTTGTATAAAGGTGTAGTAATGGTGAACGAGACTTTTATCAATTATCAATTACATAAACCATTTTACCAATTCATGTAATTGCGCCGAATTCGCTTGTACACCATGCTTTAATGTTTGTACACTATTCTTGAATCAGTCATTTCCTCTATGAAACTTAAAAATAAGGCTACACCGAACTTAACTCGAATTTTCAAACAACAAAAACCACAAATGTAAACTAATTCCTTTTATTTAAAAAAGTAACAAAAATATAAAAAACCAAAATGGTGTCACCTACAATTATTCATCATCATCTTCATCAAATTGAGTCCACTGAAAATTCAAGAACATCATTCCAATCACTTATGATTAGATCATTTTGGATGTCCTTAATTCATTGACATCATTCGATTTCACTTCTCGAGTCGGTTTAGTCTGGCCATCATCAGGTTTAGAAGGTGTATTACTGTGAGGAGGAAGTATTTGCTGCAAGAATCTGTTAATCATCTCATAACTCGTAAACGTAATAACGGCTGATGGTGTTGTTCTTAAAAGATTAGTCCCACACCCCCTGTAAAAACCCGTCACGCCTTCTTTTCGGAAAACTTTCTTTACGCAATCAACAACGCCTGCGTAATGTGTTTCCGGATTCCTCATGTGCCCCTGTTCTTGGAGCCTTGAACGAATCACCTGTTGCCACCCGTGTTTGTTATACGTTCAATTTCAATCCAAATGTTGAAAATGCAAATAATAAGCGATTAGTGTGAAGTTACCTCATGTGGGTAAGTTAGTAAGGAAGCGAGTATTTTGGACATCGAAGAAGCAATTGCAAGCTTCCCGGGGCTTAGACCGTTAGTAGTTGTATGATCTGGTAACTTGAAATAGACATGATCAGCATTACTTAAAGAATTCAAGAAAAAAGGCGAATGATGTACAACTTTCAATGCTTGATGTACAACTTTCAATAAGATAGAAGTATTACCCCTTTCTGCTAAATAGAGTTTGATCTTCTCATAGGCGGGAAACTGGATAGCAACATGACTAATACCAGCAAGAGAAGGCAGGAGTCCACTGAGGTAAGGCAAACGAAAACCGGGTCAATAGAGTCGAAAAAGGAGGCGCCTTAAAAAGGTATAACTCAAGAAGCATACCTATACAACCCTTTAAAGCCTTCCTCACGAACGATACGCCTCAAGGCTGAAGATATGCTTGTATATGGCACTACACCGACTCTCATCCCTTGCGTCTAGAAGTAAAAAAAATATTAAGCGTCGTTAAAATGTTTTATTCTAGTGCAACATTTTCTTGTTATTGTAAATGCATTTCCCCGATTAAAAAAAAAAAAAAAAAGTCCTTACTTGAAGTCTTGTCTTTACAACCCACAATGGATTTGTGGTGATTGCGGTGGCTGCTCCGGCACCCGAAGCAGCTACCATGTTCGCCCCAAAAGTAAGATGCCCATTACCATCTCCTGCCGATTTTAAAAAGGTAAATTGTAATGAAAAACTAAAATAGTCTACCGAGTGGGGCATGCCCATTACAATTACAAAACCAATTTAATATAGAGACCTGTGAGAACCACATAAGCACTTGTACATGTTGCTTTAAATATACAGTGGGAGAGAGAAAAGGGGTTGATACTTGATATGTGGTTACATAACCACCATATGTATTATAGTTATTTATAGAACGGCAACTCACACACTCTCTAATTCTACTACCAGACTATACCTTTTGTTGTCCACCACAGGGATTGGATCCTCACCGCCTAGAAAGACAAAGTTGTATCCAACACCTTGGTACAGCTAGGCCAAAGGCCATTTGGTGCCATATGTATCACAATTAAAGCAATAGATACAAGTTTATGCGATTCTCGTCGTTCTCTACTTATAACTGGTTTTGTATTGTACTGCACGGTCCTCTATACCGAGTTTCTTGTTATCATTTAAAACATTATATTTATCAACAAGTAAAAAAATATACGAGTAGTAACTAGTAACCAACCATGTGACTCAAGAAGCTCTTTAAGTTGCCCATAAACGGCAAAATAGACCTATATAAGCAAAATATTTATATCAAGATGTAATGGAGATAACAATATGAATATAAAATTAATATAAGTAGATACTCACAGCCCAGTTTGGAAGTAGTGCAGCTAATGTTGGTGAAAGGCCCCGATATAATCCCCTAAATCCCTCGTTTCTTAAAATCGTTTGTAGGCTGGTAACAATGACACCACCTGATCAATGTCAACACACATTTAAATAACATAAAGAGCAAAACCTCGTCACGTTTAAGTCTGAATTGTAGAATTTGTCTTTTAGGTAGCAAGATTTACGTTTCGAGCTTCAAGGCTTATGTTACTTTAGCAACTACTTTTGTTGTTCCAAAATAGAGATCAATGCAAATAAAACAAACTAATTCAGTTTCCGCCTACTCGCCTAGACGTTCAGTAATACCATTTTTTCCCATTCCTCATAGAGTGCATCTAAATCTTGTTTGGGTCCATGATTGTATATTAGCATCTTCTAAAAACATTATAAATGAGGCTGACAAAGTGAACTGTTCCTATGTCCCAAATAAAGTTACTAATCTATGCCGTCTTTGCGCCCACATATAAAGTGTTTGAGCATTCACTATATAACAAACAACCATCAATAAAGACAGAAATAATGTAAAAGTGTGTCGTCACTTTAAATACTTGGTGATGATGATAGGAACAGGACATAAATGATGTGAAATAATAGGATTAACAAATTAGCATTAAACGAATTGACTTATGAAGAACATACATAATGACATAATGCTCCTTTATAATCAATTAACTTAAGATTGGCCAAAAACAAAGTATAAGATTTTCAAGGTAGAAAACACTCATTTAGAAACTTCTACAAATCAACCCAAGTCTCAGCAAACTCACATAGGATCTTGGTTTAAAAAATAGCGCCTAGGGCGCGCTTTAAGCTCTTGAGGAGCGAGGCGCCAAAAAAATCGCTTTTTTTTTTTGTTGAAAAGCGCTGGGATACATGAAGCTCCTGGGGCGGCGCTTTAGGCCTGGCGCTTCATTAGCGCCTCAGCCTAAAAAACATTTTTTTCCTATTCTATTTTTTTAATATTAGGCGCCTCGTATACGTGAAGCTCTCGCCTCGCGCTTTAAGCCCCCCGCTTCGGATTTTGGAACCAAAACGCCTCGGCGCGCCTCGCGCTTTGTTAAACCAAGCATAGGATGGGATCTCAACTCGCAGTAGACGCGCAAGGAAGAACCAAGGACAAAAGAAGACATAATGGCAACTAACATGTTTGTAATATTTCTTTAGGCCCATGATCCAACCCGACCAGAGACCGACCCATTTTGCCAAGCTTAGTATCTACGGTCTACCTTACTACAAGTGCATTCATCTACATTTGGAGATATATATATGAATGGATATATAAAATTTGATATGTGAAGACAAGCTAAAGAGTTGAACTCACCTTTATTCCTGGATACTTCAGGCAGGCCATAAACTTGCAACCTTGTCTTGATCACGTCCAACGGGCTCATGATCGTGGCAGCAATAGCCCCTACGCCAATTAATATTCAAAAATAAACACAACCAGTAAATCCCACTAACAACAAAGCTATTGGTAAGAAAGACCGCTTCCAGAGAGACGCCCGAACAATATTCATAAAGTCAAAACAAACTATTTCTCCCCTAAATAATAATAATAATATATTTACACAAATGAAACCCTAGATTTTAAGCAAACACAAATCAAATTAAAAGATAATAAACAACCGATCTGAAACAAACAAACAAACAGAAAGAATCCATACCTGCAGAAGCACCTGAAACGGCGTCGTACATAATATCCTTACCATTCCGTGGCTCCCCCCCAACCGTCATAATAATAATAATAATAATAATAATAATAATAATAATAATAATAATAATAATAATAATAATAATAATAATAATAATAATCAGAACAAAGCTTTCTTCTAAAACGGCGTCGTATACAGCTTCAATTGGGGTTTTATAAATTCACGAACAATAGACAACTGATATTTATAAACGTAAATTCCTGTTGACGAATGAAACGTATTTGACCCTTTTGGTTGAATAATAATAATAATAAGGAGAATAAAGACTGTCTGAAAACTGGGTCGGCGTTTATGCTTTCAGTGTCGTTGGATCTAAATATTAGTAGTTGATGAAGAGCTCAGATAATGAAAATTGTGACCTAGAAATGTATACCCTTTTAGGAAATTGGGATTATTATTATTATTATTTGACCTTTATGAAGGATAGATCCAAGTTGTGTGGTCAAGTTTGTAGCTTTCATACTTTTACATCAACTTTATTGCATTGGATTGGATTGGATTGGATTACACCATTGTTAGACTATAAGGAGTGGGGGGGCGGGAAAGAGGGGGATGAAGCGCCATGTGGCACTTGTGGGGCCCTTGTGGGGGGAAAAATAATTGTGGGGAGTGGAAGGGGGGGAAGAGGGGGGGAAGGAAATAATATTATATTGTGTTAAAGTTAAAAAAAATAAAAAAAAAAAGCTGGCCCAATTACCTCGCGCCACGTGTCCCCCATCACTCCCCCACGCCGGTGACATCCTTCCCGCCCCCACCCTCCACGCCATCTCCACGCCAGCCTGCGGCGGTATTCCCCCCCCCCCCCTTCCCGCCCTCTCTCCCGCCCCACTCCGTTTAGTCTTATGGGGGAAACAAACACAGATAAAATGTGAATTTTTGTTACATGTAAGTAACATAACGCTATATAGTGTAAGACAATCGATTTTTACTGGCTATTTTTTTTTTTTTTTTTGAAAGGCGATTTTTACTGGCTATTAACTATTACGTTATAGTTTAAGTAAAACTAGCATTTTGAGCCGGCCGCGCGTTGCGGCGGCGTCTAAGCTTAAATGACTCGATTTTATACTGTCAAATATCATCGGTTCGTCCCTGAACAGAATTGACATCGTAGATTAAGTAAAACGTACATTAATATAAGCATCAACGTGTATTATATTAAAGTTGACCCATTACTAAAAAAAATTATGTCAAATGTAAACTAACTTGAATTTATACCAAAATGTATAACTAAATGAGAATTTTTAATATAAGTAAATGATTATTTTTAATATTACTCATGTGTTGTTATAAAATCAATTTATTGAATTGTCACCTTTGCTTGCTTTTAACATATCCGTTCAAATCCTTCAAAACCCAAATTTCGTGTCTAACCTTATAAACATTCTTAGACCATACGTAGTGGTGGCAAGAATGGGGCGTGAAAGGGGCATATTCGCGCCCCTTTAACCTGTGAACACCGCCCCCTAGGTGAAAGGGGTGTTAATAGGGGCTGGGTGAAATATTTGGCGTGGGTGAAGAGTGGGATGGGCCAATGGGGTCTTGACACTTCATTTTAATTTTTTTTTCTTTTTTTAATTCAAATTTAATACCATTATATATTCATCCCCTTTCACCCACCAAATTTCACTCATCATTACACCAATTTCCCATTTCAAGCCCCTTTCACCCACTAAGTGGCCCACATTGCCAAGTATCAAAAAATGTCCCTTAAATTTCACCCACCACTACACATGACCTTAGATATCCTAGTATTAGTATTTACCAATTATTACCTATCTTTTACTTTTAATACAAATCAACCTTTTTCACTTCAGCTTCTTGTTCACAGGAATATATATAACATAGCCTTCAAACCTGAAGTTATAAATTTCCCCAAAAGAACCCTAATGGAGGCGATTAAAACGATATTACATCGATATGGTAGATTGAAGATGAATAAGGTAAAATGGAAGGAGACCTGGTAAAGGTTCGATGCCCGGGTTCAACATATTGAAAAACGGATTTTTTTTAGTGTCGTCGATTTTCTTGACGTGTTCACTATTGTTGATGTCGTCGGCCTCCTAGGGCTACCGCCACCGTTCGTTCATGCTGGTTGCATTGCCACAATCAACTGTGGTGTCTGGCAACGCATCACCCAACTGGGTTGGACTTATTTCTCCACCGTTTGGCTTGCATATGATACACAAACATCTGTAAAATATTATTTTTATGTTTTTGTTTTTTATTAATAATAATAAAATTTGGTGGGTAGTTTAGGAATTTGTGTTTGATCAGTTATGTTTTTTTGTTGTTTAGTTTGATGAGATATTGAGATCCGTGATCTAGATATAGTTTGTGATATGATTAGGATGTTTAAATGTGAGAGAGTGAAATGCAAAAGGAGGGACTAAAATTGCAAAAAGCTCTAAAGTTGAAGGGTCGGTGGCGTAAAAAGCCACCGACAATGCTTTTTAATATATATATATAATGTGAAGTTTGTTTGGTGCATTGGGGGTGAACATCACTTGATTTAGCTCTCTTGGATGTTACGGGGAAATAAGTGTGGCGCCTAGGGCGAGACGAATACTAAGCGTGTACTTTTCCGAGCGAGTGAGGAGCGTAAAGTGATTTGGATAACCATAAATTTGGGATATTTTCGTTGTAGGGTGTCGACTCAGGTTCGGTTCGGTTGTCCAATGTTGACACTAATCCTGAGATTTGACTGTTTGAGGATGAGGATTTGGTTGAGGTCGGTGAGGCGACTAGCATACTACTAAGAACAATTTTCGCATTGTTGCGTAGGGTGATAGCGGAAGATGATCGACGATGGACAATTAATAAGAGAAAGAAGTCAAGACTGTCGTTTCACGACTTAGGGTTTTACGATTAAACTTAATGTTAAGTTTTTTTTTTTTTTTTTTTTTTTTTTTTTTTTTTTTTGCGTTGATTAGGCTAGTAAATTTAAATATAATTGTATATTTACATATATAGCCAAACTTAATAGAGTAATATGTATGTATGTATGTGTGTGTGTGTGTGTGTATATATATATAGTGGGATAAATTGAAAACCCCCTTGAGTTAAGAAAACTAAGAAAACCCTTGTAAAAACCATCTAAATTATTTTTATTTTTTATTTTTGAAAAAAATACACAAGGCTGTTACATATGTAACAGCACAAACTTTGTTTATTTATTTTTTTTAAAATATCCTATCGGCGTTTTTTTTATTTTTTTTGGCCCAAAACGCTTTAATACATGTATGTTACCTTGTGTATTTTTTTCAAAAAATAAAATAAAAAATTTTAGATGGTTTTTACAAGGGTTTTCTTAGTTTTCTTAACTCAAGGGGGTTTTCAGTTTATACTTTCCCTCTCTCTCTCTCTCTCTCTATATATATATATATATATATATATATATATATATATATATATATATATATATATATATGTAAATTCAGAAATGTTAATTGAGTCGGGTAGACTTTTACTTGTGCTTGGCTTGTTTACTTCGTTTCGTTTACAATCAAGCGAAAAATAAAGCATGCATTTTCTGAGCAAACGCCAAGCGATTTAGATAACACTAGTGACACCCCTGCAATATGGTTTAGCAGGCTACGAGGGTGAGGTGGCTTTAGCACCCCCACAACAATAGGTCCAAGAAGCCTTACGAAGGCAAAACTTTATTGAATGTTTAAAATAAAAATAGAAAAACGTTATGTATAAGATGGGCATAAAATAATAGTTTCTAAAGAATTTATGTATATTGATGACGTGGGTCCTAGAACCTCACAATTAATCCTTCACTGCTAAAGCAGCATAAAGTACCAAAAACATCTGACCCAGTGAAGCTGAGAAGTTAACTTAGGGCAGCCTAGGATGCTTTAAGCTGCCTTACAGTCGCTCACGACTGAATATATGAACAGTAATTTTATGAAAAAGTTAAAAAGGTATGGCAACTTTTGCTATGATCAATGCCATTCACATCAAACAGCATAAATCGAATCTTGAAAGTAGCAAAAGTTCGTCTTATACCAAAAGGTCAAGACTTGTCTGCAGGGGATAAAGAAGAAGGGTCAAAGCTTACCAGGTATAGTATGATAGCTTTCTTACGAGAGCTCTTGGGCGGAAACTTACTGCCTATATAAGGAGGTCCTTAAAGTTGCCATTTTACACACTCATTCTCACTCAATTCTTTCACTCTTATACTCTTACCTTCATATTTCCTAACTCCAAAATGAATAATGTTGCTACAACAAATATACGACCAACGTAAACGGGAAGTCTCACAGAGGTAAAAGGGTTAACGGGTTTAAATTAGCCAAACGCCGGTCGTGGAGTCCCTCTACGTTGCAAACGTAGATTGGGAGATTCAAATATTTTAGTTTTGTTGTTGTGATTCTGATTTGAGATAAACTCAAAGTCAGAATGTTGTTTTAAGTATTATTAGTTTTTGAGATGTGATGTGAAGAAAAGATCATACGTAAAGTATGATCTTGAAGAATGAGAATAGAAGTGTGTAAAGGATGTCTTCTAATGGTGATCGGGGTCAGTTTTATAGACAAAACACATTCTATAAGGGGAATGACATCTCTTCTTGATCTTAGTTGCAACTAGGGACTATCCACTTTAGCCTAATGAATGCTTGAGACCTGCGGATAAAAGCATGTGTCCTCCACACGTGGTGGTTATGACCAGTTGTGGAGACTTAACCAAGAAAGTGGTGACAAGACATGTCATTGATCTGTTCCTTTTGCTGATGACAATTGTCATCTTTTGATTCTTTTAAGCCTTTAACCTTTTAAGCATATTGTGTCTTATTATCAGCTTTTTAGCCTTAAACTACCCAAGTCATCAGCCCCCAAGTCAGAGGTATTTGCGGTGTAGCTCAAATGCTTCCGACTTTTTGCACAACCTATAATGCTAAAACGGCTTCAAGGGTTGGAGGCTTTATTTAGTTAAGGCGGTGAAGCCTCTGGGTTTGAATTTGAATTAAACGTCTGATCTGACAAGTGGCAAGTTGTCAGGTGGCGGTTATTAATTCATAGGCATCATTATACCTAGCGATTATTATTTTATAATAACCTTTCATATTGAAGGGGTATGGTACCTATTCCTAGCGCGTAGGCGCACCCTACCCCACAACATTATCATCATAATACACCCGCGGAGAGAAAACCATTCGAAATGGTTAAAGTTCGAGAACATAACACATCTCCGCGGCCTATCTCCACGGAGCCTCAGCCTTGGTGGAGTCCAGTCCTCAGAGATCACACATGGAGTGCAATCCACTCGCGCAGGACCTTGCGCCTCACTAGGTAATGGTCCGCCACAACGACGCGCCATTTGGGGAGGTGCAGCCCCCCTGAACCCCACTTGCTGCACTGTTCCCCTTGCGTCAGAGTCACTTCAGTCAGTCAGTCTGCCAGGAGCAGACTGACACAGTCTAACGCCGCCTGACACAGGAGAAATATCCGCCTGTAGCCAATCACAACGCGACACATGGACCAATGAGAGGACGACACTTCTTATCCAGATTGCTTTATACAAACCTCTCGTCGGGATCTAACTTGATGGGCCGAAGGAAGATAGGCCCAGTAACCAGGCCCAAGCCCGCTACTCCGATCATGGGCCGCCATGTCAATCCCATGCACACCCTATAAAAAGGAGGCTTGTCCTCCTTGCAGAGGGTGAAGACATTTCTCAACGAAATACACACACTTAGAACACTTTCTTGTATTGATTCTCTTTTGTACTTATAACCCTTTCGAGTAAATAAACGAGATCACATATTTTACAATGGACGTATGTCAATGAGACCGAACCACTTATATCCTTGTGTGTTTGCATTCATTATATCTCTTTCCTTTCTTTATCACGGGCCACGGATCTAACTTGGTGTGAGCAAAGGATTATATCCTATAGTGAACACTAGTAGCCACCCCACATTAACACATGTTAACCTCGTTGTTTCTTCACATATATTTAATCATTTTCTTCATTCTTTTCATATTATTTCGCCCAACTTCAAGTTTCTTCCTCTGGTTTTTCATCTTCCATGATCAGGTCAGTAACCTTCTCTTGTTTTTCGTCTGAGGGGAGATTGTTTCTAAGACGGCCTTGACCTTGTTGGGATTGGCTTTGATGCTTTGTTTCCCCACGATATAGCCTAGGAAGTTGCCTTCTTCAAAACCGAACGAGCATTTGACAGGGTTAAGCTTCATGTTGATTCTTTTGAGATTATTGAAGGTTTCGTGGATGTCTTCAAGCATTCGATCTTCAATTTTGTTTTTTATTACAAGGTCGTCAACATAAACTTCCATGTTCTTGCCAATTTGGCTTGCAAAAGGTTTCTTGGATGTCTTCAAGCATTTGATCTTCAATTTTGCTTTTTTGGTTACAGAAAATACCATTGTCAGTGTGGAATGCGGTTTTTTCTTCGTCCTCTTCCTTCATTTGAATTTGATGGTAACCCTTGTTGGCGTCCAGGAAGCATTTAAAGGGGAAGCTTGTGAGAGAGTCGACCTTAAGGTCAATTTCGGGTAAGGGTAACAATCCTTGGGACATGCTTTGTTGAGATCTTTGAAATCTATTCATATCCTCCGAGAGTTATCGGGATTCTGGATCATCACGGGGTTAGCAACCCATGATTGGTACTTGACTTCCAGAAGGATACCGGCTTGTATGAGCTTCTCTATTTCTTGGCAAGCCGCTAAGCTTCTTTCTCGTGCGAGGCTTCGTTTTTTTCTGGACTACAGGCTTGATATCAGGGGGAATTCTGAGCTCATGCTCGGTGATGTCTCGAGGGATACGAGTAATATCCTCCGGACACCATGCAAAAACATCAATATTGTTTTGGAGCAACCTATCAAGCTTTGAGAGGATGTTCTTAGGAAGCTTGGTATTTATCCTTATCCTTTGTTCGGGATATTCGGGGTTAATACTTAGGCCTCGCTCATCCACTTTTGACTCATCATATTCTATCATTAGGGCTTCCATGGTGGGTTGAAGGGTTGCTACCCCATTTTCAGTGGGGAATTTCACACTTCTTTGACCGATGGAGATAGCCATGTCAAATGTGGCCAACCCTGGCCTTCCAATGATAACATCATAGTTGGAAGGTAAGTTAAGAACCACAAAGGTGAGAGGTTCAGTTCTCTTCATTTTTCCTTCAGAAAAACAAACATCAAGTGTTACCTGGCCCAAAGGCTTGATAGGTATATCGACAATACCTTTGATGGAAGATTTAGCCTGTTGAAGCTTTGAGCGTTCGCCTCAGCTAAGCAGGTTGAAGTATTTTTCGAACATGATCTTTGTGCAGCTCCAATGTCGATGTAGGCTCTTTGTGTCTTAATTGAACCTATTAGGGCTTCTATCACCAGAGGGTTGTGGCATTTTTCACCCTCGGTTCGAGGGAAGCAGACACATTGGCGTTCCCAAGCCTCCAACCGTGGTCGCTTGGGGGAGCCCCTTATTCAATGTGCACTATATTATCTTCTTTCTTCTTTCCATCAATCATATTGTCTTTCACCCCTTGGACCAGATGAGCGAGTTCCCCGGATTTGATGGCTTCCTCGATACTTTTCTTAAGTTGGAAGCAGTCGTTGGTGTGATGTCCTTTTTCTTCATGGAACTCGCAATACACATTGGAATTTTCATTTCTTTTGCTCTTGGGCAATGGTCGAGGAGGTCTGAAGATGTGTTTTACCTCTTCGGTGGCAAGGATCTCTTGTGGGGTTTTGGTTAGATCAGTGAAGTTCACCATTTTTTTCTCTACTTGGAGGGTTTCTTCCGTTAGACTTTCGAGAGTAAGATACCTTGGAACGTTTATCATAGGACCCAAAGTTACCCCTTTTTCGGTTTGGAATAGAGCTTCTCCAGTTGGCAGCTCTTTTCCTTTGTTCTTTGATGTCCACGGCTTCTTCTCCTCGGATGTGAGCTTCAGCTCTTTCAAGGGCCTCTTCAAAGGTTCTTGGAAGACTCTTGTTGAAGTCCCTGGTTAGGTACTTGGAGTTTATAGCATTCATGAACCCTGCAACATTCATTTTCTCATCAGCACCGACATAGATGAGGCCTTCCTTTTTGTATCTTTAAATGAAATCTCGGAGGCTATCATCATCTCTTTCCTTGATTTGGAAGATGATTGTGGCATCCTTAACATAACGTCATTGCTGGGAGAAGTTGGCAAAGAACCCCTTGCCTAAGTCGTTAAAGGATCGGATACTCCCAGCAGGGAGATCATTGAACCAGATTCGAGCTGAACCAATGAGTGTTTGCATGAACATGAGGCAACACTCGGGGTTTCCCAAATTTTCCATCCTGGAAGCCCCGGAAAAGATTTGCAAGTGATCATCGGGGTCATCTGTTCCATCATAAGTTTTTATGTGGGAAGGCATGTTCAGCTTAGTAGGGAACTCATATTCGGTGATTTGTGGAGAGAAGCATGAAAGGCTGTTAGGCTTGTAGGGTTTGTTCATGTCATTTTCTGTTCTAGCGTTTGTGTTACCATTTGAGCTGCCTTGATGTATGGCCAGTGCTTGGCTAATAAGTTGTTTCCTAGGGAATTGTGCCATCATTTGAGGCATACAATTAAAGCCTTGAAGACTTTCAGGTGTCATCATGTAGTTAGTTCCCATAGGCATGCTCATGGCTGCACTCCGAGCCATAGGCAAGAGGTCATAGCTTGTTCCCAAGAAGTAGGGACAAGGGGTGGAACACTCTAGACTGGTGATTGTAAGAGTTGGTTGATGCGTATGGTTTTAGTAGTTCAAAAATATGTCAATCTCCCCGGTGCCAAAAACTTGATGTGTTAATCCCAAAACATTGGTTTGGGGGAAACGACTGATTTTTACTAAACCTTTTTACAAAGTTTTAAGTTTATAAAGTAAACGATAGTCACTCAGAAACTAAAACCAACACATAGGTAGAGAACATGGCGTGTATAGTATAGCTTGCTAGGGCAAATACCGGGTATCGTATTCCAAGAGAACACACTTTCCCCTACTCAACCTTTTATCAGATAACTGATCGGGTTTTAAAAGAAAAATAAAACGGAGGGGTTCTTAAAAGAAAATAGTTTTAAAAAGGTTTTGGTTTTTATAAAATAAAAAGATAAAATAGTAGAGTAGGCTAATATGCACATCTCGGGGCCCTCAGTATAAATAGTTAAGTTTATTATTAAAATTAATAATTTAAATTAATTAAATGTGAGGAAGATGAGAGGGATCTTGAAGTGTTGACTCCTTGATAGAGAAGCGAGGCCACTACTAAGTAGAATGCACAACCTTCCAATGCGGGCCCGCATGAAGGTACTCCGTCAGGGCCTCGCATATAGCGGGCTCTTCAAACCGCGGTCAAGTCTCTAGTCCTCGAACTTATCTTCTTCTTGAATTGGAGGCTTAACTTCCGACCTGAAACATCGTACACCTCCCTTAGCTCTCGCGTTCCGTACCGAAGGATCTCTCCTTAGGGTCAATCCCGACAACATCGTATCCCCTAAGTAGGTTACCGATCATGAAGACCAAAGGATCTCTCTTACAGTTGACTCAGGCGACTCGTATCCCCATTGGTTAATGGCTTTGTACTAACGATAACTAGAAATAGAATCCTTAATTTATTTATCTTTAAAGTGACACTTTAATATTTAGTGATCAATTAAATATAAAGTTGGTTTAATGAATGATAACTTAATAAACCCAACCCATAACCTCCCGAGCCGAATGAAACCCTTGATAAAGGTGGAACATAATCCTAAAGGTGTGCAATCCGAAGATCACCGGTGCACCCGTAGGGAATCCGCCCTTTACCAAGAAGATCATTCAATCATCTGGTAAGTACTAGAAATGTGTCACTCAGATCTGGTCCACTTTAGAAGCCATTGCTTAGAACCCGGTTTGGATATCAAAAGCCCGAAGGGTCTGTCTCACTACCGGTTTCCATGCCTTGGATCTAGCTCGGTGCTACCAAAAGCTGATTAAACCTCTAGTTATTTAATTAAGTTAAAGTAATTTAAGTTATTAAGTTAATCATCATGTAAACCTACCACAAGATCAACAAACAAGGATTTGAAGAAGATAACACAACAAGTAACTAAAAATAAACTACTACTACTAATAATAAAAGTCTACAAATCGAAGCGGGTTCGGGAATAATAGAAAGATACAACCATATCGAATGATCAACACATGAACATGGCTGCTCATACACAAGCTCTCCATCTCCATGTGATATGTATCTAATATGATCCTCATGACCCTCGATGTTTTATTGCATAACTATTCTATGATCCCATGCTTGGCCGAGTTGATCAAGGCAGGACGAGGCCTAACCTTGGTGGGTGTGATAGGAGGGCCCTAAGGCCTCCCAAAGGACCCCAAGATCTCTGCAAGACTCTTGGAAGTCGACCCAAGAAGGGCTCAAGTGAAGGTGGAATGCGATGATCAAATGTTAGGGGTTAGCTTGCTATTTATAGAGCTTCAGGGGCAGGATGGTCGTGCCAAGGGTTGGCAGGGGCGTGCTTACTGTCACACGTACATTCTGTTGTTGCAGCTTAAGGGGCAGCACGACCTTTTGTCTTTGGCAAGGCCGTGCATGCCTTGTTCCACCAAGTTTCCTTGTTTTCCAAGTTTGATGCGTTGTCTTCTAGCATGTAGGGCCTCTGTGCAAGCGTGCATGGGCGTGCTTGGTCATTCCCGGACTGGTTTTATCACTGTTTAAGTCCCGGGATGGTCTTTAAACATACAATGAACATGCTGCAAGTCTCGTATCTTCAGGATCTCCAGTTTTTGCTTGTTTTTACCTGGAAATCCTCTGTTTCCGTATTGGACTCTAGTTTCCTGAGAAATACAAATAGGAACGAATTAAGCACCAAATATCAATAATATAAGCCTAATTCTACCCTATTATGAGACTATTTATGCCTGTTTTATATGTTAATTCTGTGAGTTATCACAATACCCCACACTTAGACTATTGCTTGTCCTCAAGCAATCAGACACAAGTACAACTAAGGCAGACTATAATTAAAAAACCCTCAATCCATTTATTTATTTTATGACACGCCTACTTAACCCGTACGATTATGCTCAAACCTATACCTGCTCACAATGTTCACTCATCACCTGGGTTTATCATTTTAGTGAGTTTTGGGGGTAAACACTCAAATCCGTACCAAAGTCGACTAAAGTCATAGGCTTGTATGCATATTAAGTCCTCGTCTCCAAACCAAATAACAAAGATAAATCAAGAGGACTTTTATTCGGGTTGTAATGTAGGGGTGCAAAAGATAAAACAACTTTTTTTAACTACTAAAGGGGATGAGTCACCGAATCACAAAGGAGCGTCATGGCTGAGAAGATGACGAAGCAACAAGACATGGAAAAGGGCTGTAGCGACGTTGTGCAACGTTTTCAGCAACGATCTCTGAAAGGAGTCGAGTGTTTATTTCAAGATCCTTCATCATGGCTATCTCGTCCCTCACAGTGTAGTCAATGTTGCTGCCTTTTCTGACTTTGCGCTCAGCCTGGTATCGAATAGCACATTCCTGTATCAGCATCGTGTACTCAAAATGCGAGTAGGTCGAATTGTTGCTGCACTTGCCTTCATGAGACCAATGTCCACACTTCATACATTTGTCATATCTTTTGGCCCGTCTTTTTGCAGTGCTCTTTGACTGTCCAAAAAAGGGTGGATTTTGTTCCATCTTTCGCCACATTTTTCTTCTGTATGGCGTCTTCTCGAAAATAATCTATAACATATCTGGGGGCAGACGTGGCTCGGCGAAGTGGAAGCATCGAAGCAAGTGCTCGTCCAGCGGATGCGTCTTGAGAAAGCGAGGGGGAAGCGAGAGAGAGATGAAAGATCATAGAGAGAGCAGAGAGAGAGAGAGAGAGAGAGAGAGAGAGAGAGAGAGAGAGAGAGAGCTAGAGGGAGGAATATGGGGATGAAGAAGTGGTCTGGGTGAAAGTGAGGGTTCAGACTTATCATAGTCCAGTCTGATCCTTACCCCCTTCTCTCTTTCCTTGTTCACATGTTGGTTGAGAAGAGATCTCAGTTATAAGAAGTTCTTTGCAACTCCCTCGGGTGTTAAGTCTATGTGTTCAGGTGTACGCATAAGGCTGAGTTGAGGAGATGCAACCACTAAACAAGAAGGAGTTAGATTTTGGAAAAGGGAGAACTTTGGAGATGTGATCCCTGTGGGAGTACTTCCTGGGGTAGAAAAAGGAGTAGACTTGTTCAAAGATGCTTGATTAGTGTTTGGTGTCTCACCAGTGTTGTGAGGCACTTGATTTACTTCTTCCGGAGACTCTTGGTCGGACATTTTGAGGAGTTGGAGCTACACGACTTATTTATGAAAGGAATTCAACGGCGCAGCTCCACGGTGGGCACCAACTTGTTGCTACAACAAATATATGACCAACGTAAACCAGAAGTCTAACAGAGGTAAAAGGGTTAAAAGATTTAAATTAGTCAAACGCAGGTCGTGGAGTCCCTCTACGTTGCAAACGTAGATAGGAGATTCAAATGTTTTAGTTTTGTTGTTGTGATTCTGATTTGAGATAAACTCAAAGTCAGAATGTTGTTTTAAGTATTATTAGTTTTTGAGATGTGATGTGAAGAAAGCATCTTACGTAAAGTATGATCTTGAAGAAGGAGAATAGAAGTGTGTAGGATTTCTTCTAATGGTGATCAGGGTCAGTTTTTTGACAAAGCACATTCTATAAGGGGAATGGCATCTCTTCTTGATCTTAGTTGCAACTAGGGACTTTCCACTTTAGCCTAACGAAGGCTTGAGACATGCAGATAAAAGCATGTGTCCTCCACATGTGGTGGTTATGACCAGTTGTGGATGGTCAACCGAGAAAGTGGGGACAAGACATGTCACTGATTTGTATCATTTTGCTGATGACAATTATCTTTTGATTCTTTTAAGCCTTTAATCTTTTAAGCAGATTGTGTCTTACTATCGGCTTTTTAGCCTTAAACTACCCACGTCATCAAATACCTACTTATTCTTACACCAGAGTCAGAACGCAGAAGGTCCCTTCCTACGTTTAGGCTAACAGTTTTTGCTTCTTTGTACATATCAATCCAAGAGTGTAGAAACCCTCTTAACCCAAACCGTCTCAAAGCTTAAACTAGGTCATTTTCATTTTAGTAAGACTCCTTGTTCTAAATACGTCGTCATTTTAAATAAGATGTGAAGCATAGGATGAAATAGGCATATGTGTCATGTAACTATGTATCCCTTGTGTTAAAAACGATGAGCAATATTATTATTGAAACTTATAATGTTATTGTTAAAAATATACACTATAATATCTAATTCTATTACTGGGCTTATGAAGTTTTACTTATCGTTTTGGGTCTCCTATTTGGGTTTATTGTTTTGGCCCAATAATGTTGGCCCAGTTATGGGTCTGCTTATTAAGTCATGGCTTATTAAAAGCCCATGAGATTTATGTATGGTTGTTATTATCTCGAGGTTGTTAAAGTCTTGTTTCAGGGTTAATTATCAGCCGTTGATCAAGAGAATTATGGACCGTTGGATGAGCATCTTCGTACGACTCTCTGGCTAGCTATATAAAGCACAGTTCTCTCGAGAGGATTATTATTCAGTCATATTTTTTCTTTATCTCTCTCAGTTTTGTTTAGGGTTTGTGAGTCTCTGTAAGTCTGTTGTTCATTCGTTTCATTAATTTGTATCTTCAAGTCTTGATCTGCTGACATAAATCATCAGCAGATCATCGACAAACTTTGTATTGTTTTGATCTCAGTGTTTTGCTGAGATTGTTTGGGTATCTGGTGGGTACTTTTTCAGGGTTGGGTTAATAAGAGTTTTGTCACCGTTTTGTCGCCTACATATGTTGTTATATAGTTGTTTGCTCTGAGGTTGTGTTGGCTCAGTTTTGTTCTTGGTTGTTTGTTGTTCAAACCCTAAATTTCTACATGGTATCAGAGCCTTAGGCTCTTGATTCTGTGGTTTTCTTTGAGTCTTCCGCTGTCTGCCTATATTCGTATTATACGTCTTAGTTGATCTAAGGTTTTGATCTTCTTGATAGATCTTGACCTAGATCTTGGTCTGTTGTTGGATTAATAGATCTGATCTTTCTAGATCTGGTCTATTACTATCTGGTTGTGTCTGTTTGTGTAGATCTGGGGTACAAGTCAACTATTGTTGGCATTATCTCTGGATTGTTGCTGGTTGATTGTGGACTGAGAGCTGTACGTGCTTGGAGTGGATTATAATTGCTTCAATTGCACCCATAACTCAACACCCTAAGTGAAGGTGTTGGTTGTGGGTTTGGCGAAACCCTAACTTGGGTTCCCCCTCTCTGTGAGATTGTTTCATTCTTTTTTATATTGTTGTTATGTCTAGGTCAACTGACCGGGTTAGGTGGACCAGTATTGTGCCAACTAATTGGTGTCTTGTCTGGTTATTTGTTTGTTCTTTTTTTCTTGTGTTTATCTGTTTCATTACTTGTCTTCTTATATATATATATATAGTTAATAAAGGTCTCCTGTGTTAAGATCCGGGTGGGCACCTATGAGTGATGAACCCACTATCTGACCCCTGACACAGCTTCGACCTCTTAGGGTTTTATTTTCCATTGTTGTTTGTTCTTGGTTAGCTCTCTGCTAATCTCTTTTGTGTTTTTTTTTTGTGTGTGCTCTTTGTATATCTGGTATTCATGGGTGAAGTTGTTAATCCAGCAGGAGGTGGGGGCTAGGGATGAGCATACGGTCCCGAAAACCAATCCCGAACCGAAAAAATACCGATCCCGTACCGAACCGATACCAAACCGAGGGTGTTCGGTATCGGTATCGGTACCCACATTTAGAGGTTTTCGATTTCGGTATTATCGGTATCGGTACGGGATCGGTATGGTATCGGTATTTTAAGGTAAAATACCGATACCACACCAGTACCGTACCGATACCGAACCGATACCGATACCGTACCGGTATAATCGGTATCGGTATTGGTTTTTTGAAATTTTCGGTATCGGTATTGTCGGGATCGGTATCGGTTCGGTACCGATACCGTCCCGAGCTCACCCCTAGTGGGGGCAACCTCAATCCTGGTGGAGGAGATGGTGCATTAGGAACCCTTGTTAGCAAGTTAGATATCAGTGATCCTTTGTATCTACATCCTAGTGACACTTCTAGTCTGTCTATAATTAGTATTAAACTAAAAGGTATAGAAAGCTATTCTGTGTGGTCTAAATCTATGAAACTAGCTTTGCAGGGTAAAAATAAGCTAGGGTTTATTGATGGAACTAATGTAAAACCTGTTGATAATAATGTTCTTGCCAGTCAATGGGATAGGTGTATCTCTGTGGTACTCTCCTAGTTGATTAATTCTGTTTGTGAAGAGTTGTACTTAGGGCAAGTGTTTTCTGAAAATGCTAGAGATGTGTGGCTTAATCTTAGAGAAACATATGATATGATTGATGGATGTGTTATGTTCAATTTACATCAGAAAATAAATGGTATAACTCAAAGTGGTAGTAGTGTTTCTAAGTATTATAATAAGTTGAATACTATGTGGAAACATTTTGATTCTATAGTTCAATTATCTGCTTGTACTTGTCAAGCCTCAAAAGAGTTCAATGACTTTAATAGTCTTATTAAACTCATGCAATTCTTGACGGGGCTTGATGAGGTGTATCAACCTGTTAGGACTACTTTGTTAACAAGTGACCCACTGCCCTCGGTTAAAGCTGCCTTTGCTATGGTCTCTAGAGAGGAATCTCATAGAGGTTCTAGTAGTGGGTCAAAAGCAACCAATGTCTCATTTGTTGCTAAAACTAATCAAGGTCCTGATAACAGGAGAGGGTCCACTAGTAATAGAGGACCTAATCCTAACTTGAAGTGCACACATTGTAATAGAATTGGGCATACTAAAGACAGATGTTTTGAAATTATTGGTTATCCAAATGGAGGTCAAAGAAGGACTAGTAATTGGTCTAACAATAACAATAATTCTAATAGAACTCAAAATAATTGGAGAAATAGTATGCCTAATAATAGTAACAATGTGTGTGCCAATGTGTCTTCTGGTTCACCTTTTACTTCTGAGCAGATCTCTAAGTTAATGAGCTTGATAAGTGAGAAGCCAAGTGGAGATCCTCAAAGTTCAAATGTAGGAGGTGAGTCAGTTATTATTAATGGTTTCCCAAGCATGTCTGTAATGACTAAAGTTGCTAAGTTAGTTCAGAATTACTCAAACTGTTCTAATTTTGTCAAGTTTGTTTTATTTCTTGGATGGATAATGGATTCTGGGGCTAATCAACATATGGTTGGAAGTGATGAACATATGTTTAACTGTGTTGATGTGTCTAAGTATAATATGGAAGTTAAACACCCTAATGGCACTAATGCTAAAGTTAATAAAATTGGTGATATTAAACTTGCTGAAGGTGTTGTGTTGCATGATGTGCTCTATATTCCTGACTATTGTATTAATTTGGTGTCTATTCACAAGTTGGCTAAAGATAATAAGTTAGATGTCTGGTTTAATGAACACCAATGTTATGTTCAGGATTCTAAGTCAAGGAAAGTCCTGGTGACTGGTAGACAACAAGATGGCTTGTATTTTGTTGGTAAAAATGTTAATGTTAGCAATATGTGTTTTAATAGTATCACTGAACATAGTCTTTGGCACAGTAGATTAGGACATCCTTCTAGTCAAGTTCTAGCTGTATTAAAAGATACTTTAGAAATTGGTGAATCTGATTCACAGCCTTGTGAGGTATGTCACAAGGCTAAACAAGTTAGAGTTCCCTTTCCTATTAGTGATCATAAGACAAAAAAATATAGGGGATCTTGTACATCTTGATGTATGGGGACCTTATAAGATCACTAGTAAAGAAGGGTTTAGATTTTTCTTGACTGTGGTAGATGACTATTCTAGGTCTGTCTGGGTTTACTTGTTAAAAACTAAAAGTGATGTGTTTGAAAACTTAGTCAACTTTTATGAGTTAATTAAGACTCAATTTTCTAAGAATGTTAAGATATTTAGGAGTGATAATGGAACAGAATTTGTTAACAAACAAATGAATAATTTTTGTAATAAAAGAGGTATTTTACATCAAACTTTTTGTGCCTATACTCCACAACAAAATGGTTTTGTGGAGAGAAAGCATAGGCATCTTTTGAATACAGCTAGGCCACTGCTGTTCCAAAGCAATGTTCCACTTAGGTTCTGGTCTGATTGTGTGCTTACTGCTGCTTATCTTATTAACAGGATACCTTCTTCTGTCTTAAATGGTAAGAGTCCCTATGAATTAGTACATGGGTTCCCCCCAGAGCTTAATCACTTAAAAAATTTTGGTTGTCTGTGTTTTAAAACTGTTTTAGATCATCCTGATAAACTTACTGTTAGAGCTAATAAAAGTGTTTTGATAGGCTATTCTTTTGTAAAAAAGGGTTATAAATTGTACTGTTTAGAAACAAAAAGGAAGAGTTTTCAAGGGGTGTTAAGTTCTATGAAAACATCTATCCTTTTAAAACTAAACATAAAGAAACTGTTTTTGAAAATATTAATCATCTAAACTTTTTTGACTGTTTTGAAAATGAAAACTCTCTAAGTGATAAGCAAAATTTTTCAAACCTTCCCAATGATGAAGGGGACCCTATTAGTACTCAAGATCACTCACCCAGGGAGCAACCAGTTGTCTCTCCCATGGCTGCTAGTGATGTAGGTCATGGTTTAGGTCATGATCATCAACCTAGTAGTACAGTAGGTAGAGAAACTGAAGGCTCATGGTTAGAGGGGTCAAATGATGAGACTAGGACTCCTGAGGGAAGTAGACCTGTTAGACAGTCTAGTAGAGAGTCTGTTTTACCTAGAAGGTTTGAAGATTATGTTATAGAAGGGAAAGTTAAGTATGGTGTAGAGAAGGTTGTTAATTACTCTAATTTGTCTGTTGAAAATTTGAGTTTTGTGTCTAATGTGAATAAGTCCCTTGAATCAACATCTTATTATCATGCTTCTAAAGACCCTAGATGGGTTGAAGCAATGAATAATGAGATGGAAGCCTTATACAGGAACAACACTTAGGTTGTTACTGATTTACCTCCTGGTAGAAAGGCTGTGACAACCTGCACCCTTCACTTTTCATAAATGTGCATAATTGGTTCCTCAACTATTTCAAAATTTTCATTTTTAACCCTCGTATTTTAATAGGACCAAAATTCACAATTTAATAAAACTTATAATTTTTATAAGTAAAAGTATGCACGTTTTATACTCACATCTACACCCGAGCACGTATGTTTCAGACCTTGATACTCAAAGCCCTTAATTTTCGGTCCTAAAACAACTTAGAAAAAGAAGGAAACAAGTCTATAACTTAAAATTGATTAAATTAGAAAAATTATTTTTTTAGCCCTCACGGTCCGCTAAAACAGTCAAACAGTCAAAGTTCCAGTCAAAGTCCTAATCAAAGTCTCAGTCAAAGTCCTAGTCAAATAGTCAATTCACCTTAAAACCTTACTTTATTGTGTTGACCAATTTTAAAGCTTAATTGAATCCAAAACTAGTATAAAAACCCACCTATGACCCATTACACTTTGCACCTCTAAATCAATTGTTTCAATTCGAACAAACTCTCCCTCATACCTTTCTTCTAGAGTATACTACTTCTACATTTGAAGCTTTGATTATAAGCTCTTGTAATTGGCGAATTGGAAGCTGGATATTTTTTCTTATTCGGTTTCTTTTCTTCTAAATTGGACTAGTTTCGTTGTTGAGTCTTTGGATTGCTCGCATTTTCACGCTCGCTTAGTCATCTATTTATTTGGCGAAAGTGAGTATTTCCTATCCCCCTTTTGTCTTTATTCACTTTTGGGGCGTTACATGTACACTTATACACAATACACATACAAGTTCACATTTTTACAATACAATTCTAGTACATTGTGCATTTGCTTACATACGTGCTTTATGCTTAGACATTACATGTAGAATACATTTGTACTTAGTGAAATCATTAACCATGTACAAGCCGACCTTAACATTGGATAGCGCTATTGGATTGACAACCCACCTAGGTGATTCTCCCCCTTTTTCATCGGAGAATCCATGGTCATTGTTAAGTTATTATCCATTTATTGGATAAGTACACCGCTGTTCATTCTAGTACATTTATACAGTCACAGGATTGATTTCGCTCATTTGTATGATACATAGTTTACATAAATGCACTGTAGCTTTGCACTTGAATTGTATAACATTTTTCCAACTTACTATATGTATTAAAACTAGGAATGCTCACCAACATTTCATATGTTGACGAAACTTATTTTGTACATGTTTCAGGTGCAGTTTGATCTTAGTTCCATAGCATTGGATTTTAGTGCTTGCTTTTAATAATTTATTTCAAATTTCATGTTTTGTTCAGACTTATGTATTTTTCCCATTTCATCCATGTAAGACAATTTAAATTATTCAATAATATATTTACATTTTAGTACCATGTGCTTTTGAACAATCGTTACTACGTGACACCTCGATGATTCCGCCATCGGTTGGGGTGTTACAGATTGGTATCAGAGCCATGGTTATAGGGAATTAGGTTATTAGAATGCCTTTTAGCCTAGTCTATAACTAAACTTACATTCATGAGTCCTCTCGTGTTTATTTCTCTTTATCCTATTATTTTCTTTCAAGATATTTTCGCTATGATTCTTTCTCGTTAGTCTTTCGGTGTTTTGTTTAGAAAAGAAGAACACACTCGTATTTCACAAACGAAACGATATCACCAAGTTAGGAGTGACATCCATACCTTGGTGATTAGTTTCACTCCTTTATATGTTATTTATCTTAGGAATATATCTTTGAGATAAGAGTGACATCCACACCTCAAAAAGTATTTCTTTCAAAAAGGAACTTAACCACTAAGCTGGGGGTGATATCCTTAACTTAGTGATTGGTTTCATTCCACAATTGTTTTCAATTTTGAAATACATCTTTGAGTTAGGAGTGAAATCCAAATCTCAAGGATCTATTTTTGCATCTCGCTTTTAATCACGCTAAAGTTTTGGAATTCACTAGTGATGGGGCATGTGCAATCTGGAAGGGTGAGCGTCTGTATCCTGAGTTTTCTGTCTAGGCCTGGTATTTCGTATAAATCCCAATCAAACGAGGGACCCGTATACCTACCTGGGAACTCTTGGGATGAGCATTCACTTATAGGCTAAAGTACGCCCCACAAGTCACTAGGAAATTTCAAATAATTGAGTTGGTCAAAGTTTCCTATGGAAACAATTCCAATGTTTTATATCATTGATATTTATGTTTGTTTATCATTTGAAGATTCCATTTAATCACTTGATGTTTCATATGCCATTATTCATTGATCATTCGCTTTTGAATCCCTTATCATCATTACTTAAACTTTTGTTCGATATATTACCGCATTAAAGCTTACACTATTTCACTTATGCTCATGATTTTTACACTATAAGGTATTACTCGTTTTGCGTTAAAACATTTTTACCCACGATTTAAGTTTTAAACTCTGTGTTTAACTTTGATCACATCCTGATTTTAGGAATGTTGCGTCATCATACAATTAAAAATGAACATGGTTTTTCCAAACTTATTATTTCAACCTGCTTTATACCTTCATGTTTACAAACTTGATCGAAGTCAAAGTATATCCTCATATACCTAATACTAATATTGCTGCACCCAGTCTCCTAAGCCATAGCCAACTACCATTAGTTAGAACTTCTTAGTAAGACTAAACTCATACATAAATGCCTACCTACACGATACGCACTAGTACACTACTCTCTAAAACGATTAATTTGACAACTTATTCTATAAGTCTTTTCATAAAGCCTATTCGCCAAATTAGAACACACTTTTCATACACCTTGTGCCTTGAAACAAATAGCCCGCTATGGGCCCAAAGAGATGCCTTAACGATCCTGCAAATAAATGATCTTTCAATGTATATATTTCGTAAAAGTTTAAAAATTTAAAAGGTTTCAAGTTTACCCAGTCTTAACGGGTAACACTTCGATTTTCTCAACATTTCATAAAAATTAAAAAATTTCGACTTTTCAACCCACAAGTTAAAGAAAATTTTATTTTCCAAAATTCGTCAAGGCATCTGGGATCGTTCACAAAGAAATGTTTAAATACAGAAAATTTTATTTTCCAAAATTCGTCAAGGCATCTGGGATCATTCACAACCTTCACATCATTTTAAATCTTGGTCTTTCGAAACACATTATATTTACACACACTTCATGAAATGGTTTCATCTTGCATTTTATAAACTTGCATTGCATATTTTACAAATCAAATGTAAATCTGCATGTTTTCATATAACGTATCCAATATATGTTTTCGGGAGGAATTTGCAACTAATAATATACCTTATAACACTTTTCAAACTCTACTTCTCGTAAACACATGAAAATGTGTACCTACGAAATCTTTTCAAGTGAACCTGTTTTGAACTTAAAACATTCTTCGGTTTCCAAAAAGTTATCCTCATACCAGTAGACTATACGTCTGTTCTACGCACTTTCATTTACAGTAAATTTCATTATTTTTTACACCATTCTATTTATAGTTACGTTCGTACATTATCTTATTATTTTTGTATTATTCTTTTGTTGGTAGTTATTTTCACGCGTTATTCGCAACTATTCTCGCACTAGTTATTAGTAGTTATTCTTACAACACTAGTTTTGAGCATTAATTTAACTCGTTTACTTTCATTTTGTGCAAATTGTGCGATTTACTCGATTTACGTTATGCTATTCTTTCAATCGAAATTTTATGATATACTTATATACTTACATGAACGCATATTTGGTATGCATATTTTTTTTGTTGTGAGCAAAACCCTGTTATACTTTACATTATTTTGTTCATCATCATGGCCAACGAACATACTAATTGATAGCTTGTATGAGATCTAAGCCAGTTCCCATGTACGACTCGGTTCAGAGTATTCCTCCAACCCGAGGGGAACGGTGTAATCCTCAGAGTTTATCAATATGGTTGTTTAGAGCCCAATGATGTGAATAGAAATTTAACAGTTAAGGGTGAACCCGAAAGGTGAAGCACCCCTAATCATGTCTTATACTTACACATTAATCTCATTACGGTTAAAGGGTGAACCTGAAAGGGGAAGAACCTCTAACCGCATCTTATACTTGAGCAGTATCTACTACTTAACACATTTTGGTTGCACGCATTGTTTCTTGTATTACTTATGTTAGTGATATGGAAAAGCATAGCACCCTAGTGTAAAGTAAACCGATGATTACGGTCCGGAACGCAATCATGGATTTACAGGTACATGGGGTGGTGTGTGATTCTACTTAGGCTATTGGTAGACAATCAGTACGAGTCCAAAGTATCAGTAGTGTGGTGGGTTAGCTGCGGTACACCCTATATATAAGCACGAGCGATACCGCGGGAGCGGACTAGGAGTCTGACCAAGAACCTACCCATTACTATCTCTTTATTAGATCGTTGACTAATAGCTAGCATTTTTGATAAGAATGTTCTTACATGAGCTTCAATTCGACTTCCTAGAGTCTTTCTCTAGACCATCCACATAGAAAACACAAACTTTGTATACTCTTACACTCTCTGTTAGTCGAAATCCTGTTGCACGTCCTTAATAAAGTTTGGTCAGAAACTTCTCTAAACTAAGGGAAGCTACTATAACACTGCCCTGCCCTAACCAGTTACATAGTTTTTCCAAACCTTGCTCATTGTAAACTCTTAATTCTCTAACCTTGGGTCAAACTTTAAGGATTTTTAAACTCTTATTTTGGGTATTAAACAACTAGTTCAAACTTTGTCAAATCATGGCTGATGCATTTCTTAAAATTTACTTGTCTTTTTACAAATGTCTTTTGTTTCATGGAAACCTTCACTTGAAAGTAATTTCGGGACGAAATTTTCTAAAGTAGGGGAGACTGTGACAACCTGCACCCTTCACTTTTCATAAATGTGCATAATTAGTTCCTCAACTATTTTAAAATTTTCATTTTTAACCCTCGTATTTTAATAGGACCAAAATTCACAATTTAATAAAACTTATAATTTTTATAAGTAAAAGTATGCACGTTTTATACTCACATCTACACCCGAGCACGTATGTTTCAGACCTTGATACTCAAAGCCCTTAATTTTCAGTCCTAAAACAACTTAGAAAGAGAAGGAAACAAGTCTATAACTTAAAATTGATTAAATTAGAAAAATTATTTTTTTAGCCCTCACGGTCCGCTAAAACAGTCAAACAGTCAAAGTTCCAGTCAAAGCCCTAGTCAAAGTCCTAGTCAAATAGTTAATTCATCTTAAAACCTTACTTTATTGTGTTGACCAATTTTAAAGCTTAATTGAATCCAAAACTAGTATAAAAACCCACCTATGACCCATTACACTTTGCACCTTGTTGGGTCTGCTGACCTGGAGAAGAACAGATGATTGAAAAGCCAAAATATGATAACAGTTGATTCCACAAATAAACAGTCTTTAAAACATATTCTTCCCAAAAGACTGCTGACCCTAACAACTGCTCCATCCAAACAACTGCTGTTACAACTGCTGATACAAAGGACTGCTAGAGAACAACTGCTGACCAAAGGTCTGATGAAGAAACAACTGCTGATCAAGTACTGAAGACTAAAGGTCTGTTGGAGTCAACAACACTTTGACTCCAACAGATGTTGCAAGACCATCAGAGTTTTCCCTTAACAGTAGTTTACCTTACAGTGTTTTGTAATGTAACAGTAGATTGTATAGGGCAGATGTTTTATGTTGTTATTCTGTTAGAGGTCACTATCTTAGGTGACGTCAGCACATGTCACCAGTGGTTTAGGTTTGTCTATAAATAGAACAGTGCTTGTATTGTTCTATTAGAACACACACAAACATTCTCTCAGACAAACAATCACTGTGTGATCAGGCTGAGGGGGAGTATTTGTACTGATTGTAATCTTTCAATAAATGAAAGCATTTGATCATTGATAACAATTATTCCCATTGTTTTGATTATAGTTTATTATTCCGCTGCACTTTCATATATACTTACATCATTCATTTCTCATCTTATTCTAAATACATCAAAACAATCAAACTCAGATCCTAACAATTGGTATCAGAGCTTGGTCAATTAAATTCGATCTAACAAATCAATTTAATATAAACAGATCAGCTCACAATTATTGATATCGTTTGTCTGTTGGATTGAAAAGAGAGTAATAGTTTAATTTCGATTCAACCGTTTTTAAACAGACCTTGTTTTTTGAAAAATCAGAGAATGGCTTCAATCAATCACGATCCACATAACACTGGCATGAACAACAAGCCACCGATGCTTGTCAGATCTGAATACAATATCTGGCAACGTCGGATGAGCCATGTTCTAGCTCAACAGAACACTATGTGTTGGAAGTCGGTTATCTTCGGACCACATGTTCCGATGGTGCCGAGTACTGAAGATCCCAAGGTTCAGGAGCCAAAGAAACTTGAAAACTACTCCGACCAGGATTTTCAGAAAATTGAGTTAGATGCTAAGGCCTTCAGTATTGTGGCCATGGCTCTACCAAATGATATATATGCTGGGCTGTTACACTGTAACAGTGCAAAGGGGTTGTGGGATGCACTGAAAGAACAATTTGGTGGGAATGAAGAGGTTATTGAAAACAATCGTGAAATACTTAACCAACAATATGAAACATTCAGTCATGTCAAGGGAGAGTCATTAACTCAACAATTTGAGAGGTTTAATTGTCTTATTAGTGAACTAAAACTGGTTGGTCTTACTTACCCCAATTCAACTTTGAACCATAGGTTTTTAAGATCATTACCAGACAAATGGGACACTATTGCTATTGTTATGAGAAACTGAATTGGATTTAAGGACCTATCACTGACCCAGCTTCATGGTAAGCTCTTGACCTATGAGAGAGAGCTTAACCAGAAAAAGAAGCTCCAGGACTCTGGAAAAGTGTCTGATGATTATGTATTTGGGAATACAGCACTTTTGGGTTATGATGAGGTGCCTGGAAATACTAAGGATCAGAGTTATGATCATTTCATTGACATAACTTCAGGTTTTAACTCAGGTTTTAACTCTGATTCTTATTCACCAAACTATGCTTTCATAGCAAGTGGTGGTGATATCCAGGCATCTGATAACATATCCTTTGAGTATGATGACCTGAAATACTTTGACCCTGATGATTTGGAGGAAATGGACATTATGCACCAATTGGCCCTTCTCAGTATAAGAACTAACAATTTTTACAAGAAAACTGGGAGAATGTTTACAGGGTTAACTGGCAGATCAAAGGTTGGGTTGGATAAATCAAAGATAAAGTGTTATAAATGTCATAGACTTGGTCATTTTGCTAGGGAATGTAGGAGTCAACATGGTACACCTATAATTACCTATCCAAATCAAAGACCTCAGACCAACACTTATCAAAATTCCTACCAGACCCCTGGACCAAATGTGCAAAACACTGCTCATTTTGCACAGTCCTCAAACACTGTTCCTGTCCAGTATGTCCAAACCACTGTTCCTCAGATCCACTATGTGCAAACACCTGTTACTCAAGCACCTGTGCAAACGACTGTTGCTTCATCCTCTGCTCCTGCAGAGACCAGTCAACAGAGCTTCTTTACACAAGGCTTTGTTGATTGGAGCAGTCTACCAGATGAGTTAACAGATGAAAATTTTGCATTAGTTGCCAAAGCTGAAAATGAACCAGAAAACTTTTGTTTCATGGCTATGGTAGAAGAGGTTGAATCTGAGGAGGTGGTGACTGAATCTAATGTTGTGACTGATGATGTTGTTGATGAAGTTGTTACAGGTGAAAAACCTGAAGAAGAGGTTGTAAATCTCTCAGATCCCTAGGGTGCATCTGATGATTGTGAGTGCAAGTGTGATTGTGCATTGATGGCTGCTGCTAAGGTATCTCCTCAAATTCTTAAGGATTTATGTTCTGACAGATGTGTGATAGCATTTGCTAACATCAAAGAGGTGAATGAAAACCTTAGAAAGAAAATTTTAGATGATGAAGTTAAATTTGAGAAACTTTCAAAAGAATTAAAAACAAGTTTAACTGAAAAAGAATCTGAAATAAGCAGCTTATAACATGAAGCAACCATAACCAAAGACCAGCTCCAAACTATGATAACAAAATATCAGAGTTGTAAAAGTGAGCTTGAGTCCACCCAAGTTGAATGTCAGAAATGGGTGGAATCATGTAGAGGATTTGAAATGCTACTCAACAAACAAACCAAAAGTCATGTGAAATTTGGTTTTGGTTTTGAAACCACTGCTCCAGCTTTTGAAAACACTGACAAAAGGGATCAAAAGTCTGTTGAGATAGTACCAACAAACTTGCAGGGTCAAGAGATTAAAATCACTGAACCAAACGGTAAGAAAATTGTTCTTGAAAAACCAGAAGGTTCCTCATCATTCACTGAACTTGAAAAGTATGAATTTAAACCTACTTGGTCTGATGAGTGTGGTACTCTTGAGAATTTTAAACCTGTCAATTTTAAAACACCTGAAGGAAAGACAGCTCCTCAGGCAAAAATCATTCCCTTGAAAAACCTTCCAGCAGATGCTCAAACATCTGCTGAAAAGAAGGCTGAAAAAGGGAAGAAGAAAGAAAAGACTGTCCACTTGTTCTGTGATTTCTGTGAAAAGAAGAATCATGTCACTAAAAACTGTTTTCTTCTAAAAGCATATGACATTAACAAAGGAACATGTGTATGTGATTCCAAAGCCACATGTTCAATATGTGGGAAAAAGAATCACAAAACCAAAGAGTGCTTGTATCTTAAAAATTTTGATGTGAAAATACAAGAGTACAAAGCTAAAACTCTTGCAAATCCTGGGGTAAGTACTTCAAAAGGAAAGCCCAAACAGACCTTCACTCCTGTCCAAACATCTGTTACTAAAAGTCTTGAAACATCTGCTCCTAGGGATGTCCAAGTAACAGATGCTCCACCCACAAGCAAGTACCCAAGAGGATATGGACAACCACCATGTCATAATCTGTCACATGTTTATGAGGAGCCAAAAAGACCCTCTAAACCAAGAGTGAACAGAAATCCCTATGGGTATTATCATCTGTCTGGAAGTGATCAAACAACTGTTGCCCCAAGTGTTGACATTCAAGCACTGGCAAATGGTCAGCAGCAGTTGTTGAACTTGATTCAAAAATTAGTTCAAACCACTGATCATCTTCCAAAGCTTGAGTCTGAAAAGTCTGAGGACCCATCCAAAGCCAACTTGGCTTTGGACACTCACCAAAACTAATCCATTACTGCTGTGCAGGGAGCTTCTGCTTGTTTAGATAGTCTTTGGTATGTAGATAGTGGAGGCTCCAGGCACATGACAGGATGTAGAGCCCTTCTTCTGGACTTCTTAGCTCATGGAGGGGGTGATATATCCTTTGGTAATGATTCAAAAGGTAAAGTGTTGGGGTCAGGGACTGTACAAGCTGGGAAACTCAAGTTTGAAAATGTCAATCTTATTGATAATCTCAAGTTTAATCTTCTGAGTGTTTCACAAATGAGTGACAAAGGTTATGGCTTATTCTTCACAAAGAAAACTTGCAAGATTATTGGGCCAAATGTGGTGAAAAAGATTGATACCATCATTGCTGAGAGCAAAGCACAACTTGTTGCTCATAGAAGTGGCAATGTGTATGTTGTTGATATGTTAAAGGACAATCCTATGGCAAATGTCTGTTTGTTTTCTGCTGCCTCCACAAAGGAGACAGAATTGTGGCATAGGAGACTGGGTCATACCAACCTTAACACTATCAACACATTCTCTAAACAAAGTCTTGTCAGAGGCTTACCATCAAAAGAATTCAAATGTGATGAGCATTGTGTTTCATGTTTAAAAGGGAAACAACATAAAAGCTCTTACAAATCCATTGATGAGTCCAAAACCAGTCAATGTCTACAATTGTTGCACATGGACTTGTTTGGCCCTGTTAAAATTGTTGGGTCAAATTAGAGAATGATGTTATCAATTACAAGCAAGTACTCAGCCAAGTGCTCACACAGTGGGCTGAGCACTTAGGCAAGTACTCAGCCAAGTGCTCACCTGAGCACTTAGTCAAATACTCAGCTAAGTGCTCACACCGTGGGCTGAGCACTTAGGCAAGTACTCAGCCAAGTGCTCACCTGAGCACTTAGTCAAGTACTCAGCTAAGTACTCACACATTTTAGGGTTTTCCAAGCAAGTGGCGGCTTGCTTGGAGGACAAGGCTCAGGATCTATAAATAGGACACTAGACACCATAGAAAGGGTGTGCATTTTGGAGCCACCACCCCGGGGGAGCTCACTCGGGGTGGGTGATTATCTTGTTTTTTGTTTATTACATTCAATGAAAGTTCTCTTTGTTCAATCCAAAATCTATCTATTTTTCTTATATTAGTTGTTTGTTCTTGGCTCAAATTCACCCGTCTCTATATTTATATCAATTCAAGGCTTAGACAAGATCTTTTGGGAATATCAATTGGTATCAGAGCCACGGTTGGCTCGTTTGAGGCTTGTTTTGATTGGATCTTCAACCGAAACCCGCCGGAGACGTAAAACAGTTGCTGAATATGGGGTTTAAATGAATTTTCAGTTCATGTGTGGATGAATTCTGCGCACTTATGCTTGAATGTTGAGTACTTGTTTCATATGTTGAGTACTTGTTTCATATTTTGAGTACTTGTTTCATATCTTGAGTACTTGTTTCATATCTTGAATGTTGAGTACTTGTTCGTGGATGAATTTTGAGCACTTATATGAAGAAATAAGATGGCGGCTGATGAAGCATTTGTGACTCCTAGGGTTAACAATGATTGGATAATGATTATTCTTTTTGGGAGTTGTGCATGATTGTCTTATTCTAGCAGAGCTGTACGGATGCTGCGTACTTGTGTGTGTCAAAGCTAGATCCCTTTGGTTGTCCACCTTCTCAAAAAGGTAAATCAAAGTCTGCCAACATACCAGGGTCTACTCAAACAGCACCACAACAGCAACAACAAACTCAAACTGCACCACAACAACAACAAACCAGCAAAGATAAAGCAGTAGACAACTCTGCAAATAAAGAAGCTGAAAAGGCTGCTGAAGACAAACAAAAGAGGGCTGACACTTTGGAAGCCAAAGCAGAGTTGTTGGTACAACTAAAAAGGGAACAACAACAGGAAGTTGAAGATGTGGGATCCTCAAAAAGGAAGAAAATGCCTGCTAAACATGTCAGACAACCACCATCTAAACTGAAAACCACTACTGCTAAAACCTCTGTTGATAAAGCCACTGCTGACAAAACCACTGCTGCCACCCAAACCACTGATAAAACCACAACACCTGAACCCACAACCACCTAACCCACATCTGAACCTACAATCACATCACCTCCCAAATCCCAAACATCTGCTGGTCCTACTAAGGTGCCAACAGATGTTGACACAACCACTGCTTCCACACCACCATCACCTAAAATCTTGTACAAAAGGAAGAGGAAATCAACCTTTGTTGTATAGGATGAAAACATACATACATCACCACACACCACCTCAACCACACAATCAACACCTATATCAGCCATTCCACTCTCATCATTTTCACCACACACATCACAACTTAGATCCCATAGACCACCACCAACCATTACACCATTGGCTGTTCAGTATCCCCTTGAACTTGATCTACTCAAGGGGGAAATGCAATCCTTCTATAATACTGAACAACCATCTGATAGATCCTTCCCTTCTCTTCCACATTTCCCTGTTCCCTTAAACATGGACACATATCTAAAATATAAGGCTGAACAGGCAAATGTTATCATGAAAGAGAAATGCAAAGGGAAGGATGACAGGACTGCTCAGGGCATCCATTCAGCAGAACTTAGCAAATTGAGAAGGATTGAAGATTTTGCTAAGACCCTGAGCAATTCCATGTCTGCAATGCCTCTCAGTAGTGACATGGAAAAGGAGGTTAGGGAATCCCTTCTAGAACAGATCTTGGCAACCATGCCTTACAAAGCAAACAAGAAACAGTTTGCAGGCTGGACCACTCATGCACTAAGGGAAGAACTCTTAAGAATAGAAGAGTTGGCCAAAAATCCCCAAGCTAAAGTCTCTGCCCCTGATTTTGGTAAAGGCAGAGATCCAGCCAGAGCCTTGAAGTTCAAGAGGATGAGACAAGAAATAGTGGCTGCTGATTATGGGGAAATGAGGTCTGTTGCAAGATGGTCTGAGCTAAGGTTGGTTGAAACATACAAGAGACTAGAAGAAAACAGGAAGAGAGATCCCAGCCTACCTAGAAAACCTGTCTACACTGAAGAACCACTGATGAAGAGACCTCAACAGGCTTTTACCCTTGACAGCTTACTGGACACTTCTGATCTATCAACTGCTGCAAGAAGACAGTTCAAGAAACAGAAAGAAATGTATGAAGAAGATCAGAAGAAGTTTGCTGATACTTTAATTAAAGAGGGCCTCTTCAATCAAGTGCACTTTTTCTCAGATACCACTACTGACAAGCTCAGAGAACTCATTGGGAGACCTCCATCACCAAACTCATCAAGAATAAAGGTGCATCTCAGCAAATCCACTGACTCAAAAATTCTAAAATGGAAAGTCAATAAAGACAACCATGAATTGACTCTGCTCAGGTCAGATGTAAAAGTTCAAAAGATAAGCATGGATGATGCATATAGCCTATGTGCAAATGATCTCCAAACACTGCTGAATCTTGAGCTTGAAAGAGATGTAGAAGACCTATTTGCCTTGGACTTTGAACTTCAATTCAAAGGACAAATCAGAGAAAGTCTGATGAGAAATAAAGATCAAGAATAAAGCTTAGTATTGGCATCATCTGTTCTAAGGGGAGATTGTTGGGTCTGCTGACCTGGAGAAGAACAGATGATTCAAAAGCCAAAATATGCTAACAGTTGATTCCACAAATAAACAGTCTTTACAACATATTCTTCCCAAAAGACTGCTGACCCTAACAACTGTTCCATCCAAACAACTGCTGATACAAAGGACTGCTAGAGAACAACTGCTGACCAAAGGTCTGATGAAGAAACAACTGCTGATCAAGTACTGAAGACTAAAGGTCTGTTGGAGTCAACAACACTTTGACTCCAACAGATGTTGCAAGACCATCAGAGTTTTCCCTTAACAGTAGTTTACCTTACAGTGTTTTGTAATGTAACAGTAGATTGTATAGGGCAGATCTTTTATGTTGTTATTCTGTTAGAGGTCACTATCTTAGGTGACGTCAGCACATGTCACCAGTGGTTTAGGTTTGTCTATAAATAGAACAGTGCTTGTACTGTTCTATTAGAACACACACAAACATTCTCTTAGACAAACAATCACTGTGTGATCAGGCTGAGGGGGAGTATTTGTACTGATTGTAATCTTTCAATAAATGAAAGCATTTGATCATTGATAACAATTATTCCCATTGTTTTGATTATAGTTTATTATTCCGCTGCACTTTCATATATACTTACATCATTCATTTCTCATCTTATTCTAAATACATCAAAACAATCAAACTCAGATCCTAACACACCTCTAAATCAATTGTTTCAATTCGAACAAACTCTCCCTCATACCTTTCTTCTAGAGTATATTGCTTCTACATTTGAAGCTTTGATTATAAGCTCTTGTAATTGGCGAATTGGAAGCTGGATATTTTTTCTTATTCGGTTTCTTTTCTTCTAAATTGGACTAGTTTCGTTGTTGAGTCTTTGGATTGCTCGCATTTTCACGCTCGCTTAGTCATCTATTTATTTGGCGAAAGTGAGTATTTCCTATCCCCCTTTTGTCTTTATTCACTTTTGGGGCGTTACATGTACACTTATAAACAATACACATACAAGTTCACATTTTTACAATACAATTCTAGTACATTGTGCATTTGCTTACATACGTGCTTTATGCTTAGACATTACATGTAGAATACATTTGTACTTAGTGAAATCATTAACCATGTACAAGCCGACCTTAACATTGGATAGCGCTATTGGATTGACAACCCACCTAGGTGATTCTCCCCCTTTTTCATCGGAGAATCCATGGTCATTGTTAAGTTATTATCCATTTATTGGATAAGTATACCGCTGTTCATTCTAGTACATTTATACAGTCACAGGATTGATTTCGCTCATTTGTATGATACATAGTTTACATAAATGCACTGTAGCTTTGCACTTGAATTGTATAACATTTTTCCAACTTACTATATGTAATAAAACTAGGAATGCTCACCAACATTTCATATGTTGACGAAACTTATTTTGTACATGTTTCAGGTGCAGTTTGATCTTAGTTCCATAGCATTGGATTTTAGTGCTTGCTTTTAATAATTTATTTCAAATTTCATGTGTTGTTCAGACTTATGTATTTTTCCCATTTCATCCATGTAAAACAATTTAAATTATTCAATAATATATTTACATTTTAGTACCATGTGCTTTTGAACAATCGTCACTACGTGACACCTCGATGATTCCGCCATCGGTTGGGGTGTTACAAAGGCCATTGGCTGTAAATGGGTTTATAAAGTGAAATATAAATCCAATGGGGAGATAGAGAGGTATATGGCTAGATTGGTTGCCAAGGGATATAATCAAAGAGAAGGAATTGACTTTGGAGAAACCTTTTCTCCTGTTGTTAAAATGGTAACTGTTAGAACTGTTATTAGCTTAGCTGTGCAAAATAATTGGACTTTGTTTCAACTGGACATTAATAATGCCTTTTTATATGGATCTATTACTGAGGACGTTTATATGCAATTACCAGAAGGATATTCTTCTGGTAATGAGTCAAAGGTGTGTAAGTTAGTTAAATCTTTGTATGGTTTAAAGCAGGCACCTAGAAGATGGAATGAAAAACTTGTAAATGTTTTGAAAAACATAGGGTTTGTTCAAAGTGTGTGTGACTATTCTATGTTTGTCAAATCTCATGGTGATTTGTTCATAGTTCTACTTGTCTATGTAGATGATATTGTTATAACTGGAAATAGTGAACATGAGATTAATAATGTCAAAACTATGTTAAAGGAAAGTTTCCAAATAAAAGATTTAGGGAAGTTGAAATACTTTCTTGGGATAGAGGTTTTGTATTCTGAAAAAGGAATATGTTTGAATCAAAGAAAGTATTGTTCAGATTTGTTAAGTGAGTTTGGATATCTTGGTTGTAAACCCATTAGTGTTCCTATAGAACAAAACTATGCTATAACTGTTAAAAATAATAAGAATGATAAACCAGTTGATGATATAACTGGTTATCAAAAGCTTATAGGTAAATTAATCTACCTTTCTCTAACTCGACCTGATATTAGTTATGCAGTGCAGTTTTTGAGTCAGTTTATGCATAAACCAACTCAAAACACACTACATATAGCCCTGAGATTGCTTAGATATCTTAAGCAATCTCCATGTAAAGGGTTGTTGTTTAAGAAAGGGAAAGATTTAGCTCTATCAGCATACTCTGATGTTGACTGGGCTAAGTGTTTAAACACGAGGAAGTCTGTGACTGGATTTTGTGTATTTATTGGTGATAATCTTGTTTCTTGGAAAAGCAAGAAGCAAAACACAGTTGCCCGATCATCAGCTGAGGCTGAATATAGGGCAATGTGTTCCACAGTTTGTGAAATGATTTGGATCTCTAATGTGCTTAAAGAATTAGGGATTTAAAGTGAATTGCCTTTAAAACTATTTTGTGATAGTAAGTCTGCAATTTCTATTGCAGAAAATCCTTCATTTCATGACCGAACAAAACATTTTGAACTTGATCTGCATTTCCTTAGGGAAAAGATAAGTTCAGGATTTGTACAGGCTGTTAAGGTGAGTTCAGATCAGCAAACTGCTGATATCTTCACTAAGGGCATGTATTCTTCTCATCATAAAAATCTTTGTTCTAAACTGGGATTATCTGATATGTTCAATAATTGAATTAAGGGGGGATGTTAAAAATATACACTATAATATCTAATTCAATTACTGGGCTTATGAAGTTTTACTTATCGTTTTGGGTCTCCTATTTGGGTTTATTGTTTTGGCCCAATAATGTTGGCCCAGTTATGGGTCTGCTTATTAAGTCATGGCTTATTAAAAGCCCATGAGAGTTATGTATGGTTGTTATTATCTCGAGGTTGTTAAAGTCTTGTTTCAGGGTTAATTATCAGCCGTTGATCAAGAGAATTATGGACCGTTGGATGAGCATCTTCGTACGACTCTCTGGCTAGCTATATAAAGCACAGTTCTCTCGATAGGATTATTATTCAGTCATATTTTTTCTTTATCTCTCTCAGTTTTGTTTAGGGTTTGTGAGTCTCTGTAAGTCTGTTGTTCATTCGTTTCATTAATTTGTATCTTCAAGTCTTGATCTGCTGACATAAATCAGCAGCAGATCATCGACGAACTTTGTATTGTTTTGATCTCAGTGTTTTGCTGAGATTGTTTGGGTATCTGGTGGGTACTTTTTCAGGGTTGGGTTAATAAGAGTTTTGTCACCGTTTTGTCGCCTACATCTGTTGTTCTATAGTTGTTTGTTCTGAGTTTGTGTTGGCTCAGTTTTGTTATTGGTTGTTTGTTATTCAAACCCTAAATTTCTACAGTTATCTTATATGTTAACCAGTAGATTGTTATAACTTGTAAATATATCGGACATGTGAGTTTATTTTTTAAAAGTACTCTTTAAATAACAGTAGCTAGTATTGTTGTGAAATGTGACAAAATTCTTTTATAAATAACAGTAGCTAGTATTGTCTCATGTTTCTTTGCAACTGTCATTCGGACCCAAGTAAGATTATGGTCTAATGGTCCCCTCTAGCAATCGTAGAAGAACTACTTGCCATCCTTAGCACCTCAAGAGTGTGCCAAACGGTCATTACACAAGAAGGCTTTGCATGTGGTTTCTCTATTCGTCGTTGGTTCCTTTGGCGAGCTTGATACAAAGTTCTAATAGCCAAACGGCTCTGACTACGAGGTATTTTTATTAAATTGAACATCGTGGTGTAACTTTTATTTTGTCAACTTTTCCTACATCTACTAGAGAATATAGTTTTTGCTATCGTATTTTCAGTTGTAAAACGGTGGCAATTGCTTTTTTGCCACCGTTTTGCAACCAAATAACTAGTTAGAAAAACCACACGTATTAATTGCCTTATTGCCACCTATTTGCTACCGTTTCATTTTTGCTCCCATTTTTCCAGCATTCTAAGGGCTGGCATAATAGGTTACACGAACCTGTTAAGACGCGAACATGTTAAGACACGAACCTGTTAAGACACGAACACGAAACCTGTAAACACGAACACGACACGAAATCTAATCGTGTCATTTTTTTCAAACACGAACTTGTGCATAACAGGTTAATACGATAAGACATGATAACGAACACCTAGTAAAACCGGTTAACACGATAAGACACAATAAGACACGATAAGACACAACAAGACATGATAAGAAACATGATAAGGCACGAACACGATAAGACACGAACACGAAACATGTAAACACGAACAAGACACGAAAATAATCAGGTCTTAACGTGTCGACATGTATAGACACGAAACCTGTTAAGACCAAACACGAAACCTGTTAAAATCGTGTAGGTTCATGTCAGGTTATCGTGTTCGTGTCTAAATTGCCAGCCCTAGTTTTGCTGCTATTTTTTGTCACCCTTTTGCTACCGCTTTTTATCACCATTTTGCTATCGCTTTGCTATTTTTTTTATGAAATTTCAAAATCATAACAAGAGGGGTGGATGGAATGATTTTGAGATAATGGAATTCCTTATGTAATGGGTGATTCCATTGCATTGACCAACCAAACATCCTATTTTTCATTCTCTCATAATGGTCCATTCCATTTCGTCTCTTATTCAATCGTACCAAACGCTACCTAATTTGTATATCAATATATAATTTCACAAATAGACAATGACGGAATTTGAACAGTTAAAATGGGGGGAGGCGAAAATATTACACATTAAAAAACCAAGTTTTTTCATTAAATAAAGATCATAAATCCCAAAATAGCTTTGATTGGCTGTTCTTTTGCCCACCTTTAGACCATGTGTAGTGGGGAGCTTTAAATTTAAGGGTCCCCTCAGTGATTGGGCCACGTGGCAGATGAGTCAGCATGTGGCTTTAATTTAAAATGGGGTGTAGTGGGGGCTTTAAATTTAAGGCCCCATCCAAGAATTGGTTGTTATTATTTTTTATTTTAATTAATCAAGTAAAAGTAATAAAAAACACAAATAATATTAAGAAAGTTACAAATAATATTAAAACCACACAAATAATATTAAAACATTAATTAAAACATTACATAATCCAAAATTAAAACATTTATTAAACCTAAATTATTTAAAAACACCTACGGAGAATAGTTATCCCAATCCTTCGGTGTATACTCCGGAGACGACACAGAACGATCGCTATCACGACTTTCCGACCTAGCATCTGAGCGGATGCAGCCATAGTCATGACTTGGAATATAGTATGGTTCATCATCCATACTCATATACTCCCACCAATATCTGCTCCGTACCCTTCTTAAATTGGCTCCGGAGCAGGAGGGTTTGGGGTGAGGTTGGGTTGGGTTGGGTCTCCACCAGTCGTAGCTGCCCCAAACCCATGACAGCCATGGTGTAGTCAAGAGCCCAGATATATTCCTCATCTGTAAGAGAAGCATCTGGATCGGTAGGAGTGTAACCTTGTAAAAGAGGAATGGTAGTTACTTGACGAGGAGTGTACACTGGTGGACTAGTAGGGGTGTACACTGGTTGACGAGGAGGTGTGTACACTATAGAAGGAGGAGATGACATTGATTGAGGAGGATGAGAGGACACTGGTTGACGACGTCTGCGATGAGAGTATCGTCGAAGATTGGAAGGTCCAGAAGGCTCGTATAGGATAACCACCACCCATATCTTTGAATGTTTGAGCTAATTGGTTTTGTGTGGTTTGTAGTTGTGTTTTTATTTGATAGTGGGTATAAAAATGTGGTTTGTAGTGTACCAGTGTGGTTTATATATATTTGAAATTGAAAAAAAAAGTAAAAAAAAAAATTGAAACGGTAAAAAGAAACATTGGGGGGGGGGGAGGGAAGAAAATTTTGACCATTCAAAAAATTTAAACGTTAGAGGTGACGTGGCGAAATTTGATTGCATGGTTCAAGTTTGTTCGAGCGTTAAAATTTTAAGGCCCCGGGTTCATTTTCCTTTATAGCGCCTGGGTGTTACGGTGTTCCCGGCTCTAGAAAGGTTTTAGCGCTGCTTATCACGCCCCACTACGGACACTCTTATGTAGAAAATTCCGTGGGCTTTGGGCATCTACCTTTACTTTATTTATTTATTTTAATAGTGTATTTTGATTGGCTATTGTTTTCCCCTTGCCCTCCATCACCACCCATTCTTTTTTTCCTATGTGAAGGCAAAGCTTCCTTTGCCTATGTGACACTCGCCCCCGACCACTCCTTGTAGTGTTACAATGTATAATGAAAGAAAGTGATATTGTGATGTGGCAATCGATTTATGACGTGACAGTGAAAAATAATAAAACCATTACACATGCTCTTATATATGACTTCTTATGTATTATGTAGTATAAGTAGGTTGTCCGCGCGATGTAGCGCATAATACAAAAACTTCTAAGGGTGTGAATAGTTCATTTCAGTTTGGTTATTAGCCTCAACCGAAACCGAAGTCATCGGTCAATCAATCTTATTAACAATCAATCTGTTAATTAGTTTGGTTTATTTGGTTAAATGACTTTCAGTTTTGTTTAGTTAACTTTGATTAATAACCAAACCCAAACTATAGCTATAAATTTTGCTTAGAAGTACATGAAATGAGATTACTAACGCATGAAATGAAGGTATAAAAGTTGAAATTATACTAATATATGAATGGTTTGGTTAGTTAAAGGTAGAGAGGGCACTCTGTTCTACACAACCATGTCATTTTAACACTAAAATACACTAACACCACAAAATCATTAGCATCACTTATTTCAACTACCGTAAAATGTTTGTCTTTTTTATATAAAAGTAAATGAAAAATCGGATTTTAATAACCTCAAGTATCACTTATTGGCATTGTGACGTGTAAAAAATATTATTTTTATAAAAATTTTAGTTAAAAAATTATAAAACCACAACCTCTCCTCTCTCTTTCTCCCTCTCAACACCAAGGTTTATAATTCTTTACACCTCACCATTCCACGTCATAAAATGGCCACATTAGCAAAAAGGTTAACCAAGTTAGTGTTTGGTTAGTTTGGAGGTTACACAAGAAAAGGGTTTTAAAGTACAGAGTGATGGCGGCCAATTTGTTAGTTGGGGGTGGCAACGGTTAGTAAGTGATAGTTGAGGTTATTAAAATCCATTTTCTCAAAATAAATTAAGCAACTAAAAGTAAATAAATGTTAGTTTAATTTTAAAAGAAAATTTCTTTTTGTTACCCACAAACGGACCCTTCAACGGACATATGACCATTTACTAATGATCAGATTTTGATTATTTCACGTTGCTTTGTAAACCCATCGACACTACCTGCATGCGTAACCTGAAGGGGTGGCGGTGGTGTAGCCGAATGGTGTTACAACTCGCAAGACTTACCTATGGGGTGTCCTCTCCACCTTAAGATTAAAAAAAACTAATAAACTGTTTTATTGGATTTTTTGTTAATTTAGTTTTTGATTTCGATTTGGTTTCGTCTTTTATGGTTTGGTTTCTGTTAACAGTTCACTTGTTAATCATGTAACACATCATCAATTTTTAAAAATTAAAAAATAGCAATATTTAAATATGGAACAGTTGACTTAAAATAAGAAGAAAAAAAATGTAACAACTATTTAAATATGGAAAAGTTGAGAAAAGTTGAAAGAATTTAAAGTTTTGAGTGCCTGTTTTATCCCTATATTAGGGCTGTACATTATGTATTAATAAAAAACAGTTTTAATTAAAAACCCTAATTTTTAAATCGTTTGGTTCAGGTTTTTAATTTTCGGACCTATTATGATACTTACTGTTTTATCTTGATTGGATTTTTTAAGCCTATTAAAATTATTAATACGATGATGTTTTTAAAAATTTGTTCATTTGTTCCTTATTATGGGTTCATATTTGAGTTCAAGTAATAAATCTGATAATTGTGTATGAACTGATCTTATTTTCCTGTTTGTGTTCATAACTATTCTTCCTTATTGTTGATGAAAATCAACATAACTAGGATTAAACTTTGTTTCTTAAAATTGTGGGACAAGAAAGTAATAAATGGTTATAACTTTCACAATGGATATAGTTATAAAATAAAGAAACCAAATATGTTACATATTCTCTTTGATGCAATGCACATGTAGTTATAATATCACCATCAACTTTTTAAATAAAACAAAATGTGCTTAGATTTAACTATATCACTTACTAATTTCAGCAAACAACAATACTCAACAACAATGATGAACTCATTAATGTTATGTTAAACTTCATCAGTTATCATATAATCATCCTCTTCGAACTTCGGTACACCAATGCAGTTGAATATATCCGATGTCACCTAAGCACACCCACCATTTTCCCACTTTGGTCCTCATGAGTTCTTTAACTCAACACTTAAGTCAATTACCTTAGGATAGTCCACCAAAGTATACAATCCCGTAATTAACATTGCATGTCGGGGATTTTTAGTAGGAACAATGTCACTCCCATGTTGCAGATACATGTCATGCGGGCAATTAAATGCACCGCAATGGTAAAGGTTAATCATGATAGTTTGGGAAGCTATTTCACTATTTGCCAAAGAACCTATTGGATGGCAAAATCGTACCAATGGGTAACGATGTCCATCTGGACCAAAGTTTTGTTGTAGCGTGCAAACAATGTCGTAATGTCCATCCACAAATTTGAATTTCTTGACTTTATATTTTGTACTATTACCTTGGTATCCAAAATTCTGAACCAGCTCATAGCAGGGTAGGCCATCATATTCTTCAAGCCCCCGGTTTCAATTATGTACGTCGTCTTTTCCATTTGAATGCCGGTTGTTTGTTTCATTACGCTAAATAAAGCATTTCGTGAAAACTGAAGGTCTTAAATGTCTGTTATCTGGCGACGAATGATGGTTAGCATGTGCGTTATACTTTTGGCGACACATGTTTCTAAGTTTTGTTTCCAAACATCATAGTATGAATGACTCATCGAATATAAAAAACCTTTTTAGTTTGGATAAAATCTGTCAAAAAGTAAAATAAATATTAGCTAGATAACTATACATATTAAAGAAATCAGCAACCCTAAAAGAAAAAATAAATTACATTGAGGACTCCAATAAGGCTCTAGACCAGGGTAAAGGGGTGGTTCCATGAAGCCATTAGCAGTAATCGGTCTTCTGAATGGAATAAAGCTATGATTGATTAGCTTGAATCCATGAAGAAAAATGGCATTTGGAATTTGGTTCCAAAAAGAAATTACTTTTGAAAAAGGTTTTTTTGATAAAAAGAAAAGATAAAATAATAGATTAGTAAACTTGCAAGCCTAAGGTACTTTCGGGATAAGTAGACTATTTATGTTAATATTAGTAGTAGTTTTAATTCTTCATGTGGAAACGAATTTTGAACGGTCCTTTCAGAGTTAGGAGATGGGAAAAAAATAAACAAGATATGACGTTTTGGCAACTAAATGGGTCACGTGCGGGTAAACTGCACGAGTCCCCATAAAGATGTCTTCGGACTGTTGGCCCGTAAGCCGGTCTTCTCCTAGTTGACAAGTGTCGTCAAGCCTAACATACACAAGTCATGTAACTTATTGGAAAACTTGAGTCCTGCTTTTTAGGCACTTCCCAAACCACCGCAAAACCACTCGTTTAAGCACTGGGTATTCTAATTTATTTTCCTATACTAAAGTAGATGCGAACTCCAACTATGATCTCTTCAACCTCACTTAACTTCCCATTTTTCGTACCGAAAGGTTTCACATACGATCATCGTCTTGTGATGAGAAACCCTCTAAAAAGTAAACGGCTTTATACTCATGGGAGTTAGATTAAATTATTCTTGTTATATTTTATTCTTATATAATAATTAGTGTTTGTAGACTTAATCGATTCCAAGCCACTTCCTGAACTTCGCTAACCGACCAAGAAAACTACTACTTAACTATTATTGATGACTTAAATATTTATTGTGTCCAGTAAATATAAGTCCAATTTAGTGATTATTTTTAAGGACATAACAATATCAACCATTAACCCCCAAGCCTTGTAAATGATATTCTAAGTAAAGGAGAAACGTAATCCTAAAGGTGTGTGGCCCAAAGACCACTGGTGCACCCGTAGAGAATTAACCTTTACCAATAAACTATTTACGAATCTGGTGCAGTACCAGATTGTCACCCAGATCTGGTCCACTTCAAAAGCCATTGCTAGGAATCTGGTTTGGAAATCAGAAACCCGAAGGATCTATTTTAACTACCAAAAACCTCACCATAGATCTAGCTTCGGACTACCAGACGCCGTACGAACCTTATGATAGTTTTAAATTAAGTTAAGTTTAGGTTGATGTTAATATTATTAAGTTAATCACTAGTTGAACTTGTCACAAAGAATAAATAAACAAGAATTAGTTAAGAAGATAAACACACCAAATAACTACAAATAAACTACTATTAATAATAAGAAGTCTAACAAATCTGGGAGTTTAGAAAATACTTGATGGATGCAACCATCTATGGATGACAACACTAGAACTTGGAAGCTTTCCACTCATAAACAAGCTTCTAACCGTCATGATCCAATGCGTGTATTGTGATTCTCGCGACCCTCGACTAATTATGCAAGTAAACTAAACCTACGGTGTCTTATTGTTTTGGAAACGTGATAGGAAAGTTCTTATCTTTGAGGGAAGCCTTATTGGTCAGCCATCAGGCCTCCCTAAAGGTCCAAACGTGGGTTAAAATGGCATAAGAAATGTGGAGGAGGAGGTTGTTATTTATAGGCAAAGAGACAAACATGTCCCTCTCTTGTGGTCCAAAACTATGCATGTGGGAGACAAGGTTGTTGTTGTATCTTGTACCCTTTGTCTCCTAGCCAGAATTTTGTCCTTTCTAAGAAGCTTTTCTCCCCCCCCCCCATTTGTTTCTTGCCTTTTTATGTGCAGGCCCAAGCATCAAGTTGTGTGGCTGTGTATAGTCGATCCAAGTTGTATTTTATTGTTTTTTAGAAAAAACGGCATTCAGGTGAGCGCCTTGAGCCACTTGGAGGTGTTACACACGTAGATCTGTGACGTTTTTAGAAAAAACGTAGTATTTTGGTTTTGGTTTTTTTTAATGAAATTTCAAGTAGAAATTAAAAAAAAAAAAAATAGAACACACACATAAATTTTTTTTGGACCAACGTATATAGAGATAAACAACCACATTCAAAGATACAACACACATACACATGGATTTACAAATTTAACAACAAAATATGTATGTGATTATAGTTTATTTTATCTACCTTTGAATCAAACAGAAGGCAGCTACCTAGCTAATTCAATTTCTTTTCTAACAAGTGTAAGGATGACCTAATTTTGGTGAAGGGTTTTATACACAAGTTCACACATCATAATGAGCTTGTGTAATTTTAAACCATGTACCCTCATAGTGGGCTTGTTTTCTTTTTCAAATGTTTCAATTTAGTACTTCCTCACTTATTGAAGCTAATCAATGAAGATAGTAAACATGATAATCAAATAATCCACAAATTATGCATTTTGTAATGGTAAACTAAGCTTTTTATGACCTAATAAGAAAAATGTAGGTTTTTTAATTCTATTTTAAATATGGTTCCAGTTGAGATGCAGTTTTTTGTTTTTGGTTTTTTAATAAAATTTCAAGATGAAATTAAAAATTAAAAAAAAATAAACGCATAAAAAAATAAGCTTGGACCAACACAAATGGAGACAAACAGCCACATTCAAATATATAACACACCCACATGGATTTACAAGTTTAACAACAACAAAATATGTATGTGATTATTGTTTATTTTATCTACCTATCTAATTCAATTTCTTTTGTAACAAGTGTGAGAATGACTTAATTTTGGTGGAGGTTTTATACACAAGCCCACATGTCATAATGGGCTTGTGTAATTTTTAAACATGTACCCTCATATTGGGTCTCTTTTATTTTTCAAAAGATTGAATTCAGTACTTCCCCACTTCTTTGAGCTAATCAATGAAGATAGTTAACACATAATCAAAACAGCCACAATTTATGAATTCTATAATGGTAAACCAAACTTTTTAAGACCTAATAAACAAAATACAATTTTTTTAATTTTGTTTTAAATACCATTACAGTTGAACTTCAAGTTGAAAATTTATTTTTTGTTTTGGTTTTTAAGGAAATTTCAAGTTAAATTAAAAAAAAAAAAAAGAACACACATACAAAAAAATTTGGACCAACGCATTTGGAGAGAAACAACCACATTCAAATATACAACTAGGGGTGTTCAAAAACGAATTATACGATTTTTGGATATCTGTAAACCGGATATTGAAAAATTTCAGATAGTGAATATTGACATACGAATCCGAATTCAAAATTTCTGATATCCGATTTTTTAATATCCGAAATTTTGGATTCAGATTCAGATAATCCAACGGATATCCGAATCTTAAAAAAATCCATTCCCTGCTTATATTAAAACCGAACCTGATTAATTCAAAGTTTTCAAACTACCAAAAACAATCAACACAATTCAAGTTTCCCCAACCATAAACAATTCAAAGGATTTGAGATGAAGGGAAAAGTGGTTGGTGGTCGTTGTGGGAGATGGAAGGGTGGCTACCGCTGATGATCGTGGTGGAGATTGAAGACGGAAGGATGTGGAATGGATTGTAGATGGAGGGGCTGATGAAGTGACTTGGAGAAGGAGAATGAATAGAGGTGTATATTTTATGTTAGGGTTAGGAATGTGTAGTATAATGTGTGTGTATGTCTATATATTAAGGTTACGAATTAGGATACCCGAAAATTTTCAAAATTTACATCCGAATTCGAAATTTTGGATATTTTGGGAATGGGTAATCGGATATTTCGGATTCAAAATCGGATTTTTTTTTAACACCCTTAGATACAACACACCCACATGGATTTACAAGTTTAACAACAACAAAATATGTATGTGATTATAGTTTATTTTATCTACCTTTGAATTGAAGAGAAGGCACCCACCAAGCTAATCCAGTTTCTTTTCTAACAAGTATAAAAATGACCTAATTTTAGTGGAGGGTTTTATACACAAGCCCACACATCATAATGGGCTTGTGTAATTTTAAAACATGTATAATGGGCATGTTTTATTTTTCAAAAGTTTAAATTCAGTACTTTTTAAGACCTAATAAACAAAATGTAGTGTTTTTTAATTTTGTTTTAAATACGATTCCATTTTAAATTCAATTTCAAATGTTTTTTTTTGTTTTAGTTTTTTATTGAAATTAAGAAGGAGGATGAGAAGAAGAAGGAGGATGAGGAGGAGAAGAAGACACACAAAATCTGGACCAACGCATATGGAGTCAAACAACCACGTTCAAATATACAATACAACCACATGGATTTACAAATTTAACAACAAAATATGTATGTGATAATAGACTATTTTATCTACCTTTGAATCGAAGAGAAGGCAGCGACCTAGCTAATTCCATTTTTTTCTAACAAGTGTGAGAATGACCTAATTTTGGTGGATGGTTTTTTACACACGCCCACATATTATAATGGGCTTGTGTAATTTTTAAACAATTTTTGTTGGAGGGTTTTTTACACAAGCCCACATATCATAATAGGCTTGTGTAATTTTTAAACATGTACCTTCATAGTGGCCCTGTTTTATTTTTCAAAAGTCTCAATCCAGTACTTCCTCACTTTTTGAAGCTAATCAATGAAGATGGTTAACACCATAATCAAAGCATCCACAAATTATGTATTATGTAATATTAAAGTAAGCTTTTTAATTTTATTATAAATACGATTCTAGTTGAAATTCAAATTGAAATATGTTTTTTCGGGTTTGGTTTTTTATTGAAATTTCAAGTTGAAATTTAATTAAAAAAAGAAGAAGAAGAACACACACAATCTATACCAACGCATATGGTGAAAAACAACCACATTCAAAGTTACAACACAACCATACAAATTTACAAGTTTAACAACAATGAATATGAATGTGATAATAGTTTATTTTATCTACTTTTGAATCGAAGAGAAGTCAGCCACCTAGCTAATTCAATTTCTTTTCTACAAGTGTGAGAATGGCCTAATTTTGGTGAAGGGTTTTATAGCCCACATCTCATAATGGGCTTGGGTAATTTTAAAACATGCAGCGACGTGGATTTACAAGTTTAACAACAAGAAAATATGTATGTGATTATAGTTCATTATATTTTATTCTATTAGTATAATACATCGATTTTTTCAACCGTAAAATGCATATCATGTTTTGTTAAACATAATTTTTTTATTAATTACATAACATTAAATATATCAACGGGACTGTAACCTAGTAATTTTTATAATTTGAAATTTTAATTAATTAAGTAACTTGAATTACAAATTTGTTTGTTGTGTAAATACAAATATAAGATCCCAAAAGAACCTTCTCTAAGATCAAATAGATAAATATTGTACACATTTCCCACAGAGCAAGATTACAAATTAGTGAAGGTCAACTCACCAATACTCAAGATATTTCAAATTAGCGGGGAGCAACATCCAAAAAAAGGTCACCCACGATATTCGAATTCAAATTATAAGAGGGTAAAGCCACACAACGAGCTATTACACACAACTCAACTCAATGTTTGAAAGCTATTGATTTGAGTAGTTGTATTTGACTAGGGATGACAATCAAACCCAAACCCAATGGGTAAATCTGTAACCCGATACATTTGGGACGGGTTTGGGGTCGGGTATATCAGGAATGGGTCCGGGTAAGGAATTAGTTTTTATTTTTGTCACGGGTTTGGGACGGGTTGGGATTTGATGATATACCTGTTTACCCGACCCGATTACCCAGTAAAGTATACCCTTTTACCCGATTAGACACCTGATATAATTTCGTATATATCTTTTTAAATATGTGTGCATAATATATCTAATTGTCCATCTTGATTGTCATCTTGTGCTAAAAACAACAAAAATTAGTGTATACTATCTGTTATCTATGTCTTTAAGTGTTTCATATGATTTAAGTATTTTATATTTATACACTGTAATAATTTACATATATATATATAGGGTTGGGTTAGAATAAAAACCCCACTGAGTTGTGAAAACTCTGAAAACCCAATACAAACCATTGATCTTCATTGATCAAAGGCTGAGATTAAAACAACATTTTAATATTAATATATCAAGTGTCCTTTTTGTTGTATAAGATAAAGAAGGGTAGGATAGTCAAAACACAAGATATAACCACCTTTCCCCATACGTGATACATGCAGACTTTCAGAAAATAAAAAACTATTCCTCTGCCAAACACAGACTTTACAAAAATCTCCTTCTCTCTCATTGAAGATTTTGTTCAAGTTCTTCTCTCTCATTAATTCTCTCTCATTAAAATTCTCTTGAAACAAAAATAATACTTCCTCTCATCAGCCTCATTCAACTTCCATAAAATATTTGTATGCAAGTGAGATATTAAGTACCCGTTATTTTTTAAATAGTTTTTTTGAACGATTGAAGGCTTCAACGTCTTATAATTGTGGATTAACAGAACTCGTAGTTTATTGTGTAACTAGGGTTTGGGATGAAGAAAAGGTTGAAGGCTTCAACATCATCTAGAGGCGGCGATCAAAAGGATAAAAGGTATCACAAGTGTTATATGCTAAAACCCCTAATTTTTTGAATCGTTTTTTTTTTTTTTGAAGAATTGCACAGATATGTAAATAACAAAATTAAAAACACCAGATCGTTGTAATTTTTTAGGGAATATGGTTTTGATGTAAGGTGGTTACAGTTTCTCTTTTTTTTTTTTTTTTTGAGGGTTATTGTTTTGATGTATGGTGTTACAATTTTTTTAAGGATGTTTGTCTAAACAAGTGACAAAAAATTGTAAAAATTTTTAGATAAAACATGGGGGTTTTTGTTATGATTAAAAATGTAAGCTACACGTTTAACAAAAGATATTGGAAGGTGATTACTGTGATTTTTTTTAGGGTTATTGTTTTGATGTAAGGTGTTAGAATTCTTTGAAGGGGGGTGTCAAACAATAAAAAATAATTGGAATTTTATTGGGTTAAAAAAAGGGGGGTTTTGGTATAAATGTTATAAAATTTTGATATAAACATGTAGTTAACCAAAGTTGTAGGCATAATGAATAGACGGCTAATCAAAACATTAACTGACTTTATTTATGTAGGGGTTGGGTTTTATTGTAACGTGGTTACATTTTTTATTCTTTCTCTAAAACATGTAACAATAGTAGGGGTGTATCAACGAAAAAAATGATGATACTGGTTAATTGTTTTGATATTAGTATAAAAATAATCGTGTTACAAACTTTAAAAAGTAAAAATGATATAAAAAAAAGCTTGTTGTCGGTATATTTTCTAAGAAGACTGATACACGTAATTGATAGTAAAACACTTTATGTTTTTTAGTAGAAATTCTAATAAGACTGATACACAAATTGATGAAAAAGTGTACTTGTTTTCCAAAAAATTACAGGAGTGTGAATGAATTTGGAAGAATGAGAAGAGGTATGCCTTTTTAACTATATTAAGAACATATAACATATTACGTGTGACAAAAAATACACAAAAATCATTTTGAAAAATTTAACGACAAAATGTAAAAAAAAATATGATTCAGTTCGAAAAAGCCCTCGGATAGCGAGAAATAAGTTAAAAACATTTGCAAACACACTGGAAACTGCCATAGTTGTTGAGGAACAGGAAGAAGGAACAACGGAAAAACAAGATTCGCGCAAAAGACGGAAGTTAATAGGTAAGATCATTTAAGATGTTCGAAACTCATTATCTCAAACGATAAAAAAAATCTTTATATAAAATTTAGCACTTATTATTATAAATGTATTACCCAGGCTATGAAGATGACACCTCAGATGAGGAAAAGTCGAAGACGGCCATCAATATCATCTCAGCAAAAAACTATAAGAATGAAGGTAAACCATTCTTTATATATATTAAGAATAAAAAAAATATTGACATTTAACTTTGAAAACAGGTTGTCAAGGAAGGTCCACAGATTGTAAGATAATAACAGGAAAAAGGGGGAAAGAAAAAAGGTATATAGTATTGTGTATCTATCTCAATGTGTAGCATTTCTTATAAAAAAGATCTTATGGTTTACAAAAGGTGGTATTGTTTTGTCTTTGAACACAGGTTGTGATGGAAGATCTTCTGATTGTAGGATAGTATCAGGAAAAAATATCAAGAAAAAAGGTATGTACAATATTTATTTATTTTTAGTAAGATATTAACATTCCTTTGAAAAAAAAGGAATATTGCATCTCACAATAAACAAATTATCTTTTATCTTTGCCCACAGCTTCTGAAGGGAAATCATCGGATTGTAATATAATATCGTCGTTAAAAGGGCGTAGAGGTTAGATATACTATATAACTAATTTCTGTTGATTTGACGCAAAAAAAAGGGTTTCCTTACTGTAAAGTCATTTATTCAAACAGGAAAACGTCGCAGTGTGGTGAACTTCGGATTAACAAGCTCAAAAAAGAAGAATGGTAAAGGTAATGTGTTAGTATTACAAATAATTTCAAGTATTATACATATAAAAGCAAGAAAAAAATAATGAAAAAAATACTTTGTTGTGACTGGTTAAACATCAACTTTCTTTTCCGTTTCGGTTCTAATTTCGGGTATAAAAAGTAGTTATACATATAAAACTCAGTTCTTTTATGCATCCACAGGAATGAAGAAGAAAAAACCGGATAATGAAGATATGGTGGACAACGATATAGGGGATAGGAAGTTTAGTGGGAAACGGAAAAGGAAAGAGGATGACAAACAAAGGAATGCAAAGTGTAACGAAGGTTCTGATGAAGACGGGAAGGTTGGCGATAAAAGAAGTGGCTGGTTTGGTATAAAGACGCGTTCATCACCGCTGCAGTTTTTTAAAGGGATTGCAGCGTTGCAGGATCAGCAAAAGGACGCTGTTAGGCGTATGGGTTTTGGGAAATTGCTGAAATTCAAGGTGGATGGCGTACCAGCGAGACTAGGCCATTATGTGGTAGATAGGTTTAAACCGAAAAAAATGCAAATCCGAGTGCCGAGCGGTAAAATAAAAATAGATAAGGAATCTATTCATAAGTTACTGGGGATACCACGCAAGGGTATAAAGTTACATAAATTGGATGAAATGGAACTAAGAGACCCTGAGGTAGAAGAATGGAAAAATAGATATCCGGGGCGTTTTGTTGCAACATCAGAGATTGTAAAAAACATACAAAGTGCGGAAGATGAGGACACTTTCGAGTTCAGGCTAGACTTCCTAATGTTGTTCCTTGCAGTTATGGTTGAATGCCATCAACAAGGAAGGTGTAAGCTGGGGATCTTAAAGAAGTTGAAGGCTGGTACAAGTTTCAAAGACATAGACTGGTGTGATTACATACTTCAATCAATGAAGAAATGTAAACGAAAGTGGAAGAGTTGTGACAAAAGCAAGATATTCGCTGGACCACTAACTATCTTAACGGTATGTGTTTCTATTGTGTCTATATAAAAAATTAAGCTGCATTTTTCTTGTAAAACTCTTTTAGATTGCTGAGAAAAAAATGGCAGCCAAAAAGTTCGATTTACGTATAAAATGAGTAATCATAGTGCAATATTCATGATGCATTGTAGTTGCTCTATGTTGAAAGTATTGAATGCAAAGGGATTCGGTTGGGTGACTCATTGTTACCGATAGAATATTGGAACAAGAATAACCTTAAAAGAAGAGAGATGCTGGAAATCAAAGGGACCGGGTTTGGCACAGGGAAGTTTGTAGATTTTGTACAAGCAGGGAAATCAGTTGGTGATGAGATTGATGATAATAATCCTCCGTTTGTGCTATCAGTAAGTAGACATTTAAACGACATTAGAAAAAATTTGAAAAAATGGGATGTTTTTTCAAAACAAATTACAAACACTCGTAAAACTTATGCAGGAAAAAGTAAGGGATATTGGAAGCATGATAGATGCGGTTTTAAAGAGTAGGGGGAAAATTGAAAAAAAGATCATGGAGGTGTATGATAAAGAACCAGAAAACGAAGATGTGTTGACGCTACTTGCACGGTTTGATTCGGTGTTTGAGTGTGGTTTCAAAAAAAGACAAAAGGAGAGCGTTGATGGAAGTAACGCAGCTGAGCAGATAAGGGATGTATTAAGCAGTCTAGCAAATGAGGAAAAGGCGAGTGACGTAGCGGCGGACAATAACAGATACACTGATGAAGATGAAGGTTAGAAAAAACAGTTTGTTGCGTTATATACTACATACATAAAATGTACATATGTTTTATTATTTAGTTCTTATTAAATGAAGATGGTTATGGATGTGGAGATGATGTCATGGACAATATAGAAGAAACATTTGTTGCTGGTAAAGATAATGTGACGGGAGATGTGGAAATCGGTAAGCTTGAATGTCGGAAAATTATATGCCATATACAAAAAAGTGTTTTAAAAATATTCAAGCTTTGATGTAAAAAAAGTAAAAATAAACATGACAAGCAGGACGTAGTGAGGTGGGTGGGTGCATCCTTAAAAATGTCGGAAGCTCAATGGATAAAGGTGGATCATCAACACGCAATGTTGATAAGGTGGTGGAGGATGGTGATGTTAACCAAGGTTTTGAAATTGATGTTAGAGGAACTATTGCAAATCAGGAAGGTACTAATCTTTGTATTAAAAATCGTAGAAAAAATGGACTTTGTTTTAAAAAGATACCTGATGGTTTTTATGTGTAAATAGGGGATCTCGGAAATGTGGAAAAGGAAACTACAAACAGCATAATTAACAATATGGCGAAAATCAGAGAAGGTAACTATGTTGTTTTTTCAAGTATGTTAAAAAACTGTTTTTAATATTCATGCTTTCATGTATAAATAATTGAAAAAATGACAAAACAGGACGTAGCGAAATGGGGGGGGGGGGTTGCGTCTCTAAGAATGTGGGAAAAACAAGGGTTGAAGGTGGATCATCAACAAGCAAGGGTGCTAAGGTGGTGGAGGATGATAATGTTAACCAAGGATCTGAAAATGGTGTTACAGGAACGATTACAAGTCAGGAAGGTACATATGTTTGTATTAAAATTCATAAAAAAAAGAATATTTGTTTTGAACAAGATAACTGATGGTTATTATGTTTACTAGGGGGTTTGGGAATTGCGGAAAAGGGGACTACATACATCAGACTAAACAAGAACACAGAAATCAGAGAAGGTAACTATGTTGTTTTCCAAGTTTGTTATGAACAAAAATAACCGATAGTTATTGTTTTTTGTAGGTGGGCTTGACCCGGTGGCAAGAGGAACTACTATTGTTGACGACACTCCAAGCTTTAGCCTGGGACTAAGCCAAATAGGAGTCCAGAAAGAAGTCGTCAAAATAGGTAAGTACTACATATGTAAAAAAAAATGAGTAATTATCTGGGGCTATTTTACATAAAAGGCATATTTTCATTTTAATTAAAAATATAAAAAAAACAGTCCCAAAAGTTTAGATTATGTGGTATGTTGTGTTGAATCAATGGAAAATAGGAAAAACTACAATTGACGACGGTCCGAGCTTTAGCCTTGGTTTAAGCCAGTTGGGAGAGAAGCAACAGATTGATAAACCGGGTTAGTAATTAACTATGTAGTAGTATAAAATGTGTGTACGTGAATTATAACTATGAAAAGATTATGCGTTGAATGCAGCTAAAAGGTATGATAATGAAAACAAAAACTATCGTGGTGGGTTTATACCGGGATATATGTTCGAAAAAGAAGGGAAGGAAAAAACTAGTGACGAATGTGGCTCGGGTGGCAATGTGAAACAAACAAAAGGTACATTGTGAAAAAAAAAATTGGCAATAAATGATACTACTTGTATATATAAAAATACACATGGGATATGAAGTCTTGATTGTTAGCACTTATTTGATAGGGAACAAGGAGAAAGACAAAACAAAAATTTGTGACGCAGCAGTGGTTGGATCCGTAACAGAAGTCGTTGGCCCTGGATTTGGTGTTGGGTTGACGGCGGGTGAGATGTCCGTGAATGAACAGGAAAAAGGTAAATATAAAAAAAGTGTTTAAAAGTAACATGTTTATTTAATATGTGTTGTTTCAAAAACTTTACATTAATACAGCTGTTGAGATTGAATGTACGCGGGACAAGAATAACTTGGAATCAATTGACAAACAACGAGAAAGTTGTATAGCAAAACTGGAAAAAGCTAGAAGGAACCCATTCAAAGAAGAAGGTGCTAGCAGGAAACAAACTCCCGGTGTGGACATAGCATCTGAAGTTACAAAGGATGAAAAAAATGTTTGGAATTTAATATTCAATAATGAACGAGTGGATTCTAAAAATGTCGCCAACATAAAGGCAACACTCAAAGGAAAAATGTAAGCTTGTAAAAAACAAAACAATCTATTTTTCTATTTTCATGATCTAAAAAATCATATAGTAATAATTGTTTTTGTTTAAAAATGCAGGTCAAGCAACCTCTCCGACAACGATGAAAGACAAGAAACCAATCCAGACCTGTAAGTTTATATGAAAAACAATATGTATAAATTATTAGTTAGTGTTACACAATAAATTTTAAGCATTTTTTGCGCGTGTGTAGTGAGGTACTGTTTAGGAGCGCGTACGATGTTGAAGGAAACAGGGGATGGTTTAAAAGCTTAGCGGCAAAAACAAAGGTTATAGATGAAGTCATTAACTGTTGGGTGGAAGTTTTGAACTTTGAAGAAAAATATAAATCACCAGGTTCAAACCGTAGGCTATTTGTTGGGACTAAGGCTATTGTAAGTTTTATGAAAAGTGTAACGATTGTTTTTTTAAGTTGTTTTGTCCTCACAAATGAGTTAAAATTAATAGTTTATTCTTATCCGTAGATTGACTGGATGCTAAATGATGAAGATACAACTGAGAAACAAAGAATGGATAAGTTCAGCAAAAACATGAAGGCAGCGGTGTACGATAATGAAGAACTGGTGGACCTGAAATGTTTTGACTTGGTTCTCTTTCCAATAGTGGAATTTGAGCATTACTACTTGATCGGGTTCGACTTGAAGAATGCAAGTATTCGAGTGATTGATAATTGGGGTGACTTGTACCCCTTGGTTCGGTTGCATGACAGCAATGAATACTTCTCGAAAGACTCGGCGTTTAAAGTGGTAAGTAAAAAAATATAATTATTTGAAAAAAAAAATAACACATACATGTTACACCAAAAAAATGCAGTTAACCATAAGTGTTTTTTATGCGTTACAGAAACATTTGTTTGTTAACTACATGTGTCAAGTGAAACATCCGAAGTGTCGTGAAATCAGTGTGGCGCCAATCACTAAAGAGACCATCCCTTGGTCGACAAAAAACAATTTGCACGATTGTGGCGTATTTTTAATGCGCCATATGGAAAAATATATGGGCGTCGGCGAACCATTTGACTGCGGGTTTAGTAGGCATGGCCAGAGAAAGTTAGCGGAACTGAGGAGGCTGAGGACAAAGTATGCTGCAAAAATTCTGCTTTCGGATGTAAACGTCTTAAAGAAGGAAATTGTCGTTAAGGCACAAGGGGTAGATTTGTGATATGTTTTGCGTGGGTTGTTAACAAAACTTGAGTTAAGGGTCTGTGGTGTTTAAAAGTATTGTATCTAATGAACTTTTGTTGTGCTGCTGATGCTGATGTAACACTGTTACATGCATCAGAGTATTTTGAAAAGGCATAAAAATGGGCGTTGCTCGTAATGCCTTTTGGTATGTAATGTTTATGTTAACTTGTGTTAGGAGATTGTAATGCATCTATGGTGCTAACAAAAAATTATATGGTGTATTTTCAGTATTTAAATGTTAAAAGGGTGTATTTTGAAAGCGTAAAATGGGGTTGGCCCAAATATGCCTAACGAGAAAAAGTTGTAACAAGTTGTACAAATGTATGGTGATCCTACCTCTAAAAACATATTGACTGTTGAATTGTTTTAGACAATTTTCATTATATTTTTTTCAAAAAACGAAAAATAAAAAGTACGAGACTGACACTATGTTTTCTAATTTTTAATTTTTTTATTTTAACAATCAAAAAGTAAAAAAAAAAAAAAAAGACAAAAATGGCACTATTCTAGTATTTAAGAAATACATAACAAGGGATCCCATCATCAACACACATGTGAGTTTGAAAAACTTCTCAAAAAATGGAGTCCACACCAAACACACCTCCAGTAGATGTTTTCAACAACAGATACTTACTACCCGTTGACTATTACCTTAACCCTCCAAATCACCCTCATGTCCAAGCTGGTGGAAATGCTGTTCCTGACGAAGATGAGATCAACCTCCCACAACATTTCGGACCACATCCTTTGGTAGTAAACACTAATCCGGAACAAAATGTATATGTAGATGCAAATGACGGGGATATGTTGTCACTGTTCAAGGTTCTACACCCTGAGGTTAACAATTACCAGAAGGAAAAACTGGGGGACAGTCACGTGGGAGCCGAGGATGATAACATACCCAACAGGTTGGGAGACATTCAAACCCAAAGGTTGGGAGATGAAGATAATGATATTGATGACTTATTTTTAAATATGGCCTATGATCTCCTGTACCCGGAAGATAACAATGAAACGGGTCAAAGAGTTGTGACTGAAGAGTGCTACGAACCATGCGAGTATGATTACACACAGCCGGCTCATTACACACCAAGCTGGGCAGAAGGTTACGAAACAGACCCGGGGGCAGAGTATGCGGATTGGTCTTACGGAGCGGCTACACAAGAGATGGAGTGGGAGTGGGAAAGGCATGATCCATGGGAAGATGAACGCGGGACGGATTCTGATTGTTCCTTTGATTCAATTTTCAGTTACTAGACGTTAATTTTTAGTGTAACTTATGTCTCCTTATGATTATCTAGGTATGGGTATTTTATTATGTGCGCCTAACGTTAATTAAGATAGTTTGTATTATTTGCAGTTGCCTACTTAGTATCTAGTAAAAATGTTATTTTAACTTATTGTGTAATGGTTATTGTTGGAACCTTGTTTATTTTTTAGGTCTTAGATATGTTAAGACACTTGACCAATTGATCCATATGTCCTAAAAAAATTGTTAACAGTATTTGAAGAGTTATGAAAATTTTGACCATAAATGTTGAGATGTCATGTCAAATATATGTAAAAAAGTTTTTTTTAGGAGAAAAAAAAGTGCATCATCAAACATAATGTTAGACATTAATACATAAGAACAAATTGTAAAAAATGGTTATTATTTACAAAGTACATGACCTACAAAAAAAAACATTAACAAAAAGTTGGAAGAAAGATATCAAAACTACTAAAAGTTGTTAACAGTACGTAACTTAGATATCAAAAGAAACAACTTTTACAAATAGCTTGTTTTATAACTCACATATACAATAAAAAATTGTAAAAAAGTTGAGATGTCATGTCAAATGGTGTAAGGAAAAGAAAATGGACTGTTTAGGCCATAGGGTGCTAGAGCCTAGGGTGCTAATATGTACAAAAAAATTTGTAAAAATAGTTATTATACAAAAAAGAAATAAAAAAGTACTAAAAGTGCCTAATACCTTCCAACCTACCCTCTCACCCCATCAAAGCCTTATGTAAAAAAATTAAAATTATATTGTATGTTAACACTTCTAGACAATTATAAAAATTCATTTGGGAAAAACCTGGAATCAATCTTTCTTAACAAAATGCGAAGAATGAGCAAGGATGGTACAGAAAAAAGACAAACCAAAAATAAAGAAAAATGAAAAATTGTAAGTGTGTAATTTAAAAATACTGATACGTAAATATGTTACGTATGAATCAACACTGGAAAAAAAATGTGACAACAAAAGTTAAAAAATATTTGTGCCTAAAAATAAGAAAAAGATAACAAATTTACTTTTGGGTAGATGAGAGGTAGAGGTGAAACATAAAAAGACAAAAAAAAAAAAAACAAAACAAAAAGGAAATAATGTGTGTAATTTAAAGATGTTGTTACACAAATATGTTACGTATGAATCAACCCTGGAAAAAATTGTAGCAATAAATGTTTCAAAAAAATGTTAGTGTTGATATTAATAGGACAACTATTTTACTTTTTGGTAGGTGGGAGGTAGTAGTAATTTTGATAACAAGACTGAAATGTTACTGTTACGGAGATATGTTACGTATGCATATCAAAATAAAAAATGAAATCCCGTAGTGTATAGTGATTCTTTTTTAGCACTCTAAAAAATGTAACACCACTGTGTAAACGCTATTTTATGCTCTTTTGCAGAAAGTACATGCCCCCCTATTTAATGACGGTCACCATAATTGTCAAAACATTGGGCAAATGAGACGTGTGTAAATTATAATACAAAAAAACTTTATGTAACATCAACCTATCACGATTGATGTGAAAAAAAAGGCTTTAATATAATATTTGAATGTGAAAGCCATGTAAAGGATAAAAAAGAAAACTAATTAAATAGATTATCATTGGTTTGGCTTTTTGGTCTTATGTAAAACTTTTTATATTATATTGTACGTTAACACTTTTAGACAATTATAAAAATTGGTTTGGGAAAAATCCAGAATCAATCTTTCTTAACAAATGCGATGAATGAGCCAGGATGGAACAGAAAAAGGAAAAAAAACAAAAATGGAAAATTGTAAGTGTGTAATTTAAAAAAAACAATACGTAAATATGTTACGTATGAATCAAAAAGTTAAAACAATTTTTTTGTCCCCGAAGTTAAGAAAAAAGACTATTATTTTACTTTTTGGTAGATGAGAGTAAAAAAAAACAAAAAAAAAGGAAAAAATGTAAGTGTGTAATTTAAAGATGTTATTACACAAATATGTTACGTATAAATCAACACTAGAAAAAAATGTAACAACAAAAAAAATGTTTCAAAAAATGTTACTGTTGACATTAAGAGAAGGACAACTATTTTACTTTTTGATAGGTGAGAGGTAGTAGTAATTTTGATAACAAGACTGAAGCAAAAAAACTGTATGTATATCAAATATAAAAATGAAATCCCATCTAAGCATATTTATTTACTTTACCTACCTAAAAAGTTTGATATAAATGATGCCAACCAAAGTCTAAGGGCCCCAACTCTTATTTAAGTGAAGAGATTTATTATACTGATAACTCATAAGTATCAAAAAATCTACAAATTCTAGTATAGAGACAAAAAACCCAAACCAAAAAAAAAAATGTCAACTTGGCAACAATATGGAAAGCATAAGGTAAATCAAGGAAACGTGGAAGAAAAATCAAAACAGGTGAAATACGTGAAGGTTGGGAAAAGGCTAAGGAAATTAGCAACAACATCTACAAGTACCTCAACAAATGCTTCTACATCATCTATGCGGATGTCCGCTTCTAAAGATGTATATACCAACATGAAGGTTAATGTGTGTTACCATATTAAAAAATAAAGACAACTATTCCTATTGATGAATATAAAATTTTTTCTGTTAATTTAAGGTTGTCAAAAAAGAGGAACACGGCTTAAAAATTCCAAAAAGGGAAGAACGAAATTTTCCAAAAATCTTTGAAACTAAAAATGATGTATTTGGTGGAGAGCGGAAAATGCACATCCCTCCTGGTGGAAAATTTGAATCCGATGATGAATCGTTTAAAGCTAATCATCACGGTTCGTTTTTTTCAACTTACGGGAGAACATTTAACGGTGGTCCAAGTAACATACGCGTTGCAAGAATTCCAAAAAGGGAAGAAGGAAATGGTCCTATGGCCTTTGAAACACATGATACGGTAGCCGATGAATTTGAAGACGATGATGAATGGTATAAAACTATTGATTGGGATTATTATTTCGCAATTCATCCAAAAAACATACACGTTCCAAAGATTTATCAACAACCAGGAAGTGGTGAAACCAAAAAAACCCCACCTATTATTCAACCTTATGATGGGTTTGATTGGTTTTCGGATGATGAATGGTTTAATGAGGTTGATTGGGATTTGTATTCTCCAACCCGTGGACCTAACTGAATTCTAAGAAATGTGTTACAAAATTCGTATTCTGAACCTATTTGTATTTTCTAGTGTTCGTATTTTCCAATATGAATTGTTGTTTATTAAGTTTAGAGTAATTATAACAAGTATTGTTATCAAAAAAATTGTTTTTTATGGGTTTATATCAACTAACCTTATTTTTTGTTTATTAGCATTTCCTATTACGTGTGTGTATGAGTATTTATTTGTTATGTTTGTTCAAAATAACAACAAAAAAAAGCTCTACAAAAATAGTTGAATTAAAAGGAAAAAACAGAAATTTAAAAAGAAAAAAATGTTCTCTATTAAAAACAAATTGGACTTAAAGTATTTGATAGTGTGATGTAGACACTTTTGATTTTGACTACACACTTACAAACTAGTACAAAATCAAACATACTTTGAAATTATATATACTACTTTTTCTTTGCAAAAAAAAAGAATCACGTGCATGTGTACCACAATAAAAGTTTACCGATCACCTAACTAGTCCTAGTATACTCACTAGCTTCCAAAACACAAGATATAATATAAATAAACGGGATTGTGTCCAAGGCATTGTTTATCATATGCCCCTCTCGAGAAAAACACTTTCAAATTTTTCTTTTATTTCCTTACCTTCTTCACACAAAAAGTGGTATTGTGTTAACTGCATGGAGTTGTGTAATTGTAGAAGAGAAGCGATTGTCAAGACCTCTTGGACAAACGACAACCCGGGTCGACGATTCTATACTTGTCCGTTGCAGGTATAAATGGAACAAAAAATGTTTATTTTTTTTAAAATTTATAGTTTAATAAGTACAAAATGTTATCGGCTAAATATTGAAACTAAAGTTGTATAATTTGAATCAGAACGACTGTCAGTACTTCAAGTGGTTTGATCCGCCAATGTGTGAACGCTCGACAAAGATAATACCCGGTTTACTAAGGTCAAAAAATAGGCTGGAAGCAGTAGTTGGTTACCTCAATACCAAGCTAACAAGGAAGAATTACATAATATGGTGTCTTGTTATATCATTAGTATTTTCGAAGGTCATCTGGGGGGCGGCTGGATATGAAGGAAAATGAAGATATTTATTATTTGTATGATTTTATAAGGTGGTTTTATATGTTGTGTGTAAACCGAATGGTGTAGAATGTAGCGGACATCTATCCAACTTTATGTTTCCAAAAACAAAGTATGAGATTTAAATGTTTTTTTTTTTCAAAAATTTATCAAGTTGACAACCATGATTTTGATACCTAAAAAGAATTTCATGAGCAAAAAGAAGATAAAAAACAAAAAAATAACAACAACGAAAAAACATAATACGAAAATGACGTTTTACCATTACATAAACCAGGTAACCACTACATAAAAGATAACCACTACATAAAAACAACATAAACTATGCTGAGCCCAAAAAGGAAGCACAATCCACCATGAAGTTCAAGATGTTACAGAAGTAACAATCTGGAGTAGCAAAATGTTACAGTAGTAACAGACTGAGTAGACTTAATAGTGATACACCTAAAGACAAAAGAACTTCAAAAAAAATAAGTGGCTTAGTGATAGTCAACATAAAAACATACCTAAGTAGCTGAAGAGGGGGTCTGGCTTTGGGAGCTGCCACAGCCAGAATCATTCTCCACAACCTTTGACATCTTCTTACAGTTACGGGAATCATGATTTATAACATATTTCATGCAAGTGTGGCAGAGTCTAGGAGCTTTCGGGGGCTTCGCAGCCTTCGCTTCAGCAACAACAGACTTCAAACGTCGATTCCTTCCACAACCCTTGGTACGAACAACTTCAGGATTGTTACATTCAATCTCCACATCGAACGGTTGGCCCACCAACTCCTCAACAACAGCCTCATTTGATTCAACAGTAGGAGCTTCAATAGACCTGTGATCAACAAGATTAATCTTGATATCTTTTAAGCGGTCAACCAAGTTAGAGAGAAGATCCGTGTCAGTACGGACGACATCAACACATTCTGTAACCAAATCTAAAATCTGATTACGCATAACAGCTAGAGGGGTGTTATCAACGCCATAACGATTTTCAATGGAAAAAATCCTCTTCGGCAATGCATCACGTAACCACCTTGCAGAAATATACATGGCAGGAATCTTTTGAACATTCTTTACCCGATAAACACAAAACACGTGACGACAAAGATAACCAATTCGGATGAAACCCCTACACGAACATTCAGCCGATGAATCAAATGGGTTGAACTTTACCTGGTAGGAAAAAAAGAATAATTAAAAACTTGTACCAGATATTATCAAAGCCAACACATTTAATTGGATGTTCTAATGAATCTAAAAAAATTTACCTCAAACACATTAACGTAACCGTTCATTCGATCTAGGTGAGTAACTGAGAAAACCAATATATCATCAACAGCTTTAGTGTTAGAGACATAACAACATTCCTTCCCCTTAGCAATCTCTTTTAGTACTTCAAGGAAAATGCTGTGAGTATACAACTCAAAAGCGTGTTTTTCAATGGCTAAACCGGTGCTGTCTATAAATTGTGAGGAAGAAGTCTTGTACTCGGCCATCCTTTGCCGGTATCGCTGAGCATCAATTCTAGTCTCGTAACACATCATAAATTGAACAAGCGTATTAGCACTGGTGGAATTAACTTTGAAAGACGCATTAGAGCTTTCACAACGTGATGTAGTTTTCATCAAGCAACACATGGGGATCTCTCGAAAGTAAGCAGGCACCCAACGATCCCTGATCTCATACATTTCATTCAGCCAAGAATGATCGTGCAAACCAAAGTTATCCAACAGTTCTTGCCAACGGCTCTCGAAGGTAGATGGCTTTATATAAACATTCCAAACCAAGCGATGTATGCACTGCCTGAAATCTGTGTAAGCCATCTACAAAAAGATTTTTACACACTTATTACCTTGACAGGTAACTTCTTCATGATATGCCACATACAAAGGCGGTGGCGAGATTCAGTAAACACTTGGAGTATTGCTTGCCTCATGGCCGGGTCTTGATCAGATAAAACCAAAAGTGGTTGCTTTCCATGAGCTTTGAGAAACGATTGAAGCAACCATTTGTAAGAATCAATGGTTTCATTAAACAAGAGACCCGCACCAAAGGTTACACACTGCTTGTTATAATCCACACCAGTAAATGGAACAAAGATCATGTTGTACCTGTGACCGATTATATATGTAAAAGTGACTTATCAAACAACATAATATAGTGGAATAAATATAGGGACCTCATAAGAAATATTAAAATATGAAAGGAAGAATGATAAAAAATAACTAACTTATTGGTTTGATAAGTAGCATCAAATGCGACAACATCACCAAAAACCTTGTAGTTCAGCTTCGAGATTTCATCAGCCCAGAAAACAGAAATAAGTTGACCATTTTGAACAACAAAGTCATAAAAGAAATCTGGTAAGCTGTCAAAACGATCACGAAACCGGTCCAAAACTAACTGAGAATCTCTTTCACCAATATAAATTCTCAATTTCTGGCTGAAGTTTTTGAAGTCGGCTGGTGTACCATGGACATTATGATGCCCCCCCTTCAGAGAAACATAGCAGCTGTGAGCTTTAACAGGACCAATCTTGTTGAGGCTCATTTGATGAATAAACTGCTTAGCTGAAAAGCTAAGCTTCCTACCAAACTTTGTAAGATCACGATTATGAATATCGACAAGACAATGGTTATGCTCCTCTACAAACTTCCGAACAATAAAGCGACCACTATTTTTGCAAAACATAACACAAATGTGTGCATTGCAATCGCTGAGTGTAAAGGTAGTTTGACGAAATTTCAGGGATTCGTCGCATAAGGTGTCAAATGTACGCTTGTTTTGAGGCTTACCAGATTTGTTACAACGATAATATTTATGTGTGACAATGCCGTTCCATACCTTGGATTGTCCTTTCCTAACCGAAAAACCAGCTTCTTGAGCGTAAAGGACATAGAGGTTGTAGGCATCTTCCCAATTATCAAAAGAACGCCCAATGATTGGAGTAACCTTCAAATCAACATTTGGAGTCCACATACGGGTTCCATTCGGAGTTTGGAAGACATAAAAAGGCTCCTGGTTAATCTCTGTAAAAACACAAAGAGGCATATAAAGAAAATTAGTATGTTGGTCATGCTTAAAAAAAAGGTAAGTGAGCCAAACATCTTTAAAAGTTAAAAAAAGGTATAAAAAAATTAACATGTGTTGGGCAATTATGAAAAAATAAAATTGTTTTATTTAGCCAAAAATATCATTACACAAAATGGCTACACTTAAAACAGGATGTGATCAACATACTTGGCTAAAAAACATAAATAACACAGCGAAAAAAAGTTAGGAATAAAACGAAAGGAAATGCATGTACTCTGTGAAGGTAATACACTAGTCTTTTTTATTTCGCTTTTTTCACTAACCAAACATAAGGCACAAATGCAAAAATGATTCTATGAAAACATAAAAAATAAATTACATAAGCACACAGTAACGGCTCATCAGCAAAATAAGGGATAGTGTAACATTTTACAAAAAAGCAAAAACATTGTATATAAAAAAATTGTATATAAAACATTAATATACCGTATACAAAAGTTACTAACATGCAAAAAAACGGACCTTATATAATAAGACAATAACGGGACATCAGAAAAAACTAACGAAAAAATGTAACATTTAACAAAACAAAACATCAAAACTAACACATATTATAACAACAGATAACACAATTAAATATGTTAGTGTAAGATACCAAACGTTCTAACAAACTAAACCAAACAAAACATCAAAACTAACACATATATAACAAAAGATACCACAGTTAAATATCTTAGTGTAAGATACCAAACGTTCTAACAAACTAAACCATCTCTAACAAACTAAAAAACATATCTAACAAACGTTCTAAAAAAAGGAATATACTAAGATACCACACTTTAATATGTTAGTGTAAAAGGTGTTACTTTTGTGAACTTACAACACACAGATGGCCCAAAATTAAAAAAGCAAACAATTGGTTTAGAAAAATGATTTGGTTACTCTATATAAAACTTATATTGTAAAGTTTTTTTTTTTTAAATACAATTAGTTTACAAAACAGAACTCTGCAAAAAAAGCATTTTATTAAAAATGGGATAAAAATTGTTATATTGTTTTAAAAACAACACTTAAAACAACTGAAAAAAATTGGTACAAATGGAAAAAAGGATTTGCACGTAAGAAAACGGATAAAACAAAAAACAACACCTGGACCGTCCTCAGCAACAACATGAGACACAGATCTGGTATGTAGGGGAGGGTTGTTATCTGAAAAAATAAACAAAAAACCATAAAAAACAAGCAAACAAAAAAATAATAAAAATAAATGTGGAGGTTTGAAGAGTTATGCAACCTGTCAGATGTAGAACAACCGAAATTGGATCCTCATTAAATTCGGAGAACTAGTCCAAGTTGTGAGGGACGAGGTGGGTAGGAGAGCCAATATCACTGTCATCGTCCATTAAATCAGATTGGGTTGAACGATTAGGAACAGAATTGAATGAGGAAGCCATTTAATGAAACGCCATTATTGTGGAGAGAAGGAGTGAAAATGGGATAATGAAAATGGTGGTTGACTCTATCTCAAAAGGATGTTATTTATTGATGATGGAAGGATGTCTGCGAGAAGATGTGGAAAATGGATTGATAGTACAAATTAAGGTGAAAAGGGATGTCTGGGTGAAGATGTTGTCAGGTGTTAAAAAAGATTTGTTGGTCAGTGCATGGGGGATGATCAACTTTCATTGGACAATCTTGCCCTTGGTGAGTTTGATAGAAAGGGTAGACGTGGAGGGATGTGCATCATTGGATGGGTTTTCAGGGTTTCCACAACTCACCAAGGTTTCTATAGGATACTTAGCCTATATATATATATATATATATATATATATATATATAATAAATGCAATTTGTTGGTAGTTACACAATAGATACCCGACGGGCTTTTAGTCGGATATACCTAATGGGTAAGTTTTAAAAATTAACGGGTTTACCCGAAACCCGCGGACATACCCGATACCCAATGGGTGAATACCTGATACAAACCCGATGGGTTTTGGGATGGGTTTGGGACAAGCATACCTAATCAGGTATGGGTCTGTGATTAGCTAAACCCGTCCCAAACCCGACTCATTGCCATCCCTATATTTGACATCACACAATTTCTATATAGAGTTTTTAATATAAAGTATTGGATTTAAATAATCTCAACTATCAGCTATTGGCCGTTACCGGTCCAACTAACGATATGTGTGTTGGCGGTCCTATAAACAAAGTGGTTTTTGTATTGAATTGTTATGACTAATGGAGAATTACAAGACTCTTATATAGAGGATTTACAATAAGGAAAAGGCTAATACTAAGGGATACACTTAACTACATAATTACAATTATAATTGACTAAGCTAAGATTATGCAAAGTCTTGGTCAATATCTTTAAGATGATGGTCAATGCCCTTATGGTGATGGTACATTCTTTATTCGCCCCCGCAAGATGGAGGATCCGTTGGAGACTCCAATCTTGGACCGAAAATATAGGCAGGGTGCACGTGCAAGCGGTTTGGTGAGCACATCCGCGAGTTGATCCTTGGATCTAACATGAAGAACTTTGAGTTGCCCAGAATTGACTTGTTCCAGCACAAAGTGATAGTCCAGAGCGATGTGTTTCATGCGAGAATGGTAAACAGGATTTGCACATACATAAGTATCTCCGGTTTTGTCATAGTAAAGCGATGGGGTGCTCTTAATTGGGAGCCCGAGTTCACCAAGTAAATTTTTAACCCATGAGAGTTCAGCTGCAGCATTAGCGAGTGCTTTGTACTCAGCTTCGGTAGATGATCTAGAGACAGTTTTTTATCTAGCAGATTTCCAAGAGATGATATTGGACCCAAGATATATGAGATATGCTGTAGTGGACCGTCCCCCATCATTAATACCACCCCAGTCCAAGTCCAAAAAAGCCTGCAAGTTTAGGTTAGTATTGCGTTTCAAGAACAACCCATGATGGACCGTTCCTTTCAAACAGTGGAGTACCCGTTTGAGAGCTTGCCAGTGTGATTGTTTAGATGAGTGCATGAATTGAGATAATTTATTGACGGCAAAGGAGATGTCGGGACATGTGAAGGCAAGATACTGCAAAGTGCCTACAAGTTGGCGGTAGGGAGTGGGATCGACTGGGGGAGTGGAGTCAAAGGAAGAAAGAGAGTCGGAAGTGCTTAAAGGAGTGAGAACCTCTTTTGCTTCATCCATTTTAAAGGTGGTAAGAATATCTTGAATGTGACGATGTTGGGAAAGAAATAGACCATGAGGCGTAGGAATGACTTCGATTCCTAGAAAATGATGGAGAGGGCCTAAGTCTTTGATAGAGTTTGGTTGCTTAGGGCTTGAACAAAGGAATCCATAAATGGATTGTGATTGTCGGTGAGGACAATGTCGTCAACGTACACAAGGAGGTAACAAGTGATATTGTTGAGATTGTATACAATGAGAGAGGGTCAGAAATGCATTTTTTAAAGCCAAAACGAGTGAGAAAGTTGGTTAGTTCGATGTACCAAGCACACGGTGCTTGCTTAAGTCCATAGAGGGATTTTTCGAGTTTGCAAATGTGACATGGGAATTCCGTATTGGTGAACCCGGGAGGTTGCACCATAAAGACATCTTCGTGAAGAGTCCCATGAAGAAACGCATTATTAACGTCTAGTTGACGTAAAAACCATCCTTTTGAAAGAGCAATAGAGACAACGGTGCGAATGGTAACGGGTTTAGTAATGGGACTAAATGTTTCATGATAGTCTTTTCCATATTGTTGGTGAAACCCTTTGGCAACTAGACGGGCTTTGTACATGTCAACCGTGTCGTCGAGTTTGCGTTTGATTTGGAATACACATTTGCAACCAATGGGAGTTTCGGTTGTGTGAGGGACAAGTTCCCAAGTGGTGTTATGAAGGAGATCATTATACTCAAGATCCATGGCATGGCGCCAATCCGGATCTTTCAATGCTTGAGTATAAGTGGATGGTTCAAGAGAAACGGGTAGAGGGTGAATGGTGGTAGAGTTGACAAAGTTGGGTTGTAAAACTTTGAGATAGGTTTTGGTTGTCGACGAGGTGGTTGAGGGTTATATGGAAGTGAGTTCGTAGGATCATCGGATGTGTTGGATGAAGACATTGGTGAGGTGGGGTCGGTAGAGTGGGAATCGGTTGGGGTAGGGGTGGTGCTATCGGGTGGAGTCGGTGGGCCGGTTGGTAAGGGTGTCTCGGTGGGCTGGGGTGTAGGGCCTGTTGTGTGGGAGGTTGGTTTGTTTGGACCTATTGTGTGGGAGGGTGGGCTGTGTGTAGGAGGTAGAGGAGGTTGGTCGTGGGTTTGTGGAGGGATAGGGGTTTGGGCTTTGGGTGATGTGGGCTGTAGAGTAGGGGTTGGATGATGCAAGATGTTTGTGTCTGGAGTGGGTTGGTTAGAAGAGGAGGTTGATTGGCCCGATTGGTATGTGGATAGGAAGGAGTCAAATGACATATGTTTGGGTTGGGGGTTGGTGATTTGAGATGGAAAAATATGTGGAATAAATTCAACGTTGGTATAGTTTGTGACTAGTATGATCATAGCATTTGAATGCCGATTTGGAGGATGAGTACCCAAGAAATATGCACGTCGTTGAACGGGGGTGAAGTTTGGAAGTAGCTTAGGGTCGTAACCATGGGTAGCAAAGACAACCAAACGGTTTGAGTTTGAAATAAGTAGGAGCGGTTTTGAACAACATATCGTAGGGAGATTTGTTGTTAAGGATGGGTGTAGGCAAATGATTGATTAGGTGGGTTGCGGTTTGAAAAGCATGGGACCAAAAATGTTGTGGTAAGTAGGAGTAGTGGAGTAATGCGAGGCCGGTTTTCACAACGTGTCGGTGACGTCGTTCGGCAATACCATTTTGTTCCGGTGTGTGAGGCGGTGTCGTGTAATGGGAGATACCTTGAGAGGCAAGATAAGGTGAAAGACCCACATATTCACCCCCATTATCAGTGAACAATGCAACAATGTTGGTTTTGAAAAAAAATTTCAACAAGAGATTTAAATTGTGGAAAAAGAATTTTGACATCGGATTTTCGTTTGATTGGGTATAACCAAATGTATTTGGAAAAATAGTCAACAAAAATGACATAGCATTTAAAGCCGTCGATTGACGTTTTTACGGGACCCCAAACGTCGGAGTAGAGAAGTTGTAGAGGTTGATTGGCAACAAAAGAGTTTTTGCTAAAAGGTAGTTTGTGGCTTTTATTTAGGGAACATGAAGTACAATAAAAAGACTCATGGGTCACCTTATTAAAACGAAGTCCCAATCTAGAAATTAAAGACTTGAACACTTGAAGCGATGGATGTCCAAGTATGTGGTGCCACATGAGAAGAGGGTTTGTTTGGGTGTTGTTGACTTTAGGAGACAATGAGATTGGTCCATAGTAGACATCATTAACGTTCACTCCCCACATGAGGCGCGGTAGATCCTTTACAAAAAAAATGATAGGGAAAAAATTCAACGGAAACACGATTAGTACGAAAAACGTTGGCAACGGAAATAAGATTATTTCGAAGATTAGGAGCAATTAAAGTGTTATTTAAAAGAAGTGGGCGAGAATTTGGTGGAATAGTTGTTTGAGCAATATGAGTTATATGGAGAGTTTTACCATCACCTAGCATGATCTTATCGGGTCCTCTGTATTCGGAAAGAACGAAAAATTGTTGGTTGTTGGACGTACCGGTGTCCCACATCCAAGATGAGGTTGTAGCCGTTGGGTGAGGGGTGGTGTAGTTAACCACCAGGGTGTTGGTATTTTGAGGCGAGACATTGTGTTCTCTTAGGAAGCGACTAAGTTTGCGACAATCTTTAGTGTCATGTCGGGAAATGTTACAATAGTAGTAATAGGTGTTATTGTTGCGAGTCGGGCGAGTGTTGGTATTGGTAGTTTGATGTGGCCCTTGGTTTCGGGTTGTGGCGGCGGTAATGTGGGTGATTTGTTTGACCATGGTGAATCGAAAAGAAAAAATATGTAGAATGCGGACAAAAGGTGTCTGTCGAGTAGGTTGGGATCGAAAATGGCTCAAGGGAGCTTTTAGGCTCTTGATACCATATAAACAAAGTGGTTTTTGTATTGAATTGTTATGACCAATGGAGAATTACAAGACTCTTATATTGAGGATTTACAATAAGGAAAAGGCTAATACTAAGGGATGCACTTAACTAAATAATTACAATTATAATTGACTAAGCTAAGATTATGAAAAGTCTTGGTCAATAACTTTAAGATGATCGTCAATGCCTTTATGGTGATGGTACATTCTTTATAGGTCCTACCTTTTAACATATTGTCTAGCAACGAACGACGACTAACAGAATACTAACTCTGTTTGTTTGTTGCTAACGTAACATGCTTGCCTGTCAAATTCCCTCTTATGTGGCATGCTTGTATAGAAATTCAAGCGGAAGCGAATTTCTATTTGGTCTAGTTTGTTTATTTCAGCCCCGCAGCGGGAGGGCTGCTCAGTTTGTAGCCAACAGCTCTCAAAATGGCAAAGTAGATGTTGGTACAAGAAATGTAGAGAGAATATAAAAGATGTTTTATTGTAATATTTGGGACATCTTGCTACTAATTCCTAGTAGCTATTTATAAGAAAACAAAGCAACTAATGACCATAAAAAATAAAACTAATAGCTTGATTTATGCCTTTGACTTTGATTGTTGACTGACTTTGACTTTGATTGTTGACTTTACTACATAATCATTGGAGGAGAAATTATCTCCAATACTTCCCCTCAAGTTGGAGCGTGAAGGTTACGAACGTCCAACTTTCTAAGCAATATATCTTTCTTTTCGAACACTCCTCTTTAAGTTGGAGTGTTTGTTTTTCTTGCGGGCTCATAGATTTGGACCCGACTTTTCTTTTTGCGAGTTTAACAAACCCGACTTTTTTCTTGCGAGTCCAAGAACCCGACTTTTCTTTTTCTTGCGCAGATTGTTCAAAGGATCAGAACACTGCTCTGATACCATATAGAAATTCAAGCGGAAACGTTTTTGTGTTTGGGTTGAGTTTGGTTTCAGCCCCGCCGCCAAGGGCGACTCGGTTTGTAATAAGCGACTCTCAAAATGGCTAATGGATTATTTGTGTAACAAGTATAGAGATGGAAGAATTGGTTTGTTATTGATTGTGATGATTGGTACATTCAAATGAGAAGATAACCTCCTCTATAAATACATAAAGAAATAACATAAAATATGAAGTAATATTTTGGACATAATGGAAGGAGGCACAAATCTTGAAAGAGCATGGTGGAACTAAACAATGAGGAGAAATTATCTAGTGTGTCAAATTTCGTCAACAACAAACAAACAGGGTTGGTATTTTGTTAGTCATGGTTCGTTAGTGGACAACATGTTAAATTTATTATGTGTGTTAGATTTAAAAAAAAAAAAAATACCCAACCAATCAAAAGCTGCCACCTCACCTCCACCTATCCCCCCCGCCCAACCTTCCCTCCCCGCCTCAACCTCCCGCCGCCTCCACCATGCCCCAAGGGGGTGGTGTTCCCGCTGCCAACTCACCCTCCCGCCCTCACAATCCCGCCCACTCTCTCCCGTCTTAGAAACAACATATACATGGTTCAAGTACATAGCATTATAACAAAAATAACCTTAATCGGTGGAAAGGAGGCTTGGGAATTGACATTTCAATTATTTCTCAAACTATACACTTAAATATCGAAAATGAAACAAAGTATATAAATTAATTTTTGTTTCCCTAAAAATATACTCTTTACGTGGTATATAACAACACTATATAATCAAATAAAAATTTTTAAAAATTGTTTTATTTCCTTGAGACCTATGGATTGAATTGCATAACTTTGGGTGCAAGTCTTAACAGTCTGTCCAAGGCATGGGGAGTGAACTTCCTTGCGAACAAGTAACATGTTTGGTTTTTTCTCGCATTGTATTCACAATGAGTAGCACTCCTTAGTTTCTCCAAAAACTGTATTGTCACGTCATTCCTTGTATATCGTGCCGGGTGGGGTCCGCCTTTTGACCAATCGACAAAAGTCAATGTTCGTTTCGAGTTCCTTGACCCAAATTTCTTGGTGACGAGTGTCGGTAAATAGTGCTCATCAGCATAACAAGAACCATTGCAATACCGTTGAAAAACTGGGAAATATGTCGTGTCAGAGACTACCTCCAAGGCTAAATCTCGGTCCATTTCAAACCATTGTGACCCTTTTCTCCAATCTTGGAGCTTAATGGAGGGATACATTCTTCGATTATAACGTCCACGACCAACGGGGCCCATTAGATCATAGGACTCCACGAAACTTTGGTTGGAGTTAATTAGGTACGAGTAAATAGTTGAGAAGTTGAATAGGGGAATGCAAGACTCGGAAAGAAGTACAAATCTTTGGTTAGAGAAATCAAGAAGCGCGTTGGCTAGCAATCGTCGTTCGGCTTCGATCATATTAACTTTTCCCCATTGAACCTCCTAAAATTCACAAAAGCAAAGATAACTAAGACATGGTTTTCAACAAGTTTATGTTACTTGTGGTATGAATAAAGAATGGAGCATATCTCAACATATATTCTTTTCTTTGAATTTTTGTTATGTACTAGTTTTAAAGGTGACACTTAATGAGTTCTTTCATCGCACAATAAACTTAACTAGATAACTATAATGATCACAAGAACCACACTAACATTTGTGCCATTACTTTAGACCATAATGTAGCTATATATCCATCTCTTTTTCTCTCTACAAACAAATGCTTATCTTATTATCTACTTAATGTCGGTTATGTAATCGGATTTTATCTTTCATATGAATTGGCCTATCTTATTCTCGGCCAACCCTACCATCTTGATGACACATATCCCCACCTACCAAATTATTTTTTCTAGCCCTACATGCATAATAAATTGTAGGTATGTCATGTCTCGCATCCATAAATACTAGCACCAAATGGAATCCACATCATGCACGGTTTGGGACTTTGTAATTACACCAACCAACTTAAAATATAGGTTATATTAACAATATTAGTATAACTTGTACAATAAAATTATATACATAATCTGTTTGAAAATAGATTAAAAAACAATCTAAGGGGCTGTTTGGTTGTTTAAGTGTTGAATCATTAAGAGGTTTGAATGGTTAAGAGGTCTGAATGGTTAATTGTTGAATAATTAAGTTGGACCTCTTAATGGTTAGTTTTCTTGTCCCACATTGGTAGGAGAGTCTCATTAAGGTTCAGCCTAGTTCAGTGCTTAATGGTTCAGCAACATCCAAAGTCTTAATGGTTCAGCCTTAACCATTCCATTCAGAAGCTGAAACAAACGAGCTGAATACTAAATCATTCAGCGTTAAATGGCTCAGAGATTCATTAAGAGGCTTACCAAACAGCCCCTAACTTGACTCGATATGCAAGTATCAAAATGATATGTTTTAACTAGGACACATGTAACAACTAGTACACCCGTTATTTCAAAACTAATGTTCACAAGAATGTACACTTGGGTATTTTATAGGACATAAACAAGGAGATGAATTCACTACTATAGAAACATGTATTTGTTATTAAACTAGAGAAAATCATATGTTCATAATTTTAATTCATTCTTATTATAAAAATAAAAATGATAAAAGAGAACATTGTTGTTCTTTGTTATTTAGTGGTGTGTAAGTTCAAACATCAAACCGATAAAAAATTTATGAAATTACAATGAAACGGTATCAAAAAATATGAAATTACAATGAAATTAAACGGTATCAAAAGATATAAAACTACAATAAAACAGTATCAGATTAGTTTGAACACTTAACCGACCCGCCCCGGACCTGACCGATCACTAACGAGTAACGAGCTTGAACTCGTGTGGTCGTGGTCACCCCTATTTTCTAATTTTGTATTTACAAAACTTTACAAGATCTTTTTGATACTTCAATTGGCATGTGGAAAATGTAAATGTGCTGTCGGTTTATAAGTCTAATTATTATTGAGCAAATCTACCATCTTAAATTCGGAAAAGATCAACTAGTTGTCCTTTATGCGTTGGTGGTTGTACACTTGTAACATACAACTCACAATGCACACTATGAGGGGTATAATTGTAATTTTAGGTTGCCAATATTATTTACAAGTGAAGCTAAGCTAACCGTATCTTAACAGGTCCCCATAAAGAAAAAAAAAGATGCAACTGTTTAATTGGTGGACGGGGTGTATTTAATAAAAGGAAAACAACATTATAAAGGTACGTTTAACAACCCTTTTGTATTACCTGACTCGGGATTTTCCTGCCATGGAAAACGGAGTCCTCGGGTATAGTCCAATTGGAAGACGAATTAGAGCAATGAACGTAGATAGTGAAAAGACCATTATACCCTTTGAAAAACATCTCCCACAATGGAGACATTATCACCGGCCCTCTAGTCAAGAACATGAACGCCACCTTTGGCGTTCGTGTGTACGGATAATGTCGCACTTTCGGGACCATTGATGCTCGCCAAATGAGCTCTTCATCGGTCATATTGTGGTTGGTTTTTGATGGTTGTATAAAATCTTGCAACCCCATGTTATCGGTGGTGGTGATGGTGGCAACGGTGGAGAAATCATTGAACCTAAAGTTGAATGATATGTTTTTGAGTTGGAATGTAAGGAGGATACCGAAAGATAACCCGAATGCGAAGAAAAGAATCAATGATAGGAGGTTTGATGGTTGTAATGGAGGGTTGAATAGTTTGAATGGTGGTGGTGATGATACTATTGTGTTTTGATTGTTCTTCATTGTTTATTTGTTAAACAAGTTGTGATGGAGATGATGATGATGGACTTTTGTAGGTTGAAATACAAAAGTCGTTGAAGACTTGAGGGGTTGCAAGTTTTGATATGGGTGGAGTGTTACTTGGTGTAGTTTGTATAGAAGAAAACATTCTAGCTTAGTGTTTTTAATACGTTTGGGTAGTTGATGGTTTGGTCCTTGGTCTTATGGTCAAAGTTCATTGGTATACCTGTGTCTTTAGAATTGTTTTATAAGCTCCTTGCTAAAAAAAATTATGCACTATTTAACTTGTTTAGTTAAACTGGTTTTTTTTTTTTTTTTTTTTTTTTCGTATTGACGTGTGTGATATGTTTATTTAAAGATGTTGACTTGGTGAGCCTTAATATAAAGAATTGCAAACACTACAAGAAGAACATTAGAAAGATTTGTTGTGATCATGTTTATCAACATTTTCATAGCAAGTTTCTTTATCATACCGTTTGATACAATATCTAAGCCAAATATTTGTTTATTTTTTAGAACGGCTAACACATACTCTCTAATTCTACGCCATCTAAAATCCACCTAAGTACCCCCAATATAGTTTTGAACTCTCGCTAATTTGTTGATGGCACGTCACCAATATCATTAGAACAAAGGTCTATTGGCATACATAAGCCAAATGACCTAACTAGGTATGAGCTCGGTACTGTAATGACACCGAAAGTACCGATCCTGACAATCGTCAAAAATGAATATCGGTGCCGATAATGCTCAGTACGAAACTGGTACAGTATTCGAAGGTAAAAAGTCAACAAAATATCGTATCAAACCGGTACCGATCCCGAAAAACGCCAAAAATGGGTATCAAATTGTAACGAAATTCAATCGGTATGCTATCATTCGGTATCGGTATTATTAGATACCAGTACTGAAATGCTCATCCCTACTTTTAACCACATACAATCTCAATAAAGTGGTAAAAGTGTATAAACTAGGAAGTATTAGGACCATAAGTTTCGCTTCCCATCCTTAGGGACCATTAGTACGTTTTCATATTGTTTAGGGGTCCAATTCAAAAACCTAGTCGAAGTATCTTATTTAATAATATTTGAAGTAACAGAAATAATTGAATATTGTTCTTTTCAGAACTTACGCGTGTTGGAATATACTTTGGCAACCCGAAGAAGACTATTAAGTCGACATTGAAAAGAAAAAAAAAAAAGTAGAAATTGATTTTTTTTTCTTTCTAAAAACCATTTATGGAAATAGTATAATCTAAATTAAATACTTCTATTTTGCAAATCTGTTTGTATTAATATTAGATTTATTTTAGAAATTTCTTAAAGATGATTGAAAATTTTCTAAAATTATAAAAACAAAAAACATAGAAAACTTTTAAACGATTTAAAATTAGTTATTCTACATATTCATACCACACACAACTCATTATAAAGCTTGGATTCAATAGTCAATACATGATAAACAAATTGTGTATTAATCAACATGACATAGTAACCTAATTATTTAATCGTGAATCTCTAATACCATGTTCTTCTATAAATGGATTAGTTAGTATCAATAGCTGCGGGAGTTAATTGTATAATTAAATAAGAACAATGTTTGATAATAAATAAAAAAATAAAAAAAACACTCAATATAACATATAGAAATGTTTTTTTTTTTTTACCAGGGTCCAACGAGTCGTCCACAGCAATGGTTCATCTCCACGGAAGCAAGGATTTGTCTTTGGTAGACTAGGTTTCGCAATTCAGAAAGAGGTGGCGGCGCAACTTGTTGCATGTCTACCTTCTATTGTGATGTAAATTTCGTATTTTGTTTTAATAACATAACATTCAAAAAAAAATTACAATATATCATTCCATGGCTGAGAAAATTTATATTTATAGATTATCTAACGTGTACAATGATAATATAAGCTAAATCTAGTTAAGATATCCATATAATCTCATAAGATAACAAAAATGAATAAACAACAATTACAAGAGTTGCATACAAAAAAGTGAAACTTTTTCAAATTTTTGTCTCTCTTACTTTAATATTACAGCGTTTCCTTAAAGCCATAAATATCGTCATTAGTAGGAAGTACTTCATCGACATGAAGACATGAAGTTTTTCTTCATTGGTAACATGCTACCATCCATAGTAACATTTATAGCATCAATGCTTAACAAATCAGCGTCCATCCATCAACATGAAGTTTTATGGCATTATATAAATTCACAGAACGATAATGGCGTAACATGAACATTTAAATTTGGCTAAAATGCTACACATAAAAAAACACATTTTTTCACCCATAAAAGAACATAAATCAAAAAATAGCTTTGAACAAAACATGTTAGATTTAGGGGCTGTTTGGTTGATTAAGTGTTGAATCATTAAGATGTCTGAATGGTTAAGAGGCTCTGAATGATTAAATGCTTAATGGTTCAGCTATGCACCAAGTCTGAATAATTCGGCTCTTAATCATTCCATTCAAAGCCTTTTTTAGATTGAAACAAACAGTCTGAATACTGAACCATTCAGAGCTGAATGATTCAGAACCTCATTAAAAGGCTACAAAACAGGCCCTTAAGCTTTTGAAACAGAAGGAGCTTAGCCGCGTAGACCTAATAATATTTAAACCTAAACCTTAGGTGCTAAAATTTGTACTACTAAGTTCTAACCAAAAAATTAGGTGGGTTGGGCCACTATTGACCATAATAAGTTCCGACTTTCGCCCATGCCAAAAAAAACTATATTCTAAGTTACATAAGCATCATAGACTTAACCTTACCTATTTGCATAATAAACACATTACAACAATCTACACACACTGAGAATCATAGTTCTCAATGTTAGACTATACGGAGTGGAGGGGGAAAGAGGGGCATGATGCGCCATGTGGTATATGTGAGGACCATGTGTGGCACGCTGATGTGGCAAAAGTTGCTGATGTAGCATGCTGATGTGGCAAAAGTTGCTGACGTGGCTCGCTGATATATACACACGTGGATTGACGCGTCAGCATGCCACGTCAGCAAATATTGCCACGTCAGCGAACCCACTAAGTGATTTAACCATTAGTGGGTGTTAGATTCCAATAAATCAATAGTTCAGGTTATATATGGCCAATTTTTTAGTTGGGGGTGCCAGTGGCCAATTTCAAATAGTCCAGGTTATTAAAATCCAATTCCCCTTTAAAAAAAACCAAACAAACCAATCACAAAGCTCCACCTCGGCCCAACCCCACGCCAGTGAAGTTCTTCCCCCCAAAGCCTCCCCCCTCCCCCTACACACCCCCACTCCGGACTGTCTTAATTTAACAAGAATCATCTATGTTACCTTATTAAGGAAGACACATGTCTAGAAAAGTAATTTTACACCCATTTTAAGATGGGATATCAAGAAACTCATGCTTTAACATAGATATGTCATGTAAAAGTTCCCCATAATACCCCTTGTTGCATTATGCACTTGTACTATAACTATATAATCAATGTAGAGACTTATTAATGTATTTGAATTATCACATTCATTAATATCATGTGAGTTGCTTTGAAGCTCCTAACCCTTATATGATTTCAATTAAAAAAGACAAAGTGACCGTCTAGATCAATTGCAAAATGACTATAATATAAATATAAATTCTAAAATCATTATATTATACTAAGAAAGTTAAGCTTGAATGATTGTATGAACAGAATAAACATAAAAACATATGTGGGTTGTAAAAAAAACAAGAATTGTAATTTTGATTGTTAAATCTTAAATTTACTTTCAAAAGCTGTCTCTTATGAGAATGTGAGCGAGAAAGAGACATGCTTTACGAAATTTAGCCAAATTAGAATGCAATACGCTGCCATGTTTTTTTAGAATTTTATTTGCGCAGCGAAGCGCGCAGGCATAATACTATAGTTATCAGTGACACATTACAATTGATGGTTAGGCTAGTGGGTGTTGCTCTCCTTGTCACATAGGACGTCACCTAAGCAAGGTGAGTTGTTCTCTTTTTTTAGACAACCTAAGGGTGTGGAGACAACCCTCCCCCTTTTATTATTAAGGGTTATTGGATTTTATTACTCTCAACTATATGGTATTGGCCGTTGTCACTCCCAACTATCACTTTGGCTCCTACCCCTCCCAACTTAACACCTTGTTTGTTGTGTCACTCCGGATCTGATGTGGATTTGACGTGGAACTGACGTGACAAGTACCTCCGGAGTGACACAACAAACAAAGTATTAAGTCTCCTGCCACTCGCAATTTAACACCTTGTTTGTTGTGTCACTCCGGAAGTACTTGTCACGTCAGTTCCACGTCAAATCCACATCAGATCCAGAGTGACATAACAAACAAGGTGTTAAGTTGGGAGTGGCAGGAGCCAAAGTGATAGTTGGGAGCGGCAACAGCCAATACCGTATAGTTGGGAGTAATAAAATCCAATAATCCTATTATTAATTAATTATTAAATTCTTGGTTGGCCAAAAATAATAATATTGAATGCAAGATTGGTCCGTCTTCCATGTTTCAAACAGGACGTTTGAGACAGAAACATGAGAGAGGGTGGTGTTTGAGACGGGGACGATGCAAGACGGGCTCCCACACTCACCAGCCTTACAAATGTATTTATGAAGATCATGGGTTTCGTTATCAGGTGTGATATATTCATTGAACTCTATTATCAATTTTTTTTTACTCGAAATCACATTTCTTGTTAGTGTCTACTGTCTAGTGAGAAGCTAATTAGTTCATTTCAAATTTCATCGAGGTAGTTTTATTCACTAATCAATTTTCGAGTTTGAAAACATTTCTTGATTTATAATTGATCACTCAAAATCGCTACCCGCCAATTTAGTCCATCAGTTCACTAAATTGGCATTTTCATCAAATTATTTCAAATTCACAATTTTTGTCAAAAAAAAAAAAAAAAAAAAAAACACATTTTTGCAATTTACCCAAATTCGAGTACAAGTTATCGTTAAGTATGTTACAATAATGATGAACAGTCAGTGAGCTCGCTCTAATGTCAAGTTACACTTATAATCAATCAACAAAAATTCAGTATTGTTAATTAAATTGATCATGACAAACAAATAATTCAAAAAAAACGTAGGGATGGAAATGGTCAATGGTGTCTTCTTTGTTTTGGGATTATTCAGAGCCAAAATGATCCTAGGATAACCACTAGTCGTACAAATGCTAATCAAAATCTTATCTTTACGGTTTGGCATAATTAACCATAACCGTAATTTTACCGTTCTATATTTAAAACTTGTTTTTATTCATTTAGTTGAGTACCTCTTTTAAGAGTCACGTTTATTACTGAGTGTAAAATTATTGTATGAAGCCGTAATTTTAAGATACGAGTTATATATCTTCAATTTATTCACGTTAATTGCGCATGAATAACATGTATATTATAGCATGCATTTAGTTCCACATATATATAACCCATGACCTAGTGGTTTAGCTAGTATGATGTTTGTCAAGTGGCGGTGTGGATTGTTGGGTAGTATTTAGTGGTAAAAAAAATCACTAAGACCACACGTAGTATGTTTGACTATCGGTGGGTAAGATATCGTGTTGGTTGAGATGTTTAACCTCAACTTATAATACATTCATATCTTTAAAAAACAATGGATAACATGAGGATGTTATATTGTTATTTGACTTAACAATATTCAAAGTAAAGTAATTAAAGAACGATGGGAGAAGGGGATACCAAAGAAGCATTTGGTTGATTATGCCAGCCACCCTAAAAGGGTGAGACTAGGGGCCGGAGGGCAATAAATATAGCCACCAATACTCTTGATCGCAATAATAATAAATGTTATGAGTACAAAAAAAAACAATAATTTCTGTTTGCCAAATTTAATAATATTCATTCTTTTGCAGTTAAACAAAATTAGAATTATGTAGCTGAAGGTTCTAAAATTTATAAGATTATGGAAATATTAATAAACACAAAAGGTCAAGGGGGTTAACGTATGTGAAATTGTGCTATAGTATAATTTTTTTTGTGCAAAAAGTGTGTGTTAGGAGAGAAGTTGTGAAATTGCAGAATCCGCAAGTTAAATTTGTGGATTAAGTTTACGTGGACAAGAAAGTTGCTGCTCGTTGATGACTATAAGGGAAGGTGTTGAGGTGGCATGTAATCCCCAAGTTGAACTTGCAGATTCTTCTTCTGTCACTGACACACTAAAATATGATATTACTAGCTTATGCCCCGGGAGCGTCCCGGGTTGAAAAATCTAAGTAAAGTGAATAAAATTAGAAATATCTAAACTATAACAATGACATCTATGTATCAACTTACATTAGATACTTTAAAAAAAATATATACCAAAAGATCCATTTCACCTTACAACATCAACACCTAAAACAAAATATTAAGATCCCAAGCACTTCAAGGGGACATATATTGTTTAGCACCAATACATTCAGTCAAAGGCCTTTAACTGCATACAATAAGATTTGAGCTATTTCAGAATATGGTAGAAAAAAAACATAACAATTACCTGTTAGAGAGCGTCCCGGGTTGAAATATCTCATATGACATAATAAAATATCTAATATGACAACATAATTAATTACTTGCCAATATATGATTAATGATTATTATTATTATTATTATTATTATTATTATTATTATTATTATTATTATTATTATTATTTTAAACAAATCTCTGCCATAAGTTATCATATTATAATATAACTATGGTACTCGTTAGAAAGATAATAAAACGTTCATTAATTTGGTGTAATTTTTTTCTTTAAAAAATCTCGTATATAAAAGATATTAACGTTTAAAAGTTATGAGAGGAAACATGAGACAGAAAATAATAAAGTTTTAATATTTACATTTAGTAGATTAGGTATTTAATAGATTACTAGACTTTTGCCGCGTTTACACGCGGTTCAATAACGTACAATTATTTTGAGAGGTTAGACGTAAAAAAAAAGTAGTAGAAATATTTTATTAAAATGTGAAAGAAGGCAACACACATTTTAATCAAATATCACTAAATATTTCTTTATACACCGATTTTTGTGTTTTAGTCTTCATCTTCCCATCATACGTAACCTCGGGCCGTTACACAAGCCATTTTGTTGATCTATGTTTTCAACAACATAACGGGAACAACGATCTTTAGTGCTAATCAAAGATTAGGAAATATACAAATTTTTAAACAATTAAGGACATCACGAAAATATAAATATTCCTGTGAACAGTTATTAGCATTTAAAATTTTAGACATAATAAAATTTTAATTTTATAAATGTATACTAAATCGAATTCAAAATTTTCAAATTTTATGTAATTCGAAATTTTTAAATTTCCAATTTTTTATTATAATTAGTATAAATATGTATAATTGATACTAATTATAACAACTTGCTTAATTTATGGTAAAAACTTAATTTGGTTTTATTAATATTTTGTAAATCATAAAGTTATAATTTTAATATAATTATATTTTTTTTCAAAATTGTTTTATTAATATGATTGACTTTATTAAAATTGTTGAAAAAAAATTTGTTATAATAATGTTACCTCATAAAAATATATTCCATAATTAAAATTTTTAACCAAATAACAAATTAAAAAAATAAAATGCAAACACACAAATTATTTAAATGAAATTTGTCCAAAAAACCAAACAAACCATAAACAAAACGAAATTATCCAAAAAACCCAACCAAGCATAAAAAAACAAAATTGTCCAAAAAACCAAACGAAGCATAAATGTTTAAAGAAATTGTTCATTGTTCCTATTTCTCAACCTTAGGAACCAAAAGGGGGATCTCAGGTGATTTCTTTGCAGCTTTTGTTGTAGATTCACTTGCATCATCATCATCAAGGTCATACACTTTGTCCAGGCGACGCTTCACTTCCTCATCATCACGTACAACACCAACTCTAGAAGATGACTCTGGAGTAGTGTTATCTCCAACAGAATCCTACAATATTAAATGAAATGTAAAATTTGTTAGAATAAACTACATTAAAAACTTAATTAGAATATATGATTAAATAAGTCAAAGAACAACCTTCAAAGACAATGCATTCTGTGTTGAAGATTCATCTATATCAATGTTTTCAAAAACAGGTTGATCGAGCTGGAAAAAAAAATATACATGTAATACTTCAAAGGAAACGTTGATAATAAAAACAAAAAAAAATTAATAAGAACAAAAATAAAAATGTATAATGATTCATAAGAGTAATAATAAAGGAATATTTCAATGATAATAATAACCTGAATGTCAGGAACCTTTGTTCCAGCGAAGCAACTATTGAAGAATCATCGGTAAGTTTGGGTATACCATAACCATCCAGATGCTTATCAATGTTAAATTGCCCAATTTTAATCTTGAAAGCAAACTTTTTATCTTCAAATGAAGCAAATTCAGCAGGAGTTATTTTGTCTTCAACACAAACCTAGATAAAAATTTTCATAAGTAACATTAGGTATAATAAAATATATTGTTTAAGGCAGAAAAAAATAAATTACCTGCTTGGATTTTTCTAGCAGCTGCATCGCTGACATGCCCAACATTTTTTTCGCTTCTCGATCAAACAATGTGAGTGATGTTATTCCAGTACAATCTTGTACACTTATTGGAATTCTAAACCTAAAGGAAGTAATAACAACAAATTATTTACTAAATAATATCGTAAAATTTTAATTTATGTTTATGAAAAATAATTCTTACACAGGATCAGCAGATACAATACGCTTGGAACAGTCATTGTTGGTGCAAACCAAAACCTGCTTAAATGAATTAACATCTTTTTCATCTTCATCATCCGGTAACATCAGAGTTGGCTCAACCTTGCGATTACAAGCCTCACAACCTAGGTAATACCAATCATCGTTGGCATCCACACCCTTCACTGTACCAACAACAATGACTTGTTTGTCAACCTGCAAAATAAAATAATACTAATGTCAACATTTAATAAAAAAATAAATCCACACAAAATGACTATTAGTGTATATATTAAAATACATAAGTGATAATCTTTTGAATGGAATATAAACATTCATATTAGATTATTATAAGTCGAAACTGATGTACCTCTGTTATTAACGGAAGATCACGAATACTGCTGAAATGGATCTTGTTCAGAAATTCATCTGCCAAATTCATGCTTCCAGAAGATCCGAGAGATCGTTGAGCAGAAAATGATTCAACAGATATCAACTTTTCAATATAACTGTAAATAAAAATAAATAAAAGATTTATATATTTTTTTAAAAAATAACAATAAATACATAAAACAAATAACAACATAAGTATATTACCTTTTCTTAAAAGCCCGAATATCATCAATGTCTTCATTAATAAATAGTCGAGTGATATAGAAGCCATTTTGAACGCTGACATTGCCTTTAAATATAAAAAATAATTAAAATGTATAAATAACCATAAAACTAAAAATATTTAGTGTATTCAAAAAACTTAATATATGACAAACCTTTATAATTGTTAAAACTACCGAATTGAACAATCAGGACAACATGAACTTCATCTTCATTTTGCTTGATGTACCCAAACATCTGCTCACTATACTCATCCCATAAAGAACAACTGATTTTGATCCCTCTGCATATAAACATAATGTTGGTTAAAATGAAACTATCTTTTGTATAACAATTTATTGATCGTATAATAAAAGGAAAAAAAAAGCAGAAATAATTATCAAATAATAAAAGATGATTTGTAAAGATGAAACACATACTCTAAATCAATCAAAATAAGGGTCATTTTGTTTTTCAAAACGGCTTTTGTTTCGGTCGGTTCTGGTGGAGTCCATTCATCAACATAGCCAATGAAATCTTAAAAAAATTTTATTAATTTATAAAAATACATTATTAAAAAATATAAAGAGTAATACAAAAAATATTAAGTGTGATTAAACAAACCAAATCTTTGTTCTTGAGGAAGGTTGCCACTCTTAATTGACTCAAAAGAAGAAAAATTAAAACCATACTGACTTCCTTCAAACCTGTTACATTTCGTAATGCTTGTTTCAAAAGTAAACGAAAGAATATCGTTTTTATCAAAATGTTTAGTAGATTTGTTTTCAGCCAATTGGGAGTTATAGATATAGTAAGCTTGATTTTCACATAAAAATTTTTCATGTTTTTTCATGTATCTACTCCACACAATAGCTTGCATTTTGGAGCCCTGTTTAAAAATTAAAACGAAACAAAATAAAGTTAATCAAAATTATTATTAACAATAATATGTTAACAACATAAATGAAAAAATCAATACGTTAAACACTAACCTGTTCATCCATCAGAACCATATCTAGACAAAGAGTTTCTCCAAGATTCTTGCGGTTTGGTCGCTTCCAAATCCTAAGCACCTTAACTTTGATTGTATATTGAGACATCCTCCAATTGATGTCATTCAAAAACGTAATGTTGTTCGGATCCATAAAGCTGCAAGTTAATAGAATGTAAGTACTAAAACATTACATGCATAAAAAAAAATAACTGAATGATTATGTAAAATTTGATAGACATACCTGATAGAGTTAAAGGAAATAGTTATACTATACTTTACGAAACAAAATCTGTATTTATAATCTAAATTACCAGATTTATTTATGTTAAACAATTAATAATATTAAAAAGGAAATTATAAAATGGAAATTAGAATTAATTTAAATTTAAATGTTGCTATAATTAAAAACTTGATTTTTTTTATTTAAATTACATAACACTTTAAAATCTAAAGCTGTCAAATATAAAAATTTCAAAATACCTAAAATAAACGTAAACATACATAAAATTTAATTAACATATTTCTATAATTAGTATAATCAATATTTTTTTAATATATACGATTTTTAATATATACCAAAAATTAAGTTTATTGTTTGTTTATAAAACATAAAGATTTCAAATGCGTGTAAAACAATTATTTTTAGCGGTCTTAATTTGATTGTTAGTCTAAATCTATTGACAGTTGTTAACGGTGGAAAAATTATTTTATTGTTTGTTACTATGTAAAGTTTTAAAAAAGTAAAACCGTGTCCAAAAATGGAATTTGTTAAAGAAGTCAACCATTGTTAATAGTATAAAAAATTGAAACAATGTTACAGTTATAAACAAAAATATAACAAATTGATGTTTAAAAAAGTTGTTGAATGTTTTATTAGAAAATTTAAAGGTTTCAAATTTACCAAAGAATTGTTTAATTATTTCTTTTTAAAACTTAAATCTACCAAATTTACTTTGCATGTTTGTTAAATTTAGTTGAAAGAATTGTTAAGTGTTTGTTTTAAAAAATTGAATGCTTGGGTATAAAATGAATTGTTTAAGTATACCAAATTTACCTTAAATATAATTGTTAAATTTGTTTGATTTTTACTAATAATGGAATTTTGTGTTAAATGAAAAACAATCTACAACATTTACATTTAATAAGAAATCAAGAAGGTTGCCAAACATAAAAAAAACGAATATGTTTTGAACTTTTTAAATGAAAACCGTTTAATCTTATTGTGTTTCAATTTACCAAAATTTGAGTCAAATCCAAACCTTTAAAAATCAATCAAATTTAATAAAAAGTCAAAGGTTGCCAAACCTAAAAAAACGAATATGTTTTGAATTTTTTAAATCAAAACCGTTTAATCTTATTGCGTTTCAATTTACCAAAAACGGTTTCAAATTCAAACCTTTGAAAATCAACCAAATTTAATAAAAAGTCAAAGGTTGCCAAAACTAAAAAAAACGAATATGGTTTGTATTTTTTAAATGAAAACCATTTAATCTTATTGTGTTTCAATTTACCAAAAATTGAGTAAAATTCAAAACTTTATTATTTAAAAAAAGTCAAACATTCATTCTTTAATTCATAGTATTAAACTTTTCAATTTACAAAAAAAAAAAGACATAAACAAACAAATAACATTCAAAGATATAAGTAAGTTTGTAACATAAAATGGAAAATATAGTCTTTTTTTACTAATAAAGATAACCGATAATAATAGTAATTGTAAACACAAAACAACCAAAAATTCACGAATGACTACATCAGTAGTAAACGTGCAAAACTTTGTGATTACAAAGGATTAAACATGTCCAAAAGTTACCCACCTAAAGTTTTTATTAAACCTAAACCATGTCAACAACTAAAGCAACTAATTACCATCACCAACCATCAATTATGTTCAAAACTTACCCACCAAAAATATTATCAGTATACCAAAAAACAACCACCAATAACCCCACTAATTACCATTACCCTTAACAACATTACAAAGCTTGAACACACCTTGATTCTGGAAAAACAGGAAATGAATTTCATCACCAGCCTGGAGTTCCTTATCAGCTACAAAAGCTGACATACCTCTTATGTAGTAACGGGGATATCTTGACTCATCTTCAATCCCAACCGACACTCCCCAAGTAAAGCCCTCCTCATCACGAATGGTCAAAGCCCTCCTCCTGTTCAACTGGTTATCGTTTGCCCAATTTGTGTTCATACGCTACCACACAAAATAAAGAATGGAACGTCATCACTTACAAGCTAGTAATTGTAATTTACAACTCATGAGATATGTAATTGTAATTGATGTCTAACAACGTTTGGTATATTGTCTAACATAGTATATTACCTAGATAAGCAGTTGTTGACATTAATGCTATCAACAGCCACTACTGTTAACAGTTGATAGGGAAGGCTATGCACATAAGTTATGTACCATAAAAGTCTATATAAGTGTAAGACCCTCAAAACCGACAGGTCAAACAGTTGGCATTCAAAGGCTAAAACCAAGTTAACAATTCAAAAGAAATCTTATTTTATTTCAGAAAATACGCAGCGGAATGTTAAAAGAAGTTATTAAATTTCCAAACATGGTTTTCCAAAGACGAGTCAAAAGAATATTTAATAAACAACTAAAATCTTTGGAAAATAATGTAAATAACGTTCGAGCAATCTCGTAGACGTCTTCTTAATTGAAATGTCATCCGCAACTGAGTAGATCCACTGCATGCCAATGCGTCTTTTATTCATCAACAACCTGAAATCAATCTAACGTGTATGCAAAAGTCAGCTAGGCTGAGTGAGTTCAATTTTTATAAGTTTTCAATAATAAGTAATTTGTTAAAGTAAAGCAATAACAAAATACTATAACCTTAGAGTCAAGAATACGCGCAGTCCGCCTTATTGTTCCCTAAGCAATATTTAAAGTCTAGGATAAGCGCAACCCGCCTATTCAACCCAAGACCTTAGTTACAATCCATAATAAGCGCATCCCGCCTATTTAGCACAACAATACCAAGTCTACCTAAGCGCATTCCGCCTACTCGACTCAAACCCTAACTATAATTCATAGCAGGCATATCACATACTATTATAACTCAATTTATATTTTCGATAACTGACATACACAATATATATATATATATATATATATATATATACACATATAATAACCCATATAACCTAAACAAGTAACAATCAAGACAAAACTTGATCTACCAAGTAAGGTTTCAAATACGTGGCCAAGACATTAAGCGCATTTCGCTTATTAAATAAAAACTTAAGCCACACTTTAATTAAGACAACAGTCTATTCATATATATATATATATATATATATATATATATATATATATATATAATAACACATATAACTCAAACCATATAATAACACATTAGGCGCATTCCGCCTACCCACGTTTCATACCAAAATAATATGTATGAGTTAATATGGATTTCATTCGTACACAAAATATTTAAAACTTCATAAAAAAAATATTTTGTGTCTTCATAAAAATAATTTTGCTAGTTTAGCATGCACGTCAGCCCAAAAATATTTATTCAAAATAATAAATAAAAGAGTGGGCTCAAGAACTCACCTATTACGAAGCTTTCATTTTACAAGTAAACTATGGCAAATTGCGTGATCATAGTAACCACACAATGATCTCCTCCCATAAAGTCCATGAACCACGCATAGCTTCATCGTCAATCATGTACTTTCCATCCTAGTATTATATTATTATTGCTATTCTTTTTATGCATCATCAAATTATTTGCCAACCATGAAAGATAATCAAATCCCACATATCACCTTTGATTCCCATGCACCATTTCATCATAATTATTGAAAACTCCATGAGTAATCGTCATCATGAAATCAATCCCACCATCAATGTAAAATAGGTTACCAAATTTCCTCTAGATACATCCCCTGAACTACCATATATTATTATTATTTCAAATTTTGCAAGCACACAACCAAGAGCCAAACCATGCGACAACTTCATCACCTTCCTCGTCCTACACCACCACTGGAGTCATCTATCATCATCACCTTCACCACACAATTCCAAAAAGGGAAAACTCCACCGGACCAGCATCCATGCCTAATCCGTCGTCCCCACGACCATAACCATAACCATCACCGTAACCTTCTTTTACCATCTCGAACTCCATCAAGCTAGTACCATGCGAATATCACCATCACGGTAAACTCCATCAAGCTACTCACGTTTCATACCAAAATAATATGTATGAGTTAATATTTATTTCATTCGTACACAAAATATTTAAAACTTCATAAAAAAAATATTTTGTGTCTTCATAAAAATAATTTTGCTAGTTTAGCATGCACGTCAGCCCAAAAATATTTATTCAAAATAATAAATAAAAGAGTGGGCTCAAGAACTCACCTATTACGAAGCTTTCATTTTACAAGTAAACTATGGCAAATTGCGTGATCATAGTAACCACACAATGATCTCCTCCCATAAAGTCCATGAACCACGCATAGCTTCATCGTCAATCATGTACTTTCCATCCTAGTATTATATTATTATTGCTATTCTTTTTATGCATCATCAAATTATTTGCCAACCATGAAAGATAATCAAATCCCACATATCACCTTTGATTCCCATGCACCATTTCATCATAATTATTGAAAACTCCATGAGTAATCGTCATCATGAAATCAATCCCACCATCAATGTAAAATAGTTTACCAAATTTCCTCTAGATACATCCCCTGAACTACCATATATTATTATTATTTCAAATTTTGCAAGCACACAACCAAGAGCCAAACCATGCGACAACTTCATCACCTTCCTCGTCCTACACCACCACTGGAGTCATCTATCATCATCACCTTCACCACACAATTCCAAAAAGGGAAAACTCCACCGGACCAGCATCCATGCCTAATCCGTCGTCCCCACGACCATAACCATAACCATCACCGTAACCTTCTTTTACCATCTCGAACTCCATCAAGCTAGTACCATGCGAATATCACCATCACGGTAAACTCCATCGGTTTCCCATCACGAGGTCGCCGCCACCGCACACCATTTTCATCTCCACTGTCAACCACCACCGCCGTCATTGCAACAAAGCTCTAGCCGAACACCACCATCATCGCTCCAGCCCACCATGTATCACCACCATATACAACGGCCAACTATAACTACCACCGTAATGTACACACACCCTCTAATAACAACACTTCTGATCGTCATCTCAGGAACCAATCGTCATCTCGATCCGAACCATACAATAACGCGAGAGAAACGGAAAGGAGGTTACCTTGTCGCTAAACTGTAGACCCGATAACCATCGTCTCCGGCCACCACCGTCGTTATCCGCTCCTCTTCTTTCTGTTGTTGCGCATCCACGAATAGATGGTCAAGGATGGAGAGCCTCTAGGGTTTTTTTTTTTATAGTTGAATATAAAAATAACAATTGCATCTAAGTCCCTAGACATTCTCATGTATGCAACTTGGCCCCAAAGTAAAAAAATGATTTATATATAACGGAAATCGGGTACCCGTAATACTTTTACGCGCTGTTTCTCTCAACGATCAACTTTAATTAACCACTACCCGGTCAAACATATGACTGTATCCATTCGTTAAAAACCGGTTAGTTGATTTATATGAATAATTGTCTAGCAAATTTTCAGGATGTTACAAGTCTACCCTCCTTAGAATAGGATTCGTCCTCGAATCCTCTTGGATAGAGAACCACCAAACGTGATGTTTTTAAAGATAACCTGCTAAGAATATAATAGTTTCAGGTGCAACCGAATAGCCTTCTACTACTATCCCAATCCACTTACTTCTAAACAAGACAGAACATTCATATGATCATTTTAGGCTACAACTCAGAACCGAAAAGTAACAATCATGGCACAAAACCAATACTATAGATCAGAGCAGGCATATCCCACTTCTATCATAGCCTAGTGTATAAAGTCAGGTAGTCGCGAAACACAGCAACTTCTCATACAGGGGCATCCAAATAGTGGCGTGATGGCTATTGTTACATGAAAACTCCGCCAAGAGTAGTTGATACTCCCAACTACCGCCGAAATCAATAATGCTTACCCGAAGCATATCTTCGAGAGTTTGGATGGTTCTTTTCGACTGACCATCCGTCTGCGGATGATACGCGCTGCTGATGTGTAACCCAGTACCTATTCACGTAGAACAAGTGTCCCCATTGGAAGTAATAGACACTGGCACCCATGCTTTGGTATGATCTCCCGAAGGAATAATTCTGCCAACCTTTTGGAGTTAAAGGTCTTCCGTATCGACAAGAAGTGAGTACTCTTTGTCAACCAATCCACCACCACCCAAATGGTGCAAACACCTCGGACGTACGGGGTAGGTTAGTGATGAAATACATAGTAAAATACTCCCACTTCCATTCCGGTACCTCCAAAGTTGAATTTTTTTTTTCAAACGGTTTCTAATGTTCTGCTTTAACCTGTAAACAATTCAAACACCTGCTCACATAAGTTGCTACCTCATATTTCATTGTTGGCCACCAATAGTTCTTCTTAAGATCTTGAAACATATTGTTGCCCCCGGATGATTAGAATGGCGGTTTCGTGTGCCTCATCCATGATTATATCACTATACCCTCCATATCAAGGTACCCACATCCGGTCATTTATGAACATAACCCCTGTCTCCATCACTTCCCATAAGTCATTGATGCCCCCACAGACGCTCTGTCATAATTCGCTCCACCTGTAAGGCTTCAATCCGGGCACTAGAGATCTCTTCACTATATCCGGTTTCAAAATAGGCTGACAAGATTTCACCCGAATGGGTTTGGGCCTCTCCTTTCAGCTCAACACGTCTGCTACCACGTTAACCTTTCCTGGGTGATACGCAATCTCCACATCATAGTTCTTGATTAATTCCAACCACCTGCGTTGCCTCCTACTAAAGTCCTTCTGCTCAAAGAAATATTCCAACTCTTATGGTCGGAATAGATGGTGCAAGGATCCCCATAAAAGTGATGTTCCCATCGTTTAGGCACAAAAACAACAGCTGCCAACTCCCAATCATGAGTCGGGTAATCAAACTCGTGGGGTTTCAATTGGCATAAGCTATCACCTTACCGCGCTGCATAAGTACACACCCGAGACCCCCAAGTGACGCGTCCAAAAAAAAAAAACCACTACAACATCCATCCAACCTGGTAAGGCTAGGATCGGTGCTTGTGTCAAAGTTGTAAGACCCGCAAATCCGGTGTCAAACTTTTCTTTAGTTTCAAGAAACGTGTTCTATTGGTCAAAGCCCCAAGCAAACCTCACCTCACCTCATTCTTGGTTAGTTTAGTCAGTGAGCTATCCGAGAGAAATCATGTACGCACCTCCGATAACAACCTGCCAACCCAAGAAGCTACTAATATCAGATAATGATTTTGGTGTCACCCAGTTCATCACTGCCTGCACCTTCTTGGAATCTACCGTGGTACTGACGGAATTGATGACATGGGCCAGAATTACTGACCCTCATGAAATCAGAAAGCACCTTTGAGAATTTTAGCGCAAAGCTTCCCATTTTTTAGAGTTTGAAGAACCTTCTTGCGATGTAGAATATGGTCTTCTTCTCTTTCGGAGTACATGGACATGTCATTAATGGAAACAATAACAAAACAATTGGGTATCGGCCTACGCACCCAGTTCATCAAATCCATGAATGCCACAGCACGTTAGTCAGGCCAAAAGACATTACCAAAACACATCATGTCCATAACGAGTACGGGAAGTGTCGTGTCTCGCATTTTTAGCTGATGATAACCTGAAGTAAGATCAATTTTCGTGAGCTAACTAGATCCTTGGAGCTGATCGAAATAAACCGTCGATTCTTGGTAAAGGATATCTATTCTTCACCATCAAGTGATACACATCCGTATGCTACCATCTTTCTTTTTACAATTAAAACCGGCGCACCCCATAGTGGGATACTCGGTCTAATGAATCCTTTCTCGAGCAAATCCTCCAACGGAGATGAGAGTTATTTCATTTATGCAGGGGCTAGGAGGTAAGGTCTCTCGCTACAGGTTTAGCTTCCGGCACGAGGTATATTTGGAACTCAACCTCGTGGTCCGATGGCAATTCTGTCAAAATCCTCAGGAAATACATCCGAGTAATCCCGCACTACATGGACATCCCCTAGCTTAGGGATATCAGCCCCCACAACCAAGACATGTGCCAGATACGCCTTACACCAATGCTGAAACATCTTCCCCGCCTTTAGCATTGAAATAACCCGAGGTAATGAGCAACTATTGTGCCCATGAACAGTAATACGATTCCCATAAGGAGCTGTAAGTCGCACGAGTCTCCGCCTGCACACAAAGTAAGCATCCACGGTAGCTAGCCAGTCTATCCCAAGAATAACATCAAAGCAACCCAATGACATTAAGTACAAGAGAATAGGAAGACCATGGCCCGATAACTCGATCCGACAATTATCTATAGCCTTGGTCACAAGGAATGAATTTCCTACAGCCACCTTGTCCTCGATTAAATGTCTAGTATCATTGGGATCTTATCTAATCCAATACAAAAGGTGATAGACGCAACCCATACAAAACATTCACGACAAAACCGTCACATGATCCGTCATAAGACATATTCAGGATGTGTAAAGTAAGGGTAAACTTCTAATAACGTTGATCAGGTGTGATTAGCTGTTTACTTTACTTTAGTCACCCTAAACACAACAAGTTATGATCACATTAACAATCCTGCCCACACATTAACATTTAACCAACACCAATACACACAGTATTTAACTACTAAACTTTAAAGGTTTGCCATTAACCATTGAAGAAGGGAATTCTACCCTACCTCAAAACACAAGAGCATAACACCCCATATGAATTATTGCAATTAAGCATTCAATAAGAACCATAATAAAATACTTAAACAAAATATAGGTATTGGATTTCCTTCTGACACTTTATGTATCTAAGTGTTCAACGAGAAGCGTTCCAACCTACGTATCGTGCATTACGCACTACATAATAAACTTCTCATACTACATCAAAATGTAAAGGCACTAACCGCCCATGATGACTTCATGCTATTAAGCACCCAATGAAATATATATGGACATACGTCAAAACTAAGGATTACCTCTTGGCGTGCAGCTACCCAGCAGTTGACATTTCCTAGTAACAGTTTGGTCCCATACCAGATTCGAGTTCGAGCACAAAATGCCCGAATCCCTCAAACCATTGCTCTGATACCAACTTGTAAGACCCTCATGTCACACCCTCAAAATCCACTTGCGGAGTTTTACCGCGAGGCGCATGACAAACCAGGATCCAAACCAACGATCACAATAAACAAGTCTAAATGAACATAATGCAATTTCAAAAACAATGTTTAAAATCCCCAATTACAGCGGAAGCTTATTCAAAACATAATCCAAAATAAACCAAGTGTTCAACGTTTGAAAACCATGCAATCCTAACTAGATGCCGTGCAGACGCGTGCGCCCTAGTTCCATTGTGCTACCTTAGCGACCTGAGAAAACATGTAAAAGTTTACGTCAGCACAAAAATGCTGGTGAGTTTACAGGTTTTGTAATCACAGTACCAAGTTCAACCTGTCCATACTATAACAAATCGAAAACCAAAGTACGCTAGCTAGGCGTATGTTTTGTTACTATCACGATTGGAAAACCATTACTAACTCGCAAACCAGATGTCGTGCCCGATGTAGTAAACCTGTTGTTCCTGTTTGAGACAATATGCACCCGCCGACCCTCCAAGTCGACGAGCGGGGTTGGTCACTCCCAATAGCGCTATTCACATTTCCCCGTTGTGCTAACCCGCACATTCATGGTTCCCCCCCGGGACTTCCAAAGATCGTATAGTAAACCATAGAAAACCCATAGTATGACAGTAGTTACCAAACATAAGTTTTAACACATGTTTTCTCCCCCGAAAAGTGAAACCAGTTAAAAGAGGGGCCGTAAACTCACCTTAAGTTGCGTTACTTCGTAATATGAATAAACTCAGCAGCTATGCTAGTCCCGTAAAGTGGCGACCTAACATATGACAGTTACAAGTACTTAGACTAATAACCCGCAGGTTAGTTAGTCCCTAGATGTCCAGACCATAACCAAGTTCGTTTGAAAACACCGTGACTGTTTAACTGACCCAATGTACAAGACTCGACATCCCATTGGTGACCCGAGACTCCCCGTGTTATGTTTACGCTCCCAAACAAACAATCATGCAATCACACTTAACATACGTTAACGTCCAACAAGTTATAGCACGTAGTTCACGTATCACATAATTACATCCAAACATATGTTACCAAGTTATTAGATATGTTACGGGGTTCCTAGCATGTTCCTAGGTGTCAAATCGGGTCCCAAAATACTAAATTACACTTACAGCAGCAGTACAGGCGATTAGGAAAAGTCAACTAGTGATTACGTGGGTCAACAGGCATTTAGGAATGCTAATCGCCTATACTATAGGCGATTAGGGCTATCTCATATGTAATTTTTGAGTTTATAGGCGATTACGTCATAAAGCATGTAATTCGGGACTTAACTAGCATTTAGGATCGTAAATGCATGAAGTAAAGGGGAATAGGATCCTATTCGCCTATACTATAGGCGATTAGGGCTCCCCTTCAGGCGAATGGGCTCCTAATCGCCTATAGTATAGGGGATTAGGATTCCTATTCGCCTATAGCACATCTGTCCCGGTTTTTCGCGCGTTTAACACTCCAAATCGAATCCAGAACGTGTGTAAACATCAATTATCAATCAAATAACTATATCAAACATATATCAATCAAAATCCTTCGTTTAACCTTGTTCTATCAGCCCTGCATGCAATCATGTATCCCAAAAACAACCCATATAGCATGAATCATCATATTAACATGCATAACCCTAACCCTAATGAACAATTACTCAGATTTCATCATCATGCCATCATTATTAATCTGAATCTAACTTAATAACATGTTAATCATCCATCTTGAATCATAAAAACCCTAGCTTTTAATTGAAAACCCACATACATCATGCATGCTATTTAAAATCCAATTAACAATACTCATTAACGATTTTCAGAAGGCTTATTCGTTTTAAAACAGGTCTGGACCGTTAGGGATTTAATAAAAACGTTAGTAAAGATTGCATGGATGAAAATCACACCTTAGATTGTGATAGATTGATGAAATAAGCTTGAAACCTTGTGTTTTGATCCAAAATCACGTTCCAGAGGTTGTGTGTGTGTTGGGGCGGGTTATGGGACGACTAGGGTTAATAATATGAAGTTTAGGAGGTCAAGTATTGTATTTATAGGCGTTTTTAGTCGTCCAGCACGTTATAGGCGATTACGCAGCATTATCAGGCGAATAGGGATCCTATTCGCCCCCAGTATAGGCGAATAGGGCCTATTCGCCCTTCTGACCCTCCTATTCGCCCCCTATAGGCGATTAGGACCCCCTATTCGCCTATAGGGGTTGGTTCCGTGTATTTTGCGCGTTAAACCCCGTTTTAACATATGTTAACACATTTTCACATACCGACAAGTCACATAATGATTGTAAACACATATCACTTGCAAACAAACACATTCACACTCGTTCACCAATTCCCGGGACTCGAGACTTGTATGTTCCCTATGCTCTGACGATTCTACGAATCGTCACCACTTGTACACTTGGTTAAGGACCGACATTTAATGAACCTCTAGACTAACATCTAATGATCCTCCATACTAAACTAACAGTTCCCGAACCGTAACACGACTCAACTAACCCAGTTAAGTATAATATGCGCGTGACTCGCTAAGGTAGACTTTAATCTAGACAACGTTGTTAATCAGAATTTGCCGGGTGTCACATCATCCCCACGTTAAAAGAATTTTCGTGCCGAAAATTGCACAGTACCCAAAAGGAATAACGAAGGAAACAAACAAAAGATAGAAACCAAAAGAGAGATTTACCCGAGTTGTCACATCATCCCCACGTTAAAAGGAATCTCGCCCCGAGATTCATTCAGCAGCAGCGGAGACATATCTTGATTCGAACGCTTCCTTAGGAAAGAGATGAGGATACTTAGACTTCATCTGATCCTCCCGTTCCCAAGTGTACTCTGGTCCCCGGTTCGAGTTCCAGCGAACCTTCACAATGCGAATCTTGCTATGACGTAGGCTACGAATCTTGTAATCCAGAATCTCCACAGGTTCTTCCACAATCCGAAGACGATCATCAACCTTGATCTCTTCCAGTGGAACGATGAGATACTCGTCAGCCAGACACTTCTTTAAGTTGGACACATGGAAGACGTTATGTACGTTACCGAGCTCCGTCGGTAAATCAAGACGATATGCCACCGGTCCAATCCGTTCCAGGATCGTAAATGGACCGACATACCGAGGGTTGAGTTTGCCACGCTTCCCAAAGCGTATGACGCCCTTCCACGGTGAAACTTTCAGAAGTACCTTGTCATCAACTTGGAATTCCAATGGCTTGCGACGTTGATCAGCATAACTCTTTTGCCGATCCCGTGCCGCTGCCAACCGGTTACGAATCTGTACGATCTTTTCCGAAGTTTCGTACACTAGTTCAGGCCCAGTGAGTTGACTCTCACCCACCTCAGCCTAACAAAGAGGAGAACGGCATTTCCGCCCGTACGATGCCTCGAACGGAGCTGCCTTGATTCTCGTGTGGTAACTGTTGTTGTAAGAGAATTCTACTAACGGTAGGTGAGCTTCCCAAACTTTGCCAAAATCGATCACACATGCCCGCAACATGTCTTCTAAAGTTTGAATCGTGCGTTCACTTTGACCGTCAGTCTGTGGGTGATAAGCTGTACTCATGTCCAGCTGGGTACCTAAAGCCTTGTGCAAGGATTTCCAGAAGTGAGAAGTAAAGTGGGAGTCACGATCCGAAATAATAGAAACCGGCACCCCGTGCTTCGAAACAACTTCCTTCAGATAAAGACGAGCCAAACGATCCATGGTGTCGGTCTCTTTAATAGCGAGAAAATGGGCTGATTTTGTCAACCGATCAACAATCACCCATATCTTATCATTCCCGCTTGGTGACTTAGGAAGTTGCGTGACAAAATCCATTGTAATCCGTTCCCATTTCCATTCCGGAATTTCAGGTTGTTGCAAGAGACCCGACGGTTTCTGGTATTCCACTTTGACCTTAGCACAGGTCAAGCATTTGCTCACGTATGAGGCTATATCCGACCTCATGTTTGGCCACCAGTAAAGCACCTTCAGATCTTGGTACATCTTATCCGAACCAGGATGAATAGAATACCGGGACTTATGAGCCTCATCTAAGACAAGCTCCCGAAGTCCCCCGAATAAAGGAACCCATATGCGTTCTGCGAAGTAATGCAGGCCATCAGGCCTTCGCTCGAGGTGCTTGTCGGCACCGTGCATGGTTTCAGCTTTAAGGTTTTCCTCCTTGAAAGCTTCTAACTGGGCAGAACGGAGTTGGTCAGGTAGAGATGAATGAATGGTGAGTTGCAACGCCCGAACGCGACGAGGTTTAATCGATTCCTTCCTGCTCAAGGCGTCTGCTACCACATTCGCCTTGCCAGGATGGTACTTAATGGCACAATCATAGTCGTTCAGGAGTTCAATCCAACGACGCTGTCGTATGTTCAAATGTTGTTGGTCGAAAATATGTTGAAGACTCTTGTGATCGGTGTAGATGGTGCATTTGGTACCGTACAAGTAATGTCTCCAAATTTTCAACGCGAAAACCACTGCACCCAACTCCAAGTCATGGGTGATGTAGTTCTTCTCGTGCACCTTGAGTTGACGAGAAGCATACGCAATCACTTTCTCGCGTTGCATCAACACGCAACCGAGACCATGAATAGAGGCATCACAGTAAACAACGAAATCATCAGGGCCTTCAGGTAAGGACAAAATAGGAGCAGAACAAAGTTTAGACTTCAGCTCTTGAAATGCCGACTCTTGTGATTCACCCCAGTCGAATTTTCTATCCTTCTGGGTAAGAGTGGTCAGGGGTTGAGCGATCTTCGAGAACCCCTAAATGAAACGACGATAATAGCCCGCAAGGCCTAGGAATTGCCGCACCTCAGTTGGCGTCTTTGGTGCTCCCCAGTCCTTGATCGCCTCGATCTTAGCTGGATCGACATGAATTCCTAGTTCATTAACCACATGTCCTAGGAACTGAACTTCGCGTAGCCAAAAGTCACACTTTGAGAACTTGGCGTAAAGTTGTTCCCGTCGCAAGAGTTCCAAAACCAAACGCAGGTGTTCCTCGTGTTCGGTCTTGCTCTTGGAGTAAATCAGGATGTCGTCAATAAACACAATGACGAACTTGTCCAGATATGGTTTGCAAACACGGTTCATCAAATCCATGAAAACCGCCGGTGCGTTTGTGAGACCGAAAGGCATGACCAAGAATTCGAAATGGCCATAACGTGTACGAAAGGCAGTCTTTGCAACGTCAGCTTCCCTTACGCGCAACTGGTGATAACCGGACCTTAAATCAATCTTGGAGTAGTAACTAGAACCCTGGAGTTGGTCGAATAGATCATCAATACGTGGAAGAGGATAACGGTTCTTGACGGTCAATTTGTTCAGTTCTCTGTAATCTACACACAATCGGAAACTTCCATCCTTCTTCTTGACGAATAGAATCGGGGCTCCCCAAGGGTAAGAACTTGGTCTGATGAAATCCTTGTCCAAGAGTTCCTGTAACTGACTAGACAATTCCCGCATCTCGGGAGGTGCAAGACGGTAGGGGGCCCGAGCAATAGGAGCAGCCCCTGGTACAAGATCAATACCGAACTCAACCTGACGATGGGGAGGAAGACCAGATAAATCATCAGGAAATACATCAGGAAACTCGCGTACAATAGGAATATCGTCGATCTTCTTTTCATCGCTAGAGGAAACAGATAAAAGCGCCAAAACGGCCGAATAACCCTTTCGAAGACACTTAAGGGCTTTCATGCTAGGGATGATATTTAGCGGAACACCACCCTTGATACCGTACACAGAAAGGAATTCTCCATCAGGGAGAGGAATCCGATAATCTTGTCGTAACAGACAATCTCCGCGCGATACAAAGATAACCAATCCATGCCTACAACAACGTCAAAACTACCCAAAGGTACCGGCATAAGGTCGATGGGGAACGACAAACCCGACAACTCTAGTTGACACTCCCGAAGGATACAAGTAGCTTCAATCTTTTTACCGTCAGCCAACTCAATAATATACTTAGCCTCTAATGGTACGGGTACTACATCTAGCAATCGACTAACTTCCACAGATATAAAACTCTTGTCGGCACCAGAATCAAATAAAACACTAACAGAGCGATTATTGAGAAGGAACGTACCGGTAACTGTGTCAGGATCCTGTCTAGCCTCAGCGGCTCCAATGACGAAGGCACGTGCATTCCTGCCACTGCCCCCGTTGTTCCCGTTACCGTTGTTTCCGCCCTGCTTCAGTTTCAGGCAATCCTTCTTGTAATGCCCAGTCTCCCCGCAGTTGTAACAGCCCTGTTTTCCCGCAGTTCCTTGAGTAGTAGGAGCTGGGGTATTGCTTGGGGCCTGGGTCGATGGAAGTGTAGCCCGACAATCTTTAGCAAAATGCCCAATTCGCTGGCAGCGATGACAACAGTTACTGTTGCAGTTCCCTTGATGATGACGCCCACACTTGTTGCATTTAGGTAACTTCCCCGCATAACCACCCTGTTTGTTACCAGAAGAAGAAGAACCCCCGTTATCGAACCTCTTACCCTGCTGTGCTGATCCAGATCATTTCCCCTCGTTTTCCCACTTACGCTTGTTATTCTCCGGGGCCTTAACAGTCGAGCCCTTAGCAGGCAAAATACCCTCATTCACCTTCAAGTTGGTCATCCTATGAGCCGATCGGACCACCTCTGAGTATGTAGGATGATTTCCCGCAGCTACCAACCCTGCGATTTCTGGCACTAACCCCGAGATATAGTGTTCGATCCTCCTATATTCTGGCACATGCAGATCAGGACACAGCACTGCCAACTCATTACGCCTCACCGTATACTTTTCGATCTCAGACCCAGTCATCTTGAGGTTCCACACCTCGTGCTCTAGCTTTTGCACCTCTTCCCTTGGACAGTACTCACGCTTCAGCAGTTGCACAAAATTCTTCCAAGGCATAGCATAAGCCTCCCCAATACCCATATTCTGGGTGATATTGTTCCACCATGTCAAAGCAACATCCTGGAACAATGCAGCAGCATACTTGACTCGGTCCTCTGGAAGACAGTTACACATCAGAAACACTGACTCCACCTTTTCCAGCCACCTGAGAAAGCTCACCGCACCCTCAGTGCCAGAGAACTCCTGAGGCTTACAATCCCGAAACATCTTGTAGGTACACATGGGTGGGGGTGGGTTAACAGGACCACCTGAAATGAAACGCATGAGAAACCACGAAGAATGTAGACAAGGTTCACCAATGAGGCAAAGAAAATGGATAAATCAACTTACCACCACCATTGTGCCCTAACTGGAAGGCAGCTTGTAGCAAGTTGTTCAGATCTTCCTGTGATAGGTTAACACCTCCACGACCACCAGCACCACCGCGACCACCACCACGTCCACCATTGCGACCACCTCCACGTCCTCCTCGTACTCCAGACATGATTCTGACAGAAGGAACGAGAAAATTTAGTTTCGCAGCTAATGATAACCACTAACGTTTACAAGATCAAAGCTAGATCCAATCCAGGACTATCCATTCGAACCCAGAGCTCACCAGGGTTTTCATGCATTTCGGTTTATGATTTTGTGTGCACCCAAAATGATAAACCGCTCTACATGGTCCTCCAAGTGTTCTCCTAGTTCAAAGTTCAAATCACCGAACATAGACTCTTAGCTATACACCGTGATGCTACGGTAGTTTATGGCAAGTGTTTCTATTGGAGTATGAAAGGGAGATGTCCGAGCCTTGGACAAATCTCAAGAGTACACGATTTACCCCAATACACCACACTGCCTAGAAAGCAAGTAACTCGACCTAAGATAGAACGGATGATGTAACATAGAAAGATCAGATGATTTAGAGACACCCCGACAGCCCATACGTAATCCATCAAGATGTTTTTAGTACCATGTGATCGTCTAGTGTGTGCAACTCGGCTATAGACTAGACTCTACATGCAGTCCTAGTTCACTATAACCATTGGCTCTGATACCAATCTGTCACACCCTCAAAATCCACTTGCAGAGTTTTACCGCGAGGCGCATGACAAACCAGGATCCAAACCAACGATCACAATAAACAAGTCTAAATGAACATAATGCAATTTCAAAAACAATGTTTAAAATCCCCAATTACAGCGGAAGCTTATTCAAAACATAATCCAAAATAAACCAAGTGTTCAACGTTTGAAAACCATGCAATCCTAACTAGATGCCGTGCAGACGCGTGCACCCTAGTTCCATTGTGCTACCTTAGCGACCTGAGAAAACATGTAAAAGTTTACGTCAGCACAAAAATGCTGGTGAGTTTACAGGTTTTGTAATCACAGTACCAAGTTCAACCTGTCCATACTATAACAAATCGAAAACCAAAGTACGCTAGCTAGGCGTATGTTTTGTTACTATCACGATTGGAAAACCATTACTAACTCGCAAACCAGATGTCGTGCCCGATGTAGTAAACCTGTTGTTCCTGTTTGAGACAATATGCACCCGCCGACCCTCCAAGTCGACGAGCGGGGTTGGTCACTCCCAATAGCGCTATTCACATTTCCCCGTTGTGCTAACCCGCACATTCATGGTTCCCCCCCGGGACTTCCAAAGATCGTATAGTAAACCATAGAAAACCCATAGTATGACAGTAGTTACCAAACATAAGTTTTAACACATGTTTTCTCCCCCGAAAAGTGAAACCAGTTAAAAGAGGGGCCGTAAACTCACCTTAAGTTGCGTTACTTCGTAATATGAATAAACTCAGCAGCTATGCTAGTCCCGTAAAGTGGCGACCTAACATATGACAGTTACAAGTACTTAGACTAATAACCCGCAGGTTAGTTAGTCCCTAGATGTCCAGACCATAACCAAGTTCGTTTGAAAACACCGTGACTGTTTAACTGACCCAATGTACAAGACTCGACATCCCATTGGTGACCCGAGACTCCCCGTGTTATGTATACGCTCCCAAACAAACAATCATGCAATCACACTTAACATACGTTAACGTCCAACAAGTTATAGCACGTAGTTCACGTATCACATAATTACATCCAAACATATGTTACCAAGTTATTAGATATGTTACGGGGTTCCTAGCATGTTCCTAGGTGTCAAATCGGGTCCCAAAATACTAAATTACACTTACAGCAGCAGTACAGGCGATTAGGAAAAGTCAACTAGTGATTACGTGGGTCAACAGGCATTTAGGAATGCTAATCGCCTATACTATAGGCGATTAGGGCTATCTCATATGTAATTTTTGAGTTTATAGGCGATTACGTCATAAAGCATGCAATTCGGGACTTAACTAGCATTTAGGATCGTAAATGCATGAAGTAAAGGGGAATAGGATCCTATTCGCCTATACTATAGGCGATTAGGGCTCCCCTTCAGGCGAATGGGCTCCTAATCGCCTATAGTATAGGGGATTAGGATTCCTATTCGCCTATAGCACATCTGTCCCGGTTTTTCGCACGTTTAACACTCCAAATCGAATCCAGAACGTGTGTAAACATCAATTATCAATCAAATAACTATATCAAACATATATCAATCAAAATCCTTCGTTTAACCTTGTTCTATCAGCCCTGCATGCAATCATGTATCCCAAAAACAACCCATATAGCATGAATCATCATATTAACATGCATAACCCTAACCCTAATGAACAATTACTCAGATTTCATCATCATGCCATCATTATTAATCTGAATCTAACTTAATAACATGTTAATCATCCATCTTAAATCATAAAAACCCTAGCTTTTAATTGAAAACCCACATACATCATGCATGCTATTTAAAATCCAATTAACAATACTCATTAACGATTTTCAGAAGGCTTATTCGTTTTAAAACAGGTCTGGACCGTTAGGGATTTAATAAAAACGTTAGTAAAGATTGCATGGATGAAAATCACACCTTAGATTGTGATAGATTGATGAAATAAGCTTGAAACCTTGTGTTTTGATCCAAAATCACGTTCCAGAGGTTGTGTGTGTGTTGGGGCGGGTTATGGGACGACTAGGGTTAATAATATGAAGTTTAGGAGGTCAAGTATTGTATTTATAGGCGTTTTTAGTCGTCCAGCACGTTATAGGCGATTACGCAGCATTATCAGGCGAATAGGGATCCTATTCGCCCCCAGTATAGGCGAATAGGGCCTATTCGCCCTTCTGATCCTCCTATTCGCCCCCTATAGGCGATTAGGACCCCCTATTCGCCTATAGGGGTTGGTTCCGTGTATTTTGCGCGTTAAACCCCGTTTTAACATATGTTAACACATTTTCACATACCGACAAGTCACATAATGATTGTAAACACATAACACTTGCAAACAAACACATTCACACTCGTTCACCAATTCCCGGGACTCGAGACTTGTATGTTCCCTATGCTCTGACGATTCTACGAATCGTCACTACTTGTACACTTGGTTAAGGACCGACATTTAATGAACCTCTAGACTAACATCTAATGATCCTCCACACTAAACTAACAGTTCCCGAACCGTAACACGACTCAACTAACCCAGTTAAGTATAATATACGCGTGACTCGCTAAGGTAGACTTTAATCTAGACAACGTTGTTAATCAGAATTTGCCGGGTGTCACACCTCAAAACCGACAGGTCAAACAATTGGCATTCAAAGACTAAAACCAAGTTAACAATTCAAAAGAAATCTTATTTTATTTCAGAAAATACGCAGCGGAATGTTAAAAGAAGTAATTAAATTTCCAAACATGGTTTTCCAAAGACGAGTCAAAAGGATATTTAATAAACAACTAAAATCTTTGGAAAATAATGTAAATAATGTTCGAGCAATCTCGTAGACGTCTTCTTAATTGAAATGTCAACCGCAACTGAGTAGCTCCACTGCATGCCAATGCGTCTTTTATTCATCAACAACCTGAAATCAATCTAACGTGTATGCAAAAGTCAGCTATGCTGAGTGAGTTCAAGTTTTATAAGTTTTCAATAATAATTAATTTGTTAAAATAAAGCAATAACAAAATACTATAACCTTAGAGTCAAGAATACGCGCAGTCCGCCTAATTGTTCCCTAAGCAATATTTAAAGTCTAGGATAAGCGCAACCCGCCTATTCAACCCAAGACCTTAGTTACAATCCATAATAAGCGCATCCCGCCTATTTAGCACAACAATACCACGTCTGCGTAAGCGCATTCCGCCTACTCGACTCAAACCCTAACTATAATTCATAGCAGGCATATCACATACTATTATAACTCAATTTATATTCCCGATAACTGACATACACAATATATATATATATACACATATAATAACCCATATAACCTAAACAAGTAACAATCAAGACAAAACTTGATCTACCAAGTAAGGTTTCAAATACGTGGCCAAGACATTAAGCGCATTTCGCTTATTAAATAAAAACTTAAGCCACACTTTAATTAAGACAACAGTCTATTCATATATATATATATATATAATAACACATATAACTCAAACCATATAATAACACATTAGGCGCATTCCGCCTACTCACGTTTCATACCAAAATAATATGTATGAGTTAATATGGATTTCATTCGTACACAAAATATTTAAAACTTCATAAAAAAAATATTTTGTGTCTTCATAAAAACAATCTTGCTAGTTTAGCATGCACGTCAGCCCAAAATATTTATTCAAAATAATAAATAAAAGAGTGGGCTCAAGAACTCACCTATTACGAAGCTTTCATTTTACAAGTAAACTATGGCAAATTACGTGATCATAGTAACCACACAATGATCTCCTCCCATAAAGTCCATGAACCACGCATAGCTTCATCGTCAATCATGTACTTTCCATCCTAGTATTATATTATTATTGCTATTCTTTTTATGCATCATCAAATTATTTGCCAACCATGAAAGATAATCAAATCCCACATATCACCTTTGATTCCCATGCACCATTTCATCATAATTATTGAAAACTCCATGAGTAATCGTCATCATGAAATCAATCCCACCATCAATGTAAAATAGTTTACCAAATTTCCTCTAGATACATCCCCTGAACTACCATATATTATTATTATTATTTCAAATTTTGCAAGCACACAACCAAGAGCCAAACCATGCAACAACATCATCACCTTCCTCGTCCTACGCCACCACTGGAGTCATCTATCATCATCACCTTCACCACACAATTCCAAAAGGGGAAAACTCCACCGGACCAGCATCCATGCCTAATCCGTCGTCCCCATGACCATAACCATAACCATAACCATCACCGTAACCTTCTTTTACCATCTCGAACTCCATCAAGCTAGTACCATGCAAATATCACCATCACGGTAAACTCCATCGGTTTCCCATCACGAGGTCGCCGCCACCGCACACCATTTTCATCTCCACTGTCAACCACCACCGCCGTCATTGCAACAAAGCTCTAGCCGAACACCACCACCATCGCTCCAGCCCACTATGTATCACCACCATATACAACGACCATCTATAACTACCACCGTAATGTACACACACCCTCTAATAACAACACTTCTGATCGTCATCTCAGGAACCAATCGTCATCTCGATCCGAACCATACAATAACGCGAGAGAAACGGAAAGGAGGTTACCTTGTCGCTAAACTGTAGACCCGATAACCATCGTCTCCGGCCACCACCGTCGTTATCCGCTCCTCTTCTTTCTGTTGTCGTGCATCCACAAACAGATGGTCAAGGATGGAGAGCCTCTAGGGTTTTTTTTTTATAGTTGAATATAAAAATAACAATTGCATCTAAGTCCCTAGACATTCTCATGTATGCAACTTGGCCCCAAAGTAATTAAATAATTTATATATAACGGAAATCGGGTACCCGTAATACTTTTACGCGCCGTTTCCCCCAACGATCAACTTTAATTAACCACTACCCGGTCAAACATATGACTGTATCCATTCGTTAAAAACCGGTTAGTTGATTTATATGAATAATTGTCTAGCAAATTTTCAGGATGTTACAATAAGTTCATGCAACTAATACAAATACACTAAAGTATAAAGACATTCATTCAAATTAGCGACTACTATCCACATAACTTATATATCTAATTGAGGAAATAATTTTACTTACAAAGTGTCTATCAACTTTGAAAACCACCGGTACACCTACATCCTCGACATCTTCGGACTCATCATCTTCCACCATTGGATCCTCTTCACTGTCATCATCAGAAAGGACAACGACGTTTTCCTCATTATAATAATCATCACCAGTCTCTTCACTGTCATCATCATCCTCATCATTAAATTCAGCTTTTGAAACATGACCGGGAGGAAGAGTAAGCTTGTTTTTCAAAAAAAGCGTCATATTGTAGGTGCTCTGAATCAATTAATAGAAAGTATTGTTATTAAAGTATAAAAAAATATAAAAAGCAAACAATAACAAAAATTATATAAACATTTCAAAATCAATAAATAAAATCAGAGGATACCTCATTAATGATCTCGAAGACAATTAGATGATCAGTAGTAATTGAAAAAGCTTCCTTAATAATTGGCCATCCTTCAGTCACATAAATAGTACCACCATCAACTGCTAGCTGTAAATGAAAGTGTGCAATTGACTGAGCAATTACGTCAATTGGATCCATTGGAACTGTTCGGTTGAATAATCCATGAAGAACGAAACAACTGATATGCTGGAAAAAAGACAAACAATATTAACATCGTCACAATCAGCTTGTGTATAAAAAATTTTTATAATGTTTTATTTAGATTTATGTTATAAAAAAACATACCAAACGTTTATCAGTTGTAAGTAGATCGCCCAATCTGCAGTAGAAGAAGGTACCAGGTGCACACACAGCATCCTGATGGAATGTAATCATACTGAAAGACTTGAGATTTTCATCATACTGAAATATAAAGTTACACCCAGAAGGGTACTTTAATTCAGTAATCATAGTTATCCAACCATTGTAGAAGAACCATTTGCCTGCAATGTTTAAAACTTTAATGTCATAGACTTTATTTTCCAATGTTCGGATCTTGGTATTCCCAGAAGGATAACCATACTTGTCGATCCAACCATCATAGTCACTTCGTAACCCCTGAATACAAACATTAAAATTATAAGGATATTATAAAATGAGTGTAGTATATACATTAAAACCATGATTCATATCTTACCAAACAAATACGACCGTTATTTTCTGACTTAACCCAAAATCCGTAAACCATTGTAACACGGATGTGTATGCACCTGTACCAATACACAAAAAATAGTAAATAATACATAATAATTAATGTTTCAATGAAAAAAATACTTACAAACTCAATCAAATCTTTGTATCAGAAAATCTGTACATATAAATCGATAAATAAAACATAAACCCCAATAGAAACCTAAATCATAACAATAAATTCGTACCTTTCTTAAAACATCAACTGGACCATAAATTGAAACCTAAAACATAAACAACTAAATACCAGATTTTTCAAACAATATTCAATATTGTGACACTGTTTTAGCTATAATCTTTATATCTTAACTGTTATTAGTAGAATACAACCCCAAATCAATCCATATGTAGGTATCTTAAAATATCAATTGAACCCTAAATCGAAAGCTAAAACATCAACCCCTAAATCGAAACCTAAAACATATATCCATTCGTATTTATCTTAAAACATCAATTGAACCCTAAATCAAAACCTAAAACATAAAGCCCTAAATCGAAACATAAAACATATATCCATTCGTATCTATCTTAAAACATCAATTGAACCCTAAATCAAAACGTAAAACATAAAGCCCTAAATCAAAACATAAAACATATATCCATTCATATCTATCTTAAAACATCAATTGAACCCTAAATCAAAACCTAAAACATAAAGCCCTAAATCAAAACCTAAAACATATACAGCCCCAAATCAATCCATAGGTAGGTATCTTAAAACATCAATTGAACCCTAATTCGAAAGCTAAAACATAAAACCCTAAATCGAAACCTAAAACATATATCCATTCGTATCTATCTTAAAACATCAATTCAACCCTAAATCAAAACCTAAAGCATAAAGCCCTAAATCAAAACCTAAAACATATACAGCCCCAAATCAATCCATAAGTAGGTATCTTAAAACATCAATTAAACCCTAATTCGAAAGCTAAAACATAAAACCCTAAATCGAAACCTAAAACATATATCCATTCGTATCTATCTTAAAACATCAATTCAACCCTAAATCAAAACCTAAAACATAAAGCACTAAATCTAAACATGAAACATAAACCCCTAAAATCGAAACTTAAAACATACTCATCATAAATCGAAACCTAAAACATAAAAACCTAATAAGCCTGAACAATAATAAACGAAAAATAAATATATTCAAATAGAAAAAACAGAGAAAACCTTAATCGACAGTTTGTAAAAGATACTGAAAATCAGTGAAACACAAGACAGAATGAAAGATAGATGAAGATTGATGTTATTCAAATAACATACGAATGGAGATTACCTTAGATTGGAGATGAAGGATTAGGTTGAATGGCCCTTGAATCGTCGCCCTGATTAGGGTTTACGTTTGAAGAAGGCGGCAATGATAATATGATCTTTGTGATCTCCGCGTTTTTTTTAGGGTTATATATTTTCATTGATTTTTGATTTAAAAAAACGATTTTTTATAAAAACCCACAATGTGACATGTGGCATAGTGAGATGAAGAGAGATAATTGAAGTTGCAATGTGGGAATGACAAGTGTCCCACATTGCTTTCAAATATTAGATGTATAGATGTTAAATCATATTTAAACCATATTTATTCCTTTTTTTAATTGGTCTAGAGTTGCCACATCACATCCTATCCTATGTGGCATCTCTCAAAAGAAAGATTGCATAATATTATGACATGTCATCAAAAATGCTTTGATTTATTATATATATAGATATAGATATAGATATAGATATAGATATAGATATAGATATAGATATAGATATAGATATAGATATAGATATAGATATAGATATAGATTACCTTCCTATCTTTCTAGATTTATTGGCTTGTTGATCCATCATAGGTTCTCCATATCAAATAACATTCATACTCTCCTTTTCGGGCAACCCAACTACCACATCCCCAAATGAAATCACCTTACCTTCAGCTCCACTCAACTGTTTTATAAACAGTCGTTTCAGGAGAAGACGAAGAATAAGAAGACCCACCACCAAACAACGACTGTATTTAGTGGGCCAACTCCAGAAAATGGCGTAGTTGAAGGTCACTTTCTACTTCAAAGTCCACAACTCCAGGAAGTGATGATTCAATTTAGACGACGGATCAGCACTCGCGAAAGCTTGGTCGGTATCGTTGTGGACAATAAGCATGATCATTCAATTTAAAGCAACGGTGTCGGGTCGGGCTTTAAACGGTGGCGGTTGCTTTAAACGGTGTTATAAAGCAAAATTTTAGAAAGTCACCGTCGTCGGGTCAACGACACCGTTTAAAGCAACCACCACCAAACAACGTCTAAACTGACCGTCGTCATGGTTGAAGGTTTTCCAGAAAATGGCGTAGGCCCATGGGTGGTGGGGTTGGGTTTGGAGGATATTGGAGCTTTTGGTGGCAGGGTGGTGGCGTGTGGGTGGTTTCGTGGTGGTTGACGATGGAGGAAGAAGAAGAAGGTGAAAGAACTAGAAAATCATCCATTATTTGAAGAGTAGAAGAATTCGCAAGTTCAACTTGCGGATTACATGCCAGCTCAACACCTTCCCTCCTAGTCATCAACGAGCAACAACTTTTTTGTCCACGTAAGCTTAATCCGCAAGTTCAACTTGCAGATTCTCCAATTTCACAACTTCTCACCTGACACACACTCTTTGCACAATATATATATATACTATAGCACCATTTTATCAAAAAAAATCAATATATATTTGGTAGCATTGAATTCAAATGTGAGAACTACAAATGTGAGAACTACGACGAAAAATGCAATTTTACTAAAAAAAATTACACAATGATGTAAAATTAGCCAATTAAGAAATATACAAAAAATGAAAGAAAAAAAATACGGCCATTTTTACACCAAAGGTGATGTAAATGTCTTTACACTGATGTAACAACATAAGACCAATTTACATCACTTTTGTTACACTGGTGTAAGGACGCCGTAATTTCTTTTTTCATTTTTTTAGATATTTCTTATTTAGCCATTTTTACATGCTTTGTAAAAAAAAAAAAAATTTAGTCGTAGTTCTCACCGGTTCTCTCAACTCGAGTGAGTTCTCAACTAATCCGGATCCATTTTCAATATAAATCTACTAGATTATACCTCAGGAGCGTCCCGGGTTGAGAAATTTAATATGATACATCAATTTTACATATGAAATAGACTGATGTATAACTCTAATATTAATATCTAACCTAAAACAAATTAACAATGTACAAATCCAATGCTAACACAGTAACACCTAACCTAAAAAAATGTAGAACTTTAATGTAACTCTAATATTAACGCCTATCCTAAAGACTAACAAATGTACAACTCTAACATACTAATATTGATACATAACTTAAAACAATGTATAACTCTATTAACCTATTCGGCTCTGGTTGAAAAAAAAATTCATATTTACCGATTTAAACATAATTAGTGACTTGTCTATACATGATTAATGATTTACCTGAACACTTTGTGCTTTTTTTCCTGTATGAACAAAACCCCACAAAAAAATATCTCGTTAGAAAGATAATAAAACGCTCGTTAATTTGGTGTAACTTTTTCTTTAAAAAATCTCGTATATTAAAGATATTAACGTTTAAAAATTATGGGAGGAAACATGAGGGTGAATAATCCAATTTTGTTTTTGAATTATTTTTTTCTTAAAATATCTCAATGCCACATGGGATGACACATGACACACTCAAGAAAGAAAATGCCTCTTTGAGTGTCATGTCATTAAAATGACTTTGGTTTATTATATGTATAGATATAGATATAGATGTTTACGGTATAACGAACATACTTTTTCTAAATAATGTGTCATCGTGTTTTTTATAATCAACGCTGAAATCATAACTTTTTAAAGGGGTTGGCTAAATGCATTCCCTTTTTTTACTAATTGCACTCCCTTTTAAAAAAAAAACAGATTAAAAGTTATCAAATTCTATCCTTCAACTTTAAAAAAAAATCATTTGAGTAACTCATCTTCTTCGTGTAATCAACCCTTTTTAAGTTTATCACCTCATGAACATCATCTTCATCACATAATTGAAGCATCACCGTCCCATTAATCTCGTCATCATCTCGGTGGTACAAAACCCCATCTGAAATATTGTTAGTTTAATCTTTATGATTTAATTACTATAGTTTGAGACAAACTTAGATCAGGATATAAGAGGAAATTCTATAAAAAAAATATAAGGCTTAATTATGTTTATTTAAAAACTTTAATGAGGAGTGTAATCAGTAAAAATAATATAAAGGGAGTGCATTTAGCAACACCCCTTTTTAAATTGAATTAGTAGTTTTGGGTGATAAACTCGAAGAAAACAAAGATGTTGGATTCCTTTATTAAAAAATAGAAAACTTGGTCGGTCAAAAGGTAACCCCACACCCAAAACCTATTCTATCGATGTCCACTCGCTCTTTACGACCAGCAAGAAATTGCCAAGTTCAAAGTTGACCAAAAAATAGACAGGATATGTGTACCGCATAAAATATCACATCTTGAGCAAATGTTCATAGCAAAGTCCTAAATAAGGATAGTGTAACCCGGTATTACTCGTAAGACCCGGGTTTGATTCCCACGAGGAGTAACTCGCATGCCCTCCCTTTGCGTGGAGCTGGTTTTTGTGGGGTTTTTCCAGTGTACAGTACACCAGGCCAAACTCTGATGCTAGCGTGGGCCCTATTAATACAAAATAGTCTGGTCGGAGTGGGGCGGCGGCTCCCTGGAAGGAGGTGCGATTAAGCATCGTTAAAGTTGAAATTCATCGTAAAAAAGGAAAGTGAAGAAACAACAAGTTTTACTAACCTTAACCGACTAGGCTAGTATGGTTTGGCACTCGTGTTACTGTAGGACAGATCCTTTGTACCACTCGTGGCTGGGACCGAACCTGTAAGAAAGGAACTAAAGGGCCAAGTGAAGGGAGGCGACCGCCTAGAGTACTGTTACTCGTGATAGCAGACACAAAAAAATGGTGTTGGATTGCTTATAGCAACATAACATGGTCCTCCACAAAGAAGGAGTGACCTCCTTTATATAGGACATGCATGGGCCGAAACATCACTACCCATAACCACGACCGTGGGCTTGGCCCGGGTTATAGGTTTGTGTTCCCTTCGGCCCATAAAGTGAGTGATAATAAATGTTGATGTGAGAGAAAGAGGATACCGCCCTGCCATGATTCCACGTGGCACGATTTGGTTGGCTGCAGGTGGCACTTCCTCTAACACGGCATGGTTGACTGGATGGTGGCGTCTGACGTGACGTCTGGAGCCGGTGACCATGCGTCTACAGTGTCCTGACAGATACTGTATACAACAGCATGGTGGAAGCATGGAAGCGGTCTTATCACTGTTCACTTGTCATGGGTTGTTAGACCACCCCTGACACATGTTGTCCTCTGATTGGTGCAATGTATGGTTCGTGTCTGACCGGATCTTCCTGCTTTCTGACAAGTCGTACAACATCATACTGGTAAACTATGTTTCTTGATTGTCCCGCGTGTATGTCTACACGCAGAGATTCCCTTATGTTGGTGATGTCAGCTTGTCACAAGTCCACGCGGATTTTACGATCACGCGTAGGGTCTGGTGATCATGCGCAGGATCTAAGACGCGGGAATCAGAGTTGATGCTTTTATGAGGAGATGGCGATGTCTGCGCTGAGATTTGGTCCGCAGCCTTCGTGAGGTTTATGTGTTTTATAGGATAGGGTCATGATCCGCGTAGAAATTAGGGACCATATCTCTTCAAAAAAGTGTGCCCCATAAAGGATATTATTATTGTACACATTTTCACTCATAAACAATCATCTTTTGGTCATGGTGTTGAAATATGTTTACAAAATGTTAATGAACCGTTAAGAAGTTTTGGTGTATTTTTTGGTCAAGTTTATTTTTGTTTTATGCTTTCTGATAACTTTTTTTATTATGTTTTTTGTATGAGTATAAAATGGGCCACGACTCCACACTACTAGAAAAAAGGCATTTCTTGACGCGCATTGCGTGTCAAGAAAGGGGTCTGATGACAAGAAAAAAAATGTCAAGGATGGCGGTGTCATAAATTTAACATGACATATTTTGGTGTGTCATCTCTTTATGACACACATTTATGACAATATTTATTGACACACGTTATGACACTTTTTAATGTCACACATTTTTATGACAGTTTTATTGACATTTTAATGACACATTTTATGACAGAATTTTATGACGTTCATTTTGCGTGTCATAATTTATTAATCTAAAAAAAAACTTTCTGTAAAATTACAAATTTACCCTCTTGGATATATACCCATTTTATTATATGCAAAATAATTAGCAAATTAATAATAAAAACATCATTTCATTATATAATACATATTTATAAAATTACAAACCAATCCGAGACAAACGTTTAACGTGTACAAAAATATCGTATCGACAATACATTGCCTTCATCACATGAAAATAAATGTCGCAGCGTAGCTTGACCATTCTTCGCGAATGACATCCATGTCCTCATCCGCGTAATAATCAGCTCCTTTCCCAATCTGAAACTAACAATAAAATTAATACATTAGTCGAGGCCGGCCAATTATTTCCATAAATAATTATTTATGAAAGTTCTAAGGAAAAATGATGGCGGGTCAACCCCAACCAACTTTCCACAGCAGCTTTAATCGAATCCACCATCTCGTATCCCCTAGCCGAATTATTGTTGAAGAACTAGGTTTTTGTCCGTTGGCGTTGGCCCGCGAGATTGTGTGTAAACGCCCGCGGGCTTGTGTGTACACCATAAAGAAAGTCACCGAGTAACGCTAAAGCACTGTCGGGTAAACACTAAAATAAAGATGAAAGGATAACCAAAAAGAAAAAAAAACCTTATAAAAATGACCAAACTACAAATCTGCTCAAATAATAATATTAGGTTAAATTTATACCTCTAAATAACAAAATCGAATATAAAGGCAAGTAAACACTAAAATTATCCTTTTTTATCAAAGATGACATTTTTTTTTATGACATACACTTTTGCATGTCATTAAATAGTGTATGTCATAAAAATAGTGTCAAGAAAGGGTATTTTTCTAGTAGTGCCACAAGTTGGTTAATTGAGGAGATATGTCAATAGTTGTAGTTGGGCTGTTGCTTTGCAAAGGAATTGGCTTATTCAGTTAGTAGGCTAGTGTTATTTAAAAGTCATGATCTGATTAAATATATAAAACAACCCCATTGTGCAGAGAGGGTGATTTCAGTTTGTTCTTCTTTCATCTGCGCAATATGGTGTAGTTTTTTCTTCTTCTATTGATCATCTTGACGATGGATTTTTTTTTCCTAATTTTGGTTTGTATCAGATTATAATCAAGTAAAGGGTTCAGGTTCCATTTTATTTTGACACATGGTCAAGTAAAGGGTCCAAGAATTGGTAGTTTTGAAAAGTTTGTGTCGAAATGAATCCTATGGGCCTATGGCTAGGGTTGTGCAACGGTTCAGAACCGAATAGAACCGAACCGACCGGGAACCGTTTATACCAAAATATGAGAACCGGAACCGATAATTACTAACCGGTTCGGTTCGAAACCGGGTGAAAGGGTTCTAGGCCGGAATCGATTTGTCAATAAAATTCTAAAATTAACAATGAAATAAAAAACGAACAAAAACAATCAAACCAACCAAAACGTATAGCAATTGCATCATTCAAAGTTCAAACCATCAAAGTTAAAGTAGCAAGGATAAAATGTTTAAAACGATAAAAAGAAATCTAAATATAACCATTCCAACAAATTGTCAAATGAATTGTTCAAATAATTTTTCTTCAAACTTCATTTGATCTTCATCTTCTTGGTCTTTTCATAAACATCTAAATAAAACCAAGTGTTAGCAATTATAAAAAGAAACAAACAGAATTAACAAAATAATAATATTCACCCATTGTGATCTCATTGAATTTTCCAGATTTCTCTTTTTCTTCTTCGTATATATAGGGGATAACGAACTTCAATATGAATCTACTACTCGTTCGTTAACATGTTTTACTATGCTAACCTTACGTTCATGCTCAAGTTAAAATTTTGTTTTTCACTCGTTACTTTTTGGATAGGATTTTTCTAAAGTTTTGAGTATATCATGGTGACATGCTTATTTGTATTATTGTGTTGATATATATATATATATATATATATATATATATATATATATATATATATATATATATAGGGAAATTATAAACTGAAAACCAACTTGAGTTAAGAAAACCAAGAAAACCCTTGTAAAAACCATCTAAATTTTTATTTTTTTTTTGAAAAAAATACACAAGGTAACATACATGTATTAAAGCGTTTTGGGCAAAAAAAAAAAAGCGCCGATAGGATATTTTAAAAAAAATGAACAAAGTTTGTTCTGTTACACATGTAACAGCGATGTTACGTATGTAACAGCTATGTTATGTATGTAACAGCGCAAATTTTGTTTATTTTTTTTAAATATCCAACCAGCGCTTTTTTATTTTTTTTTTTTTGGCCCAAAACGCTTTAATACATGTATGTTACCTTGTGTATTTTTTTCAAAAAAAAAAAAAATTTTATATGGTTTTTTCAAGGGTTTTCTTAACTCGAGTGGGTTTTCAATTTATCCGTGAGAACGACATCTAAAATCATTCAAATTCAAAATTTCTTTTTACACTTATCTTTATTACTAAAATACAATTCCAAAAACACAATTTACGCGTAAAAATTCAAACGTATACGGAAATAAATTGTTTTTACACATGTGTAAATTTGCTGTTTGTGCATGTGTAAACTGTTTCATTTACACATGTGCAAAAAGTTAATTTGAAAGTGTTTTTGCAAGAAAAGATGAATTATTTGGAAAGAAAATTCATTTAATAATGTTGTATTTTGATTATAATGAGGTTTGTATTAAATAAAAATTGATTTTGATTGATTTTTTTACTTGTTCTCACGGTTCTCACAATATTTAGCGTTCTCAAGATAACCCTCCCCTATATATATATATATATATATATATATATATATATATATATATATATACTAATATATATAAATAAAAGTAGTTTAGGGCACTTGTCATGTTCTGAGGGCATCCCTTCTTTTTTTTCCCGCTCAAATGGATGGATCATGTATTTGGGTTATGGATCCGGGTAATGGATACTCCAACAAATTAACGCCACTAAAATCGTTCATTAGTTATTATTATACGACTTTTCATTCTCTCAGCCTAACCTAACTCTAATCATTCTCTCTCTAACCCAAACTAATAGAAATCCTTTCATCTTCTTCAATATTATCGCCGAACGATTCAGGTAATCAATGTTCTTCTTCTTCAACGGATCGCTCAAATGCTTTGTCAATAGCTATTTAATCCATCCGTTTTCAGTCGTTTTCTGTGAATCATTCTAAAATCGTATTAGGGTTTGTCTAACCATGTATGTTTTGTACAATCGTCGTTTATATTGATTCATATATACATGTTCAGTCGTTTTATGTGAATCATTGTAAAGTCAAATTAGGGTGTCGATTTAGGGTTTGTATAATCATGTATTCTTTGTATAACCGTCGTTTTATATTGATTCATATATACATATAAATTAGGGTTTCTGAGTTTATATGAATCTGTATCTGACGATTTTATATGTTATTTTTAATTTAGGGGTTTTTATGTCTTAGCTATTATAGTTAATTTTAATATTTGGTTTGAATTCTGTACTGATTTAATATGTATCTGTATTAGTATGCTATATTGTGTCCTATTTGTCGTGTTTATAATAGTTTGATTGTTAAAGGTTACTGCTTATAATATTTTCATTGTAGTTTAAATGTAATGCAAAAAGCATTGTGGACTTCTGATAAGCTATATCAGATTAGTATGTGATATAACAGGGATCCCTGAATTAGTCGTGCTTATAATATTTACACTGTATTGGTTCTACTTATGATATTTTGGGTGTAGTTTAAATGTAGTTTATTATGCATTGTGGATCCCTGTTAAGCTATAACAGATTAGTATGCACAGATTGTCTATTCTAATAAATTGCTTTTGGATTACTTATAGTAATGAGGTTTTCTTGATTGATCTAATTTTTTGTTCATTAATTTCTTTTTTACAGGAACACTGTTTGAATCTTTAACAGTTTGGAAAAATGGTATTTGCTTTCTTTAGACCTATCCCTTTGAACGACACCAGCTACTTGGTAATATTTTTTCTAATCTTATCTACATTTTTTATTATGTATTTTTAACTGTTTTTGCATTATATTGTTATTCAACAGTTTCATGTTTATTATAGAATACTAACAAAATATTTATTTATTTAACTAATTAAGAGAAACTGCCGCCATGTTACGACCATAACTACCCTGTGGGTCCTGTTTTGATAACCACGGATGATGATAAGTCATGGGGTGTAATAGTTGAACAAAAGTCAGACTCATTTCAGATGACAACAGGATGGAATCAAGTAGTAAAAGATCTTCGGCTTATAGTAGGCGATTTCGTTGTCTTTGAGTTGTTTGAACATGCTACTTTCAAACTTACGATATTAAGTTCTGTTCAAACAAATGATGTATCTAACAAATTCCCGTATTGGTGGATAATACCGGCAAAAAATAAGATGGTAAATATTTAAATTACATTATTTTTTTGTAATTATTTTATATTTATATAATTTTCTGATGTGTTGGTATATATTTCATTCAAAATATGTAGAATTTGCCTGCTGATTATGTGGACCATCATTTCAAAGACAGTAAGCTTCCACATCCGGTTGTCATACGTTTGGGAGATGTGTATGAATGGACAGTCCTAATTGAGCTGTATATCTTTGGATTTTATTTCACTGATGGTTGGAGCACTGTTTTTAAAGATCTTAAATTACGCATTGGAGATTTCCTGGTGTTTGAAAAGGTTGCTGAGTTTGAATTCAAGTTAGATCTGTTTCGAGAAGATGGAAGGCGGGCTGACGCTGATGAAATATGGAATGCAAATATTGAACAACAATTCCAAGTTTCTAATGAAGTGATTGAGGTTTCTTCTGATGTATCTGAAGACAGTGATACTGAATCTGAATATGTTGTTCCAGATCATGAAGCCGTTCAAAAAGTGACATACCATTTAGTAAGTTTTTAGTACTTAAACATATTTATCCATTCAAATTTATTTAGTTTTTATTTTAATTTATTTAATATTTACTTAACTTTTTGTAGCGTTTTTCAATCCCTTTTGGAAAGGATTGTGAGTTTGATAAGGTGGAAAGCTTACGTATTCAAGTGGAAAATGGGAAGTCTATTACTAAGAAGTTGCGTGTTGAAGGTTCTGGTAGTAAAAGGAGATATGCTGTCAGTGAGTGGAAGTCATGCATGAAGAAGCTTCGTTTGAAGAATGGTAGGCGTTATCGTATTATGTATTTCAAAAGGGAAGGTATGTTGGTGTTTTCATCTCCTTAGTCAGAAGCTACAAATTTAGAATAGTAGGTTTATTAGTTTGTAATTTGGAAATGACGTAGTAAGGAAGTAAGGTTTGATGAAACCAATAGTGATTAGACCTTCAAATTCCCCAAATTTTGTTTACTTAGTGTTGGGGTATATTGTTGGAAGGTATATATGAAGTAGGGGATTAAAAGTTTTGTGGTCTTCTAAATATGTATAAGAAGACTTGAATGTCCCAAATTTTGGTTTATTAATGGTTAATATAAGGTTTTATATGTAGCTTTAATTTCTAATATTATTTTTATACATTTTCATTATCTATAAACATGTCCTTAGTTAAGTGTGTTATCAATATTGTTTTAACTTACCACAATAAACAACTTTCCAAAATCATACAACATTAAGGTTATGTCAAATGGCAATAAACATTTAAGATGAGCAGTTTCAAATATTAATTAGGACACTTAACCTTTCATTTCAGTTAAAAATCAGATTTTGTTCAGTACTTTTTAATTTAGATTGTAATCAGCTTTGTGTTGATATATTTTTTTAATTATGTATCAAATATATATTGTTTATTATAACATAATATTTTTTAATAACATATATCTCCTAAAAAAACAGATAATGATTCTTATCTTTAACTTTAAATTTTTAAATTCTTAATCTTATCTTTTAATAGAATTCGGTTTTTAAAAAGAGATTTTATCTTTAAATTTTTGAATTTTAAATATACTTCTTTCTCTATATATATCATTAAATTTAACCATTTTCACACATTCTCTCTACAAGAAAATAATTATTTAACCAGCTTTCTGGAGGTTAGTATTTTTTTAATTTTACATTATATTTTATTATTTATGTTAATGATTCACAATATATATAAATACTAACAACAAAGTTTTTTGGTTTTCTTATTTTTTGTTTTTATAATTAGATATGGCAAATGGAAATGTTACCATGTTGAATGCATTGAGGTTGAATGAAGATGACTGTAAAATTAAGGTCAAGATTCTGAAGGTGTGGAGGCGAAAAATGAATGGTGAAGAAAATAAATTCTACTCTATAGAAATGATTCTTATGGATGAAGAGGTAATTGAAATTTTTTAATTTTAAGATATTGTTTTTTTTTTATTTTCATAATTCTATTATACTATACCACATTATACTATTCGAGATCTTAATCTTTGTTTAACATATAGGGAAACAAAATACATGCAAGCTGTTTGCATAGATTCTTCTTCAGATTTGAGAAATTCTTCATTGAGGATGAGAATTTATTGATAAATAGGCCTTCTCTTGCTGAAAACAAAAATAATTTTCAGTTGGTCAACAATAACCACAAACTAACTTTTTATATCAGCACATCTGTGAGGAAATGCGACGACTGGAGTGGTCCTGAACATGGCTTTGATTTGACTGATTTTAAGTCAATTCTAGGAAAATCGTCTGTTGTTGAAGATAACAAAGCTGTGGGTGCAGTAATAGGTTAGTATTACATTATATTCGTTATACATATTAATAATATTTTTGTTGTACATGTTTAAAAAACTAACACAGATTTCGAACAATTTTATTTTAGATCTCATTGGATATGTCGTGATTTGCTATGACATAGAGGATACCGTAACAAAACTAGGACCTAGGAAAAGGCTTAACCTAAAGCTGACTGATTTAGAGTAAGTATAATTAAGCAGTTTCATTATATGATATTTATTTAACTTTTTTTTATTAATGTGTTTAATTTTAATATGTATCAGTGATGAGGAGCTTGGTGTGACCCTTTGGGATGAATTTGCAATTGAGATGCACTCATTTATGACTCGCAAAGATAGGGAGAAGGATGTGTTTCTACTTATTCAGTTTGGGCCAGTAAAGCTTCATCAAGGTAATTAAAGGCTGATAGTATGAATTTGATATTAGTTTTATTTTTAGTATTGTTTATTTTTAATTGTAGATTATATTTTCATTTTAGATAAGCGGAGTGTCTCAAATGCATTTAGTGCAACAAAGCTGTTCATTAACTCCGCAGTTGATGAAATCGTTACCTTTAAAGAACGGTAATTTTTATTTTTTCCGTTTGCGTGTAAATGATTTGTTCGCTGTATAAATTTTAAAGTATATTGTGATGTTAAGTTATGTTTTGTTGGCATTAGATATTTTGCAAAGTATGGAAACGCAAGGGCCATAAGTGGTAACGAGTCAGGTTCTGTCATGGCTGCTTCAGAAGAGGATATGTTTGTTAATTCTGAATATAGTCCTCTAGCGTTTGTTTCTATAATTGATGAGGTAATTTGAATTAGTGAATCTACTAATATATATTTTTTTAAATTGTATTTGTGTTGTTTATTTAAAAGGTTTTCTTTTTTTTCGCGCTAGAATAAACATTTGGTCGTGGTTGCTACAATTAAGGGGATATGTACTAAAAAACTGTGGTATTATGAGGCGTGCACTTCCTGCCATTTCAAAGTTGAAAAGGAATTTGGTGTAATAGAAAATGCAGATGGAATTCCTGATATTGCTGAGCGGAAGTTTAAATGTAGTAATAAAACATGCAAGGTCGAACCTGTAAACGCTGAGTACAGGTATAATCTAAATAAATTTAATTACTTTTTTTTGTTGGTTATTAATCTTTATTTCATTAGATTTCTGTGATTATTATATTTTGTTTTGTTATTTTTTAAAGGTTCAAAATTCCTCTTATTGTTCAAGACTCAACTGGAAGTGTTTCTCTAACTCTTTTTAATCGAGAATCAATTAGGATGTTAGGGAAGACGGCTGCAGAAATTGTCAACAGACAGGACCAGGTTTTACCTAATAATCCATTTTATTAGATAATATTTATTTTTACATACACGTTATAAACAGTTAAGCAATATTATTTTGTATTTACAGGCTGATGAGTTTGAGGATTTTCCAACCGAGTTTAAGCAGTTGATTGGAAAGAAGTTAGCGTTTCACATTAAGGTGACAAAATACAATGTTGATCACAACATTGAGTATTATGCTATTAACAAGGTTTCAAATGATGTTGATATTATTAAGAAGGTTGAAGATAAGCATTCCATTGAGAAGGTATGTGTAATACAGTTATATATTTCATGTCATATGATAGTGATATTCTATTTATATATGTTTTTTTGTACTAAATCAGAGTGATGATCTAAATCAAAATGATGCTTCGTCGGGTGATCAGCAGCCAAATACTGTTTCGTTGAAGGTGAGGTTTATCTTATTTTGTGGTGTTTTGGTATATATTAGTAGATGGCATTCATTTATATTCATTTTTTTCTTTTTTAGGATGCGCAATCGTCAACGGACAAGAATGTCACTCCAACGTCTACTGTTGCTGAAGATGCTAATAAAAGTACCTATGGTGATCTTAAAAGAAACCTGGAAGAGGTTTACAAAGCAGAGGATCTTCCACTTTCTAATGTTAGTGATGCGGATCAGAAAGAGGATGGAATCGGGGGAGATGCAAAAGAGGATGGAATCGGCGGAGATACAAAAGAGGAGAGGCGTTCAAGCAGAGCAAGTGCGAAGAAGCGGATGTTGGTTCCAAAAAAAGAGAAATAGCTTTATTCAGCTCCCATTCACCACCTGATTTAGTTGTTGCTGTTTTTTATTTCGGACATGTTTGGTTTTTTTCGTTGTTGGATTGTTTCTTTTTTCGTTTCGTTCTAAGACTACTTTATGTTTGATTAATAAAATGGTGAATGGTTTTCTTATATTGAAGCGTTTTGATCCTCAAACAATCAACCTAAAGCATGCATTCACAGTGAACTGCCTTTAGCTTTTGTGTTTATTCAATAGATTTGTTTGCTATTATTGAATGTAAAACATAATGGTAGGAATTTTCAGTTTATTGAATTCAACACATAGGACACAAAAAAGGATCCTCGATTATCCAGGTACATCTTCAGTTTATTTACATAACATGTGAAACAAATGTTTAAATAACAAATGTTATTATATGATTAACATTCAAAACAATTTTCTATTGTATATGTTCCATTATTATTATAATTTCTAATGTGAATATGAATTGGTGTGTTTTATTTCTATCTTTCCTAGCATTATTTTATTTGTAACTAACTCTTCACCATTATCTATTGCAACTACTTTACAAATTATTATGTAAAATTTTGTTCATTTCCCTCTCAAATACTTGGCATATGTGCGTGAATATGAATTCAGCAGTTGACCAAAAATACTCACAGTTTGTTTGAAATTCACTTATAAAGTTGATTTGGCTAAAATTCATATTCACGTTACAATATTGAAGAGCATTTCGAAATTTTGAGTCTTCATTTAAAGGCCACCATTTTTAAGTCATTATCATATATCATCTTCTCTATTGGTTTGAAGTTAGAATCATAATTACCGTCCTTTTGATATGTTTATATGGTTGCATATCATCAATCACATGATTGCTCTCAAGAACAAAGGTTTTGATGTTTGATATTATTCAGGTAAGTATAGTATCTTTTAATTTAAAGGTTTATTTCTAATATGATTCTTATTGTTGCTATTTCTTTGTTTACTTTGTTCATGTAATCGACATTTTATATATATATATTTTTTTTCATTTTGAAGGAACATGTCTAAAAGAACATTTGAGCATTCATCTTCATGTTTACCAAATCCTGTCAACAATAATGAAACATCCGATGGTAACATTGTTATTACTTAAGTATGGGTGTTTGGTAATTTGTATTTGATTTATTTTCTTATAATGTTGGTTCAATTGTTTGTAGGTAATTTAATCAGGACACCTTTGTCACAAATTACAAATGGTATGGATAAAAATATATTTTAACCTTAGACAAATATATATATATATATATATATATTCATATAAGTTACGGCCAGTGTTTATTTTTTGTAAAGAAACTAAGTGATATTTTTTTTTCATGCTCCTTTGGATGGTTTTTTACAGTTATTACTCCGGATCCTGTTACTCCTACTGCAGCTTCTGTGAATCGAAAACTTAGAAGGATATATTTGGATAAAGGAAAATGTTATGAGGGTAAAAACATTCCAAACTCTAATAGCAATTTATCTACATCTGACATAAGGTCGTCGATTGTTAAGGATAAAGAAAATACAACGGCACATAGATATGCGCTTAGGAGTTTGCGTAGTACTCCTAGCACAATAAGCCATACAAGTTCGTTGAATAATATCGGCAGCGGTATGTGTTTTGGATCAAAGATTAAAGTAATATTTAGTTATATTAACATTTTTTAATATATACAATTTGGTTTCTATTTAGGTACATATGTTCGTATCGAAAATAATAGTACGCCATCAAGTTCTACTGCCCAATTTGTAATGTCTTCAATGGTATCCTCATCTGGAAATTCAGGTTCCAGAAATGAAAGGTCGTGTTTATCAAAGTTATCTGCCGGGAAGCATAAGTTTGTAAGTAAGGCAAGTAATATTAATGTCGTACCAATGATTGACTTGACATAAGATTTAGAAGATGATGAACAGCCAATCAGAGGTATCTCTAAAGGTATTCAATTATTAATATGTTGGTAGTAGATTTAACATAATTGAATCATCTTTTTTTTATAAATTGTTTCCTCATTACTTTGTAAATATTTTGAATTATAGATTACGTAGATCATGGTGATCAAGATGTTAAATGTGGAATTTGTAATGCAACATTATGGAAACTTGAGGCTGGTAAAGGAAAAATAACCCTTCAGAAGGTTTGTTATTCTCTATGTTGTGGTTACGGGCGTGTAGAGCTACCTGATTTTAAAGATGCCACATCAAGTTATCAAGATCTGTTTCGGCGCAAAGATGATATAAGCAAGTATTTCCTAACACACATTCGTCGCTTTAATTCTATGTTCTCTTTTACTTCTATGGGTGGAACAATTGATTCAACAATCAATACGGGAAATGCTCCTTATATATTCAGACTTGGCGGCCAAAATTACCATAGAATGGGAAGCCTTCTTCCAAAAGAAGGAGAACTGCCAAAATTTCACCAGCTATATATATATATGATACCGATAATGAAGTGACAAATAGACATTCGTTGTTCATGTATGTATTTCTAATATTTATATATTTTAGTTTATATTTTTTTTTAGTTTTGTAACAATATTTTATTTTATAATGTTTAACATCAACATTATTTTTTTTGTAGCGGTGACAAACGGAATGGGTCTACTAAATGTTCAAAGACATTAGATATTGCCATCATTGAAGCTTTAAAGGCTATGTTAGATAACAACAACCAGCTTGTGAAATCTTATAGGATGGTACGTGACTCTTTTAAGGAAAATCCTCATGTTAATCTTAAGCTCCGTCTCATTTGTGAAATAGTAGAAGATGGTAGGACATATAATTTACCAACAGCTTCTGAAGTTGCTGCTTTGATCTTGGGAGACATTACTGAAGCTCTTGGTAAGCGAGATATTATTGTTGAAAAAAAACAACGGTTTTCTAAAGCGTATTAGTGAATTGCATCCATCATATTTGGCTCTTCAATATCCGCTTTTGTTTCCGTATGGTGAGGATTGTTATAGAATAGATATTCCACATAGAAAAACAGAGGATTCAGAAACAAGTAAACGTCCGTATTGTACTATGCGAGAATTTTTTGCGTACCATGTTCAAGATAGGGTAGAGAAATTCTCATTGATTCTGAATGCTGGAAGACTGTTTCAGCAATTTTTGGTTGATTCTTACACCATGATTGAAACTGAGCGACTTAACTTTGTACGTTATTCGCAAAGTGATCTTAGGTGTGACACATATGAGAATATTCAGAATCAGCATAAGGATGGTAATAAAGATTTTTCCAAGTCGGGTAAACGTGTAATACTACCATCGTCGTTTACTGGTGGAGCTCGGTATATGATGCAAAATTACCTCGATGCAATGGCTCTATGTAAGTGGTACGGCTACCCAGATTTTTTTATTACTATTACATGTAAACCGAAATGGCCGGAGGTAAGAAGGTTTCTTAAGGATAAAACAGTTAAGTCGGAAGATAGGCCTGATATTTTATGCCGAATTTTTAAAATGAAGCTTGATACGTTCTTGAAAGATTTAAAGGAAAAGGCAGTTCTAGGAAAAGTTCAAGCAGGTATTTACTTAATCAATTTGAATTTGTCCATTTAAGTGAGTAGATTTGATAAATTATTAATGAAATTTATGCTTTTTAATTATTTGTTTTTTAATGAAAGTAAAATTTTTACTTTTTAATTCTCTGTTTTTAATGATAGTAAATATTAAATTCCGGTTTTTTACCATGTGTTTCTTTGTTGAAGATTGCATCTATTATAATTGTTATTTTTTTTATCACTTCTCAACTATGATAATAGATAGGCTTTAGCGTGTAACTCAAGTATTGTTATTTCCAATAGTTCATAAAAATATAATTATATTTATAAAAGCATAATATTCGTTCTACAATTTTGTAATTGAAAATGTTTTTACTTTTCTTTTGTAGTTGTTTACACGGTGGAGTTTCAAAAACGTGGTCTTCCACATGCTCATATTTGCTTATTCATGGATGTTGATCACAAGCTTCCGACGGTTGACCATATAGAACCGTTTATATCTGCTGAGATTCCTGATAAAAGAGAAGATCCGGAATTGCATCTTCTTGTGAGTGAGTACATGATGCATGGTCCATGTGGAGAAGCTAATATGAAGTCTCCATGTATGCGTGACAGGAAATGCACGAAAAAGTTTCCAAAGAAGTTTTCACCTGAAACGTGCATTGATGCTAAAGGTTATCCGATATACAGGAGACGAGACTCGAGAAATTTTGTTCAGAAGGGTGATGTCAGTTGGATAATAGATATGTTGTTCCATATAATAAGTATCTTTTAAAGAGATACCAGGCTCATATCAATGTAGAATGGTGCAACCAGGCAGCTTCTATCAAATATTTGTTCAAGTATATAAACAAAGGACCTGATAAAGCGTCTATGGCTATTGTACCGGATGATAAGCAAGATGTTTCTGATTTACCAACGGACGAGATAAAGGAATTTTATGATGTTAGATACATATCTGCATGTGAAGCATCATGGAGAATTTTTAAATTTGATGTTCATTACAGATATCCTTCTGTTACTCGACTTCCTTTTCATCTTCCAGGTCAACAGAACGTGGTATTTGGCGCAGAGGATCATGTTGATGATGTTTTAAAAAAAAGTTCTGTGGCTTCATCAATGTTTTTAGGCTGGATGAAGCTTAATGAAACTGATCCAGTTGCAAGAGAGCTTAGCTATGTGGAATTACCAACAAAGTTTGTGTGGAAACTTAAAAAACGTTGTTGGGAGACAAGGATTACAGGTCGTACAGTTGGTCGTGTTCATTCAGTTTCTCCCGCTCTTGGAGAGGCTTATTTTTTGAGGATTCTTCTTAACAAAGTCAAAGGACCGACATGCTTTGAGGATATTAGAAGTTATAATGGTGAAATATTTCCTACATTCAAAGATGCCTGCTTTGCACGTGGACTTCTAGATGATGATATGGAGTACATTGAGGCAATTAGAGAAGCAAATCTTAGTGGGGATGGTCGTTTTCTTCGTGCTTTGTTTGGAACAATGCTTTTGTGTAATACTCTTTCCAGACCTGATTATGTTTGGGAGAAAACATGGACGATTTTATCTGATGGAATTCTCTATGCACGGGAAAAGAATTCTAATGTTCGAGGTACCATCATAAACATTTAATAAAGCCGTCGTTTCAGTTAGAATATCACCTCATCGATTTCAATTAATACTTGCATATAACGCATTTTAATATTCATGATGATTCCTGATTGTGTCCGTATTTTTTTATATATTTAATGTTTTTTAAGCTATTGCATTTGTTTTTTCCATGCTTTAGATTTATCGCTTACCGAAGATCAGATAAAGAACTTGACTTTGGCTGAGATTGAAAAATTTATGCTACGAAATAACTCAAGTTTAAGGAGATTTCCATGTATGCCTTTTCCTGATGATCAATCAATAGCTTCCGCTCAGAATCGTTTAATCAATGAGGAGTTGAATTATGATCGTACGGAATTAGTTAATGAATTTGACCCCATGTTTAACTCATTAACTGATGAACAGTGTGACACCCCAGGAACACACCTCATCAGGGACGATGAGACACTAACAGGGGGTGAATGTGACACCCCAGGAAAATCCCACATCGGCCGTGGCCAGGAGAGATCCTTGGTTCATAAGTAATGTCTTGCCTCTTAAATCACCAACGCGTTTTGGGGCTTAATGTTAGTGGATGAGAGGAGAACTCCACAGTTAAGCGTGCTCAGGTGGGAGAAATTTCAGGATGGGTGACCTCCTGGGAAGTCTCCACTTGGGCAACCAAAAACAAATCCGTGAGCTCTGGATGGGCAAAGCGGACAATATTGGTGATGAGAGGGGCGGGGTGTTACAGATGGTATCAGAGCCACTCCTGTGCCGTTCGGGATGGTGGGTGCACACCTCATCAGGGACGATGAGACTCTAACAGGGGGTGAATGTGACACCCCAGGAACACACCTCATCAGGGACGATGAGACACTAACAGGGGGTGAATGTGACACCCCAGGAAAATCCCACATCGGCCGTGGCCAGGAGAGATCCTTGGTTCATAAGTAATGTCTTGCCTCTTAAATCACCAACGCGTTTTGGGGCTTAATGTTAGTGGATGAGAGGAGAACTCCACAGTTAAGCGTGCTCAGGTGGGAGAAATTTCAGGATGGGTGACCTCCTGGGAAGTCTCCACTTGGGCAACCAAAAACAAATCCGTGAGCTCTGGATGGGCAAAGCGGACAATATTGGTGATGAGAGGGGCGGGGTGTTACAAACAGAGACAAATTTTTGATGAAATTATGAAAGCCGTGGATGGTCAGAAAGGGGGTATTTTCTTTGTTTATGGTTACGGTGGAACCGGAAAAACTTATTTATGGAAGACATTGTCAACGGCAATTCGAGGTAGAGGTGATATTGTGTTAAACGTTGCATCAAGTGGTATTGCATCTTTGCTACTGTCAGGAGGTAGGACCGCACATTCTCACTTTTCTATTCCTATTAATGTTAATGAAGATTCACAATGTCATATCCCAGCAAACAGTGCTCTTGCTCATTTATTGAAAGAAACTAAATTGATCATATGGGACGAAGCTCCAATGATACATAAGCATGCAATTGAAGCACTCGATAGGTCAATGTCAGATTTATTCAATGGTGATGTTTCTTCAAATGCTGATACACCATTTAGAGGAAAAGTTTTTGTTTTTGGTGGCGATTTTAGACAAATTCTTCCTGTTGTTCCAAACGGAAGTAGGCAACAAATTGTTAATGCAGCTTTAAGCTCTTCTTATTTATGGAACAAATGTAAAGTGCTAAGGTTAAATAAGAACATGAGGCTGACCGTTGGATCTAATACGAGTGATTTAAAGAAACTGCAACATTTGCAAAATGGTTGTTGGACATTGGTGAGGGGAAGGTTGGAGGTGATAACGATGGCGAAGCAATTATAGAAATTCCTGATGATCTGTTAATAAAGCCGTCGTCTGATCCGATTGAAAGTCTAATAGAGTTTGTTTATCCAGATATTCTACAAAACTATAAAAATCCTGAATTCTTCCGTGAATGTGCAATTTTGGCTCCTAAAAATGAAGTGGTCCATGAGATTAATGATCGTTTGCTATCTATATTTCCTGGTGAAGCAAAAGAGTGCGGATTGTCTTTGTCCGGATGAGAAGAGAAATGAAGAGATAAATGATGACATATACTCTCCGGATGTTCTAAACGGACTGAAAGCATCTGGGTTGCCTAATCATCGTTTGGTGTTGAAGGTTGGTGTTCCTGTTATGCTGCTAAGAAATATTGATCAACAGAATGGATTGTGCAATGGTACAAGACTACTAATTAAATCACTGGGTAAACGTGTTATAGAGGCTAAAATAATATCAGGAGGTACCATTGGAACCCGAACTTATATTCCAAGAATTACTATGATACCATCTGACAAAAAGATTCCATTGAAGTTCCAGAGAAGGCAGTTTCCCATATGTGTTTGCTTCGCAATGACGATAAATAAAAGTCAAGGACAATCACTTGCTCGAGTTGGTTTGTTTTTAAAACAACCTGTATTCACCCATGGACAATTATATGTTGCTCTTTCAAGAGTAAAGAGTAGATCTGGAGCAAAATTACTAATTTTAGACGAAGATGGTGAAGCTACGAATAAGACGACCAATGTTGTTTACAAAGAAGTCTTTAGACACTTAAAGTAATTGAATTTTCTTTCTATTGTATCACGAACGTCATTTTATTTATGTTTATTGATTAAATGAATTTGATAATTCCTTTTTTACATATCATACAATAAAATCAATAAAGTATATCTCTTTGTTGTTTTAATCTTTTAATTATAAAATAGGTCGATAAAAACTCAAGCTACATGGAATTTAATGTTAGTCCATGCCTACAATTTGTCCAGATTGATCATCCATATATTGTTTACTCTCTTTTTTAACTTCACGTGTGATGATGTTATATTCAAGTTTTATTTTAGCTGATATAAAACTTGATGTATAATCTAAAATAACGATTAGTGGATTCATTCCATCCTACATCAATACACATTGAACCTTTAATTATTAGTGGATTATCACCAATTTGAAATACAATTATCTTATCACAAATTTGAAGTAAATTTTAAAGGATAATGATTATATTCTCATCTTCTTATCTCTTTATCTATATGTTTTTTAAAAAAAAAAATTTGCATCATGTTTATTATAAATTGTCTAACAAAGTTATTACTTGATACAAACAATACAAAAGCCGAAGCTTGCACACAACTTAGCCAATTAATCTTCACACGTGAATCCCATGTAAGTCATACGTAAATTCAATTCTGTTACCTTCATTAAAATGTTGTCCGATCTTGGATTACTGCAAATTCGTTAATTGTTATAAACGAGCCAATATTGTTTCTGTTCATGGTAAAGATGATTTTATTTTTGTTAAGTTTTAATCTGTTAACTGTTATTTTGTATATTAATCTGTTTAATTTAGTTGCTTAATTTGTGATTTGAATCACCTTTAATTTAGTCCAAAGATTATATAAAAAAACTGAGATTTAAATATATGTCTCACCTGCCGAAGAAGCTGTATTTGAAGCTCTCTAGGCATGGGTGACCGATGAACCGGCGAACGAAGACAAGAAAGGAAGACGAAGCTGAGAACATCCGATCCATGTTCAGAGGAGTTGTTGAATATGGATGCAAATTTTCCTTCACTTTGCACGCATTTATTGGTCCATTGGAGGACAAATAGGAGAATGAGCATGGAAGTTTTATGAATTTGATTAATGGCTGCAGAGAAGTCATAAACGTTTCACCTATGCGTAAACTTAACAATTTATAAGTCATTATAATCGCACAGTTAATGGGTGATTTGATTGACAATTAAGTTTGTCTAAGGATTATCACATATGTTGCGCATTAAGTTGCTGCAGAGAAGGCATAATGAAAAGTATTATTAACGGCTGTAGATAAGTCATTTAGGTTATCACAAATGCTAAATGTTATTACAATTTAGGATTCATAATTAACTTGCTTAATTGGTGATTTGAATTACATTTAATTACGGCTAAAGTTTATCTCATATGTTGACCATTAAATTTGAATTTTAATATGAGCAGATCTTTGTTATTATATGGTCTAATGTCTTCATTGTAACACTTAAAGCCTTTGTTGTTTTAATAATATTAACGTCCATTGAAGCTATAATTGAAACGTTAATTGTGTAAATAATGTCGCAACATAACTTTCGCTTAATAAATTCCCATTTTTTTTACATTAGTATGTTGTCTACGCCTTGATGTTCGATATTGTTTTATAACATTATACATGATTTCATATGTATACAGGTTGAAAAGATGCTTCCATCATTTTATATAGAGCTAATTAACGTTGTGGCACACTTTATGGTATTACAAAATCTATGATTATTCATTGTTTAAAATTTTTATTATGGACATTATATGTTATTTTTTGATATGTTTCACATAAATGCAGGTCTTACCGTCTTGGTTTTTCACTCAGTATCTTCAAAGTATTTGTTGTAACGTTGTTATACAAGTTGATGCTAATAAGTCTTACAAAATACGTGTATCCAAAAGAGATGGTGAACCGGTATTCTCCGAAGGTTGGAAGACGATGATTGAGGATCTACAACTTAATCAGGGAGATTTATTAGTTTTTAACCCGTATGATATGCATACGTATCAGCTTGACGTTTTTCCTCTTGGAATTGAATGTAATAGCTTGGATGATTGTCGAAGGAACAACATGAATATCACTGCTGCAGCTTTAGATAAAGATAAACGACATGTTGCGTTATTTGCACATCGCGTTTATCAAGATACACCATACTTCTTGGTATTGTTTGTTTTAATTAGCTAAAGAATATACTTATTTTATTCATACGATGTTAATTATTCTTTATCTGTGCAGATTATTCCTGAGTTAATTGCCAAAAACATGAAGTACGATAAACTGGAAAACAAGGATGTTTCAGTTTTTCTGAATGATGTCATTGAGAAGAAAGTGAGGCTGGAAAAATTTGATAAACAGTTTGTGTTTATTAATGGTTGGTCAGAATTATTCAAAAGCTTGCCTTTGGTTCCATACTTGATTGTATGTCATCAGGTTGATTCCCAAAAGTTTAAGCTTAACATTTTTTTGTTGAGGATGGTTATCAATTTATAATTTCGAAAGAAAAAGTTCCTCATGTTACGGACAGAGATATAGGATATGTCCGGTTTCAAAACATGATATCTACATTAAATGCCAACAAAGTTTATCATGAGTTCATCATAATTGCTCGAAACCGCCTTGTGAGTATTTTTTTTGCTGTTTATATTATCAATATTACTAATTTATTCAAAAACTTAATATATTTTTATGTTAATTTAGAATTCATTATAAATCATTATATGTTTACATTATGTAGCGTCTTCCAAGGAGAATTGTTAAGATGGCGGAATTTGAAAAAAACAGTCTCATAACTGTAAGGAATCTTCAAGGTACTCAATGTATAATGTCGCTTCGTAAGGAAATGTCAAATGGAGAAATTAGATTTGCTATACAAGATTGGGGTGATTGGTTGAAGGTAAATGAAATAGCAAATGGTGATTTTGCCACATTTAGGTACTTCAACACAGAAGGTATGCTTATACTAACTTCAGTTTCCAAAATGAAGAAACGTGAAAGTAAGAAGCGCAAGGCCAAAAGAAAATTTTCATATGTTTGATAATTACGTCGTATTTCTCTTTCCATTTTTTTTATTTTAATTGCTTTTTTTAATATTGGCTACTATGTGAACTTAGCAATTCAGCTATGACATTATGTTTGGTTTTATTTTTTCATGGTACTTAATTGTTTGTTTTTGTATTGTATTTAAATATTATGTTGGATATATTGACAAAGGTATCAAAAAGTTAATTAAATCGCAAAAGTAACATATTTATACAAATAACTTTTAGTCAAACCCCTTGGTATAAGTTGTTAAAAGTTATATTAACACTCATTAGTATAAATAGATAGATAGAAATCATGTCAATTCATTTAGAAAATATTCGTTAATGTTAATATGCCAATAATCAATTAGCATTGTAACTTTCTTCCTCTGTATAATAACTTATATTTATTATGAACAATAACGTAGCGAATCCCGTGCATCGCACGGGTACTAAACTAGTATATATATATATGGGAAATGGAATTTAATAATCCCAACTTTGGAGGGTTGGAAGGGAGCAGTTCCAACTTGAAAGTTGTAATATAACGGTCCCAACTTGTCAATGTTTTTATTCTAATGGTCCCAAACTAACCCCAGTTAAGTTTTTCTGTTAAGTGCCACGTGGCATCACACGTGGCAGTCCTACGTGGCACAGTATGTCCAGCTGGTAGTAAACGTGGGCCCCACTTGTTTTTTCAATTAAAAAAATCTATTATTTATTTAAAAAATCTTTAAAAACGTGTGCCTCACACCACCCCACCTACACCACCACTAACACCACCACCAACCACCACCAACCACCACCACCACCACCAACCACCAACAACCTGCCACCACCAACCACCTGTTACGAAGAACCCTAATTCTATACTCGATCAATTGACCAACGATTCGAACCTGTTAATCAAATTAATGTTAGGGCTATTATAGAAAAATGAATTCCGAACAAAACCATACTAAATAATCACACTAACCTGTTCGTTTTTGAGGTGTAATCGATTAAAAAGGGTGTTCGGCCACCGAGCATAAAACCAACGAATTGGAACTTGATTTGGATATTTTTGATGTGGGTTTTTGCACAGAATGGATCGATTTAAAGCTGGCAACATGTGGGTATGACCAGATTTGTGATTGGGTTCGATTTGAAGGTGGTGGTGAAGATGACGGTGGTGGCAGGTGGTTGTGGTGGTGGTGGTGATGGTGGTGGTGGTGAAGATGACGGTGGTGGTGGTGGTGAACATGATGAAGATGATGGAGGAAGAAGGAAGGTGGTGGTGGGTATTATTATTATTATTTGATTGTGGGTCCCACCTTTTTTTAAAACATTAAATTAAGTTTATTTTACATGTGCAATCCGGGCGCACCTTTTTTTTTTACAGATATAACATTTTATGCCACGTAGGACTGCCACGTGGCACTTAATAGAGAAAACTAACTGAGGTTAGTTTGGGACCAACAAAATAAAAATGTTGACAAGTTGAGACTGCTATAGTACAACTTTCAAGTTGACACTGTTTGTCACACCCTCAAAATCCACTTGCGGAGTTTTACCGCGAGGCGCATGACAAACCAGGATCCAAACCAACGATCACAATAAACAAGTCTAAATGAAAATAAATGCAATTTCAAAACATAGTTTAAAATCCCGTTTACAGCGGAAGCTTATTCAAAAACAGTATCTCAATAATGAAACAATAGTTCAATGTTCATAAGACCATGCAACCCTAGTTAGACGCCGTGCAGACGCGTGCGCCCTAGTCCAGTTGTGCTACCTTAGCGACCTGAGAAAACATGTAAAAGTTTACGTCAGCACAAAAATGCTGGTGAGTTTACAGGTTTTGTATCCAAGTTGTTGGGTCTGCTGACCTGGAGAAGAACAGATGATTGGAAAGCCAAAACATGCTATCTATTTGATCCTTGAATAAACAGTCTTTACAACTTGCTTCTCCCAAAAGACTGCTGACCCTAACTACTGTTCTATCCAAACAACTGCTCAACAACTGCTGATACAAAGAACTGCTAAGGAAACAACTGATGAAGAACAACTGCTGACCAAAGGTCTGATGAAGAGCAACAGCAGATACAAGTACTGAAGACCAAAGCACTGCTGGAACCAACAGCACTTAGGCTCCAGCAGTGGATACAAGACCATCAGAGTTTATCTTTAACAGCTGTTTATTATCAGTGCTTTCAATGTAACAGTAGTTTGTATAGCAGATGTTTTAGTTTGTTATTCTGTTAGAGGTCACTGTCTTAGGTGACGTCAGCCTAGGTCATCAGTGGTTTGAGTCAGTCTATAAATAGAACAGTGCATGTACTGTTCTATTGCATCACACACAAAACATTCTCTCTGACAAACAACTGTGTGATCAGGCTGAGGGGGAGTAACTTGTACGGTTGTAATCTTTGAATTAATGAAAGCATTCGATCGAAAAACATTTACTCTCTTGTTTTGATTTACAGTTTATTATTCCGCTGCACTTTCATTCTACTTTCATTCCATTATTATCATCATTTAGTTAAACAATCAAAACAAACAAACTCAGATCCTAACAATTGGTATCAGAGCATGGTCAATTAAATTCGATCTAACAAATCAATTTAATAATCAGCTCACAATTATTGATATCGTTTGTCAGTTTGATTGAAAACAGAGTAATAGTTTAATTTCGTTTCAACCGTTGTTAAATAGACTTTGTTTTTGAAAAATCAGAGAATGGCTTCTATCAATCACGATCCACATAACACTGGCACGAACAACAAGCCACCGATGCTTGTCAGATCTGAATACAATATCTGGCAACGTCGGATGAGCCATGTTCTAGCTCAACAAAACACTGGGTGTTGGAAGTCGGTTATCTTCGGACCACATGTTCCGACTGTGCCGAGTACTGAAGATCCCAAAGTGTTTGAGCCAAAGAAACTTGAAAACTACTCCGACCAGGATTTTCAGAAAATTGAGCTAGATGCTAAGGCCTTCAGTATCGTGGCCATGGCTCTACCCAATGATATATATGCTGGGTTGTTACACTGTAACAGTGCAAAGGAGTTGTGGGATGCACTGAAAGAGCAGTTTGGTGGGACAGAGGAGGTTATTGAAAACAACCGTGAAATACTTAACCAACAATATGAAACATTCAGTCATGTCAAAGGAGAGTCATTAACTCAACAGTTTGAGAGATTTAACTGCTTAATTAGTGAACTAAAATTGGTTGGTCTTACTTACCCTCATTCAACTTTGAACCATAGGTTTTTAAGATCATTACCAGACAAATGGGACACTATTGCAATTGTTATGAGAAACTCAATAGGATTTAAAGACCTATCACTGACCCAGCTTCATGGTAAGCTCTTGACCTATGAAAGAGAGCTTAACCAGAAAAAGAAGCTCCAGGACTCTGGAAAGGTGTCTGATGACTATGTGTTTGGGAATACAGCACTTTTGGGTCATGATGAGGTGCCTGCAAACACAAAGGATCAGAGTTATGATCATTTTATTGACATAACTTCAGGTTTTAACTCAGGTTTTAACTCTGATTCTTATTCACCTAACTATGCTTTCACAGCAAGTGGTGGTGATATACAGGCATCTGATAACATATCCTTTGAGTATGATGACCTGAAATACTTTGACCCTGATGATTTGGAAGAAATGGACATTATGCACCAATTGGCCCTTCTCAGTGTAAGAACTAATAATTTTTACAAGAAAACAGGGAGAAGGTTTCCAGGGTTGACTGGCAGATCTAAGGTGGGGTTGGATAAATCAAAGATCAAGTGTTATAAATGTCATAGGTTTGGTCATTTTGCTAGGGAATGTAGGGGTCAACATGGTACACCTATGATAACCTATCCAAATCAAAGACCACAGACCAACACTTATCAGAATTCCTATAATACCCCTGGACCAAATGTGCAAAACACTGCTCATTTTGCACAGTCCTCAAACACTGTTCCTGTCCAGTATGTCCAAACCACTGTTCCTCAGATCCATTATGTGCAAACACCTGTTGCTCCACCACCTGTACAAACGACTGCTGCTCCATCCTCTGCTCCTGCAGAGACCAGTCAACAGAGCTTCTTTACACAAGGCTTTGTTGATTGGAGCAGTCTACCTGATGAGCTAACAGATGAGAATTTTGCACTAGTTGCCAAAGCTGAAAATGAACCAGAGAACTTTTGTTTCATGGCTATGGTTGATGAGATTGAATCTGAGGAAGTGGTAACTGAATCTGATGTTGTGACTGATGATATTGTTAGTGAAGTTGTTGCAGGTGAGAAACCTGAAGAAGAGGTTGTGAATCTCTCAGATCCCTGGGGTGCATCTGATGAATGTGAGTGCAAGTGTGATTGTGCATTGATGGCTGCTGCTAAGGTATCTCCTCAAATTCTTAAAGAGTTGTGTTCTGACAAATGTGTGATAGCATTTGCTAACATTAAAGAGGTGAATGAAAACCTTAGAAAGAAAATTTTGGATGATGAAGTTAAATTTGAAAAACTCACAAAAGATTTGAAAACAAGTTTAACTGCAAAAGAATCTGAAATTAGTAGTCTAAAACATGAAGCAACTATTACCAAAGACCAGCTCCAAACTATGATAACAAAATATCAAAGTTGTAAAAGTGAGCTTGAGTCCACCCAAGTTGAATGTAAAAAATGGGTGGAATCATGTAGAGGTTTTGAGATGCTACTCAACAAACAAACCAAAAGTCATGTGAAGTTTGGCTTTGGTTTTGCAACCACTGCTCCAGCTTTTGAAAACACTGACACAAAGGATCAAAAGTCTGTTGAGATAGTACCAACAAACCTGCAGGGTCAAGAGATTAAAATCACTGAACCAAATGGTAAGAAAATTGTTCTTGAAAAACCAGAAGGTTCCTCATCTTTTGCTGAACTTGAAAAGTATGAATTTAAACCTACTTGGTCTGATGAGTGTGATACTCTTGAGAATTATAAACCTGTTGATTTTAAAACCCCTGAGGGAAAAACAGCTCCTCAGGCAAGGGTCATTCCCTTGGCAAAAGTCATTCCCCTGAAAGATTCTCCAGCAGATGCTCAAACATCTGCTGAAAAGAAGCCTGAAAAGGGGAAGAAGAAAGAAAAGACTGTTAACTTGTTTTGTGATTTCTGTGAAAAGAAGAATCATGTCACCAAAAACTGTTTTCTTCTAAAAGCATATGACATCAACAAAGGAACAAGTGAATGTGATTCAAAAGCCACATGCTCAATATGTGGGAAAAAGAATCATAAGACTAAAGAGTGCTTGTATCTCAAAAATTTTGATGTAAAAATACAAGAATACAAAGCAAAAACTCTTGCAAACCCTGTGGTTAGTACTCCAAAAGGAAAGCCCAAACAGACCTTCACACCTGTCCAAACATCTGTTACAAAAAGGCTTGAAACATCTGCTTCTAGAGATGTCCAAGTAACAGATGCTCCACCCACAAGCAAATACCCAAGAGGTTATGGTCAACCTCCATGTTACAGTCTGCCACATGTTTATGAGGAGCCAAAAAGACCCTCTAAACCAAGAGTGAACAGAAATCCATATGGGTATTATCATCTGTTAGGAAGTGATCAAACAACTGCTGCCCCAAGTGCTGACATACAAGCACTGGCAAATGGTCAGCAGCAGTTGTTGACCTTAATTCAAAAATTGGTCCAAACCACTGATCACCTTCCAAAACTTGAGTCTGAAAGGTCTGAGGATCCATCCAAAGCCAATTTGGCTTTGGACACTCACCAAAACTAATCATTTACTGATGTGCAGGGAGCTTCTGCTTGTTTAGATAGTCTTTGGTATGTAGATAGTGGAGGTTCCAGGCACATGACAGGATGTAGAGCCCTACTTCTGGACTTCTTGGCTCATGGAGGGGGTGATATATCCTTTGGTAATGATTCTAAAGGTAAGGTGTTGGGTTCAGGGACTGTACAGGCAGGAAAACTCAAGTTTGAAAATGTCAATCTTATTGATAATCTCAAGTTTAATCTTCTGAGTGTTTCACAAATGAGTGACAAAGGTTATGGCTCATTTTTCACAAAGAAAACTTGTAAGATTATTGGGCCAGAAGTGGTGAAAAAGATTGATACCATTATTGCTGAGAGCAAAGCACAGCTTGTTGCTCATAGAAGTGGCAATGTGTATGTTGTTGATATGTTAAAGGACAATCCTATGGCAAATGTCTGTCTGTTTTCTGCTGCCTCCACTAAGGAGACAGAATTGTGGCATAGGAGACTGGGTCATACCAACCTTAATACTATCAACACACTCTCAAAACAAAGCCTTGTCAGAGGTCTTCCATCAAAAGAATATAAATGTGATGAGCATTGTGTTTCTTGCTTAAAAGGGAAACAACATAAAAGCTCTTACAAATCCATTGATGAGTCCAAAACTAGTCAGTGCTTACAACTGTTGCATATGGACTTGTTTGGCCCTGTTAAAATCATGAGTCTAAGGAGAAAAAGATTTTGTCTTGTCATAGTTGATGATTTTTCTAGGTTTACATGGACTTACTTTTTACACTCTAAAGATGAGACTGCAGGTATATTGAAGGACTTTGTCACCAAGGTTGAAAAGCAGTATGACTTGCCAGTAAAAGTCTTCAGGAGTGACAATGGAACAGAGTTTAAAAATAAGGAGTTAGATGACTTCTGTGTGTCAAAAGGGATTGTGAGGCAATTCAGCATCCCAAGAACACCAGAACAAAATGGGGTAGTTGAGAGGAAAAATAGAACTCTTATAGAAGCTGCAAGAACCATGCTAGCAGATTCTGGTTTGCCACTGTCCTTTTGGGCAGAAGCTGTAAACACTGCTTGCTATGTTCAAAACAGAGTTTTGATCAACCCCAGACATCAAAAAACTGCTTATGAAATTTTGTTCAAAATCAAACCATTAATCTCATTCTTCAAAATCTTTGGCTGCCCATGTTTCATTTTAAATCTTAATGATTCCATTTCAAAATTTGCAGCCAAAGTAGACTGTGGTTATTTTCTGGGATATTCTTCTACTGCTAAGGCCTACAAAGTGTTTAACACAAGGACTAAGACAATAGAAGAAACCTTGAATGTTAAGTTCAATGAACTTTCATCTCTGAAAATCCCTGCAAACCCTGCTGAATTATTTGATTTAGATAAATTCAAATTTGAAGATATCACTGTTAAAACTAACAATGCAGGTATTCCACAGTCTCCACAGCAAGATTATAGAACAGATGTTGTGATTCCCAGTCACTACAAAGTCTATTCTGCATCAGAGGAAGCAGCTGTTCAAAACAATTGTCAAAACTCTGCCACAGCTGTGTCAACCACTGTTGGCCAGTCCTATCCTCAAACCTCTGCTTCACCCCTCACTACCACTGACCTATCATCTGTTGACAAAAGTCAATCATCTGTTGACAAAAGTCAGTCAAGTTTCACACCACTTGGACCCATACCTCCATTACCATTCCAAACATCTGTTGGCACTACAGAAGTACCAACAGATGTTACACCAACAGAGTCACCAAACCTCTGTCCATCACCTCAAAATGCCATTGTTCCATATCAAGGAGATCTTATTTACTTAAGAGCTCATCCACCAGACCAGATCATTGGCAACATCAGAGAGGGTGTGCTCACAAGAAGCCAATCCTCAAATATCTGTCTTTTTGCAGGTTTCCTATCCCTCACACAACCTGTCAAGTACCAAGAGGCACTGAAAGACAACAGTTGGGTAGAAGCCATGCAAGAAGAACTCCTTCAGTTCAAAAGACAACAAGTATGGGAGCTTGTACCACTTCCTAAGGATGTTTGTCCTATAGGAACAAAGTGGGTCTTCAAAAACAAAACTGATGAAAGGGGTATTGTTGTCAAGAATAAAGCCAGGCTTGTGGTTCAAGGCTTCAGACAAGAAGAAGGAATAGATTATGATGAGACCTTTGCTCCTGTAGCTAGACTAGAGGCCATCAGACTCTTTTTAGCCTTTGCTGTCAACCACAACATAAAGGTGTATCAGATGGACATCAAATGTGCCTTCCTTTATGGCAAAATTCAGGAGGAGGTCTATGTATGTCAGCCACCTGGTTTTGAAGACACATTCCATCCTGACTATGTCTACAAGCTCAACAAAGCTCTGTATGGACTCAAACAAGCACCAAGGGCCTGGTATGAAACTCTTTCCACATTTCTCTTATCCATTGGCTTCACAAGAGGTAAAATTGACAAAACTTTATTTCTTAAATGGAAAGGGAAACACTTAATGATTGTTCAAATATATGTGGATGACATCATCTTTGGATCCACATGTAACCAAATGTGTGAAGAGTTCAGAAAACTCATGACAGCAGAGTTTGAGATGAGTGCCATGGGTGAGCTTCAGTGTTTCCTTGGTCTTCAAGTGAAACAACTGCAAAATGGCACATTCATTCACCAAAACAAATATGTAAAGAATTTATTAACCAGATTTGAGATGAATGATTGTAAGCCATGTAGCACACCCATGAGTACAGTCAAGCTGCTCACTATTGATGACAAGGATGAACTGGTTGATCAAACACATTATAGATGTATGATTGGGTCTTTATTGTACCTAACTGCATCTAGGCCAGACATTATGTTTGCTACCTGTGTCTGTGCCAGATCCCAGGCTTCACCCAGAAAGTCAAACCTTATTGCTGTAAAAAGGATATTCAGATACCTCAAAGGTGCTCCCACACTTGGTATCTGGTATCCTGCTAATGGAAACATTGAGCTTTCAGGTTTTTCAGATAGTGACTTTGCTGGCTGTCACACCACAAGAAAATCCACTTCAGGAGGGTGCCAATTTCTAGGGAATGCCTTAGTTTCATGGCAAAGCAAAAAGCAGGCAGCTGTTTCAACTTCAACAGCTGAAGCTGAATACATTGCTGCTGCAAGCTGTACAGCCCAACTGATGTGGCTTCAGAATCAACTACTGGATTTTGGGATAACTGCACTTAGGACTCCACTCATGTTGGACAGCCAAGCTGCTGAAAATATCATCAAGAATCCAGTCTCTCATTCCACTACCAAGCACATTGACATAAGACATCATTTTGTCAGGGACAGCTATGAAAAAGGTTTGATTTCTTTACACCATGTTCCAACAGATGATCAGTTGGCAGATGTGTTAACAAAAGCTTTAGACACATCTACCTTTACAAATCTGATTTCCAGAATTGGCATGTTAAACATGGATTAACCAAATAAATTTTTAAAAATAAAATTGTTCAGAAATCAAATATTTTCTTCAAATAGCTGTTTGGTTGAAAAATCTGTTTCCAAACATCTGATCAGATAAAACAACCACTGTTTCATTCATTCCCACTGTTGGTTGAAAAGTCTGTTTCCAAACATCTGATCAGATAAAACAACTATTTAGTTGAAAAATCTGTTTCAGAACATCTGTTCAGATAAAACAACTGTCCATATATATATATATATATATACTATATTAAAAAAAAAAAAAAAAAACCAACGGTTGGATCCATCAGCTGTTTGTATCAGTTGTTTACCAAAACAGCTGTTCTCCACCAGATGTTACATCCATCAGATGATTGCCACGTCTGCTCATATAAGCAGATGTTTGGCCACATCAGCGGTTTCATTGAGCCTATAAAAACCCTGTTTTACCACAACAGATGTTACACTGTCTCATTGTATTCAAAATACTGTAAACCGCCTTCTTCATTCTCAAACCCTTCATCAATCTTCAGTCATTTTCCCCGTCGAAATCCATTACAATGGATCTTCAAGCCAAAGCTACACACAATTGTCTCCCCTATCTGATTAAAACAGATGACAACACTCCATTTCATTCCACCATCGACATTTTCCTCAATTCCAAATACTTACCCATCCTAACCGCCAACGCCCCCATTTATCTGGATACACTCCAAGAATTTTGGTTGAATGCTGAGTTTCTATTACAAGACAAAAAGCCTACATCCATTATTTCCAAAATTGGAGAAACCAGTATCGTCATTACCCCTGATATCATATCCACAACCTTCACACTGAATGACCTGGCAGGTAAGGATTCCTTCACTAAAACAGAGCTTCACACTGAGTTCCAAGAAAGAGGGTATGATGGTCAGATGACTGGATCAACTCTTTTCAAAAAGTTTTTCCCTCCAGTCATGAAATTTTTCTTCCATACTCTTCTTCTTTGTGTCTCTGCTAAGTCCACATCCTTTAATGAAATACCATTAAGGATGCAATATCTGGGATATGCTATGTTGTCAAACTCTGACTTCAATCTTTCCCAGGGTTTGTTCATGGACTTGGTATCAAATGTGAAAGCAGTCAAGTCTGGGTCAAACAATGCTTTTCTGATTTACCCACGAATTCTTAGTGTAATTTTACAAAAATTATTACCTGAAAAAGTTTTCAAAAAGGGTGCTGCTATGCAAATGAAAAGCTTAACTGATGAAACTTTCACAAGAATGCTGGGTGGAAGCACCCAAGAAAAAGTGTCAAAAGTGTCTAAAGTTTCTAAAACACAAACAAAGAGGACAAAGGCAACAACTGTTGTCAAAACCTCTGTTGTTGAGCCCACTGCTCCTGGTGATCATGGCACTACATCCAGTGCTGTGAAACCCACACCAGCCACTTCCAAAAAGAAACATTCATCCACAAAAACCACCACTCAACCACAAATGAGGCTTCTGGATGTTGAGGTACCAGAAGAAACCTCTGTTGCACAACAAAAGCAACCTGAAACCACTGTTGTTACTTCCTCACAACAGTTGGACATACCTCCACCTGACCAACCTCCTCATGAATCCTCTCAAAAGGATCATGTTGTAAGCCAAGGGGACACACATCATGATGCATATGAGTCACTTGACCATATGTTCACAAGCCCCTCTCCCAGGGCTAACTCTCTTCTTACTCCACCACTCTCACCATCACATGTCCCACAAACAATGCAACCTCTGTTTGAAGCTATTGAAAAATCTCAGGAAGATCCCAGTTCCTCTCTTCCACCTGTCACTGAGAGTATACTCCTACAAGTGACTGAGCCTGAGAATATTCAATCTGCTATCCCCCAAACAGAAGAGGAGGTTACACCACCAGGGTTCAATGAAACTCTAGGTGAGTTTTCAAGTGGAGCAGCCACTACTGATGTAGAGACCACTGTCTCACATCAGGACAGTGATTTCATAGCTAAGACTCCCTTGAAGGTAACAACTGTTGAAGTCACCATAGTGTCTCCCAAAACAGTTGGAAGTCCCCAGTACCAAGAAAAAGGGGCATCTGATTCACCTATTAGGCCTGAATCAGATAAAACTACCACTGGTAGGGACTCAGATGATCCTATTAATTTAGGAGATGAGTCAAAATACCAAGAATTGACGGCCAGAGTTTCTGTTATTGAAACATCTGTTGCTGACATCAAATCTGATGTCAAGCTTCTCCTAAGCTCAATTGCAGATCTCTCCAAGAGTCAACCATCCACCACTGATATAGCCAATGAGTTATGGAAATCAGTTTCCCCCATCATCATAGCTCACAGAAAATTGGCTGATCAGACACATGAAACCTACATGGCTGAGATCAGAAATATGGTTGATGCAAGGTACAAAGATACCCATGCTGACATCAAAGCCATCAAGGACCATCTGCTGAAGACTACTGGCTCTGCCCCTACCACCATCCTCAGGGATGAAACAGATGATGATTTCACGGCTGATGATGCCAAAAAGGGGGAGAGTGGCAGAGATAGGCTACCAAAATTAGATCCTTTTGGTTGCCCACCTTCTCAAAAAGGTCAAGCCAAGTCTGCCAAGAAACCAGAGTCTACCAAATCAGCTCCACAACAACAACATCAAGCACCACCACCACCACCACAAACCACTGAAAAGAATAAGGCAGTAGATGACTCTGCAAACATAGAAGCTGAAAAGGCTGCTCAGTCCAAACAACAAAGGGCTGACACCTTGCAAGTAAAAGCAGAGTCATTGATCGAACTCAAGAAGAAACAACAAAGGGAAACTGAAGATGTGGGATCCTCTAAAAGGATGAAAAGACCTGCCAAGCATGTTAGAAAACCACCATCTAAGTTACAAACCTCTGTTGATAAAACCACTGCTGCTGAAACCACTGCCACTGAAACCACTGCCACCCAAACCACTGAAACCACTATACCCAAACCAACACACACTCCTGAACAAACAACCACCAAACCTACATCACCAACCAAAACCCCAACATCTGCTGGTTCTTCTAAAAAGCCAACAGATGTTAATCCAACCACTGCTACCAAATCACCTTCACCAAAAATCATGTACACAAGGAAGAGAAAATCAACCTTTGTTGTGCATGATGAGAACATACACACATCACCAACCACCATTTCAACTGCCCAATCCACTCCTCCCATCACAGCCATTCCACTCACATCATTCTCACCACATACATCCAAATTCACAACCCATAGACCACCACCAACCATTACACCATTGGTTGTTCAGTATCCCCTTGAACTTGATCTACTCAAGGGGGAATTACAATCCTTCTACAATACTGAACAGCCATCTGAAAGATCCTTCCCATCTCTCCCAAATTTCCCTGTTCCCCTCAACATTGATACCTATCTAAAATACAAGGGTGAACAGGTGGATGCCATCATCAGGGAGAAATGCAAAGGGAAGGATGACAGGACTGCTCAGGGCATCCATTCAGCAGAGCTTAGCAAACTCAGAAGGATTGAAGACTTTGCTAAGACCCTGAGCAATTCCATGTCCACCATGCCTCTCAGTGTAGATCTGGAGAAGGAGGTAAGGGAATCCCTACTTGAACAGATAATGGCAACCAAGCCCTACAAAGCAAACAAAAAGCAGTTCAATGGCTGGACTACTCATGCTTTGAGGGAAGAACTGATCAGAATTGAAGAAATGGCCAAAAATCCCAAAGCTAAAGTCTCCATTCCCAATTTTGGCAAAGGCAGAGACCCAGTCAGAGCCTTGAAGTTCAAAAGAATGAGGCAGGAGATTGTAGCTGCCAATTATGGGGAGATGAGGTCTGTTTCCAGATGGTCAGAGCTTAGATTGGTTGAAACCTATAAAAGTCTGGAAGAGAATAGAAAGAAGGATCCCAGCCTTCCAAGAAAACCAATCTACAATGATGAGCCTATGATGAAGAGACCCCAACAGACTTTCAACCTAGACAGCTTACTTGAAACCTCTGATCTCACAGCTGCTGCAAGTAGACAGTTCAAAAGGCAGAAGGAGATGTCAGAGGAAGACCAAAGAAAGTTTGCTGACACATTTATAAAGGAAGGGCTCTTCAATCAAATCCATTATTTCTCTGATCCCACAACAGAGAAACTCAGAGAACTCATAGGAAGACCACCATCACCCAACTCATCAAGAATAAAGGTTCATCTCAGCAAATCCACTGACTCAAAAATTCTAAAGTGGAAGGTCAACAAAGACAACCATGAATTGACACTGCTCAGGTCAGATGGAAAGGTTCAGAAGATCAGTATGGATGATGCTTACAGCCTTTGTGCAGAAGATCACCAAGCACTGCTAAATCTGGATCTGGAAAGAGATGAAGAAGACCTATTTGCCTTGAACTTTGAATTACAATTCAAAGGTCAAATCAGAGAAAGTCTGATGAGAAATAAAGATCAATGAATAAAGCTGAGTTTTGGCATCATCTGTTCTAGGGGGAGATTGTTGGGTCTGCTGACCTGGAGAAGAACAGATGATTGGAAAGCCAAAACATGCTATCTATTTGATCCTTGAATAAACAGTCTTTACAACTTGCTTCTCCCAAAAGACTGCTGACCCTAACTACTGTTCTATCCAAACAACTGCTCAACAACTGCTGATACAAAGAACTGCTAAGGAAACAACTGATGAAGAACAACTGCTGACCAAAGGTCTGATGAAGAGCAACAGCAGATACAAGTACTGAAGACCAAAGCACTGCTGGAACCAACAGCACTTAGGCTCCAGCAGTGGATACAAGACCATCAGAGTTTATCTTTAACAGCTGTTTATTATCAGTGCTTTCAATGTAACAGTAGTTTGTATAGCAGATGTTTTAGTTTGTTATTCTGTTAGAGGTCACTGTCTTAGGTGACGTCAGCCTAGGTCATCAGTGGTTTGAGTCAGTCTATAAATAGAACAGTGCATGTACTGTTCTATTGCATCACACACAAAACATTCTCTCTGACAAACAACTGTGTGATCAGGCTGAGGGGGAGTAACTTGTACGGTTGTAATCTTTGAATTAATGAAAGCATTCGATCGAAAAACATTTACTCTCTTGTTTTGATTTACAGTTTATTATTCCGCTGCACTTTCATTCTACTTTCATTCCATTATTATCATCATTTAGTTAAACAATCAAAACAAACAAACTCAGATCCTAACACAAGTACCAAGTCAACCTGTCCATACTATAACAAATCGAAAACCAGTGTACGCTAGCTAGGCGTATGTTTTGTTACTACCACGATTGGAAAACCATTACTAACTCGAATACCAGATGTTGTGCCCGAAAAGTACCAATTGTTCCTGTTGTTCCTGTTTGAGACAATATGCACTCGCCCGGCCCTCCAAGCCGACGAGCGGGGTTGGTCACTCCCAATAGCGCTATTCACATTTCCCCGTTGTGCAAACCCGCACATTCATGGTTCCCCCCGGGACTTCCAAAGATCGTGTAGTACACAATAGAAACCCATAGTATGACAGTAGTTACCAAATAATGGTTTTAACACATGTTTTCTCCCCCGAAAGTATGAAACCAGTTTAAAAGAGGGGCCGTAAACTCACCTTAAGTTGCGTTACTCCTTAACCCGAGTAAACTCAGCTGCTATGCTAGTCCCGTAAAGCGGCGACCTAACATATGACAGTTACAAGTACTTAGACTAATAACCCGCAGGTTAATTAGTCCCTAGATGTCCAGACCATAACCAAGTTCGTTTGAAAACACCGTGACTGTTTAACTGACCCAAAGTACAAGACTCGACATCCCATTGGTGACCCGAGACTCCCCATGTTATGTTTACGCTCTTAAACAGACAATCATGCAATCACACTTAACATACGTTAACGCACAACCAGTTATAGCACATAGTTCACGTATCACCGAATTACATCCAAACATATGTTACCAAGTTATCATATATGTTACGAGGTTCCTAGCATGTTACTACATGTCAAATCGGGTCTCGGAATGCTAATTTACACTTACAACAGTAGTACACGTGATTAGGAAACGTAAACTAGCAATTAGGACTGATTGCATATAAGTTCATGTGATTAGGGCTGATTGCATATAAGTTCATGTGATTAGGGCTGATTGCATATAAGTTCATGTGATTAGGGCTGATTGCATATAAGTTCACGTGATTAGGGCTGATTGCATATAAGTTCACGTGATTAGGGCTGATTGCATATAAGTTCACGTGAGTAGGGCTGATCGCATGTAAACTCATGTGATTTGGGGCTGATCGCATGTAAACTCATGCGATTTGGCCCTGATTGCATGTAAAACTGGCGATTAGCAATCCTAATCGCCTGTAACCTTGTTGTTCCAGTTTTTCGCGCGTTTAACGCTCCAAATCAGATCCAGAACGTGTGTAACTACCCAATATCATCCCAAACACTATCCTAAACATGTTTCAACCAAAACCCTTCGTTTTGCCTCGTATTATCAGCCTTGCATGCAATCACGAAATCCAAACACCATACACATAGCATGCAATCATCATACTAACATGCATAACAATAACCCTAATAATCAATTACTCAGATATCATCATCATAACATTAATATTATTCTGATTTAACCTAAAAACATGTTAATCCATCATTATGAATCATAAAAACCCTAGCTTTCTAATCATAAACACCCATAACACATGTATATTAGTTATAATCCGATTAACAACCCTTATTAACGATTTTCAGAAAGCTTTTTCGTTTTAGAACAGGTCTGGACCATTAGGGATTGATTAAAAACGTTTATAAAGATTCATGGATGGAAACCAAACCTTAGAATTGTGAAAGAATGAAAGATTATGCTTGAATCCTTGTGTTTTGATCAAAAATCGCGTTCCAGAGGTTGTGTGTGTGTTGGGGCAGGTTATGGGACGACTAGGGTTTGTATAATGAAGTTTATGAGGTCAAGTATGGTATTTATAGTCGTTTTTAGTCGTCCAGCACGTAACATGCGATTATGCAGCTTTACACGCGATCAGGAAGCCTAATTGCATGTAAGTTCATGCGATCGGGGCCTAATCGCATGAACAGTCATGCGATCAGTCCCCTGATCGCCCCTAAGGTCCCCAGTCGCCCCTCCTATAGGCGATTGGGCTATCCTGATCGCCTATAGGGGCCTGTTTCGTGTGTTTTGCGCGTTAAACCCCGTTTTAACATATGTTAACACATATTAACGTACCGACAAGTCACATAATGATTATAAACACATAACACAAGTAAATACACATATTCACACTCGTTCACCAATTCCCGGGACTCGAGACTCGTATGTTCCGTATGCCCTGACAATCCTACCGATCGTCACCGTTTGTACACTTGGTTAAGGACCGACATCTAATGAACCTCTAGACCAACATCCAATGATCCTCTAGACTAAACCGATAGTTCCCGAACCATAACCCGACTTAACTAACCCAGTTAAGTACAATATACGCGTGACTCGCTAAGGTAGACTTTCATCTAGACAACGTTGTTAACCAGAATTTGCCGGGTGTCACATCATCCCCACGTTAAAAGAATTTTCGTCCCGAAAATTTCACAAGTACCAAAAGAACGAAAGAAGTAACGAAGGAAATAAACAAAAGATAGGAACCAAAAGAGAGATTTACCCGAGTTGTCACATCATCCCCACGTTAAAAGGAATCTCGCCCCGAGATTCATTCAGCTGCAGAAGAGACATGTCTCGACTCGAACGCTTCCTTAGGAAAAAGATGAGGATACTTAGACTTCATCTGATCCTCCCGTTCCCACGTATATTCCGGTCCCCGGTTCGAGTTCCACCGAACCTTAACGATACGAATCTTGCTGTGACGTAGGCTACGAATCTTGTAATCAAGGATCTCCACAGGTTCTTCCACAATCCGAAGACGATCATCAACCTTGATCTCTTCTAGTGGAACGATGAGAGACTCGTCAGCCAGACACTTCTTCAAGTTTGACACGTGAAAGACGTTATGTACGTTACCGAGCTCCGTCGGTAAATCAAGACGATATGCCACCGGTCCAATCCGTTCCAGGATCGTAAATGGTCCGACATATCGTGGGTTGAGTTTACCACGCTTCCCAAAGCGTATGACACCCTTCCACGGTGAGACTTTTAGAAGTACCTTGTCATTGACTTGGAATTCCAATGGTTTGTGACGCTGATCGGCATAACTCTTTTGCCGGTCCCGTGCCGCTGCCAACCGGTTACGAATCTGTACGATCTTTTCCGAAGTTTCGTACACTAGTTCAGGCCCAGTGAGTTGACTCTCACCCACTTCAGCCCAACAAAGGGGAGAACGGCATTTCCGTCCGTACAGTGCTTCGAACGGAGCCGCCTTGATGCTCGTGTGATAACTGTTATTGTACGAGAATTCTACTAACGGTAGATGAGCTTCCCAACCCTTGCCAAAATCGATCACACACGCCCGCAGCATGTCTTCTAAAGTTTGAATCGTGCGCTCACTCTGACCGTCAGTCTGTGGATGATAAGCCGTACTTATGTCTAGTTGGGTACCCAAAGCCTTGTGCAAAGACTTCCAGAAGTGAGAAGTAAAATGGGAGTCACGATCCGAGATAATAGAAACTGGCACCCCATGCTAAGAAACAACTTCCTTCAAATAAAGACGAGCCAAACGATCCATGGTGTCGGTCTCCTTAATAGCAAGAAAATGAGCTGATTTCGTCAACCGATCGACAATCACCCATATCTTGTCATTCCCGCTTGGTGATTTAGGAAGTTGTGTGACAAAATCCATAGTAATCCGTTCCCATTTCCATTCCGGAATTTCAGGTTGTTGCAAGAGACCCGACGGTTTCTGGTATTCCACCTTGACCTTAGCACAGGTCAAGCATTTGCTCACGTATGAGGCTATGTCCGACCTCATGTTTGGCCACCAGTAAAGCACCTTCAGATCTTGGTACATCTTATCCGAACCAGGATGAATAGAATACCTGGACTTATGAGCTTCATCAAGGACAAGCTCCCGTAGTCCCCCGAATAAAGGAACCCATATACGTTCTGCGAAATAGTGCAGGCCATCAGGCCTTCGCTCTAGGTGCTTGTCGGCGCCGTGCATAGTTTCAGCTTTAAGGTTTTCCTCCTTCAAAGCTTCTAGCTGAGCAGAACGGAGTTGATCAGGTAACGATGAATGAATGGTGAGTTGCAACGCCCGAACGCGACGAGGTTTAGTTGATTCCTTCCTGCTCAAGGCGTCTGCTACAACATTCGCCTTGCCAGGATGGTACTTTATGGCACAATCATAGTCGTTCAAAAGTTCGATCCAACGACGCTGCCGTATGTTCAAATGTTGTTGGTCGAAAATATGTTGGAGACTCTTGTGATCGGTGTAGATGGTGCATTTGGTACCGTACAAGTAATGTCTCCAAATTTTCAACGCGAATACCACGGCACCCAACTCCAAGTCATGGGTGGTGTAGTTCTTCTCGTGCACCTTGAGTTGACGAGAAGCATACGCAATCACTTTCTCGCGTTGCATCAACACGCAACCGAGACCATGAATGGAAGCATCACAGTAAACAACGAAATCATCAGGACCCTCAGGTAAAGACAAAATAGGAGCAGAACATAGTTTAGACTTTAGTTCCTCAAACGCGGACTCTTGTGGTTCACCCCAGTCGAATTTCCTATCCTTCTGAGTGAGAGTGGTGAGGGGTTGAGCGATCTTCGAGAACCCCTGAATGAAACGACGATAGTAGCCCGCAAGGCCTAGGAATTGCCGCACCTCAGTTGGCGTCTTTGGTGCTCCCCAGTCCTTGATCGCTTCGATCTTAGCTGGATCGACATGAATTCCTAGTTCATTAACCACATGTCCTAGGAACTGAACTTCGCGTAACCAAAAGTCACACTTTGAGAACTTGGCGTAAAGTTGTTCCCGTCGCAAGAGTTCCAAAACTAACCGCAGATGTTCCCCGTGTTCGGTCTCGTTCTTGGAGTAGATCAGAATGTCATCAATGAATACAATGACGAATTTGTCAAGATATGGTTTACAGACGCGGTTCATCAAGTCCATGAAAACCGCCGGTGCGTTTGTGAGACCGAAAGGCATGACCAAGAATTCGAAATGGCCATAACGTGTACGAAAGGCAGTCTTTGCAACGTCAGCCTCCCTGACGCGCAGCTGGTGATAACCGGACTTCAAGTCGATCTTGGAATAATAACTAGAACCCTGAAGCTGGTCGAATAGATCATCAATACGTGGAAGAGGATAACGGTTCTTGACGGTCAATTTGTTCAGTTCTCTGTAGTCTACACACAATCGAAAACTTCCATCCTTCTTCTTAACAAATAAAATCGGGGCTCCCCAAGGGGAAGAACTTGGTCTGATGAAACCCTTGTCCAAGAGTTCCTGTAACTGACTAGACAATTCCTGCATCTCGGGAGGTGCAAGACGGTAGGGGGCCCGAGCAATAGGAGCAGCCCCTGGTACAAGATCAATACCGAACTCGACTTAACGATGAGGAGGAAGACCAGATAAATCATCGGGAAAAACATCAGGAAACTCGCGTACCACCGGAATGTCGTCGATCTTCTTCTCATCACTAGAGGAAACAGATAAAAGCGCCAAAACGGCTGGATACCCCTTTCGAAGACACTTAAGGGCTTTAATGCTAGAGATGATGTTTAGCGGAACACCACCCTTGATACCGTACACAGAAAGGAATTCTCCATCAGGGAGAGGAATCCGAATAACTTTATCGTAACAGACAATCTCCGCGCGATACAAAGATAACCAATCCATTCCTACCACAACGTCAAAACTACCCAAAGGTACCGACATAACGTCGATGGGGAACGATAAACCCGACAACTCTAATTGACACCCCCGAAGAACACTAGTAGCTTCAATCGTTTTCCCGTCAGCCAACTCAATAATATACTTGGTTTCTAATGGTACGGGTACTACATCTAGCAGTCGACTAACATCCATGGATACAAAACTCTTGTCGGCACCAGAATCAAATAACACGCTAACAGAACGATTATTGAGAAGAAACGTACCGGTGATTGTGTCAGGGTCCTGTCTAGCCTCAGCGGCTCCAATGACGAAGGCACGTGCATTTCTGCCGCCGCCCCCGTTGTTCCCATTACCGTTGTTCCCACCCTGCTTCAGTTTTGGGCAATCCTTCTTGTAATGCCCAGTGTCACCACAGTTGTAGCATCCTTGTTTTCCTGTAGTCCCCTGAGTAGTCGAAGCTGAGTTAGTAGTCGGAGCCTGAGTCGATGGAAGTGTAGCCCGACAATCTTTAGCATAATGCCCTGTTCGCTGGCAGCGATGACAACGGTTACTGTCGCAGTTCCCTTGATGATGGCGTCCACACTTGTTACATTTGGGCAATTTTCCCGCATAACCACCCTGCTTGTTACCCGAAGAAGAAGAACCCCCATTATCATACCTTTTACCCTGCTGTGCTGGCCCAGATCCCTTCCCGTCATTTTCCCACTTGCGCTTGTTGTTTTCTGGGGCCTTAACAGTCGAACCCTTCGCAGGCAAAATACCCTCATTCACTTTTAAGTTGGTCATCCTATGAGCCGATCAAACCACCTCTGCGTATGTAGGATGATTTCCCGCAGCCACTAATCCTGCAATTTCCGGTACTAACCCCGAGACATAGTGTTCAATCCTACGATATTCTGGCACATGCAGATCGGGACACAGCACTGCCAACTCATTCCGCCTCACAGTATACTTCTCAATTTCCGACCCAGTCATCTTGAGGTTCCACACCTCATGCTCCAGCTTTTGTACCTCTTCCCTCGGACAATACTCACGCTTCAGCAACTGCACAAAATTCTCCCATGGCATAGCATATGCCTCCCCAATACCCATATTCTGGGTGATGCCATTCCACCAAGTCAATGCCACATCCTGGAATAATGCAGCAGCATACTTAACCCGATCTTCTGGGAGACAGTTACACATCGGAAATACTGACTCCACTTTCTCCAGCCACCTAAGCAAGCTCACCGCACCCTCAGTGCCAGAGAATTCCTGGGGCTTACAGTCCCGGAACATCTTGTAGGTGCACATGGGTGGGGGTGGGTCAACAGGACCACCTGAAATGAAACGTATGAGAAACCACGAATAACGTAAACAAGGTTCACCAATGAGGCAAAGAAAATGGATAAATCAACTTACCACCACCGTTGTGCCCTAACTGAAAGGCAGCTTGGAGCAAGTTGTTCAGATCAGCCTGCGATAGGTTAATACCTCCACCACGACCACCAGCACCACCGCGACCACCACCACGTCCACCACTACGACCACCTCCACGTCCTCCTCGTACTCCAGACATGATTCTGGCAGAAAAGAACGAGAAAATCTTAGTTTCGCAGTTAAAGATAACCACTAATGTTCACAAGATCAAAGCTAGATCCAGTCCAGGACTATCCCCTCAAACCCAGAGCTCACTAGGGCTTCCATGCATTTCGTTTTATGATTTTGTGTGCACCCAAAATGATAAACCGCTCTACATGGTCCTCCAAGTGTTCTCCTAGTTCAAAGTTCAAATCACCGAACCTAGACTCTTAGCTACACACCGTAATACTACGGTAGTTTATGACAAGTGTTTCTATTGGAGTGCGAAAGGGAGATGTCTGAGCCTTGGACAAATCTCAAGAGCACACGAGTTACTCCAATAGACTACACTGCCTAGAAAACAAGTAACCCAACCTAAGATAGAACGGATGATGTAACGTAGAAAGACCAACGATTTAGAGACACCCCGACAAGACCATACGTAAACCACTATAACGTTTAGTACCATGTGATCGTCTAGTGTGTGCGACTCGGCTATAGACTAGACTCTACATGCAGTCCTAGTTCACTATAACCATTGGCTCTGATACCAATCTGTCACACCCTCAAAATCCACTTGCGGAGTTTTACCGCGAGGCGCATGACAAACCAGGATCCAAACCAACGATCACAATAAACAAGTCTAAATGAAAATAAATGCATTTTCAAAACATAGTTTAAAATCCCGTTTACAGCGGAAGCTTATTCAAAAACAGTATCTCAATAATGAAACAATAGTTCAATGTTCATAAGACCATGCAACCCTAGTTAGACGCCGTGCAGACGCGTGCGCCCTAGTCCAGTTGTGCTACCTTAGCGACCTGAGAAAACATGTAAAAGTTTACGTCAGCACAAAAATGCTGGTGAGTTTACAGGTTTTGTATCCAAGTTGTTGGGTCTGCTGACCTGGAGAAGAACAGATGATTGGAAAGCCAAAACATGCTATCTATTTGATCCTTGAATAAACAGTCTTTACAACTTGCTTCTCCCAAAAGACTGCTGACCCTAACTACTGTTCTATCCAAACAACTGCTCAACAACTGCTGATACAAAGAACTGCTAAGGAAACAACTGATGAAGAACAACTGCTGACCAAAGGTCTGATGAAGAGCAACAGCAGATACAAGTACTGAAGACCAAAGCACTGCTGGAACCAACAGCACTTAGGCTCCAGCAGTGGATACAAGACCATCAGAGTTTATCTTTAACAGCTGTTTATTATCAGTGCTTTCAATGTAACAGTAGTTTGTATAGCAGATGTTTTAGTTTGTTATTCTGTTAGAGGTCACTGTCTTAGGTGACGTCAGCCTAGGTCATCAGTGGTTTGAGTCAGTCTATAAATAGAACAGTGCATGTACTGTTCTATTGCATCACACACAAAACATTCTCTCTGACAAACAACTGTGTGATCAGGCTGAGGGGGAGTAACTTGTACGGTTGTAATCTTTGAATTAATGAAAGCATTCGATCGAAAAACATTTACTCTCTTGTTTTGATTTACAGTTTATTATTCCGCTGCACTTTCATTCTACTTTCATTCCATTATTATCATCATTTAGTTAAACAATCAAAACAAACAAACTCAGATCCTAACACAAGTACCAAGTCAACCTGTCCATACTATAACAAATCGAAAACCAGTGTACGCTAGCTAGGCGTATGTTTTGTTACTACCACGATTGGAAAACCATTACTAACTCGAATACCAGATGTTGTGCCCGAAAAGTACCAATTGTTCCTGTTGTTCCTGTTTGAGACAATATGCACTCGCCCGGCCCTCCAAGCCGACGAGCGGGGTTGGTCACTCCCAATAGCGCTATTCACATTTCCCCGTTGTGCAAACCCGCACATTCATGGTTCCCCCCGGGACTTCCAAAGATCGTGTAGTACACAATAGAAACCCATAGTATGACAGTAGTTACCAAATAATGGTTTTAACACATGTTTTCTCCCCCGAAAGTATGAAACCAGTTTAAAAGAGGGGCCGTAAACTCACCTTAAGTTGCGTTACTCCTTAACCCGAGTAAACTCAGCTGCTATGCTAGTCCCGTAAAGCGGCGACCTAACATATGACAGTTACAAGTACTTAGACTAATAACCCGCAGGTTAATTAGTCCCTAGATGTCCAGACCATAACCAAGTTCGTTTGAAAACACCGTGACTGTTTAACTGACCCAAAGTACAAGACTCGACATCCCATTGGTGACCCGAGACTCCCCATGTTATGTTTACGCTCTTAAACAGACAATCATGCAATCACACTTAACATACGTTAACGCACAACCAGTTATAGCACATAGTTCACGTATCACCGAATTACATCCAAACATATGTTACCAAGTTATCATATATGTTACGAGGTTCCTAGCATGTTACTACATGTCAAATCGGGTCTCGGAATGCTAATTTACACTTACAACAGTAGTACACGTGATTAGGAAACGTAAACTAGCAATTAGGACTGATTGCATATAAGTTCATGTGATTAGGGCTGATTGCATATAAGTTCATGTGATTAGGGCTGATTGCATATAAGTTCATGTGATTAGGGCTGATTGCATATAAGTTCACGTGATTAGGGCTGATTGCATATAAGTTCACGTGATTAGGGCTGATTGCATATAAGTTCACGTGAGTAGGGCTGATCGCATGTAAACTCATGTGATTTGGGGCTGATCGCATGTAAACTCATGCGATTTGGCCCTGATTGCATGTAAAACTGGCGATTAGCAATCCTAATCGCCTGTAACCTTGCTGTTCCAGTTTTTCGCGCGTTTAACGCTCCAAATCAGATCCAGAACGTGTGTAACTACCCAATATCTTCCCAAACACTATCCTAAACATGTTTCAACCAAAACCCTTCGTTTTGCCTCGTATTATCAGCCTTGCATGCAATCACGAAATCCAAACACCATACACATAGCATGCAATCATCATACTAACATGCATAACAATAACCCTAATAATCAATTACTCAGATATCATCATCATAACATTAATATTATTCTGATTTAACCTAAAAACATGTTAATCCATCATTATGAATCATAAAAACCCTAGCTTTCTAATCATAAACACCCATAACACATGTATATTAGTTATAATCCGATTAACAACCCTTATTAACGATTTTCAGAAAGCTTTTTCGTTTTAGAACAGGTCTGGACCATTAGGGATTGATTAAAAACGTTTATAAAGATTCATGGATGGAAACCAAACCTTAGAATTGTGAAAGAATGAAAGATTATGCTTGAATCCTTGTGTTTTGATCAAAAATCGCGTTCCAGAGGTTGTGTGTGTGTTGGGGCAGGTTATGGGACGACTAGGGTTTGTATAATGAAGTTTATGAGGTCAAGTATGGTATTTATAGTCGTTTTTAGTCGTCCAGCACGTAACATGCGATTATGCAGCTTTACACGCGATCAGGAAGCCTAATCGCATGTAAGTTCATGCGATCGGGGCCTAATCGCATGAACAGTCATGCGATCAGTCCCCTGATCGCCCCTAAGGTCCCCAGTCGCCCCTCCTATAGGTGATTGGGCTATCCTGATCGCCTATAGGGGCCTGTTTCGTGTGTTTTGCGCGTTAAACCCCGTTTAAACATATGTTAACACATATTAACGTACCGACAAGTCACATAATGATTATAAACACATAACACAAGTAAATACACATATTCACACTCGTTCACCAATTCCCGGGACTCGAGACTCGTATGTTCCGTATGCCCTGACGATCCTACCGATCGTCACCGTTTGTACACTTGGTTAAGGACCGACATCTAATGAACCTCTAGACCAACATCCAATGATCCTCTAGACTAAACCGATAGTTCCCGAACCATAACCCGACTTAACTAACCCAGTTAAGTACAATATACGCGTGACTCGCTAAGGTAGACTTTCATCTAGACAACGTTGTTAACCAGAATTTGCCGGGTGTCACACTGTTGCCCTCTAACCCGCTAAAGTTGGGATTATTAAATTCTATTTCCCCATATATATATATATATATATATATATATATATATATATAGGGTCAAGATCCTGTACAAATTGTGTTTTTTGTGAGAAGTGTAAGAAGCAATGGAAACTTGACAAGTGGCAATATTAATTATCTTGCAACAAGGGTAGATTAGTCCATTTAGCCTCTAATTATAATTTTTTCATTTAATTATTTTTAGAAATTGATATGCACTTAATTACATTTCCATTATTTATGAAAGATTATCTCTCCTCTTTAATACATTGTGTCATACTTCGTTATTCTTAAAACACCAAAAAAATGTATAACACACTAGCGTACAACCTATGCGCATAAAACACAACATTATGATCATGATAAAACACAACATCCCCAACCAATCGAAAATCAAAGAACCTATAAACAATCCTGAATTTTACAAACATAAAACATATCACAAATAAGGAACAAATAAAACACCATGTTATAAACCCAAATAATACACAAAGAATATAAAACACAAAAGGATGCTGATAAAACACTACATACAATAGATTTATAGTAAAACACCATATTGAGAGTTGCATCACGTTCTTGTCCACCAGAATCTTTTATTAAACCACGCTCCCTTCCGACATCATCCAATTATAATCGTTGAACATAAAACGCCAGAACATAAAATATCACAATCTTGATCCTGTCGAGACTAATTTTATGTTTTAAAAATGGATTTTAAAAAATGATGATGATAATGATGATGTATCCTCCTGTCATAACAAAATGATTGTAAAGACTTTAAGGATCTTTATGGATTTTGTCTTCATATGAAACATTCATTCATTATTTAGTAACAGAAAAAAAAAGGATCACTGCAACATAAAGTTTTCAGCGAGAGAGAGAAAGGGGAACGAGATTTCAGGAGGAGGTGGAATTGTTTCCATCTTTTAAGCATACACAATAACTATCATAAACATACAAAAGTACTATAATACCCCCATTAGGATTAATTAGTCAATTAACTTTATAACCCTTATTAAATTTTTGCAATCAACCAATCTCAACCATCCATCTCTAGATCTAATGGTTATAAACACTTCTTACCTTTCTCACAAAAAAATCCCCTTTGTACAGGAACCTAAATCTATATATATATATATATATATATATATATATATATATATATATGTATATATATATATATATCTTATCTATACTATTATATAATGCATCCTAGATAGGCATCAAGGTAATTTCACTACCATTTTAAGATGGCATATGAAAATGCATAAGCATACATCTCTATATTTTAGCCTTTTTCTTCCCATTATGCCCCTTTATACAACATATCATGCCTATGGTACATGTGACTAATGCACGGTTAATATCTTCTCCACAATGTAACCCCCTTTATACATTAAAACATATATGATGTTATGAATTGGACTAAATTAAATAGAATTTAAGATTATGATTAATTTGCCAATAAAGAATCAAAGCAATAAACAAGAACTTGTTAGAAATGCATTTATATAATCATTGGCATGACCTCATATGTCATTATGTTGTCATTCACACACAAAACATCCTCTCAATCACCATTTTGATCACAAGAATGCAGCCATTGCCAAGCTCTGATTAACACCCACTTCGAACATAAGGATCTCAAGATCGTCAATGTACTGGTTATTTTTCTCTATTTCAATCAAGGTACGGTTATACGTTATATATTCTAAAATTTTATAAATATTACTTAATATTCAGAACTATTTTAGATATATGAAGTTATTATTGGAGCACTTTATATATATATATATATATTCTATATCATACTTATATATACACACACTATACACATTATATACACTTTATATATATATTCTATATCATACTTAATATACACACACTATACACATTATATAATTTGTACATATAACTCTAAATCAATATTTTATTAATATATAGGAACATTGTAGACGCTTTTAGACATATTATTATTTCTCTTAGAATTCAATTATGTATTTTTAGGTCTAGATATTTAGTCTCGGTCTTTAGTGATTATTTGATAATTTTATGATGTTTTTCAATTAAATATATATTTCGGACTACTCAAATTTATATATTTAAATCCATAGACTTTTTAATGATTTTTATAACTCGAACATATACCTATATGTTTAGAAAATTATTAATTTAATTGCCTTTAACTTTATTTAGTAACCTCTTTATCTGATAATCCTATTCAAATATTATATTAATTAGAATTTTTCATAATGAGGGTGTAAATATACTTTAATGAATTAAAACGTATATGATTTTATGAATTGGACTAAATTAATACACACACTATACACATTATATAATTTATATATATAACTCTAAATCGATATTTTATTAATATATAGAAATATTGTAGACGCTTTTAGACATATAATTATTTCTCATAGAATTCAATTATGTATTTTTTGGTCTAGATATTTAGTCTCGACCTTTAGTGATTATTTGATAATTTTATGATATTTTTTAATTAAATATATATTTTGCACTACTTAATTTATATATTTAAATCCATAGACTTTTTAAGGATTTTTTATGACTCGAACATATACCTATATGTTTAGAAAATTATTAATTTAATTGCCTTTAATTTTATTTAGTAACCCCTTTTTCTAATAATCCTATTCTAATATATATATATATATATATATATATATATATATATATATATATATTAGGGTAGACTTTTGATAGTTATTTAATTTACAAATTAAATATTTAGTTTTACACGCACTTTTATATTCATTTTGTCATATTCACTATTCTAATTATATAGAAATAGTTATTTTTCGCATTATGTGATATTTATTTATTGAAATATCTATAACTTGACATTTTCATACATACTACTGATTGGTGTTTATACTTAGACATAGTTTGACATTTTTGTAACTAGCATAACTTGATAGATAATTCATTTTAATATGTATGGATAGTGATTTACGTTTTTTTATTTAGATTAAATGAATAGAATATTATATTAAATAGAATTCTTCATAATGAGGGTATGGGTGTCTCATTAGACGAAACAATCACCAACATGAGAAATGACATATATACGTTCGGAGCATATTCGGGAATATACCACAAAATCGACCAGTTAGTACTACGGGATGGCAAACCCATCCCACACGCCATTCTTTATTTTTTTATGGCTTCATCTAGAGTATTTAGCTACTTTTTTTTTTCAGAGACTGAAATCTTGTCTTCTGATTCATGTTTTCAGTATTCTCCCGCATCAATTTTTATTTTTTATTTGTTCTTTCAATATCAAAGGACTTCCACCAAAATAATTGTCACACAAGAATACATGATGACTTTTAGTTTAAAATTATTATATATGTAATAAAATTTTACGGATACAGCCTCGCCGCAACGCGCGGGGTCTTGCTAGTTTTATTAAGGAGGAGTGATGTACAACATGGTAATTTGCATTTCTGTGACACCCGGCAAACTCAGGTTGATAACATTGGTTAAGTTAAAGTCTACCTTAGCGAGTCATGCGTACATTATACTTAACTGGGTCAGTTGAGTCGTGTCGATGATTCGGGAATCATCGGGAGTCGTTACAACGCTCTAAAGGGTCATTAGATGTCGGTCCATAACCATGGGTACAAGGATTGACGATTCGTAGAATCGTCGGATTTTAACACACACACAAGCCTCGAGTCCCGGGAATTGGTGAACGAATGTGAATGTGTTTGTTTTCATGAATTACGTGTTTATAATCATTATGTGATTTGTCAGTATGTGAATACGTGTTTATATATGTTAAGATGGTGATTGCGCGTAATTGCATGACATTATAGGTGATTACGCATAATTGCATGACATTATAGGTGATTACGCATAATTGCATGACATTATAGGTGATTACGCGTAATTGCATGATGCTGAAGGCGATTGGGAGGACCTGAAGGCGATTAGAGCCCTAATTGCCAATAGGTATAGGCGATTAGGAACCCTAATCGCCTATACTGCTGCGTAATCGCCTGACGCGTACTAAACGACTAGAAACTCCTATAAATACCACCCTTATGTTTTAAAACACCATTTGTGAAACCCTGATACACCCCAAAGCCACCCTACACCTTATTCAACCTCTGCAACACGTTTTTGATCAAGAAATCACATTTCCAAGCTTTACACCTCATAAATCTTACAATTTCAAGGTGTGTTCTTCATCCCAAACCTTTGTAATGATATTGTTTTGATCCCTAAAGGTCCAGACCTGGTTTCTAAACATTTGTGTCTTTGAAAACTCATTAAAATCAATTTCTAAACAAACCCAAACCTCTATGCTTGTTATATGTGATGTATTCATGCAAGATAGGATTTTTATCATTTAAACATGGTTGTTCTTGTATTATTGATATGTTTCTGATCTAAATGAGTTGATATGATGTTAACCTAGGAGTTTGAAGGTTCATAGATGTGTATTATTGATATTAGGCATTTTGACCCGTTTGAATGATTATGAAGGATTAATGATGATATGTTGTCTTTTATTAATTGTTTGAGGTTAGGGTTTACTCTAGGATGAGGCTAGAACAGTAGGATAGTGTCGGACAACGTCGTTATGAGATGAAATCTGGATATTTGCCGTTTAGGGAAAACTTTGCATGTTGATGTGATGTTTACATGATAAGTATGCTATTTTGGGAAAACGCTTGCATTCGGGACTGTTAGAATGATGATAATTTAGGGGTTTTGCTTGGAATAGGTTTATTAATGTTTTGGGTTCGATATTGGGTGTTTCCACGTACTTCGGATCTGATCTGGAGGGTTAAACACGCGAAAAAGCGGAACAAGTCTGTAGGGGCGATTAGGAAGTCTAATCGCCTATACTGAAGGCGATTAGGGGCCTAATCGCCTATACTGAAGGTGATTAGGGGCCTAATCGCCTATACTGAAGGTGATTAGGGGCCTAATTGCCTATACTGAACGTGATTACGATCCTTGATGTGCTCAAAGTGGTTTAGTAAAAACTAACTAAATTAACCTAAACTAGACACTCTAAGTTTTAAATTTATAACCTAAGACTCTCTAAACCTAAACCACACAACCGGCAAGTGTACCGGTCAGTGCAGTACAGCTAAAGTAAGTCCGAGTATCGAACCCACGAGACTCTAATGGAAAACGTAAACTAGACTCGACCACTTATCTACAAATTGACTTAATAATGTTTTGTTGCTTAAAAGGGGGTGTTTTCTAATAAACTAATAAAAATAAATAAAATAAAACTTAAATAATTGAGGACACAAGCTGGGAACTAGAACTAAAATCAGGTGATGGGAAGGCACTACCTAGGCTAGAATCCTACACATGAATGATAAATTTCTAATGGCAATGGAACTGGCGTGGAACCGGGATCTTAAAATACTAAACATCAAGAATAAACTAGACACCCTCGACCCTTCTCAAGGGGAAACCCTAGAATATTGTTGTGCTGTTAAACCACCGGTTGAGAGGTTACCCTCACAGGCTTACCTACTCGAATCTTAAAGTACCCGCTAGACAGTCTACCTCACAGCGCGAAAGTCACAATACACCCTAAAGTGCAAGGGGTAACTACAATATTTCTGATAAGACTTGGCCTACAAGGAATGCTAGGGAAACTAGGAAGATCTTCTCACAAAGCCTCTAGAACTAGCAATTTAACACCCTAGACAGACCAACAATCTCGCACCTCACAGCTATTGAGAATTGGTAGAACACTTAGAATCATCTAACTAACAATTACAACTCCTATGGATAACCTGCAGAAATTAACCATAAACTAGTTGCTAACACCCAGTCCGCAACCTAACCCGCATTCATACATGAAAGACATTCACAAAAACGCAAGTGGAGTTTATAAAAATTAATTAAACAAAACTAAATATGCATATACATCAAACCAGAAAATAAAGAGTTCTTTACTTTAAAATTCAACCCACAACCAAAAAGTTCCAAAACCAAAAGAAAAAAAAATAATCAAACAAGCGTAATCATCATCGCCTAGGTAGCGTCATGGTTTAGCCAATAAAAGTCATGGCAATATCAAAACAATAAAAACTAAACATATTCATGGTGTTCACAACGGGTTAGAATAAATAAATAATAAATATTGAATTAGAACCGACCCGTGCTGGCACCTATGCTTCAACCCTTGATCCTTGGCTTGCCTCCCTCGATAATTCTTTTTCTGCTACTGTCCTCGATGTGCTCTTGTGCTCTATAATAAAATCGCACCTCCCCAAAATAATTGTTGTGCGGCCCTCCTTCTCTCGATAATGCTAGAATTAATATTGTTCCCCTTTTAGAATCTTTTGTGCGCCGTCTTCAATCAAGTTATAAATATTCTTCATAAAAAAAAAACACCCTACTTCTTGGGCATTGGGCCTTCCACCAACGTGACATTCCAAAGTCACAATTGTGTTTTATTATATTATTATTATTATTTATAGTAGTATAACTCCGTTCTATTGACTCGGGTGTTCTTTACTTGACAAAAGTTACTCGTTTATGTCCAACGTCCATTCGAACACCTACCAAAATATAAAATAAATAAGTAAGCACTAAAACTGACTCAAAACTAATAAAAATCTATAAAAACCTATACTAAATAAAAAGAGACCGGTACAAGCCTAAAACTAATAAAATCACCAATGTTTTAAAAACCGGTAAATATCGGCCGGTTATACCGGTATTACCGTTTTCGGATGGAAATCCGGTACGAAACACTACGGTAAATATGGGAAACGGTATTGATTTTATACCGCCGGTAAAATCCGGTATACCGGTTTAAACCGTTATACTAGTACCGGGATAGATTAGTTTTTGGGTTATTTTTAAATTATTTTTTTATTAAGGAATAACTTTAAAAAAATGAAAACTTTAGATGATCTTTTGGATTATTTTGTAATTATTGATTAACTTTTTGATAGTATTTTAGAATGCAATTATGAACTTTTAGATTATTTTTTGTGTTAAGGTTGTAATTTATGAAATTATATAGCTAACTAATCAACACGGTTGAACCGCCCGGTATAACGCGGTTCAATCGGTTCAACCATTTTTTAACCATATCCGGTATAATTAAAAAACCGGTTTTTAAAACATTGAAAATCACTATCTAAACGACTCGAAAATTGTACAAACTTTACACTGGAAATCGATGTATTTTACAATACATCAATCCTAATCACTAGTTAGATCCTAAATGCATGTGTGATAGCCTAATTGCCTATACTGAACGTGGATAGGCCTAATCGCCTAAGCTTATAGGCGATTACACTCCTAAATGCTAGTTGACTTTTCCTAATTGCTAGTTGACTTCTCCTAATCACGTGTACTGCTGCTATATGTGTATTTTAACATCCCGAAACACGGATTGACACCTAGGAACATGTTAGGAACCCCGGGACATGTCCAATAACTTAGTTATACGTTTTCGGACCTGTTTATGCGTTACTTAGGCTTCATGCTAGATATAGTAAAATATGATGCATACTAAATGTTTGATTACATATGATTGCATGATATCTTGCATTCGGCTAACACGTGGGATGTCGGGTCACCAATGGGATGTTGGGTCTTGTCCGGTGTGGTCGATTAAATGTTTAAACATCATTTCAAATGTACACGGTTATGGTCTGGACTGTTGGGGACTAATCAACCTACGGGTTGTTAGTCTAACATCTTATACGCTCATCATGATAGGTCACCGGTAGTTGGTGCCGTCTATTGAGCGGGTTTACTTATCTTAGAGGGGAAGCAGTATCAGGTGAGTTTCACGGCCCCAATCTACGTTTTTACATTTCGGGGGAGACACATGCTTTATACTTATTTCATAAATTATCATGTTATACTAGTGTTAATTCATTTACATACTATACAATACATAAAGTCCCGAGGGAAACCATGAATGTGCGAGACACAACGAGGGAAATGTGGATAGATATATTGGGACTGACAGACCCCACTCGACGGTTGGAGGCCGGGCGGGTGCATATTGCCTCGGTCATAACGCTACCGTGGGACGGTAGTGCATATCGTTTCGGGCAAAATCATATATCGTTGTCTGTAATGGTTTCCATGTTGTAGTAGTATTATTCATGCGTCTAGCTAACGCTATCATTTCTAACATAGTGATAACATGATGGCTTTCATTACTTAAACGTTTAACATAAAACCTGTGAACTCACCGGCATTATTTGCTGACGTTTTTAGCATGTTTGTCTCAGGTCGTTGAGGTAGCAGCATTTCATAGGCGCACGGAGTCTCACGGCGTCTAGGATTCATATGCATCTTAGTTAGCATTTTTAGACTTTTATGCTTTTACTTTCGTGTTGTAATAAAGTATTACGCTTCCGCAGCGATGGATCATTTATGAAACCTTAATGGTTTGCTTATGTCGTTTTTACGTATCATATAGTGTCGTTTATTGTGACCATTGACTTAGATCCTGGTTTGTCATGCGCCTTGCGGTAAAACCCCGCACGTGGAATTTGAGGGTGTGACAATTTCCGTACAACTCAACAAGAAACATGTACAATATATTTAAACAACAAATTTAAGGGTATTATAGGCATAGTTGTGACAATTAAGACACTTTGGAGGTTATGATAGTAATTTTGTGTTTTGTTCTTAGCTAAAAACTAAAATCTCATCACCGCAATACCCTTCCACCTTTCACCTTCCAAGAAATCAATGATCCATTGATGAAAAGTTAATGTTTCAATTTAATTTGATGTCATTTCTTCATGTTCAAGTTCAACTCATTTCACATCTAAATTCCTTTCATATGCAATTTCATTGTTATTTGTTAATGGTGACCGAAGAGCTGATTAGCAAAAGATCCTCACGCACAAGAAGATTTTGTTAGTAAACATAGTGGTCATAAATCAGAGGTAACCTTTTCTTAAACTCAATTCTACTCATGTCTTTATAGTTTATATAAATCAAATTTATACACTATATGTGGTTTATTTCTTATTTTGACTTGTGAATTGTAGGTCTGTGTGGACTCAAATGGTCTTATGATATCAGTGAAATACATTAGGTGGAAGTGATAACAAGGTAAGTAAATAATATATTTATCATATTGATTTCTTTTGTGTTAGTAACTAATTTCACTAGCTTATTTTCCTAATATTTCTTTGTGTTTATGTAGTTTTTTTTATTTTTTGAACCAACATTTGACTCAACATGTTTTGAACTACTGTGAGAATACAAGTGTTGTGAAAGTAGTTGATTGGTTTCCACATCTTCATGGACTTTTGGCTTTTGGTGGTGGTACTGCAGATCGATGTATTCGACTATTCGATTTTTGAACACAATCATTAATTCTCACCTGAGCTGCATGGATCCTAGTAGTCTGGTAACTTTTCTCATAAGGATTTCTATATTTATTTCAAAGTGTTCAAGATCATTTCAATCATAATATTCACCTTTAATCCACCAACTCAAGCATCATACTATCGGTTCTAAAATTCCACAAGCATTTTATGATTTTGATTGTCAATCCTATAAATCGCAGGCCTCAAATTCATGGTTGAGACCTAAAGCTACAAGATCAAACTCTAGGGAGATTATTTGATTTGCTACTATTTGCATTAGTTACTCTTTTAAGGTAACTCTCCATAGTCCATTAATTCAATTGGTTTATTGCACTATATTATCTAGATAATGACATGTTAACTACGTAACCACAATAATTATTGTACAATTTGTCATGTAGAATGTCTATTAATTTTGTATTTTATACATATCTAATGTGTTACATGTATTGATTTATTTTATATTTCCAATTAAATGTTGTTTATGATCAATTAAATGTCTTATTACATAGACATTGGAACATCATAGTTTAGCGAAGTTCTTCTTACCCATCCCCTTAATATACAACACACGTATTATTTTTATCTGTTTTTCAAGAAACACAAATTTGGTTTCTTTCTTTAAGAAAACACTTGTGGATAATAGATATATTGTAACAACCGGAAATTTATGACGTCATAATTAACAAAAATTAGGCTAATTAATAATAATTAATTATTATAATGATTGGGCCACCTATGGGCCCAATAACTACCCGCATCATAAATCCGGCCCGATAAACCTTTTTATATGGGCCGAATGGAAGTAGAGCCCGATCAATTAATTGGGCCTAACTAATAACCCGATGGAAATGAAGTGGGCCAAGTATATATATAAGTAATGGGCCTTTTATTTAACTCTATAGATGTGAACTAATTTTTAAGAATTAAGGCCCAACACCTCTAAGTATTATATGGGCTTAGATTAGTTGAAACATAAGGCAAGCCCAATAGTGATTACCAAAGGAATCGGCCCTATGGGAAGGGATGAAGTGTGCCGCCACTTTTGAGGAATATTCCATCAAATCTCTTGCAAATATACACAAACACTCTAAAGCTTCCATGTGCCTCCACCTCATCACCCTAAGAAGCTATACATGCATGAACTTGGCCTATAAAGGAGAAACCATCGGCTCCTTTGAAGCCTTGATACCTCCGAAAGAATCACATCAAAACCACTACATGTTACATGCAAACCACCTCTTGAACCTTCAAATCAATCGGCACCCATGAACACCCCTCAACCCATCATAATTAACCATCTAAACCCACTCCTTTAAGTCTAATATACCTCTTATTCCAACAAAAACCCAACCCAACCAAGCCTACAAGTAATCGGCCCCCATATTAAGTAACCAAGCAATTGCGGATCAAGTTGTTTTCTTGAGTAAGTTGAGTCTAGAGTCCCTTAAGGTCGTGTGCCAAGCTGTAATGGCCAGCTTTTAGTTAGATCTTTACGCCTAAGCTGTAATGGCCAGCTATACGTATGATTATTTATATATGTGTGCAATAACTTGATTTGTGTTGAAACAGGAACCCGTGGAAAATAGAAATCTTGCTTTGAACGAAACCGTAGACTCGGAAGTAATTAACGTGAGTGCATGTACCCCTATGTTTAAATGATTTTGGGGTGAATGCATGTTAGTTTTTACGTGTGATTTGATAAAATATTGGTTCATGATCATGAAAGAGTTAATAGAATCGGTCGAATAGAAATCACGTAGAATGGATCCATTCGGTATCAACGGGATGTATTTTTCTAAACCAAGTAGAGGTTTGGAACCACATTAAGCATTTGTATGGTGCTCCATCGTTAAATATGTTCCACCTTAGAATGACCGAACCATACGAGAATTGTTGTTATTATTTATAAACGAGTCTAAATCTGGCATCACTCACTAGCTTTGTGGCTAACGTATTTTTAACATGCATTTCAGGTTGATTAGATATGGGAACCCGAGCTCAATAGTGTGCAAGTTCAAGTTTTAAAGTATAGTTAATGAAAATGGCTCTTGGGCCGTTTATTTAAATAAATGGGCTTCGGCCCAAGTGTGTAATAAATGGAGATGTTTAAAAGCTATGTTTTAAAGTCTTAATGGGCTTCGGCCCAAGTGTTAAAAACTCGGAACCATGAAGTGTGACGGGCTCGGCCCGGTTGGAAACTATGTAATGGGCTCGGCCCAATTATCGTTGTTTTGGGCTCGGCCCATGTGAAATAAATAAGAATGTGTTTTATTAAGTATAAAAGAATTATTAGAATAAATAAATTGGTAATTAATAATACGTGTCACGATTACCAATCCGTAATGACTCGTTAATTTTCGGGTCGTTACAGGTTGGTATCAGAGCTCGGGTTCGGGTATAGTGGGGAGTTTATAGAACTAACTTAATAATACTTGTTGTGATTATTTGTAATAGAATGACTCGAGGGGAAGAAAGAAATCAAGCGAGACAAGACGACCGGGGAAAAGCCCCAATGGAGTATGAAGAAGGAGAAATTAGAAATGAAGAGGTTGTAGAAGACAACGACAATTTACGCTTCCCCGACATAGAAGCGCTTGTAAATGAAATCCCGGGTCTAACATGGGGAAACAACGGGGTGGAGTTAAATTTAGGAGGGGTTGGCGTGATCGGTCCTCTCCCCGAGCCTATCCTCACCAACTCCGAACCCAATCCATTTATACCCGAGATGCCATTTTACGGGCCCTCTCCTTACTATTACTCGAACTCGCCATTCCAAGATTTTACTAATGCATCAAGTAATTTATCCATGGAAGGGTCGAGTAATTTGAGCCCATACCTCTCGCCATTTGTAGGCCCATACCCCACGGCCCAACAAGGCCCATATCCCACGGCCCCTTATCCAATGGTGCCACCTACGCCCGTGGTAGATCCATACTATGAAGCCGCCATGTTTAATCATAATAATATTCCATTTCCACCCAACGAATTTGTGCCAAGGAAAGACTATTTGGAGCTCGTGGAAAATTATTATCGAATGAAAACGCAAAGAGACCAAGCACTAAACACGGCGGAAGATTTAAGGAGGTTGATCAAACGATTCGGGTATCAATCCCGACAATTGATCGATGAGTCGAAGTATCCACTTCCTTAGAAGGGGTCGAAGAGTGGTATGGTAGGGGTGGGGCGAGGGAAGTGGCGGGGGTTAAATAAATGGGTTTGGCGTGTATGTGTGAATTTGTTAGCTTAAGTCTTTGTGGTAGTGGTATGTGTGGTAATTTAGTTGTGTGGTTATGATGGTAGTATGTTTGATGTGGTGATTGGAATGATAATATGTAACATCCGAAATTTTTGGTTATAAAATAGTTATATTTGGATGTAGAAACTAGTGTGTTTAAATCAAAAATGAGATTGTGATAAAAATCAAGAAATAATATGAGACATGACTATAAAAATTTCCTATGATAAAATGACAAGTTAAAGCATATGTGTACAAAATAGTAGGCGCAAATTATAAAGGATTCAAGCTAACATAGTAGTAATTTGTTATAACAATAATACTAATCTAAGTAAAATGTATTATTATAGAAAAATGCCGCGAAGATCCGAGAGAGGCAAAGAACCAGAGACCCCAAAAAGAAATAACGCTTCTTCATCCAAACAAACCACGGCCGAGGAACCCTTGACCGAAGAAACCCCGGAAACTAGTGAACTAGAAGAGAAAATGAGGAAGTTAGTTCTAGAAAGTTTGCAAGATTCAATTCCTACCCTCATAAGTATGATAGAAAAGTCACCCGGTTCAAGAACTTTAGAGAAAAATCCGGAAAATATTGTAGTAAATGTAGAGGATGAACAGTCAAGGCCTCGACCTTGTGACTACAAAACCTTTATGGCTTGTAAGCCAGAACTCTTTGACGGTAGCACGGGAGCTGCCGGGGCCACCCGTTGGCTTGAAGAGATGGAAGCTAGCTTAGAAATGAGCAATTGTGCTCCTAGAGACCAAGTTAAGTTTGCTACTCACTCTTTACGAGCTGAGGCGCTAAACTGGTGGAATATGATTCGACAAGTTAGAGGTAGAGAAGTAGTAGCCACTATGACTTGGATAGAATTCCGAACCCTCATGACCGAAAAATACTGTCCTATGAACGAAATTGAAAAGATTGAAATGGAATTTCTAGGACTCGAAATGAAAAGTTTAGACTGTGTAGGCTACATAAACCGTTTCAACCAACTTGCTCGACTAGTACCTCACCAAGTTACCCCCGAACCAAAAAGAATTAGGAGGTTTATTTGGGGATTAATCCCTCAAATTCAAGGAATTGTTAGGGGAGCTAAACCGACTAGGTACGATACTGCTTGTGAATTAGCTTTAAGCTTGACCGATGACATAGTCAGACACAGGGAAAGGGATAAAGTGTCGGTAGGAAGTAAAAGGGGATGGAATGAAATTTTTAGGTCTACAAATTATAATACATCAGGAAAAAGCCAAGAAACCCCCAGAGAACAGGGAAATCCTGGAAAAAGACCCTACCGAGGAAACAATCCCTACTGTTCCACGTGTAAGTACTATCATGTCGGTGAGTGTAAGCAGAAATGTGATACCTGTGGTCGGTACCATTTTGGTGAGTGTAGGGGAGCCCATTGTCAAAAATGCAAAAAGGTAGGACACTCCACGGCAGAATGTCGGTACACTCCAGATCGTCCACGAGTCTGTTACGAGTGTAAGGAACCGGGGCATTACAAGAACGAATGTCCAAAACTCAAGAATCAGCCCAAGAAAGACCAAGCAAGGGGAAGAGCGTTCGTAATCAATGCTGCAGAAGCACGTGACGAACCGGATCTAGTCACGGGTATGTTTTATATCAATCAATTACCTGTTTATGTTTTGTTCGATACAGGTGCAAACCTTAGTTTTATCTCTAAAAGGTTAGTCGAAAAGATAAACATCCTTCCCGAACCTATGACTCAAACCTATGAAATAGAAATAGCTGATGGTAAGGTTTTGCAAGCCAATGAAGTCTTTAAAAATCTGACTTTAATCATGGAAGAACAAGAGTTTAAAATAAACTTAATACCTATGAGTCTAGGAGAATTTGATGTAATTATAGGGATGGATTGGCTAGCGGCAAACCAAGCAGAGATAGTCTGTAAAGAAAAACTCGTAAGAATTCCATTAACCCATCAAGAAACTTTGGTAGTCCAGGGAGAAAAACCAAGAGGTATCTTAAGTTTAATCTCTAGCGCAAAAATGATGAAGTATTTAAGAAAGGGACATCAACTCTTTTTAATCCATGTAAATTTAGGAAATGAGGAAAAAGAAGCAGAGATTAATGAAATTAAGGTAGTATCGGAATACAAAGATGTATTTCCAAACGAACTCCCAGGTTTACCACCATCCCGACAGGTGGAATTTGAAATTAACCTAGTTCCTGGAGCCGCACCTGTTGCTAGAGCTCCATATAGGTTAGCCACCACCGAAATGAAAGAACTCACGAACCAATTGGAGGAACTAATAGAAAGAGGTTTTATAAGGCCAAGTACCTCCCCTTGGGGAGCACCAGTACTTTTCGTCAAGAAGAAAGATGGTTCTATGAGAATGTGTATAGATTACAGGGAACTAAATAAGTTGACAATCAAAAATAGGTATCCATTACCTAGAATAGATGACCTGTTTGATCAATTAAACGGAGCGAAATATTTTTCAAAAATCGATCTTAGGTCTGGATATCACCAATTGAAGATAAGAGACGAGGATGTTCCAAAAACTGCTTTTAGAACTAGGTATGGACACTATGAATTCCTAGTTATGCCATTTGGTTTAACCAACGCTCCTGCCGTTTTCATGGATCTAATGAATAGGATTTGTCGACCTTATTTGGATAAGTGTGTGATTGTATTTTTAGATGATATTCTGATTTATTCAAAAACTGAAAGTGAGCACGAAAAGCACTTAAGAGAAATCCTAGAAACCTTAAGAAGCGAAAAACTGTATGCCAAGTTTTCAAAATGTGAATTTTGGGTAAGAGAAATTAAGTTCTTAGGACATGTGATCAACGATCATGGAATTCAAGTAGACCCAACCAAGATAGAAGCAATACAGATGTGGGAAGCTCCTAAAAACCCAAATGAGATCCGACAATTTTTAGGGCTAGCCGGATACTATAGGCGATTTATAGAAAACTTTGCTAGACTAGCCTTACCACTCACCACCTTGACCAGGAAAAATTCTAAGTATGAGTGGAAAGAAAAACAAGAAAAAGCCTTTCAAGAACTTAAGGAAAGATTGTGTAAAGCCCCAGTGTTGACATTACCAGTAGAAGGAAAAGCTTTTACTGTGTATTGTGACGCATCCCAACAAGGGTTAGGATGTGTACTAATGCAAGAAGATCAGGTTATAGCATACGCTTCTCGACAGTTAAAAAGACATGAACAGAACTATGCCACGCATGATTTAGAGTTAGGAGCTATCATATTTGCTTTAAAAATTTGGAGACACTATTTATATGGAACCAAGTGTACTGTCTACACTGACCATAAGGGTCTTCAACATATTTTTGATCAAAAGCTTCTAAACATGCGTCAGAGGAGATGGATAGAGGTTCTAAGTGATTATGACTGTGATATTATATATCACCCAGGAAAGGCTAATATTGTAGCAGATGCCTTGAGCCGAAAAGAAAGACCTTTAAGAGATAGAGCATTTAAAGTCACCTTGATTAACGAATTTCTAAACCAACTCCGAGAATGTCAAAGGAAAGCATTAGAACCTACTCAGTTAAGTGGAGAACTTTTGAATGGAGAAGAAGCAAGATTGGAGGAAGGAACGGATGGAATCTTTAGGTACAACCAAAGAATCTGGATACCCAGATATGGTGAACAAAGAGGAATAGTTTTGAGAGAAACCCATAACTCTAAGTATTCCATTCACCCAGGAAACCATAAGATGTATAAAGATTTGAGGAAAAACTTCTGGTGGCCTGGCATGAAAAAGAATGTGGGAGAATTTATAGCTCAGTGTGTGACTTGTTCGAAAGTGAAAGCCGAACACCAAAAGCCCAGTGGGTTATTGATCCAACCAGAGATTCCAGTCTGGAAATGGGATCAAATCACTATGGACTTTGTAACCAAATTGCCAAGAACCCAAAGTGGTAACGATACCATCTGGGTTATCGTTGATAGATTAACCAAATCTGCCCATTTCCTACCCATACAAGAGACCTTTGGAACAGAAAAATTAGCAAGAATCTATATAAAAGAAATTGTGTCCCGGCATGGGATACCTCTTTCAATTATATCAGATAGGGACAGTCATTTTACTTCCCGATTTTGGAAAACGTTCCAAGAAGCGTTAGGTTCCCAGATTAAGCTCAGTACCGCCTATCACCCTCAGACAGACGGGCAAAGTGAAAGAACAATCCAAACACTAGAAGACATGCTGAGGGCATGTGTCCTGGAGTTTAGTGGGAGTTGGGATGCACACCTGCCGTTAATAGAATTTTCTTATAACAATAGTTACCACGCTTCCATTCAAGCTGCACCCTTTGAGGCGTTATACGGTAGAAGGTGTAGATCTCCGATCTGCTGGAACGAAATCGGAGAAAACCAACTCACAGGGCCAGAAATTATCCAAGAAACAACGGACAAGATCGTGCAAATCAAGAAAAGATTGGAAGAAGCGAGAAGCAGGCAGAAAAGCTATGCGGATAAACGAAGACGACCTTTGGAATTTCAAATAGGAGATTATGTCCTATTGAAAGTGTCACCCTGGAAAGGAGTGATAAGATTCCAAAGAAGAGGTAAATTGAATCCACGTTTCATAGGACCTTATCAAATTAAAGATAAGGTAGGACCGGTAGCCTATCGTTTAGAACTACCGCCCGAGTTGAGTGAAATTCATGATGTGTTCCACGTCTCGAATCTAAGAAAATGTATAATAGAAACCCAAACTATCATTCCATTAGATAATGTGAAAGTTAGTCCTCAACTCCATTTTACGGAGGAACCCATAGAGATTATGGCACGACAAGAGAGAAAAATGAGAAGAGGAAAGATTCCAATAGTACAAGTGAAATGGAATGCTAGATTGGGGCCTGAAATTACTTTTGAAAGAGAAGACGTGATGAAAGCCAAATACCCCCACCTATTTGAAAATCAGGTATTACAAATAAAAATTTCGAGGACGAAATTTCCTAAGGGGGGAGAGTGTAACAACCGGAAATTTATGACGTCATAATTAACAAAAATTAGGCTAATTAATAATAATTAATTATTATAATGATTGGGCCACCTATGGGCCCAATAACTACCCGCATCATAAATCCGGCCCGATAAACCTTTTTATATGGGCCGAATGGAAGTAGAGCCCGATCAATTAATTGGGCCTAACTAATAACCCGATGGAAATGAAGTGGGCCAAGTATATATATAAGTAATGGGCCTTTTATTTAACTCTATAGATGTGAACTAATTTTTAAGAATTAAGGCCCAACACCTCTAAGTATTATATGGGCTTAGATTAGTTGAAACATAAGGCAAGCCCAATAGTGATTACCAAAGGAATCGGCCCTATGGGAAGGGATGAAGTGTGCCGCCACTTTTGAGGAATATTCCATCAAATCTCTTGCAAATATACACAAACACTCTAAAGCTTCCATGTGCCTCCACCTCATCACCCTAAGAAGCTATACATGCATGAACTTGGCCTATAAAGGAGAAACCATCGGCTCCTTTGAAGCCTTGATACCTCCGAAAGAATCACATCAAAACCACTACATGTTACATGCAAACCACCTCTTGAACCTTCAAATCAATCGGCACCCATGAACACCCCTCAACCCATCATAATTAACCATCTAAACCCACTCCTTTAAGTCTAATATACCTCTTATTCCAACAAAAACCCAACCCAACCAAGCCTACAAGTAATCGGCCCCCATATTAAGTAACCAAGCAATTGCGGATCAAGTTGTTTTCTTGAGTAAGTTGAGTCTAGAGTCCCTTAAGGTCGTGTGCCAAGCTGTAATGGCCAGCTTTTAGTTAGATCTTTACGCCTAAGCTGTAATGGCCAGCTATACGTATGATTATTTATATATGTGTGCAATAACTTGATTTGTGTTGAAACAGGAACCCGTGGAAAATAGAAATCTTGCTTTGAACGAAACCGTAGACTCGGAAGTAATTAACGTGAGTGCATGTACCCCTATGTTTAAATGATTTTGGGGTGAATGCATGTTAGTTTTTACGTGTGATTTGATAAAATATTGGTTCATGATCATGAAAGAGTTAATAGAATCGGTCGAATAGAAATCACGTAGAATGGATCCATTCGGTATCAACGGGATGTATTTTTCTAAACCAAGTAGAGGTTTGGAACCACATTAAGCATTTGTATGGTGCTCCATCGTTAAATATGTTCCACCTTAGAATGACCGAACCATACGAGAATTGTTGTTATTATTTATAAACGAGTCTAAATCTGGCATCACTCACTAGCTTTGTGGCTAACGTATTTTTAACATGCATTTCAGGTTGATTAGATATGGGAACCCGAGCTCAATAGTGTGCAAGTTCAAGTTTTAAAATATAGTTAATGAAAATGGCTCTTGGGCCGTTTATTTAAATAAATGGGCTTCGGCCCAAGTGTGTAATAAATGGAGATGTTTAAAAGCTATGTTTTAAAGTCTTAATGGGCTTCGGCCCAAGTGTTAAAAACTCGGAACCATGAAGTGTGACGGGCTCGGCCCGGTTGGAAACTATGTAATGGGCTCGGCCCAATTATCGTTGTTTTGGGCTCGGCCCATGTGAAATAAATAAGAATGTGTTTTATTAAGTATAAAAGAATTATTAGAATAAATAAATTGGTAATTAATAATACGTGTCACGATTACCAATCCGTAATGACTCGTTAATTTTCGGGTCGTTACATGTATACGGTCCGTTCTAACTAAAAAGTTTGCTTGATAACTATGGTTTTGAATAACGGCAACGTCAGATCAGCGAATCAAGATGCTTCGGTTCGAAGCAATTTTATATTTGGAAATGTTTTTTCAAGATCTTTAGCTTCAAATAATATGGATGACACTAGGGATGAGCAAATTAACCGTCATAACCGATAATATAACCATAACAGACATAATCGAACCGATTTTAACCGATAACCAACATAACCAATGGTTATCGTTATTAAATTTCTTTAATCGGCCGATAGCTTATAATTATAATTATTAAGCTTTGGTTAACCGATATAACCGAACCGAACTTGTAATGTTAACTTTATGTAATAGATTTATGTTTTACATTAACTACGTAGATGTTTTTACTATAATAAAAGTATGTTATTAACAAAATGATCTTGATGAAATGCTCTTTTTTGTGACGAATTAAAATTATAATCAAAGGCTAAGTATGTTTTTTTTGTTAATATCTTATGAAAAGGGATCCCACATTGGAAGTATAACTAGAAAGTGTAGTCTTGATTGCCTTATACAAAATAGGACAAACTAAGTCCAACATTGTAGGTTTCGGTTTTTTTTATACCCAATGACTTTTAATTTTATACTTTACCCTAAAGTTAGTTTTAGTTTATTTTTTGGTTAATAACCGAAATAACTATAACCGAATTCATAACCAAGAAACCATAACCGAAGTTTGGTTATGGATATGGTTACGATTTTTTGTAAAAACCGAACCAAACCAAACCGACCCATGCACACCTCTGGATGACACAAAACAAAAATACCTGCAGCAACGCGCGGGCAATCCTACTAGTATATATTTGAAAACCAAGTTATGAACGGTCATGAACAAGCAATTGAAGCATAGACGTAGATGTCATCAAATTTGTCTCGGAGTTTAGTTTTTTTTTTTAAGCAACATCAGTTACCTTTTTGCCATTTTAATAATATAATATAAATGTTATAAAATTCTGAATTGTGACACGTTTACTTTTATCTACGTTTCAAATCAAATCCAAACATGCACGTCATCAAAATGTTACCACGCTATTTTATTTTTGTAAAGTGATGTTATTTACCCTTTTCATCATTCAAAAACAATATGATATTATGTGTTATAAAATTCCAAATATACCGTTACGACGTGTATATTTTTATTTACACATCCGTAATAGTTTTGTTCAAAATTGAATGGGTTGAATATTATTATTTTTTTGCTTTACCATGATGAACTAATCCGATATTATCCTTACAACATCAGTAAATTTGTTAAAAATGAAGTTGTATTCGTAATATATACCTTTTTTGTATCGTAAACAAGGTACTTATGTAAGAGCACTAGTTTATTATCCCCGCTTAGTACGGTACAACACGCGCAGGTTTAAATGTTATAAAATTTTGAGTTGCGACACGTTTATTTTTATCTATGTTCTGAATCAAATCCAAACATACACGTTATCAAAGTTGTCTCATGACTATTTTTATTTTTTAAAGTGATGCTAGTTAACCTTTTCAACATTAAAAAAAAATATGATATAACGTGTTAAAAAAATCCAAATAGACAGTTACGACGTGTATATTTTTATCTACACGTCGGTAAAAGTTTTGTTCAAAATTAAATGGGTTGAATATTATTTATTTTGTTTGCTTTAGCGTGATGAACTAAACCGATATCATCCTACCAACATCGGTAATTTTTTTTAAAAACAAAGTTGTACTTATAATATCTTTTTTGTATCGTAAACAATGTATACTAGGGATGAGCATACGGTCCCGAAAACCGATCCCGAACCGAAAAAATACCGATCCCGTACCGAACCGATACCGAACCGAGGGTGTTCGGTATCGGTATCGGTACCCATATTTATAGGTTTTTGGTTTCGGTATTATCGGTATCGGTACGGGATCGGTATGGTATCAGTATTTTAAGGTAAAATCCGATACCACACCGGTACCGAACCGATACCGATACCGTACCGGTATAATCGGTATCGGTATTGGTATTGGTTTTTTGGACTTTTCGGTATCGGTATTGTCAGGATCGGTATCGGTTCGGTACCGATACCGTCCCGAGCTCATCCCTAATGTATACCTATATAATGTAGGAAATGAGCCCACTTTTTATTAAAATAATAATAAAAATAATAACGAGACTCTCGTTATTCGTAGGAAATACAATAGTATAATATCGTATTGAAAACTAAATAAAACAAATATAAACTAGTAAATTTATATACCGAACTCGATTCAAGCCACTTCTTTGGTTGCTCCTTCAACAAGCATTCTTGTAGTGTCCTAGACTTGATTCCTAATCACTTGAGTTCTTCAACCGTACTTCTGCAAACGACAAACTAAAAGGGTTGACGGTTTTGGTTGAGGATCGTGTTTGACACTGCATCCTTAAAACAAATTCTACACCTCCTCTCAGACGGCCTGTCTCCCATGGTACAACAGCCGGAACAGTATGTGTAATGCCAGAGATGCCTCACGCGCCCAAGGTTACACCGGGTTAAGGTGTTTTCAATTTATAATGAAAAATAAATTATGAAGTTGGCGATGGTGGAAGAATTAGAACGTACTCCTCTCTAAATTTTATAAAATTATTTTGACAAAATAATTTCTCTAGTATTCTCCATTTTCAATTCTTAAAATGAATCAAGAAGTTCCTTTTATACTAAAAATGAAACTCCATATTCAAATTATTTATTTAAAGATAATTAATAATTATAACAAATTTAATGAGTCTTAATTTGATTAAGGACATTTTAATGTCATATTAAATAAAATTGTTATAAATAAGAAAACCTCCATCATGATTTTTGAATAGAGATTAAGGTGGCGTTTGTTTCACGAATTAGAATGGAATTCAGATGGAATTGGAATGTATATTACACTTCAAATGTTGTTTGTTTCAATAAAAAAAAGAAATTGTAATTGGACAATACCATACGAATGAGAATCTACATTTCAATTCCATTGAGGCTTCATTTTATTCTATTAAATGAACACACCTAAATTCCAAATCAAATTATAGTTCTATCGTGAATTCCTATGCCAATTCCATTACAATCCATTAAACGAACGCTACATTGATTAAAAAAAACCCATTTATGACAAAGACACAATTTTACACTAGAGTCACCAAGGTTCAAGAATATTCAATTCAACCACTCAACTTCGAGCTTCGATATCTCATTCATATTAGCTCTGATTTGAACATGGTTTGGTTCATTTGTGAAACTCTCACACCATAGACTATAGATGGGATTATACTGGGTGCGTGAAGGGACATGGTACCAAAAACTGGCAATACCATATCATAAATTAACCTACAAAGCAGCGCCTAGATAAATCCATGACTAAAGTCCCCCCGCCGTTTCATGTCAGCAGGTCAGCTAGCGTCCATCGGACAGTGGACGCACGACCTACCGCCCGTTTTACGTCGGCGAAACAGCTAGCGTCCATCAGATAGTGGACGCACAGCCTACCGCCTGTTTTACGTCAGCAGAACAGCTAGCGTCCATCAGACAGTGGCCGCACAGCCTACCGCCCGTTTTGTGTCAGCAGAGTAGCATGTGTCCACCACACAATAGACAGACTGTCTACCACCCGTTTTACGTCAGCGGGGCATACGCGCTACGAAGCTTCTTCAACAAGATAGACAAGACTTCGTTAATACGACTGAAAGATACCTTTCAGGGCAGCATCGAGACACACACCCAGGGCAGTTCTGCCATGGACAACTGATCCTGATGCAGCAGACTGCCCGTCATAGTCCTCGACCAATCAAGAGCTACGCTCAGCCTGACACTCGAAAAGGACGACGACGTGGCAGCTCCGAGCCAAGATATCTCTGACATGAGACTTTCTCAACCACAACTTGCCTCAGCTTCTAGATAACGAATCATTGTCCACCGCACTGGGGTAGCCAACAGGCGGACGCCACGTGTATTATCGATAGGACGGTAACATCTCATTTATTGTATGCAGATGATGCGATGGTGATGGGGGAATGGACGGTGAGTAATTTTGTTTGTCTGAGACGTATTCTTCGTATCATTCATATGTGTTCAGGTCTCGGGATTAATATCCAAAAATCCACCTTATATGGGGTGGGAGTTGATAGGGAAGCGGTGGGAGTTATGGCCCGTGGGTTGGGGTGTCGTTCGGGTGATACGCCATTTACTTACCTCGGGATACAAGTGGGTGCCAATATGACAAGGATTAATAACTGGGAGCCGGTGATTAAGGTGTTCAAGACCAGGCTTTCGAGGTGGAAATTGAAAACTCTTTCGATTGGAGGTAGGTTGACACTTATTAAATTTGTTTTACAGAGTCTCCCTTCGTATTATTTTTCTCTTTTCAAGGCTCCGGAGGGAGTTGTGAATACTTTGGAAGGATTGATTAGAAAGTTCTTGTGGGGAGGCAATGTGGACTTGAAGAAAATTCACTGGGTGGGATGGGATAAGGTTACTAGACCTGTTAAACAAGGTGGTTTGGGAATATGTAAACTTGAAGAATGCAATAACGCGTTTCTGGTTAAGTGGCTCTAGAGGTATCGGCAAGAAGAAAATGCTCTGTGGAGAAGGGTGGTAGATTCTATTCATGGGTCCAATAGAAAGTGGGAGGTTTATCCAAAGAGTTCGAGTTTTACTGGTACGTGGACTAAGTTGATCAATTGCGGGATTCGGTTAAAGGTGGGTGATGTTAATAGTGTGAGTATGATTCAAGGCCGCCTTGGAAATGGTTTAGATATAAGGTTTTGGATTGATCCTTGGGTGTCTCGAAACCCATTAAAAAACATGTTCCCTGATTTATTTCGTCTAGACAATGATAAAGGGTGTAAGGTGGGGGATAGAATTAATGGCAGCACATTGTTAAATGATGTCCAGTGGAATTGGAGGAGGTCCCCGTCCTCGGATTCTAAAATACAGCAGCTGCAGGAATGCATGCAAATGATTCAGGGTCAGGTGTTGGACGATTCCGATGATCGTTGGTTTTGGGACAGAGGGCCGGCCGAAGGCTTCTCGGTATTTGAAGTAAAGAAATGGATAGAAAGTGGGTATCCCAGTATAAGTAATGTGACGTATAGTTGGTGTACATGGGCTCCGATCAAATGTAATGTCTTTATGTGGAGAATGTTGATGGATCAGATTCCTACAAAGCAGGCGTTAGCTAGGCGGAATATAAACTGTGGGAATGGTATATGTAGTTTTTGTGAGGATCAGGAGGAGAGTGTGGATCATGTATTTACTGCTTGTATAGTGGCTAATCGAGTGTGGAGTGGGATAGCTAGGTGGGTTAAACTTCCCCCGTTTTATTTTTTCTCGGTGGCCGATATAGTTCAGGTGTTTACAAGCCCTTCCTGGTCTATTGTCAAGAGACTGGCGATGCATGGTATTATGATTATTACGTGTTGGCGTATTTGGAAGGCTAGGAACGAAAAGATATTCAAAAATGAAAGGCAGAACGTGGCTGAGATTATTGCGGATATAAAAGCTTTGAGTTTTCTTTGGTTTTTTAATCGATGTAAAAAGGGTATGGTGGGTTGGAAGGATTGACAAAATTTCAGTATTGATATGATGGAACTTTGGTTTGAGAGTCTCCGCCTTAGAGATTTTCAAGTCGTTTTGTTGTGTTTTAATAAAATTTGCCTATAGAAAAAAAAAGAACTAATATATTTTTCAGTTTATAAATATATGAAAAAAAAAAAAAAAGATAAAAATTGATTGACGTCAAGTGGAACTGTGGGAGTGGGGTTGGGTCCGAAGGCGACGGAGGTGTGCAGCATGACTTGTGAAAACATGGACTTGGCACACCCTGCCTCTACTTTCCACGTGTTCTTTAGTGTTTCAAATCCTCATTGGACATTTTGTTCTTAAATTACGTTTCTACCATCCAAGCATATTTCCTTTTGGTTTTTCAGTTTTCTAAATTCGTGTTTTCCACTTTTTTTTTTGCCTTACAAGTTACAACTCGTTTAAATTAGGGGTGTAAACGAGCCGAGCCGAGCCCGAGCCTGACTGGGCTTGAGCTCGGCTCGTTATGGTTTTATGAAGCTCGGGCTCGAGCTCGGCTCGGTTCGAGCCTACAATCTTGAGCTCGAGCTCGGCTCGTTAGCAAAATCAAAAGCTCGAGCTCGGCTCGGCTCGGCTCGGCTCAAGGTGATTTGAGAACAATCTCAAACGAGCTCAAAGCTCGGCTCGAGATCGCAAAAGCTCGGCTCGCGAGTGTTATTAAATGGGCCTATGAAATAAGGACTTGGGCTTTGGAGATGTGGGCTATAAATTATAAAAGATATATAAATAACTTATAATTATGTTTGGCTCGTTTAGGCTCGCGAGCCCAATCGAGCTTTGTATCTAGGGCTCGAGCTCGGGCTCGATAACTAAACGAGCCATATTTCAGGCTCGAGCTCGAGCTCGGACTCGTTAAGGCTCGGCTCATTCGGGCTTTTTAGCGAGCCGATCCCGGGTAGCTCTCGAACCGGTACGTGTCATTTACACCCCTAGTTTAAATTAAGGGTGTTAATCATGTCGAGTTGATGTGTAGACGGGTTTACAGGTTGCTGGTTGATGGGTCTGTGGGTTGAAATGTACAAGCCGAACCTGACTCCATATTATTATTCGTGTCAAAGATTCAACCCTAACTCGCATATATATATATAAATTTGGGTCAACCTGAACACAGCCCGTTTAATCCATGTTTTTAAATGAGTCATACCCGTTTAACACTGTGGTATATTTTGTGGCTCATTGTGTCATAATTCATGATCTATTGTGTTATTTATATTCTTCTCACCCTTCTCATTTTTGTTACATTGTATAGAATAACTTGACCCTGTGTTAATATATTTAACATTTTTAATTAATATTGTTCACGTATAGCGAACATTCTAAACTATTTTTGTATATTTCCAAAGTTTTTTTTAAGATATTTCTTTTGTAATACTTTGACAATAATTATTTTTTTGCTAAATTTTGGTATTATATATAGGCAATTGATAAGTCATTTAAAAAAAAAATAAACATGTTAATGTTCTTATTATAAATACTTTACATGATTTTTTGGGTTATTTGGTTCGGTTCGTTTTTTTCGGTTTTTATAAAATGCAAAACCGAAATCGAACCGCTAATTTCGGTTCAGTTTTGTTAGTTTTTTTGTGTGGTTCGATTGAATCGTTTTTTCAGTTTCGGTTCGGTTTTTCCGATTCTCTCCTCACCCCTAGTTGAAGGTGTCGCCAACGCTCAAGGAGGCGGAGGGATGACATTTGCGACCTCCCTATGAACAGAAAATGTGACATCCGTCCCTTTTATTTTATCATTAGTACAACTTTAGTTCTCTTGTGTTTATGTATTTGCAAATGTAGTCTTCATGCTTTTCGTTTATTCCAAATTAATAAAATTTTGAGTTATGTTCTCTTTATTACATAAACACGTTTCATTTGAATAAATATAAACTATTTTGAAAAAAAAATGAGTTCGATGTTATTTATCAAGTTTTCAAATTCTAAATATGTTAAACAAATTTTAGATTTTATTTATTTTAAAGTTAGAAAGTTTATAAAGTTCGGTTAAGTTTTATAAGAAAATTATTAAGTTTTGTACATAATATATCAAGTTTATAACTTCGGGGACCATTTTTGCCAAAATCTAAAACTTTTGAAACATGGCCTTTCCCTCCTACTTCCTTATCGTTTTTCCGGCGAAGACATCGGCCGAATTCTGGCCAAACCTCCGGCGAGGTCATTTAACCGAATTAAAGTGCTTTTAATTATATATTTTCGATCCAAAACGTTTTTCGCTAATATTCCTAACTGTTGCAGTCAGTAACAAGCATTTAAACGCGTTTAATCATGAGTAACTCGAGCTATTATTATGGTAACGACCGGAAAACTTAAAACCCTTTAAACACTCATTAGATCGCACCATTATATAAACCAAACGTGCCATTCGATTTCTGCACTTCGTACCATACTAAACCTACAACAAAAGCTTCTTAATCGCGTCCAGAAAGAGATTAATTTCGTTTTTTTTGTATCGGACCTTGAAGCCCCGATTGCGAGCATATTTACACAATGTAAGTTCAATTCCTTGTTGCCGTTTTGTTTATCGTGATAATCCGATCAGAAACCCCAAGTTTTCTGTGTTGATTCGTGTGTGGTTTTGATTATTGAAATGGATGTTAGGGTTAGGGTTTGGCTAGAATAATTGGGGAAGAAGATGACTAGTTTATAATTGTTTATATACTATTTTTAATCAAATATTTCATCAATTAGACAAGTGATGGAGTGGTTTGTACTAGAGTGTGTGACCCGAGTTACCCAGGTTCGAGCCCCATTGTCCACGAGTCATTCCCCTTTTTTGTTTTCTTTTTTTTGTTTCATTTTCTTATTTTTGTTTATATATATATATATATATATATATATATATATATATATAGGGGGAGGATAAATTGAAAACCTTCCTGAGTTAAAGAAACTTAGAAAACTCTATCACATCCATCCATTGAAAGTGATCTAGGGTTGAGATAAAAACTGATTTTAAAATTTTAATTAATTGATGCACTTTAGTTGGTTAAAGTACATAAGGGCAATATAGGAAATTAAAATGTCTCTCTTTTTCTTTGTTCCTGACATTTGCAGAATAAAGGTGCTTATCTCATTTCACTTTTTCAAAAGTCAAGACACTTTCATGAAAAGTAATATTATATCTATTATTTAATGTGTTTTTAAAATTTTTATCGATTTTATTTCATACATACTGCAGCAACATATATAATACTATTATCCTATGTGATTTCTTTCTTTACATATATTTTACTTCTAATTCAACATGCAGTAATATATATTTGGTTATTTTTTATAAAATAATACATATGTTACATTTATAACTCGTATATAAAAAACATTTAGTATTTGGCGTTTGTTGTTACACGGTAACATAATATTATGTTACAAGTGGAGTAATATATATGATTTTTTAATAATTTTAAAATATGTAAATAGTATATTAGAATTGTAAAAACGTCACATGTTTTCTAGAATTTTTACAATGTCACATGTTTTTAGAATTTTTACAATGTCACATGTTTTTAGAATTTTTACAATGTCGCATAGCAAATAAAAATTAGTAAATAGACTATACAAAATTTACAATGTCATATAGTCCTTATAATTTACATTTGTGATAATTAAAAAAACACACGTTTTTTAGGATTTTTAAGTTATGTACATGGTATGTTACAAGTTTAACAACGAGACAAAAACATACGTTTTTTTTAGGAATTTTAATGTAAACATTATGTTACAAGTGTAAGAACGAATGTCACATACGTGTTTTAAGAATTTATTTTAAAATATGTAAATAATATGTTACAAGTGTAACAATGAGCGTCACATACATTTTTAGAATTTTTACAATGTCACATGTTTTTAGAATTTTTACAATGTCACATGTTTTTAGAATTTTTACAATGTCGCATAGCAAATAAAAATTAGTAAATAGACTATACAAAATTTACAATGTCATATAGTCCTTATAATTTACATTTGTGATAATTAAAAAAACACACGTTTTTTAGGATTTTTAAGTTATGTACATGGTATGTTACAAGTTTAACAACGAGACAAAAACATACGTTTTTTTAGGAATTTTAATGTAAACATTATGTTACAAGTGTAAGAACGAATGTCACATACGTGTTTTAAGAATTTATTTTAAAATATGTAAATAATATGTTACAAGTGTAACAATGAGCGTCACATACATTTTTAGAATTTTTACAATGTCACGTAGTTCGTATCATATATAAAATAGTAAATAAACGATACATAATTTACCATCATACATAGTCCTTATAATTTGTGACAATGAAAAAATTATGAAAAATAAACCTATAACTTTAACTACGGACATTCTACTTCAAAACAATATCTAACAATATCTAACTAACTTTTATGACATAATAAATTTTAATACTAACATGTTAAGAAAGTAGAGTGGTTTGAAAAAACATATATCAAAATGGTTTTATGAGCATTCAATCATGAAAGCTTTTTAAAATGATTTTGGGTTTTACCCATTCACAACCAACTAAAAAAAAAGATATGGGTATAAAAATAGGAAAAGAAATAAAACCCTATTCATTCATCACCACCAACTAAAATATTTATTTATGGTTAAAATACTATAAAAAACATAAAATTGATTATATCATCTCAAATATTTTGATTCACCATCATTAAAAGTTTTTCCTAGTTGTAGTTCGGTATAAATATATTAGAAAAGAAAATTTATTATAATCATACAATTTTGGTAGGTACACAAATCTCAAGGAGAAAAAGGAAGAAAAAAACACATCTAAACACATGCCCCTATTCTTCTCCATCTTCATCAACAACCCACCAACCTTATACCTTCTAGCCATCTCCAACTACACACACAGAAATCATAGATCTGTCTATACACAACAAAGAGGGAAAAAAAATACCATTTAAAGTAAAAAAAACACTCAAACCTCTAACCATTATCTTTTTCCGGATTTCTACTCGGTTCTTTATGCATCTTCTTGCATCATCATCTTCTTTGCAAACTGATGCCTCGCCACTTTTTAGGGGAAAAACCATGCTTCTTGGTTTTGATTTCTTCACATTAATTACAAACAAATAGATATATGATCCAAATCTATTATTCTAACACTGAATCTCATACAACATTAAAAAAAACATATTTTTAAAGTGAGAGAAACTCCACTTTTTCATGTGCTTGAGATGAGAGATATAACTTGTGTAATGCGTATAGAGAGATGATACAAAGAAAGGAAAAAGAAAAAGATAAGGGATAGAGAAAGCATGTCAGATTATGCAGGAGGAGAGTGAGGTAAAATTGAGTTAAGTACCTAAAATACCCTTTTGGGTTTGTGAGAAAAATGGGACGTGGATGAATAAGGTCCCTAGAATGAGTTTCTTGAGTTTCTTTAACTCAAATGAGTTTTCTAATTATAATTTCCCTATATATATATATATATATATATATATATATTATATAGAAATTTAGAATATTCATATCAAATTTATTTTTGATCAAAAAATTATAAAAATTTAGGTGTAGCATCTTGACACTATAAAGAAAATTTCCACACTTTTACTTTCTGAAATATATTTAATTTTCGTAATTTTATTAATTTAAAATATTTTAATCATATTTAATTGATTAAATATTCGTTTTTAATGATTTTAATCTCAAAATTTTTGGGTAAGTATTTCTAAACATGAGAAATTGAAACAAAATTTATTTGCACATAAAACTATTATTTTTATTGGTTTTCCTATTTTTAATCATTTAAATGTGATTTAAATTCACTAAATATCTTATAAATACGAATAAATTAAGAAAAATTATGGAAAATTTATTTTGATCATTTTTCATCAGAATTTATTAAATTTTCACAAAAATATCATTTTTTTAGCCATATCTTGTATTTTAGTTATAATTATGTTTATTTAAATACATTAATCAATTATTAATTCTTAATACATAAAATTTGTTTTATAAATTTAATGTTTTATAAAACAGAAATATTTTATGTTTGAAAGTCATAATACTCAACATTTATTTCACTTGTGTAACTTATATTTATTGTTCAATTATCTCTAATTATTGTCATTATTTACAATTATAGTTTTAAAACAATTAATTCAATTACCTTTTCCTAATTATTTGGAACTACTTTTTAACTAGATTTTCAGTTGGTAATAAGTATTTTACCTAATCGTATTTAAAAACTTAAATCATATTATTTTTGACATACAATTTAATATTAATTCATTTATCGCAAAAAACTCTAATTCCCCAAATCGACTTAGCAGCCCTAATGCCTTAGACCCTAGATACCTTAGACTTTGTAGACATTTCCTTATTAGTATTCTTATACATTATAGGTTGAATTCCTCGTAATTCCCATTACTTAGCTCACGACCGCTTAAGTTGGATTTTGATCGCTTTCGCAAACTGTGAGTATATATTTCACCTTTTTCATGTTTTACTCTTTTGGGGCTATTCATGTACACTATGACTAAATGTTATTCTTTCACTAAATGCAATTCTCATGTGTGTTTGCTTTATGTTAATTTGTGTGTCTATGACTTGTCAAAATCATTAACCGTTCTGCGGCCTTGCATTTCAATGAATAGTACTATGGTATATACCCCTTGTGACTCTGTTGAGAGACCTTGGTCATTGTCTTGTGATTCATTATACTAAAAAATGGTTTTATTCTTGATTCTTGATACTTTCAAAAATGGCTTTATTCTTGATTCTTGATACTTGATTCTTAGTGTTGATTTTGAACGGATATTACTTATTACATAATTGCAAATGGTACCGCACATGAATTGTTAAACACTTTTTCTACTATATGTATTCAAAACAGGGTATGCTCACAATACATTTTGTATTGACATATACTATTTTCGTACATGTTTCAGGTTATTTATAAGATTATTTTTAAGCTTTTGGAATTTATACTTAGATTTCGAATTCATTGTACTTCAGTTTAGATTCTTAGTTTGAATCATTGTATCTTTATAACTCATTTCAATGTAATAAATTATTTAATCAATGTATCAATATTACACTTTTAGTTCATGAGCTATTGAACAATCGTCACTATGTGCCACCTCGATGATTCCGCCATCGGTCGGGGTGTTACAGAAAATGAGTGCTTGGGGGGAGGGGGTTTAAAGGGGGTTGTTTATAATTAATGTAACTAGTTTCAAAAATAGTCTTATGTGATTTAACAGGGTTATGATCAAATACATAGTGAAAGAAAAATAAGAAGTCGTATGAAGGGTATCCAACGGACTCCAATGGAACTTATTTAAGTTGCATTGGAACCGTCTCATCGAACCCTGCGATCTTAGTTTTCTGGTTTTCGCTTTTTTGGATTTTTAGCTTGTCGTTTTTAGAATTTACGTTATATTTCATTGTATTTTTTATGTAACGTTGTGTCTTTTTCTTATTTTCATCATTGTGTCATTTTGGCCATTCGTTGTGTTTTTTTTTTCTTCAGCATTGTGTTATATTTTATGGCATAGTGTGTCATATTTTATGATTTATTGTGTTTTTTGAATCTTTTTCACTCTTTTTATTTTTGTTACATTATGTATGATAATTTCACCCTGATTTATCTATAAGGTTTATTTGTCATCTTGCTGAAAGTTAACATTTATTTAGCGAAAATTAATGTTGAAATCCAAACATGGTACAAATTAAAACCTCAAATATCAGACACATATTTTTTTCTAGGTAGGACCCATATGTGTTATTTTTTGTCAAACTAGATGAAGTATATTTTGAATTTTTTTAAAGTCATTTTTATTTTTACGATTATGAATCTGAATTAACTATTTTACCTATATACTTATATTCATTATCGGTATGTTAAGTTTTTATATTTCTTTAATTATATGCGAAATTTTATTATGAATATCAGAATATACATCGGTTTTTTTTCACATCAAATACGTGTTAATACATTTGCACCGACTTTTGGTTGATTTTGAGGTGAAGACTTAATTTGTGCTTATGTTTGATTTTTGTGTAAAGGTTTTACGTATTTATCTTGAATTAGTGATAGACCCAATTTAGATATTAATTTAGGTATGATTCGGTCAAGGTTTTAGCATGGTGGTGTTTGATACATGATGTGACTAGTGTCGTATAGGTTTATTTAAGGGGGACGGGGCACCATCAGATTAGATCACGGGTACCCCACTAACAACACGGACCCATGATAACACCGTCGCCAGTGATGCTGGTAGTGAATCCGTGAATCATTTTCTGGTTCTAGTTAATGCACGATGACACTGATTTTCCTCCCTCTCTCTCTCTCTCTCTCTCTCTCTCTCTCTCTCTCTCTCTCTCTCTCTCTCTCTCTCTCTCTCTCTCTCTCTCTCTCTCTCTCTCTCTCTGATTTCCCCCAAATTTAATATTATTATATGTGTGAAAATAATTAATTGTTAAGTATAGAATTAGTGAAGTGTTACCTCCAAAAAATTGTTTCAGTGAAGAAAATAAGTGAAGTGATATAGCAGTGTAGGATTGATTGAAATCAGTAAAGTTGAAAAAACTCACAAGTAGTACCTCTCCTCCCCTAATACAAAGATGAAATTCAAATTAAAACAATACAAAGTATCAGCGTGTACCCATTTTTTGTACTGTTTTTATATCATGTATACCCTTTGGTTTAAAGGGGGCAACACCCCAAGCAGAATCCAGTGGATGGGGGCCTCGCGGCCTAGTTGGTGAGGTGAAGCTCATAGTGATCTCTTTTATTATCGGGTTCAAATGTTATTGTAAGTTGCTTTAGATTTACATGGTTGATAGAAAGTTGCATGAGAGTCAATTGTTATAAAAAAAACTAACTATTAGTGGTAATATTATTTTTCGAACGACAACTTTTATTTAAACCATCGTGCTAGCAAAAAACTATCAAATGGCCTAAGCAACAATTACAAACACAAGAAGAACAATAACAAAACAGACCCATCTAGCCCAGTCCAGAACAACACCCTTAGTGGATGCCTTCAACCAAAGATAATTGAATGCTTAATATCCCCATAAATCTTATCAGTTATGATGGGATGATTATTGAAGATCCGGTTGTTTCTAGCTCTCCAAAGGCACCAACAAGCCACCAATATAATTAATTAGACCATTCTCTTCTTGATAGCCATTAGCCGACCCATGTACAGACATGTGGATGTCAAACAAGTCCTTAATGAAAAATGCAAGGACCGGTTGAGTTTTAAACCGCGAGCTAATAAATTGCCAAACAATAGATGTGTAACATCAGATAAAAACATGTTCAATAAATTCCTCCGCATACCCGCATAAGGCACAAACTAGAGGCCTAGCCAAAATATGATGTCTAAATAACACATCCATTGTGAGTAAACGGTCACACAACGTTCTTGATATGTTGCAAAACACATGTATTCATCCTAAGTATTTGATCAATGTAGTTCTTCTATAGTTTTAAGTCGTTTTTTGTCTTTATTATATTGTATTTACTTATTTTGTATTTTGTAGGAGTTGGTGTGTAAAAGAAGTTTAAACGAGCTAAAACCGAGAATAAAATAGTACATAAGGAAAACCAAAAAGAGAAATCAAGAATAATAATAAAAAAATATGGTTTCAAAGGTCTTCTGTATAACTCAATCCATAAATATGTATTTGACGATAAGTTAATAAATGCAATTTACCTGCCTTAAAGAGGACTAGAAAATTTCGATTATCTGTATGGCAAAACCTACTAAAAGTTATACAAATATGTTCATAGCATCCTGGTTGATATTAACAATTGTTTGAACATTGTACTAAACAAAATATCGCCACGCCCCAAAACCATAAACTTTTAAAAAAACGAAAGCGAAATCTTATAAGGGAATGTTCGGTTTCCTTGGCTAGCTTGATCTTCATTCGAAGCCCGTTTCACCTAATACCTGCTTAGAAACCCATAAAATATAGTAAGTCATCACATTTCAGGTTTATATTTTAAAAGAACACATTTATCCGTGTTTGGTACTCCCTTGCATACTGCGGGGACTTTGACCAAGCATGTCACGTACCGCAGTGCGAGGACCCTGTGTTCAGCCAAAGGTTTCTGATGCTAGGTTTTTTTTCATACTTAGCCAATTTTTTCAATTTTTCCCAATCAATACTTAGACGAGTTTTACAGCTTTTGGCTGTAAATCACCTACAAAGCAAGTCTAACGTTTTGATCTTTCAGAGGCCTTTGTCCTCACATAACAAGCCCAATTAACTAGACTTTGACTCGATCAATTTATCAACATTTCCATCATCCATTTCGCATATTCTAGCTCATTCCGGGTCAATCCTACCGGTTAGGAGTTGGCATATATTTGCCAATTTTTCAACTTATAGTTTTTATATATTTTTTTTATCCAATTCACGGCCTCAACTTAGTCAGGCCGTGTTAAGGCAGTACATCTGCTTCTATGACCCTATGGGCCACTTATGCTTCAGTTTCATATGCCCGGGTTCTATAATTCATGGTTCCTTAGACTCCAAAATAACCTTCTTCCTACCCAATTCACCCATCAAGGCACTATACCCCCTATGTGGTGTTACTCATCTCATCATTGATTTCTAACATCGATAACCTCTATTATATACATAAATTTATCCGTTTAACCGTTTTGGCAACACCTCCATTTCTATGACCCTGCGGGCCATTTATACTTTGATTTAACATGCTCGGTCCTCACGGTTATCTTCTAGCATTATTTTCGTTACATCAAGTTTCTACTAGTATATCTAGAGCAACAATTTTTAGTGTAAACTAGATTTTTAGCCGCCGCGCGTTGCGGCGGCATGGTCAAGACGTAGACTATAATACTACAAAAGTAATGTTCGACCTTATGGCGGTTTACTACAAGTGGGTTTGATATAAGTATGCTCAAAACCTAAGATCAAGCCAAACTGAATCTTTTTTTAAGAAGTAGCACCCTACCACAACAACCAACGGCATTAGCTGGCACGTAATCGTCTCCAAAAGCATACTAAACAACTAAATGTTAACTGCGAAAGTATAATCTACTATGACCAAACATACATGGCTGATTCAAAAAACACAAAGCGAACTTAACTGTTATCCTTTTTAGTCGACACGTCAAAAGCTTTTAGTGAAATGAATAATAAGAACAAAAATACACGTACGAATCACCGTTACGCCATACATGCGAATGATAAAAATGCCCTAAAACAAACATAATACAACTACCCCAAACACTTCTATCGACAATTTGTGACGGATGACAATATGTAAGCTACTATTCTCTTTTCATGTTAGTCATTTTTGTCAACCAAAAAAAAATTACAAAAACCCTTTAAGATATTAAAGATACAAAGATGCGTAGAAGGTGTAAAATACCAATTAACCAAATCAGATGCTTAGTTTAACATACGTGTAAAAAAAACAAAAAAAAAAGTAAGTGTTGTAGCAAATGAAAACCAAAACTTCAAAGCACATCCAAAATCGCTTTTGCATTTGAAATCTCTGTATGTAGAAAAGTCGTAAAAGAGAATCCAACTAAGCTTGTGTCTACACGCATTTAACATCACAATCTCATTAAAAAAAATCAAACATAGAGGCAAAAAAAAAAAAAAGGAAGACCAGTCAAAGAGCATTACCGGAACCGCTTGACCTCATATATGCATTTGAATTCAACTTAGGACTCAAAGCCTTCGATAACGGCCTGGCAGCCCTGTACAATAAAAAAATACAAAGTGTCAGGGAAATTAAACCTCAAATAAACTGTGATAGAAATATCAAAAGAAGCGACATAAGACAATGCTTTGAAAGGGAAAAACGACAAAAAAATAGTCACAATGCACAATCAATAATGACTGAATGGAAACTGCAACGACTTTAATGACATAACATAATAAGAGTATGGATGCATAGGCTCGGAACGGCAAAGATAAGGCAACATGACACGTCGGCTAAAGGCAAAGATAAGCATGTGTTCTATACAACCATCATGAATAAACACAACACCCAACTACAAATCCATTAGTCATATTAAAGGTGGGTGACTAAGACACCTTTTAATGTTCAGAATGGCAACATCGCTTTGAGACGGTGGCCTTTAAAGCCAAAACAAAAAATGTGTACACATCAAACAAAGGCAACACAGGGTCGGGTGACGTGTATTGATCACCGACCTTTCAAAACAATAAAAACATCAATGGAAGCCGGCTATGAAATCCCAAAAAAGTATGGCAAAACTCAGGCTACACAACTAAACAGAAACCCACCTCCATAAACGGTTAGCAAACCGTCGGTGGCAACAAAATGAACGCTCGTCGTTGCCGTAAACAGCTCGAGCACATGCGTCACCAACATCAACTTCTAAAAAACAAAACCATTCACCAATGACGTAACCTCAACAAAGGTAATTGATTTCAAGCCAAACTTTCAATAAATCAAGATTTTAGTGATTATATCAAAGGATGGACTACTAAAATACATAAACCCTAAACAATCAGAACTTACATCAGTCAAAGATAAGGCAACATTCAGCGAAGGATGGCTTCGCCGGAACCCTAATCTCCTCTCCAACCCTATACCCGACTATTTGAATTTGATCTCAACCTCATTTAAGCGCACATAGAACCATCATGGTGTCCATCATCGCAGGGAAAACCGCCATCTGGTTACAGCTGCCCAAAGGCAGTTAAATTCAGTTCTGCACATGTTTATCCAAAGCAATTTCTGTTTTGATGATAGCATTTAATTTTATCCTTTTTCAGCTTAACCCCAGCCAGGGGCGTTGCACTGTTGCCCCTTTAATTCCACGTGACACTAAAATCGCCAGACATATAGATAACAATATATCTTGATCTCAGAAAAACATTAATATAATCATCTATGATCCATTAAATAACTAATATAGCCAATGTTTTATCAACACAACCATCTAACAAACATAACATAAATCCTACAAACTAAAATCACTATTGCTAAAATCAAAACACCAAATTATTGAATCAAAACATCAAATCAAATAGGCGTGGAGAACAAACCAAACCTTTCAAGCTGCTTCATAAGCGAGAGAAGAAGAGAGCTTGTGGTTTTTGTTCGTTCACCCTGTGGAATCTTTACACCTCGTTCCATAGCATAAAACCGACCTAAAACTAAAAATAAAAAAACAGATTAATAACTAATATCAACAGAAGTTAGGGTTTGGAGCAAAATTGAGTGATTAATATGAAATCATACAGTAGTAGGCAATGAGAGGCTCCGTGTTTTTGCAATTCATCGGCTCGTTGAAAGTAGGGTAAGAGTAGCTTCGCTGGTTCGTTCTCGTTCGCCATGTTTACGTTCAACGCTTATAAAGAAAGGAAGAAACCAAGCTCAGTTTTGATTGATAATATTATTGGGGTTGCAGGTTGCTTAATGCTTACTCTATGCGTATAACGTTATAAGCCAGTGCGACGTCGTTTTGTAATATTTGAATGGAGATACATTTTCGATCTGAAGCTTATAGATCTGATGAAGGGAATAGGAGATGGTTATTGTGATTGAACTGGATGAAGAAATTATTGTTATGGAATATTATTATTGTTGTCGGGTTTATGTCTCAAGCTTCTACTGGACACGATGGGGAGATAAAGAAGCAGAACCATAGAGAGAGAAAGAAGAAGGAAGAGAGAATCAGAGGATTTGATCTAAGAGGGAGAGAGAGAAGTGATGAATATCAAGACACGTAAATGATACACAACCACAAACATAAAACCACCACATGGGTTTGGTAAAACCACCAGTACAACCCTTCAAACATAAGTTACAACCCAGCATTACACTAAGGCTTTGGTTTTTAGTAGTTTATAAATAATAAAAGTCACGCATAACTGGAATGACAAATCTCACATAACTCAAGGGTAACTAGAAAGGTGGACAAATGAATGAAACCTAAAACTTGAAAACCAAATCAAATCCTTAATGCATGAGGGAGAGGTAGTTTAAGATACCTAAAAGTTAAGAACTTATTTTTCATTAATAACCCTGAAATGAGAATAAATAGTCATTCATACATTATTTACATTTTAATACCATATCTTAGTTACATTTAAATCCCCTGTACTTTACTTAACTTTTGTTATTTAAATGATAGTTAAACCATTTTTTCCTTATTTTAAGCAAACTATTCCCCATGGTTTTTAATTATTCATATTTTTTTTTTCATACGTTGGTACTTTTATTAAAAAAAATTAGATCATAATAATGAGCATTTTATTATTTTGAGTATAGTATTGCTTTTTTATTATCTTTATGTACTGCATGATTAACAATATCTAGGAGTGAACAATAACTAAACCATTCACCGAAGCAAAAAAAAACAGACAAAACTAAACCAATTTATTGAAAACTGAAAACATCCGATTTAACTTAAAATCAGTTATCGTTTTCTTTTTGTACCCTTAGTTAACCAAAATTATTTAAACTGAAACGGACCAATTCATATATTCATAACAACGTGCTCCACAGACCACAATGTGGTAGAGAACATAGACACTTCTAATGGTTCATGGTTGGGTTAGGTTCAGTTCAGTTATAACCGTCAACCGAAACAAAAATCGACATTATTAGTTTATCGATCTTATTAACCAACCGGTTAATTGGTTCAGTCTATTTGGTTAGATTGTCGTTTTTAGTTCGGTTTAGTTAATTTTGGTTAATAACCAAAACCAAACTTGGGTTAAAATTTTGCTTAGAAGCATATAAAATGGTGGTATAAATACATGTAATGAATGTATAAAAGATATAAATGTATAAATGGTTCAGTTTCGGCTTGTTAATTTTGGTTAATTTACGGTACAAAAAAAAACCGATATTAGGTTAACTCAGTTTTTGTTAATTTCATTTCGGTTTTATAGTTTTTGTTCGATTTCGGTTGAGGGTTCAATTATTATTCACCCCAAGATACTGTTAATCACGTAAAAAAATCAAATTTTTAATTAAAAGTATATAGCAAATTATACTCTAATATGGTTTGAAACTAAGTAACTGTTATTTAAATAAACAAAAGTTAACTCTTAACTTTTAAGTATATTAAAATGCTCCTATCAAATATATTATATATAGTATAGATCTATATGGGTGAGAAATAATTGAACATTTAACTTAAAGTGAAGAAAAAAAGAAGAAGAATTGAGCCAAAAGCAATCGAAAACTGAATTAACCAAAAATCAAATTAACTTAAAATCAATTATGGTTTTGTGTACACTTAGTTCACCAAAATCAACCAAACTGAAACAAAAGCATGTATATATTCATATATTTTTAGCTTTTATACCTAGGCCTATAAACGAACCGAACGAACACGTTGTTCGTGTTTGTTCATTTACTTTTAACCGAACACGAACACATAATCAAACACATTTTTGTGTTCATATTCGTTCATTAATAAATTTGTTATGTTTATGTTTGTTCGTTTAAAACCTAAACGAACAGTTCATGACGAACATAAACGGACGTTCACGAACATAATAAATGTAAACGATTTTGTTTTACAAAAAAAAACCAATTACTAATTGGTTATTGACGATGTAGGGCCCAAATAAATCTGGCCCATACCGCATTAACATAAGCCCAATAAAGAAAGATCCAACTAACTCGAAGGAGTCAAATTGGTCAACATAAATAGTAAAATAGAATTAATGCAATAATAGTCAAAAGGCGAAATCGATGGACAAATAATCATGCAACAATTACCTCATTTCGCAAAGAGAACGGGAGAAGAGCAAAACAGCAGCTATAAAAGGAGGATGAAAGGTAAAAGCAGATCATCTCATCATCTCTATTCTCACTCTTACTACATTTTCATTTACCAGAAAACATTACTTATTCTCAAGCCGGAGGGTGGTCACAGGGTTACCCCCAATCCTGTGTCGAGTCCTAAAGGTGTTCTCTTTTGCAAGAGCTATCTTTACACTCACTTTGAACGAATTGGGAAGATCTTTTTGTATCATCTAGAAGATTAAGAGCATTACCCAGGTTCTTACTTCTTCATTGGCGCCATCCGTGGGACGGAAACAAGGCAAAAAGATATTTTTCCCACTCGATCAAAATGATGACAAACAATACAGCTCGACCTGAACTAGCGTCCGAAATCCCGGAAAGACCAAGGGAGGACCGCTATTCAGTGGAACCCATAGATGAAGAAATACTAATGGAGCAGCCCCTGGGATTCGCGTCATTACCGGCAACACAAAGCGGGTTGCGATCTATGCCTCCCGCAGTATCAGCTGTCTCCACACTCTCATTTGCCGGACCTACCCCGGCTAACGCTTACCCAAGACCAATAACGCCGTCTGTAACGGTCGTAGGAGACCCACCTATTCCAACAGTCACATCATGGATGACTGCAGCTGTAAGTTTGCCCTTGTTCTCCGCGGCAATGAACGCGTCCGTGACGTCCGCACCTGTGACAACACCAGCACATCCGGCTTTCACCACATATACTCCGGTCACCCCCGGAAACCAATCGTACTTTCCACAATTTCCAATGCCACCTTATGGATACATGTATCCTCCCGTGGCAGGAAGCCCATACCCATGCACCTTCCCTTATATGTACCCACCAACCCAACCAATGATGACAGGACCGGGAAGCACAACCAACCCGGCTCCACAGAATACAGGAACTCATCTCGAGGGAGTAAGGACAAGATTGTCGTATGAAGACACGCCAATATCAGGCCAGCCATTACCTCGAACGTCACAGCCCGGGACACGGGACGTGACGCGTAACCGCATTCCTGATCACGGAGAAGAAGGAGACGATGAAGATCTGACTCGACCCTACCGACCTCAAGCGATGGTTACATACTCAAAGTTCACCACCCGGATAGCCAACGCCCCTTTACCTCCCAATCTGAAGTTGCCATCAACTGTGGGAAAATACGACGGCACTGGGGACCCGGATGACCATTTAAGTATTTTTTGAGTCCGCAGGGCGATCGAAGGACTGGCCCATGCCAGCTTGGTGTCATATGTTTGTCCAGACTCTTGTCGGAGCAGCACGGGTATGGTGGGACAGCCTACCGCCCGGATCCGTATCCAACTGGAATGAAATTATGAAGGGTTTCTCACAGCAGTTCAGTCAACAAAGAAGGCACACCAAGTACAGAGATGAAGTAATGCTTATACGGCAAAGGGATAATGAATCAATGGAGCATTTTATCGTTCGATTCAACAAGGAAAGACTGCAGATCCCTGGGCTCACCGAGGAGTTAGCATGTACCGTTTTCACCATGGGGGTAAACGACGATGGTCTGTTACGGAAACTACACGGCCCGACAGGCTACCCATAGACCATGGACGAAATGATGACCATTGCGAAGGCCTATGTAAAACAAGAAAAATCCATAGCCATGAATCACGCAGTGAGAAAGAAACAAGACGTGGTCAAAAACTCTGAAAGTTTCCGGGAGCAGCAAAGCTCCAAGAACAGGGGAAGGTCGGATAGGCATCCATACGCCCGGAATGAAAACCAGGAGGATCGAAGAGATGATCGACGATGATCCGAAAGATCCCAAGATACATTCATGGGAAAAGGAGAAAGCTCGTCGAAGCCAAGATTCGAACATCCGGAGCTAATAAAAACACCACTCCAAATATTGGAATCTGAAGATCTGAGGCTTAACATGCCTCGCCCTTTGAAGGAATCACCGTCTCAAGACAAGTCTAAATATTGTGCCTATCATAAGGGTGTTGGGCACGAAACAAACGACTGTTTCCCGCTGAAGAAACAAATCGAGTATTTCTTCAGAACAGGAAAGTTGGCACATTTGGTAAGGGATGTAAAACCAAATACCTCATCCACCGGAGCGGATAAGGCTGCTGGAAAGAGACCTTGGGAAATAAATATGGTGAAGTTTGAATCAAGGTACGATCGAAAAAGATCATTCGAACGAATAAAACCGTGGATGGAGGCAACCATTACCATACCTCCTCATTACCGGATGCTGAGCATGGAAGCCATGGTGATCTCCTTCGCGGTAGGGGATTATAGCATGAGGAGAGTCCTGGTAGACACTGGCAGTTCTGAAGATATCATATATGAGCCATGCTTCCGGCGGATGCGTCCGGAAGATCAAAGGATGCTCGAACCTGCCAGAGGTCCTGTGAGAGGCTTCACAGGGGAGAGCAGTGAACCTCTGGGGCAACTCACATTTCCAGTCACCATCGGAGACGAGCGCAAAGAAAGAACAGTATTGGTCACCTTTTTGGTCATCCCGGCCAATTCCCAATACAATGTGATCATGGGGCGGTATACTCTAGGGAAAATTGACGCCTTGGTCTCAACGGCCAGGGGCATTTTGATGTTCCCTACTCCCCAAGAGGTAGTCACGGTGCCTGGAGATAAAAATTGTACAGCCACAGACCGCAAGTCACATCGTCAGGCACCAACGGGACTCGTTGGCCCAGAGAGGTGGGTGTTAAACACGGAATACCCAGAACAGACGGTCATGTTAGGGGACACCCTGTCCGCGGCAGCACGAGATAGGCTCAAGCAGGTGCTAAGGAGTAACTTAGACGTGTTTGCTTTTAAACACGCTGACATGACGGGCATAGCAAGATCGAAAGCGGAGCATAAGCTGTCAACCTACCCGTCCATCAAGCCCGTCACTCAGAAAAAGCGAAGCATGGCCCCAGAAAGGCGGGCCGCGGTGGTTCAAGAAGTAAAAAAGCTGGAAGAAGCAGGCATTTTACGGAAGACCAAGTACCATACTTGGGTTGCCAACCCAGTCATGGTCAAAAAACATGACGGAACTTGGCGAATGTGTGTAGACTACAAAGATTTGAACAAAGCCTGCCCAAAGGATGTGTATCCTCTTCCGGAGATCGATCTCAAGGTAGATTCACTAGCACCATTCAAGTTTAAAGGTTTTCTTGATGCGTACAAAGGCTATCATCAGATCAAGATGGCCCGGGAGGATGAAGACAAGACTGCATTCCACACTAATGCTGGCATCTACTGCTAAACAAAGATGCCCTTCGGACTGAAGAATGTGGGAGCGACATACCAAAGGTTAATGGACCAAGCATTTGAAAAACAAATTGGTCGTAACCTAGAGGTTTACGTCGATGATTTAGCGATCAAGAGTTGTACGGAGGAAAAAATCATCACAGACATTGAAGAAACGTTCATGACATTGCGGGATTACAACATCAAGCTCAATCCTGGGAAATGTTCCTTTGGAATGGAAGAAGGGAAGTTCTTATGAGTGGTGGTATCAAAAGATGGTTTTAGGGTTAACCCTGAAAAGATAATAGCCATCACAAGCATGCCTTCCCAAAGACACTAAAAGAAGCTCAAACTCTAAACGGGAGGCTAGCAGCCATCAACCATTTTCTGGCACGACATGCGGAAAGATCTCTCCCCTTCATATCCACCCTGAAAGAATGTCTGAACAAAAACAAGTTCAGATGGACTGAAGAGGCAGAAAAAGCGTTTCAAGAGATGAAGGTGTTTGTTGGAAACCTGCCTACACTCACTGCTCCTAAACCCGGGGAGGTCTTAAAGATGTACATAGCAGCATGACATCACGCGGTCAGTGCAGTCCTGCTAGTAGAAAAGGAAAGCCTACAGACACCAGTGTACTATATCAGCCGGATCCTCTCCGACCCAGAGGGAAGGTATCCAACGTTGGAAAAATTGGTGTTGGCATTAGTACATGCATCCTGCCGATTACGCCGATACTTCCAAGGGCATAAGGTGGAAGTGCTAACAAGTTTTCCTTTAGCATAAATTCTGAATCGGCCAGAAGTCTCAGGGCGGTTAGCAAAATGGGCCATTGAGCTAGGGGCCTTGGATATAACAATTAAGAAAAGAACGTCCATTAAAGGGCAAGTCATAGCGGATTTTATGGCTGAAATCCCGGAAGACGAAACAGCACAGTTACCAGGGAGCAGCTGTAACACCCCAACTGATGGCGGAAACATCGGGATGTCACGTATTGATGATTGTTCAGTAGCTCATGGTGAATAATAAATTCCATTAAATGATTTAAATGAATTTCATACAATTGTTCTAGAATTTGTACATCAAATTGAATGAAACTATACATATATCTTCAAGCATCAATTCAAATCTTCAAGCAAATAGAACCTGAAACATGTTAAGTTGAAAATGTTTTGGGTCAACAAAAGTTGGTGAGAATTACATAGGTTTTGATAATAGAATAAAATTGTTGTGCAATTCATGTGTCATGGCAATCTAGTCCATATGCGAAAACATACTAGAAGTAAATCGAGTGCATAATCAACCTTGTTGACTGTTGTAATTGTGGTACATCCCATACGCTCATGGTTCACTCGTTTAAATTGCAGTAACAAACACCCACGCAACCTTTGTAGGAGGCACGTATCCGGGTGGGATTGTCAGTCCAATAGATTTATCAATGTATACCGTTTGGCTGATGAATGTTTATGCTAGAATTGTGCTTACCCTAGTCATGTTCAAGACATAATGCAACATAGAAAAACACATAGACACATTGATGATTGAATTGCATAAATGATGTTGTAACATGTTTCACCCCAAAAATGGTGATAAATATAAAAAGGGGCTATGTAAAACTCACCTTGGTAAAATGTTATATCTGTTGAAAATAGTGTGTTGCCCAAATGTATCAAGTATCACCCTATAATGAGGTAATAAATATGTCTAAGTCTATCAAGTCTATAGATGTATAAGTTCCTAGGGCCTCGAATTGGGGATAAATGCTCGTTTGATTAATATTAAAAATATTCGCCAATTGTGAGAAATTTAGTAAATAAATAACCAAAAATCTTTTTATGAAATTTAAATTTAAGATGGTCACAATAATGTGTTTAAAGTATAAAAATAATTTTTTTATAAAATTATTTTCTTTAAAATAGATTATTAAATCTATTTATTAAAAGTTGCCAATATTTAACTTTAATATTTAAAAATATTAAAATTAAGGAATTATTAATTTGAAAAATCATATATCTGTTCTAAATGTTTTGAAATAAATTGTATAAAATTTTGGTGCAAAAATGATAAAAATTGAATTTATTATGATTTAATTATGATTAAATCTAACAAAAATTGATTAAAAATATAAAATAAATGATTTTTCTGAATTAAAAATCATTTCAGTAAAATTTATCATTGTGCAAACATAGGATAATTTTTGTAGAAATTTATAAAATTGTTTTGATTTTTTAATAGATTTTTATAAATATAAAAGTATAAAATTGATTTAATTATTATAAATATTAAATAAATGAATTTCAGAAAAATAAAAATTGTAGATAAAGCTTTGACATCAGATTTGTTAAAAATGATTTTTTTTTGAATTTATAAAAGGGTTTTGATATTTAAAAACGAATTTATAAGTTTAAATGTAATATATATATTTGTTTAGTTTTGTTTAAATATGAAAAACAAATGAAAAAAAAGGTGCCACGGCCGGGACTCGAACCCGGGTGGTCTCGATCACGTGCATCAGTCACAACCACAGGCCTGTGGTTGTGATTTATCTCAGTCTTAAAAATATATATACGATACAAGGATCAGTTTTCATCCCCAAATCATTATCCACGAGCCCTAGTTTTTGCAATTGATCGATTCACTCATCAATAGCTCAATTAATCATGGGGCTATTGATGAGTGATGGCCGATATATCAAACCCACAAGAAAAATTGGACTTACAAGTTGGTTTTGAACACGAATGCTCGGTCAAGTTTAAAAGTCAAAATCTTAATCGTGAAGCACAAACAGAGTGTAATAGTGAAGATTGGAGGTTGAGAAGAGATTAATGGCGAGTTGGGAAGACTCGCAGAGGTCCAATTTATAGTGTGGGTCGATGGATTGAAGAAATGGTAAGGTTGACCAAGGTTTGAATGTTATACGCGTGAAATGGTTTAATTGGCATAAATTGATGGACGTTAATTGTGCATCTTAGTCATACAAGGCCGGTAATCACGTTTCCTAAGTCAAACCGTGATTAATTTTGTGTTAAAAAAAGGTAAATTGTTCGTTTTAAAAAAAATAATATACATAACAGCTGCTGCACATTCACGATCTCAGGGAAGAAGGAAAAAAAAGGAAACGAAAGTGTGTATTTATACAAAGGGATCAGGAACTAAACCAACATACATGTGTGGCTCGGGTGGTTAGTATGCGTGTGTGTGTACGAGAGGCCTCTGGTTCGAATCCCGGCTGGGACCTCCTTTTTTTTTTTGATTAAAACGGGAAAAAGGGAGGTGGGGTTGGGCCGAGGTCTAGTGGGCTCAGGTCTTGGGCCGGGTGACACTCTTTGGGTTTGGGCTGGAAATTAAGAGGGAATGTTGGGTTAGAGTGTGTTTGGTTGTGTTAAGGTTAACTAATTGTTATTATTATTAATTTTTTTATAAATATATATATATATATATATATATATATATAATGCTACAAAAATAATTAAATGTAAGTTATAAAATAGAACTTGTCGTAACGTGACATTATTAAATGCGAAATGTTACAGTCTCCCCTACTTTTAGGAACTTCGCCCCGAAGTTAAAGAAAATACCAGGTTTGCAATTGGTCAACTACTGAAAACCTTGATAAAATTTCACACTACCTTAACGTACCTGTAAATTCATGATTACGTTCCGGACCGTAATTATCAATTTACCTTACATTAGGGTTTTGCGTCCTTTTATGACTCTACCGATTGTTGAGCAGGTTCGATAGTCTCCACCAGTCGTTGAGCAGGTGGTAGGGCCTCTCCCGACTGTTGGAAGACATGATAACCTCTACCAATCGTTGAGTAGATTGTTTGGTAGTCAACTAATTGTTGTACAAGTAAGCACGTATGATTATAGATACATCAATTTGTTCATATTAAAGCAAGCATGCACACAGATGTTATGATAATACTCGAATTTTATTACTTGAAAATATAAATGTCAATACATGGAAAAATAGACATCATTCAGATGGTAGTGTTTGCTGTTAAGTAGCTGGAGGGTTTCAAGCGGGGTTATTTGAAGCATCAAGAGCATTTGTAGCAGGGATCCGACAAGCATCTGCAAGATGCCCATACCTTTGACAATTGGTGCACTGTCGGCAGGGTACTTGAGTTGGATGGTGATACTGGCAGGTGTCACACTTTGGTAGCTTCCCGTTGTATTGTTTCTTGTTGGGTGGGGCAGTGGTGTCTATTGCAAAATTCCTAACCTTACACTTCCCGTTGGTTGAGGCCTCGGTTTTGATTTCAACGGCAGGTTGGGAAGTATCCTTTTTCTTTTCCCCTTTACGAGTTAGGGTTCCTGCCTTCACATGGTTATCTGTTAGGGTGGCAGCCAAACGCTTTGCTTCTTCCAAAGTAGCAGGGTTCCTTCCCCACACCGTGTCTTGGATCTGCATTGGTAATCCACCAATGTATTTTTCGATAGCAATGGGCAAAGGGGTGACTTTGTGGGGTAGCAGTAAGCTAAGTTCGTGAAAACGCGTGTTGTAAGCAAGGTTTTCCCCACTGTTTTGAGCAAGATCATGAAATTCATCTTCCAGTTTCTTGATTTCATTACGTGGACAGAACTCTGCCTTCATAATGTCTTTAGCTTGATCCCAAGTTAAGGCTAGTGCAGCTTCAGCTCCGCGAGTGCGTTTTTCTTCATTCCACCAGGTGAGTGCTCGTTTGTGAAGAACACTCATGGCATAACGGACTTTAAAGTTGTCGGGGCATTCACTGTTAATGAAGGTATTCTCAATACCCTCAAACCATTGTAGGAGTCCTGTAGCTCCTTCTTCACCACAAAACTTTGGAGGGTTACAAGAATTGAAATGCTTAAGGGTGCAGGCTGGGAGACCATTTCCGTTGTGGTGTCCATTTCCATTCCCGTTGCCGTTGCCGTTTCCGTTGCCGTTCAACTGGATGACTTGAGCTAGTAAGTTGGGAACCAGAGTTGCGATTTGCTGCGCCATTTGTTGGGAAATGATTGCAGCTAGTTGGGCATCAACACCATTGTTGTTGTTGTTATTGTGGTTAGTATCGTGGTTGTGGTTGTGATTGCTACTTCCTTCATCATGATTTTCACCACTGTTAAGACGAGCACTGCGACGTGGAGGCATGATCTGTAAGAGACACAGTGAAATGAATGAGATTATATAAGGAATGTAATCATCTATTCATTAATTAAAACGAATAAACGAAAACGTTGACTTATCAAAGATTCTAAATTCTAATAACATATGAAGACATGCTTTAGCCTATAAGTGAACACTCATCCCGAGAATTCCCAGGTAGGCATCCGGGTCCCTCGTCTGATTGGGATATATGCGCAATGCCAGCCTAGACAGAAGACTCAGAATACAGGCGTTCACCCTTCCAGATTGCACGTGTTCGTTATTAAAATCTAGAACTTCGACGAGATCTCAAGGTGGTTCAGGTTAAACCTGAGGATTTTGTCCTATTAGTCCAAGAGTAGATCCAGTGATGTAGAGCATCTTCTTGTAAGGAGGATAGTAGGGATAAGAAGTAGGAGGGAGATAGATATTAGCAAGTAAAGAAGCAAGTACTGATTAAGTCCTATGGTTATAGACTAGATTATTTTTCTAATAACCTAATTCCCTATAACCATGGCTCTGATACCAATCTGTAACACCCCAACCGATGGCGGAAACATCGGGATGTCACGTATTGATGATTGTTCAGTAGCTCATGGTGAATAATAAATTCCATTAAATGATTTAAATGAATTTCATACAATTGTTCTAGAATTTGTACATCAAATTGAATGAAACTATACATATATCTTCAAGCATCAATTCAAATCTTCAAGCAAATAGAACCTGAAACATGTTAAGTTGAAAATGTTTTGGGTCAACAAAAGTTGGTGAGAATTACATAGGTTTTGATAATAGAATAAAATTGTTGTGCAATTCATGTGTCATGGCAATCTAGTCCATATGCGAAAACATACTAGAAGTAAATCGAGTGCATAATCAACCTTGTTGACTGTTGTAATTGTGGTACATCCCATACGCTCATGGTTCACTCGTTTAAATTGCAGTAACAAACACCCACGCAACCTTTGTAGGAGGCACGTATCCGGGTGGGATTGTCAGTCCAATAGATCTATCAATGTATACCGTTTGGCTGATGAATGTTTATGCTAGAATTGTGCTTACCCTAGTCATGTTCAAGACATAATGCAACATAGAAAAACACATAGACACATTGATGATTGAATTGCATAAATGATGTTGTAACATGTTTCACCCCAAAAATGGTGATAAATATAAAAAGGGCTATGTAAAACTCACCTTGGTAAAATGTTATATCTGTTGAAAATAAATATTGGTAAAATGTTATAAATAGTGTGTTGCCCAAATGTATCAAGTATCACCCTATAATGAGGTAATAAATATGTCTAAGTCTATCAAGTCTATAGATGTATAAGTTCCTAGGGCCTCGAATTGGGGATAAATGCTCGTTTGATTAATATTAAAAATATTCGCCAATTGTGAGAAATTTAGTAAATAAATAACCAAAAATCTTTTTATGAAATTTAAATTTAAGATGGTCACAATAATGTGTTTAAAGTATAAAAATAATTTTTTTATAAAATTATTTTCTTTAAAATAGATTATTAAATCTATTTATTAAAAGTTGCCAATATTTAACTTTAATATTTAAAAATATTAAAATTAAGGAATTATTAATTTGAAAAATCATATTTCTGTTCTAAATGTTTTGAAATAAATTGTATAAAATTTTGGTGCAAAAATGATAAAAATTGAATTTATTATGATTTAATTATGATTAAATCTAACAAAAATTGATTAAAAATATAAAATAAATGATTTTTCTGAATTAAAAATCATTTCAGTAAAATTTATCATTGTACAAACATAGGATAATTTTTGTAGAAATTTATAAAATTGTTTTGATATTTTAATAGATTTTTATAAATATAAAAGTATAAAATTGATTTAATTATTATAAATATTAAATAAATGAATTTCAGAAAAATAAAAATTGTAGATAAAGCTTTGATATCAGATTTGTTAAAAATGATTTTTTTTGAATTTATAAAAGGGTTTTGATATTTAAAAACGAATTTATAAGTTTAAATGTAATATATATATTTGTTTAGTTTTGTTTAAATATGAAAAACAAATGAAAAAAAAAAGGTGCCACGGCCGGGACTCGAACCCGGGTGGTCTCGATCACGTGCATCAGTCACAACCACTTGGCCTAGGCCTGTGGTTGTGATTTATCTCAGTCTTAAAAATATATATACGATACAAGGATCAGTTTTCATCCCCAAATCATTATCCACGAGCCCTAGTTTTTGCAATTGATCGATTCACTCATCAATAGCTCAATTAATCATGGGGCTATTGATGAGTGATGGCCGATATATCAAACCCACAAGAAAAATTGGACTTACAAGTTGGTTTTGAACACGAATGCTCGGTCAAGTTTAAAAGTCAAAATCTTAATCGTGAAGCACAAACAGAGTGTAATAGTGAAGATTGGAGGTTGAGAAGAGATTAATGGCGAGTTGGGAAGACTCGCAGAGGTCCAATTTATAGTGTGGGTCGATGGATTGAAGAAATGGTAAGGTTGACCAAGGTTTGAATGTTATACGCGTGAAATGGTTTAATTGGCATAAATTGATGGACGTTAATTGTGCATCTTAGTCATACAAGGCCGGTAATCACGTTTCCTAAGTCAAACCGTGATTAATTTTGTGTTAAAAAAAGGTAAATTGTTCGTTTTAAAAAAAATAATATACATAACTGCTGCTGCACATTCACGATCTCAGGGAAGAAGGAAAAAAAGGAAACGAAAGTGTGTATTTATACAAAGGGATCAGGAACTAAACCAACATACATGTGTGGCTCGGGTGGTTAGTATGCGTGTGTGTGTACGAGAGGCCTCTGGTTCGAATCCCGGCTGGGACCTCCTTTTTTTTTTTTTGATTAAAACGGGAAAAAGGGAGGTGGGGTTGGGCCGAGGTCTAGTGGGCTCAGGTCTTGGGCCGGGTGACACTCTTTGGGTTTGGGCTGGAAATTAAGAGGGAATGTTGGGTTAGAGTGTGTTAAGGTTAACTAATTGTTATTATTATTATTATTATTTTTATAAATTCATATATATATATATATAATGCTACAAAAATAATTAAATGTAAGTTATAAAATAGAACTTGTCGTAACGTGACATTATTAAATGCGAAATGTTACAGCAGCAATGAATCCACAACAGGAGACAAGAACTCAGCATGGCAACTGTACACGGACGGTGCATGAAACAGCAAAGGAGCGGGAGCCGGCCTCATGCTAGTTAGCCCGGAAGGAATGACATCTTTGCACGCGCTGCGTTTTGACTTTGAATGCTCAAATAATCAGTCAGAATATGAGGCGTTGCTAGCGGGAATGCGTCTGGCACTTTCAATGGGAGCAAAAAACGTTGATGCTCATGTGGATTCGTTGCTAGTCAACAATCAAGTTAACGAGTCCTATGAAGCCAAGGAGACACGATGGCAAGGTACCTGGAGAAAACAAAAGCACTGATGTCAAAGTTTGAGAAGATAACACTCATTCATGTGCGAAGACACAAGAATGACATCACGGATGCTCTCAACAAGCTGGCATCTTCAGGTACTGAAGAAGACATTCACATCGAAATCTTAAAGCAGCCATCAACCCATATGGCGGAAGTGCACAATATATTCGTGGCAGAGGTATCATGGATGACACCCATCCAACAATACCTGGAAAAAGGAACACTCCCGGAAAGTAAAGGTGAAGCACTGAAGATACAGACCAAAGCCCTGCAATACGAAATGCACGGAGGAAACCTGCACCGGAAATCTTACTTAGGTCCGGCTCTGCGATGTGTAGTACCGTCAGAAGCAAGATTCTTAATACAAGACATACATGCAGGCATATGTGGCATACACGCGGGGCCTCGAGCAGTAGTAGCCAAAATAACAAACGCAGGATATTTCTGGCTGGGAATGCACAACATGGCTGTAGAGGAACTGCAAAAATGCATCAGCTTCCAAAAATATGCACCACAAACAATACGACCGAAGAACAAGCTGATACCGGTCACGGCCGCGTGGCCATTCCAAAAGTGGGGAGTGGATCTGGTGGGGCCGTTCCCTTTGGCCCCGGGAAAACTGAAATATCTAGTGGTTGCCGTTGACTATTTCACGAAATGGGTCGAGGCCAAACCGTTGGCAAAAATTGAAGCATCAAACATCAAGAAGTTCCTATGGGAACACATAGTCTGTCGCTTCGGCGTCCCACTATACCTTGTCAGTGACAATGGAACACAGTTCACGGATAGGACACTTAAGGAATGGTGCACGGGCCTGCACATCCAGCAGGTTTTCACTTCTGTCGCCCACCCACAAGGCAACGGCCAGGTGGAAAGAACAAATCGGAGCATACTGGAGGGATTGAAGAAACGACTGGATGCAGAAGGAAAATCTTGGGTCGAACAGTTGCCACATGTCCTCTAGGCACACAGAACTATGCCAAAAACAAGTAATGGTGAGACGCCGTTCAGCCTGACATACGGCTAGAAGCAATGATCCCGGCAGAAATCGGAATCCCTTCCCTGAGAAGAAACAGCAACGACATAAAGAATGAAGAATTGATTCATGAAAATCTGGAGATGCTAGAAGAACGCCGCGAGGCAGCATGTGTCAACGAAGCACGATACAAGAGACTCCTAGAAAAGTACTACAATAAGCGAGTCCTCGAGAAGACATTCAAAGTAGGAGAACTCGTGATGCGGGACAATGAAGCAAGTAGATCCGGGGATCAAGGAAAACTGGGACCAAATTGGGAAGGACCGTATGAGATAGTTGAGGTACTGGGGAAGGGAGCATACTCCCTAAAACAGTTGAATGGAGAGCCAATACCACGGACATGGAACGCGGCGCAGTTAAAGAAGTGTTACGTCTAAACCAGACATAAATCAAGACACAGGGCTTTAATTTCTCACGATGGATATATTTTATGTAAACATTCTAATAATGATCACGGCACACCGTGTTAATAAAACGCCTTTTACGGCAATATTTCTTACATATCTGTACATTGATGTGTTACATCCAAAAGATAGTCATACATATGACATTGCAAAACAAAGACAAGGGGCAGGACAAAAATCCAAACGCCATTTCCCTAGAAAATACTAGCTAGTTAAAATAAAAGCAAAAATAAACCCATTAAGTCTATTAACAGGCACAAGACCCCTCGATACCTACCATCCAGAATTGCTAACACCTCTGCAGGGGTGTACAGCAATTCTTCTGCCTGAATAACCGGGGGAACTGGATTGTCAGGAAGATCTTCAGCGGCTCCAGCATGAAGATCCTCCTGATTGATGACAAAGCCTCCACCATCATCCAACAAAGCGATAGGTTGCTGAGGAACCTCTGGAACATGAACCACGGGCATGTCAACAATCACATTCGGGTCAGGCCCCGGAGGATGCTCTTGACCAACGTCATGATCCACCTCAAAAAACAACCTTCGTGGACCACGAGAATATGTATTTCCATATCTTCGTGCAGGCACGTAATCAGCATACTTAATGTTAAATTTTTCAAGTGCATCTCGACGCCCATCCATATCACGAGAATGTTGGTAGAGCATTTGCAAACCATCAATAGCATCAAGTTCCCTCATTAACTCCATTATAGAGGTTGAACGACGATCCATGGAAGAAAGAAAAAGGGGGAGAGAAAAATTATGAACTCCGGATAAATGAATCATCTGATAAGTCAAGTGGCTTATAAAGATCCTCTTGGGAAGACCAAGAGATACGCTTTTAATGATTCTGACACAAATATCTGTGAAAACAGTGAAATTGGCGACTCATAACGTCATGTAATCATGACATGCAAAAGGCCATTAATAACTGTCAAATCCACCGTCAGTACACTTTAATATAAATAATGACAAGTGGCACAAACACACACCACATATTGCAAACCACACGTGCAAAGTAAACACATAAATAAAAAAGTCAGAAGTACAAGGGATTTTAATCTCTACTAGAAGAGGAGCCTTCAACGTCAGACGACACCGTAACAAAAGGCTCAAGCAAAGATCGAAGAGACGAAATACCATCATCACCAACATGACTACTCAACTGTGAGATAGCCTCTAAGGAATCACTGCTTAAGGCCTGCATAGAATCAGCAACCCGAGTGGGAATTTCTTTTTCCTGCTCTGTGGGTGGGGGTACTTTCTGACCAACAAGGCCAATTTGATTACCATATGCTAACCCACCGAGATACCCGGCTTCCATGGCCACCTCATAGAAAGCATTAATACGATCCTGATATGCTTGACTGGTCCGGATGAAGCGCCATGAAGCAGGAATACCTTGTGCAATCAGCCAATCCCGGTCAATGCGAACATGGTCCAGCTGGGACTGAAGTGAGATGGCAAGAGCCTTGGCAGCTTCGGCAGAGTCAACAGCCTGATCAGCACGCTAGTTTGAAATAGTCAATTGCCTCTGACACTCATTAAGCTTTTCCATCATGGAATCCTTTTCCTCTTCTGCTCGTCTGATCCGGGATTCAAAGTTCTCAACCTCGGCAGACAGCAGCTTACATCTCTCCATCTCTGCTTGGTTCCGGGCAACAGTGCTTTTCTTTGCGGCCAGCTCTTTGGACAAAGCATTAACACGGCTCTCAAGACGAGAAATGATACCGCCCTGGGAATCATTAGCCCGGAGCAAATTCAGTTTCTCCTCCATATGACCTGTAACCATCCGGGCTTTGTCGCCCTCCAATTTCTCTATAGCCACTTGACGAGATACCAGCTCTACCTCAGCCTCTGCCAGTTGTTTAGCTAACCTTTCATTCTGGGACGTAAGAGAGATTTGCCTATCACGAATCTCCAAAAGGCTAGCAAGATCAGCCCGCCATCGACGAAGAACCTCATAAGAAGCAGCGGTGTAACACACACTGGAACCCAACACATTTTCAGCAAGTTGGGCATTATCCAGTCCCTGCAAATAGGACCTTTCTGGCGGGGGGAAGGCATGTTCTGACCAGTGACGAATGACGTCCGGATGTATCAAACGACTCGACTCAGCAATCTGCCACCCTGGCGTATAACGAACATCTTTCAAAGACGGCCGCCAATTAATACCAGGAGAATATACATTGGCCGGCATCTCACTTGCACTAGATGAACAACCATGAGATGGTGAACCCCCGGTACGAATCCCATCGGGAAATTGGATGGGATTTTTCTGCACATCCCGTAAAAGCTGGGAGAAACTTTACCCAGCCATAAAACTAGAAGTTACAGAGGGTCCAGCAGGAGAAACACTGGCTTCACAGATACAGGGACCGAAACGCCGGGCAATGACAAAGAAGGGGCCGCAACAGCTGTAACAACCTGAAAAATTTTAATTATAGATAAAATATTTGGATTTAGATACCAAATATTGTTAAACAAATACATAACGAATAAAATGATTAGCTGCTATAAGGTTATAGTGTCGAGATAAATAATTAAACATACAATAAGGGAAATGATCGTTTGAATTGCGAGATATTGAGACGAATAACCAAAACAAACAAATATTACTGAGACAAATGAATAATTGACTTCAATAAATGTGTGTACGTATATATTATAGATATAAATAAAACATTTGTATACAATTTTATATAAGTAATGATAGTTTTAATACATATAATTAGTTACTACATTTGTATATTGAAAGATAAATTTGATATATGATCAAAATGTGGCGTAAATCATTAAGGTGCAAGAATTTGTTTGCATTCAAATTCTAGAATTTGTGATTCTTTTTCTTTATATTATTATTTATTATTACTATTATTCATATGTAGACATTTAGATTAATAAGGGTGTAAAAACTTAGTCCTGAAGAATATATGGATAGATATAGCAACTTTGAGTGTACGTGGCATCAAAGTATGGTGACTCATAAGAGAAAAGAGTGTATCATTCTTTTGACATATTTCTAAGTATGACATGTGTGCCAATGAGCAAATATTATCTTATGTATAGGAGTGTGCATTTAGATGTCTATAGCCGTATATATACACACTGTATTGAAAGATGTCTACGTACAGAAACATATCGAGAGATATAAGAGTATAATTGGAAAGTAAAGATAAAGAAATAAATAGTGACTCTTACAATAGAGAGTATGTTCAGTTGTTAACAAACTTTGGTCGCATAGATAGTCGAGTGGTGAAACAAGGGTCTCGTATAAGAAGTTCTAATTTAGCAATCAATATCAACTAATCAGGTACTTTATAAAAATGGCATGAGCTTGTATTAAATATATTTTTGCATATGGTATTCTATGGATAGCATTCAGAACATAAGTGCACATATAGTTTGATCAAATTGTAGACGTGTTACAAAACCGTAAAACCGGGCTGGGAGTTCGGTAGGAAATATACGTAAAACCGGGCTGGGAGTTCGGTAGTAATACGGGCTGGGAGCTCGCTGGATGTGTAGATTACTAGTATGTTTTAAATAGCTTTAATACTACTTATGCTAAAAATGATTTAGTGTCGGTTAAATGTTATTCACCAGCTTTTCGCTGACATATTATTTTTAAAACGTTTTCAGGTAATCATGAATAGATATGATGATAGTGATAGTGCTGAAAGGAGAACGATTCCCTAGGCACTAAGGAACCTCGTGGCTGAGGAAATTTTGTAAAACTGTTGTTAGACAGAAGTTTTGATTACCATATATATGTGAAACGTTTTGTATGAATAAAAGGGGTGTTTAATTCCCCGCTTATAAATATATGTTTTTATATAAATGATGAGTTGTTTAAATCTTTAATTAAATACAAATATTTTCCGCTGCGTATTTACTCAAAACAGGTACCAACCGAATGGTCGCACGTCCGGGGTGTCGAAATCCGGGGTGTGACAACAGCCTCTGACGCAGGAGCCTGCGAAGAAACAGAAATGCTGATCACAGGTACCGAGGACTGAGCAACGGTACTAAATGAAGGGGACGAAGTAACAGCAACAGTTTCCTGGGTACTGCTCCCAACAAAGTCCGGAATGACCTTCACGGCATCAACTAATGATGTAGTTACCTCTTCAGATCCAGATAGAGGCAGACTGACAGCTATCCTTTCACCTATAGGCAATAATAAAATAGGGAATCAAAAAAGGGGCAGAAAACGGTACCATAAACAAGAGAAGGAAGGATCAAATTGTAACATTACGCATTAAAAACTTGTACGTTACGCGTTCGCATTTAATAAAACGTCAAGTTTTCATCTTATTCATCGCATTTATTATTTTTGTCGCATTTGTGGAACCCCAATACTATATATAATAATATATATATGTGTGTAGTAGTACAATTATATCAAAAAATAAAAAGCCTTGGCCGGGAATCGAACCCGCGCCAAGGCCGGGCCAAACACACACACATGCACAACCAACTGGGCTGGACCTTCTATTTGGAAATAAACCGGACACTTATTACATTTATGCACATCTTAAGAACCTTCACAGTTGACAAGGAAAGTCAACTGTGGGTTCGCGTATGGATCAATCTTATGTTATAACTCGTAATTGATCTAAAATTGGTAAATGTTTGTGATTGCCGGCCTATTACAACTTGATTCCACGTCAAATACACATCAATCGTTGACCAATTATTCAAATTATACGCGTCTGATAATTAACGAGGTCAAACCTTCCAATTAACACAACCCTTTGATCCCCTATATAATCAGACCTTCTGCGAACCTTGTTCACTCGCTCACAACTCTCTCTCAACCCTCAATCCTCTCTAAATCACTCTGAATATTATTATTTTGCTCGTAGTTTGACTATTGCTTTGACCCGGCAATCAGACTCAATTCATCACTGTAAGTCCTTGTTTTTCTGTGGGTTTTACTAGTCGGCAATCATATAACATAAACCCTAACATTAATCGAGTTCATTATGTCTGAATCGTTCAATTGAAATTTCTAGGGTTCGTCATATAGAATTGGGGATAAATCTGTTTTCGCGTATTGTATATAATTAGTTTTTAACAGAAGTGTTAGGATCTGAGTTTGTTTGTTTTGATTGTTTAACTAAACGATGGTAATAATGAAATGAAAATAGAATGAAAGTGCAGCGGAATAATAAACTGTAAATCAAAACAAGAGAGTAAATGTTTTTAGATCGAATGCTTTCATTAATTCAAAGATTACAATCGTACAAATTACTCCCCCTCAGCCTGATCACACAGTGTTTGTCAGAGAGAATGTTTTGTGTGTGATGCAATAGAACAGTACATGCACTGTTCTATTTATAGACTGACTCAAACCACTGATGACCTAGGCTGACGTCACCTAAGACAGTTGTCACACCCTCAAATTTCCACTGCGGGGTTTATACCGCGAGGCGCATGACAAACCAGGATCCCATAGCCATAAGTCACAGGAACGAACTCTAAATGCCCAAACCATTTAGTTCGTTTTCGAAAACCAAGTTTAGTTAAGCTGCGGAAGCGTAAACCAAATTTAAACTTTTTTAAAAACTATGCACAAAACAATGCGCCCAAATTAAAACCATACGAAAGCATAATATATAATTTATGTGTATGCCCGAGAGCCCAAATGCAGTGAAGTGTACGGTGCTTTCTAATCCTGGCACCGGAAGCTAACTACCTGCAAAAGCATGTAAATCGTGTGTCAACATAAAGCTGGTGAGTTCACAATATAAGTAAGCGATGTAAATAAAAGTGTAGGTTCTCAAAACCCCAAAAGTCAAGTGTACAGCGTTGGTCTCTCAGACCCTGTAAACAATAGCTAATTCAAATGTCAGGGGTAGCTAGCCCACTCATGATAACTAAAACCGGCGAATACCGAACTACTAATGAACAAGTTCCCATAACCGGGATAAGGATGCCTTGCATCATTGTCCATCGACAATGATTATGTTTGAAGCTAATAGTTCACATCCGTGCTCCCAGCACGATGTGAGGTTTGTTAGACCTAATAGCGCTATCAACTAATTAACCCGCTTGCCCAACCGGCAATTGATTCGGTATTTTGAAGGACTTAAAAGATGTGTTTGGTTTAGTTCATCAAGGACATATATATGAATTAGTAAAAATAGATTCACCACGTGAACCATGCACCCCAAAACCCGGGATGTGAAAAAGTAGTCCCAAACCGGACTAGAAACGTTAAGTAAGTTGTCTCAACCCGAGACGCATGCTTTTGAGAAAAGAGTAGTGAAACTCACCTTATCGCGTAAGCAAAGAATCCGAACAGCAAGTATTATATGCTACCGACACCCTAATAACAGTGTCACTACGTGAGTATAGGCGTAACATCATTACACCATATAACTCGTTTGTCCAAGGCGTTTTAATGTCAAAAGTGTGTATGCGACGCCTAGTGATTCTACATGCAATAGTAAACCCTACGGACTCGTTGGTGAATGAGTTGGTTATAATTAGTTTCTACAGCCCGTATGTGTCATAAACATGTGTACTTCCGTTATATGTCAATTTTAGATCACCTAAGACCTCAAGTAATCACATAAGCACATAATACACAATCTGTGTTTTCAGGACAGATTGTGCGCCATCAAAACGAATTTATTTAAAATAGTAAACCAGTGAGTTATCCTCCCAAATGTTTACTGAATTTTCTTTGGGATTCACTTGGCAATACTTATTTTTGTTTAGTCTTAACTCCAAACACAAAAATTATGAAAATTCGTACAACACAGCTATGTCCAGAAAATCTCCTCAACAGGTCAGTTTAGTAGGAAAATTCTTAAATTGTGTATTCATCCAAACGAGATGAATCCACTTGGAAAAGCTCTATTTTTCCAGTATTGACCTACTGGAAAAATTTCATAATCTAATTCCTTGTAAATCTCAAGTTATGACCATTTAAAGTTAGCCCAGTTTACAAATCCGAAAATCTGATATGACCCCTAATCAATTAAAATTCCAAAAACGACTCAAACGATGTCCAAATTCGATGGTTTTGCCCATTATGAAAAGCTAAGACCTTGTACGTTACAATCATGCAAAGAATCGATCAAACCAATTATTTTCAAGCCACGAAACAGACCCTACAAGTCGACATTCAGAATCTGTCCAGATTCTGATCGTGCAATATTATCAATTATATCAAACCCTAGTTGCATATTATCAATCAATAACACCTAATAATCATCATACAACTTTCCTAATACCTATTCCCATCAGATCCTATTATCAAACATGTCAAGATCAAAGCTTTTAGGATCAAAACACCAATAACTTGCGCAACAAGCATCCTATGATGTTACTACGCGTTTATTAATAGGTTTAATCCGTTTAATCTTCAAAAAGACTCATGTTTTAATGTTTATTAAACCCATTCAGACCTGGACAAACTTGTTATATGATTTTTACAATAAAACATAAAGTAAAAAGCGTAAGAAATCATGAGTTATACCCTTAGCTCTTCAAATCAATCAATCGCGCGCCTTGGAGCCTCCCAATTGATGATCTTGAGCCTTAGCAGGAGTTTTTGGAGTGAAATATTCGTGTGGGGCAGTAAGGGGGCGATTAGGGTTGAGTATGAGGGCTGCATGGGGGTTAAGGATGCTTATATACGAGTTTGAGGCGGTTTAAACCCGTCAGATAGGTTCGAGCGGCCGCTCGGAGCCTGTGAGCGGCCGCTCACAGGTCCGGGTGGCGCGCTTTTGCCTCGTTTCGCCTCCCGACGCGTTATCCTTCGACGTTTTCGTTATTTCGGACCGTAACAAGTGTAACCCCATGCATTAAGACCCTAATCAACCTCATGCTCCACTTTTAATGATTTCTATTAACGTGTTCGGTTTAGGTTCACATAATCACGTATGGTTTTCACATAAGTTTGTCAGGTATCACCGAGACACATAAGTTTATTATTCACCAACGTCCGAGGTTCACTAATCATGCAATCACACCTTGACTCATAACCATGCACGTATGTCTTATCTAACTAACCCTAGTTAAGTATAATGCAAGGAATGTAACTAGAGTTTAGTTAAAGTGAGAACCTGAATTTTCGGGGTATCACATCATCCCCAAGTTGAAAAGAATTTCGTCCCGAAATTCAGCAAGTAAACAGTAAAGCCAGCTAAAAAAATGTATGCTTGGTTTCCGGATGTCACATCATCCCCAAGTTGAAAGGAATTTCGCCCCGAAATTCACTTTGAGCGAGCTGCTTTATGTTCGGCATTTGATCTATGCACAGGTTCAGGTTCAGAAAAGAGGTGTGGATATTTGAGCCGCATCTGATCTCTGCGCTCCCACGTGTATTCCGGTCCTAGACGGGAATTCCATTATACGTTAATAATAGGTATAGTGTTCTGTTTGAGTTTCTTGACGCCCCGCTCAAGAATCTCCACTGGTTCTTCCATGAACCGTAGCCGATCGTCCACCTGGATCTCCTCCAGTGGCACCATCAGTGTTGTATCCAACAGGCATTTCTATAGATTCGGTACGATATGTGGGATACATCGTGTATCCTACCAAGTTTGTTAAGCAGGTTTAACCTGTAAGCTACCAGACCAATCCCATCAACCATCTCGAATGGTCCAACGTTTTACGGGTTCATCTTCCCCCGTTTTCCAAAGCGTGTCACACCCTTTCAAGGTGACACCTTTAATAGTACCTTGTTCCCATTCCGGAGCTCTAAAAGTTTCCTACGCTTATCAGCGTAGCTTTTCTGTCGCTCAAGAGTAGCAGCCATCCGTTTTCTGATTGCACTATCTTCTCAGAAGTTTGGTGCACAAGTTCGGAACCTGTCAGTTGGCTATCCCCAACTTCAGTCCAACATATGGGGGATTTGCACTCCCGTTCATAAAGTGCCTCAAAAAGTGCACACTGGATCGAAGTGTCATAACTATTGTTATAAGAGAATTCAATCAAAGGCAAGTGCTTGTCCCAACTGTTTCCAAAGTCCACCACGCACGCTCGCAGTAGATCTTCTAGTGTTTGGATGGTACGTTCACTCTATCCATCCGTCTGGGAGTGATAGGCTGCACTCATGTCCAAATGAGTTCCCAAAGCAATTTGGAGAGTTTCCAAAAAATGGGAAGTAGATCGCGCGTCGTGATCCGATATGATAGAAGTTGGCATCCCATGCCTAGAGACAATTTTCGTAATACAAAAGCGGCTAGACGTTCCAACATGTCCGACTCTCTAATTGCCATGAAATGCGCTGATTTGGTCAAACGGTCAATAATGACCCAAATCATATCGTGCCCGCTGGGCGTTTTAGGAAGCTTCGTAATGAAGTCCATGGAAATCCCATCCCATTTCCACATCGGAATCTCTGGTTGTTGAAGTAGGCCTGAAGGTTTCTGATATTCAATCTTAACCTTCGCGCAAGTCAAGCACTTACTAACATAAGTGACTTTTCCCAGCTTTCATGTTTGGTCACCAGTAAAGAGTTTGAGATCTCGGTACATTTTATCCGAACTAGGATGTACTGAATAACGAGGGGTGTGTGCCCCATCGAGCACTAGTTGTCTGAGATCTCCAACACGTGGAATCCAGACTTGATTCATGAAGTGCTGAAGACCCTATGTCCTCCATTCCAGGTGCTTATCAGCACCGTGCAAGGTTTCAAGCCCGATGTTTTCCCTTTCAAAGCCACGCCCTGGGCTTTACGTATCTTAACATGAAGATTAGATTGTAGGGTAAGTTGCAAGGCTCGCACTCGTTTGGGTTTTGTTTCCTTACGACTCAGGGCATCTGCTACTACATTAGCCTTCCCTGAATGTTACTTGATGGCACAGTCATAACCATTCAGGAGTCTGACCCATCGGCGTTGTTGTATGCTTAGCACCCTCTGGTCGAATATATGCTGGAGACTTTTATGATCTGTGAAATCGTGCACTCTGTCCCGTAGAGGTAGTGCCTCCAATTTTTGAGAGCGAAGACCTTCGCTCCCAGTTCCAAGTCGTGAGTGGGGAAATTTTTCTCATGAACTTTTAGTTGTCGTGAAGCATATGTGATCACCTTTTCGCGTTGCATCAAAACACACCCTAGACCTTGGATAGATGCATCATAGTACACCACAAAGTCCTCCGTACCCTCAGGTAGTGATAATATTGGAGCACTGCAAGGTTTAGTCTTTAGTATCAGAAAAGCAGGTTCTTGGGCATCTCCCCACTTGTAGGTAATCCCCTTCTGTGTCAAAGCAGTGAGGGGTTGAGCGATTTTTGAGAATCCCTGAATGAATCTGCGATAATAACCTGCAAAGCCAAGTAATTTTCGGACCTCCGTGGGAGTTCTTAGGGGCCTCCCATCTTTTAATCGCATCAATCTTAGCGGGATCGACCTGTATTCCTACCTCGTTCACCACATGACCCCAGAATTGGATCTCACGAATCCAGAAGTCGCACTTGGAGAATTTTGCATATAACTGCTCACTTTTCAGAAGTTCCAAGATCAGTCGTAGGTGTTGCTCGTGCTCTCCCCTACTCTTGGAATAGATCAGAATGTCGTCTATGAACACTATGACAAATTTGTCTAGATAGGGTTTGCACACACGGTTCATGAGGTCCATGAACACAGCTGGTGCATTGGTCAGCCCGAAGGGCATTACCAAAAATTCATAGTGCCCATAACGAGTTCGAAAGGCTGTCTTTGGCACATCCTCCTCTCGGACTCTCAGTTGATGATACCCCGACCTTAAGTCAATCTTGGAATAGAAACTCGACCCCTGAAGCTGGTCGAATAGATCATCAATACGAGGTAAAGGGTAGCGGTTTTTTTTTTTATTGTCACCTTGTTCAATTCCCGGTAATCGATACACATACGGGAACTCCCATCCTTTTTCTTAACAAATAAGACTGGAGTTCCCCAAGGTGAAGAACAAGGTCTAATGAAACCCCTGTCCAATAGCTCTTGGAGTTGGGTAGATAGTTCTTGAAGTTCGCCTGGTGCAAGGCGGTATGGTGCACGCGCAACTGGGGCGGCTCCTGGTGCACGGTCAATTTGAAATTCCACTTGTCGAACAGGTGGAAGTCCGGGTAATTCCTCTGGGAAGACATCTGGAAAATCCTGAACTACAGGGATATCCTCAATTTTTGTTTCAACTTCAGCTCGAGTATCAGAAATGTTAGCCAATATGGCTGGGTAGCCCTTCCGAATACACTTCTAGGCTTCCAGGAAAGAGATGATGCCCATCATGGCACCACCAGGATCACCCTGGACAGATAAGAATTCTCCACTAGGGAGAGGGATACGAACAATCTTCTCTTGACAGAGAATTTCAGCGTGTTGCTTGGACAACCAGTCCATGCCAACCACGAGATCAAAGCTTCCTAGGGTGATAGGTAAGAGGTCGATGGCAAACAACTGTCCATCTAGTTCGAGCTTACAGTCACGATGGATGTGGGTTACCTTAACAGGCTTCCCATCAGCTAACTCTATAAAGTACGGGGTATCAAGAAGTGTAGGAACTATCCCTAGTTGTTTGCTAAGTTTTGATGACACAAAACTATAGTCTACACCAGCATCATATAAAACAGAAGCGAGAGTGGCGTTTAAGGAACACGTATCCGTCACGCCGTTGTTATCAGTCCTGGCCTCCCCAGAGCCCATCACAAATGCTCCTCCACGAGCCCCATTGTTGTTGTTACTGTTGTGGTTATTGTTGAAGGACTTATACCGCATACTATCCCACGTTCTCTTGTTATCACCAAAAGTAGAAGATGAAGCACCCTGCTTCGGAAAAGTACCATGCTCAACAGCCTCGTCGGTGAGTTTGTGAGCCAGGTGAAAGGTTTGTTATATTCTGGGTAGGTGAGCCGTAGTAGCCATGCTACGAACCTGTGGGATAACCCCTTTGGTGTGAAGCTCGATCTGTTTGTAATGTAGGTTAAATATGTATGAGCATGTAGTAGCTAACTCCTGTAGCTTGGTAGTGTAGGCGTCGATTTCAGACCCATCCGTCTTTAGGTAACAAGTTTCTAAATTTCGTCATGGGGGTTACATTCTCCACCCAAGTATCTGTAACTCATCGAGTGTGCATGTGGCATACATTACCTCATCCTGCCTGGGGGCAAATGCACAGAGCAAAGACTTATACTACCGAAGCAATCAGACGGTCTCCTTCAGTTCCGTTGGAGTTATCGAGGTTTACAACCAATAAAAGGCTTGGAAATACAATGTGCGTTCAAGGTATAAGAAAGTTCAAATGTGGAAGTCAGGGGAAAAGAATGATTTAGCAAAATAGATCTTTACTAGCTTGGAAAGATGCGAGGGCCTCAACCACCCTATCGTTGATCATAAGAACTCAGTCTTATCTAAGTTAGCAAAGGAAAATGAAAGAAAAGATAGGTAAGAAAAGGTAAGAGCCAATCGTCGCCATGCTCTGTCTAGATAGTAGAGCCTTCATCGTCACTTTCCATGTGCTCGTCCTGCTCAGGTTCCCCTTCCATCTCTTATCCTTCCTCTTTTGCGATGTCAGTGTTATATGGTTCTCATCACGTACAATCTCCTTCTCTAGTCCTATGTGAACCAGTTTAGTGGTAAGCTGTACCACTCGTTCCTCCAATCGTGGCTATCAGCCATTAGTAGGTTTCATCCTCCCTTGTGATGTTGCATTACATCGCCGGCTTTACGTAACTCCTCAAGAGTGTGTGTAACAAGTCCCGATCTAATGTGTTCCCATGAATCTACCATATACTTATGAGTAACAGGGATATGCAGTCATACGTCCGCCCGCTCATACTAGGCGTAAGGTACTAAAGTAAGAAATAAGTTCTATATGCGTAACCCAGTCTCGTCTGAGTTTTGAATGGGGGTAAGAAAGATCAAGTAGCAAGGAACAGAAACTAATTGTCTCCTTGCTAAGTGACAAAAGATAAGTCTCAGCATTCGAATTCCTTCATAGTTGATTTAATGGTACCACGTCATGCGCATCGTGCAGCTTCCTGTGTACGTGCGCCATAACGCTCGCAAGGCTCCCTCCCTTGTACTATTGTTGTCTCCTCGTCCATGAGGTTAGTTAGGATATTACTCCAGTAATGCGCCACCTGGTGTAACCCTAGGTTCCCACCATTGACGTGTTAAGAATTAAGTCTAGAACTAGGAGATAACATATCTCCCGAAATCATATGTTGTAGATATATGTAGCTAATAGCTAGTTGTGCACTTAAGTTGTGAGTGTACTTATGCTATAATGATTATAGACTAGACTCAACATGCAGTCCTAGTTCACTATAACCAATGGCTCTGATACCAATCTGTCACACCCTCAAATTTCCACTGCGGGGTTTATACCGCGAGGCGCATGACAAACCAGGATCCCATAGCCATAAGTCACAGGAACGAACTCTAAATGCCCAAACCATTTAGTTCGTTTTCGAAAACCAAGTTTAGTTAAGCTGCGGAAGCGTAAACCAAATTTAAACTTTTTTAAAAACTATGCGCAAAACAATGCGCCCAAATTAAAACCATACGAAAGCATAATATATAATTTATGTGTATGCCCGAGAGCCCAAATGCAGTGAAGTGTACGGTGCTTTCTAATCCTGGCACCGGAAGCTAACTACCTGCAAAAGCATGTAAATCGTGTGTCAACATAAAGCTGGTGAGTTCACAATATAAGTAAGCGATGTAAATAAAAGTGTAGGTTCTCAAAACCCCAAAAGTCAAGTGTACAGCGTTGGTCTCTCAGACCCTGTAAACAATAGCTAATTCAAATGTCAGGGGTAGCTAGCCCACTCATGATAACTAAAACCGGCGAATACCGAACTACTAATGAACAAGTTCCCATAACCGGGATAAGGATGCCTTGCATCATTGTCCATCGACAATGATTATGTTTGAAGCTAATAGTTCACATCCGTGCTCCCAGCACGATGTGAGGTTTGTTAGACCTAATAGCGCTATCAACTAATTAACCCGCTTGCCCAACCGGCAATTGATTCGGTATTTTGAAGGACTTAAAAGATGTGTTTGGTTTAGTTCATCAAGGACATATATATGAATTAGTAAAAATAGATTCACCACGTGAACCATGCACCCCAAAACCCGGGATGTGAAAAAGTAGTCCCAAACCGGACTAGAAACGTTAAGTAAGTTGTCTCAACCCGAGACGCATGCTTTTGAGAAAAGAGTAGTGAAACTCACCTTATCGCGTAAGCAAAGAATCCGAACAGCAAGTATTATATGCTACCGACACCCTAATAACAGTGTCACTACGTGAGTATAGGCGTAACATCATTACACCATATAACTCGTTTGTCCAAGGCGTTTTAATGTCAAAAGTGTGTATGCGACGCCTAGTGATTCTACATGCAATAGTAAACCCTACGGACTCGTTGGTGAATGAGTTGGTTATAATTAGTTTCTACAGCCCGTATGTGTCATAAACATGTGTACTTCCGTTATATGTCAATTTTAGATCACCTAAGACCTCAAGTAATCACATAAGCACATAATACACAATCTGTGTTTTCAGGACAGATTGTGCGCCATCAAAACGAATTTATTTAAAATAGTAAACCAGTGAGTTATCCTCCCAAATTTTTACTGAATTTTCTTTGGGATTCACTTGGCAATACTTATTTTTGTTTAGTCTTAACTCCAAACACAAAAATTATGAAAATTCGTACAACACAGCTATGTCCAGAAAATCTCCTCAACAGGTCAGTTTAGTAGGAAAATTCTTAAAAATTGTGTATTCAACCAAACGAGATGAATCCACTTGGAAAAGCTCTATATTTCCATTATTGACCTACTGGAAAAATTTCATAATCTAATTCCTTGTAAATCTCAAGTTATGACCATTTAAAGTTAGCCCAGTTTACAAATCCGAAAATCTGATATGACCCCTAATCAATTAAAATTCCAAAAACGACTCAAACGATGTCCAAATTCGATGGTTTTGCCCATTATGAAAAGCTAAGACCTTGTACGTTACAATCATGCAAAGAATCGATCAAACCAATTATTTTCAAGCCACGAAACAGACCCTACAAGTCGACATTCAGAATCTGTCCAGATTCTGATCGTGCAATATTATCAATTATATCAAACCCTAGTTGCATATTATCAATCAATAACACCTAATAATCATCATACAACTTTCCTAATACCTATTCCCATCAGATCCTATTATCAAACATGTCAAGATCAAAGCTTTTAGGATCAAAACACCAATAACTTGCGCAACAAGCATCCTATGATGTTACTACGCGTTTATTAATAGGTTTAATCCGTTTAATCTTCAAAAAGACTCATGTTTTAATGTTTATTAAACCTATTCAGACCTGGACAAACTTGTTATATGATTTTTACAATAAAACATAAAGTAAAAAGCGTAAGAAATCATGAGTTATACCCTTAGCTCTTCAAATCAATCAATCGCGCGCCTTGGAGCCTCCCAATTGATGATCTTGAGCCTTAGCAGGAGTTTTTGGAGTGAAATATTCGTGTGGGGCAGTAAGGGGGCGATTAGGGTTGAGTATGAGGGCTGCATGGGGGTTAAGGATGCTTATATACGAGTTTGAGGCGGTTTAAACCCGTCAGATAGGTTCGAGCGGCCGCTCGGAGCCTGTGAGCGGCCGCTCACAGGTCCGGGTGGCGCGCTTTTGCCTCGTTTCGCCTCCCGACGCGTTATCCTTCGACGTTTTCGTTATTTCGGACCGTAACAAGTGTAACCCCATGCATTAAGACCCTAATCAACCTCATGCTCCACTTTTAATGATTTCTATTAACGTGTTCGGTTTAGGTTCACATAATCACGTATGGTTTTCACATAAGTTTGTCAGGTATCACCGAGACACATAAGTTTATTATTCACCAACGTCCGAGGTTCACTAATCATGCAATCACACCTTGACTCATAACCATGCACGTATGTCTTATCTAACTAACCCTAGTTAAGTATAATGCAAGGAATGTAACTAGAGTTTAGTTAAAGTGAGAACCTGAATTTTCGGGGTATCACATCATCCCCAAGTTGAAAAGAATTTCGTCCCGAAATTCAGCAAGTAAACAGTAAAGCTAGCTAAAAAAATGTATGCTTGGTTTCCGGATGTCACAACAGTGACCTCTAACAGAATAACAAACTTAAACATCTGCTATACAAACTACTGTTACATTGAAAGCACTGATATTAAACAGCTGTTGAAGATAAACTCTGATGGTCTTGTATCCACTGCTGGAGCCTAAGTGCTGTTGGTTCCAGCAGTGCTTTGGTCTTCAGTACTTGTATCAGCAGTTGCTCTTCATCAGACCTTTGGTCAGCAGTTGTTCTTCATCAGTTGTTTCCTCAGCAGTTCTTTATATCAGCAGTTGTTGAGCAGTTGTTTGGATAGAACAGTAGTTAGGGTCAGCAGTCTTTTGGGAGAAGCAAGTTGTAAAGACTGTTTATTCAAGGATCAAATAGATAGCATATTTTGGCTTTCCAATCATCTGTTCTTCTCCAGGTCAGCAGACCCAACAATCTCCCCCTAGAACAGATGATGCCAAAACTCAGCTTTATTCATTGATCTTTATTTCTCATCAGACTTTCTCTGATTTGACCTTTGAATTGTAGTTCAAAGTTCAGAGCAAATAAGTCTTCTTCATCTCTTTCTAGATCCAGATTTAGCAGTGCTTGGTGATCTTCTGCACATAGGCTGTAAGCATCATCCATGCTGATCTTCTGAACCTTTCCATCTGACCTGAGCAATGTCAATTCGTGGTTGTCTTTGTTGACCTTCCACTTTAGAATTTTTGAGTCAGTGGATTTGCTGAGATGAACCTTTATTCTTGATGAGTTGGGTGAAGATGGTCTTCCAATGAGTTTTCTGAGTTTCTCTGTTGTAGGATTAGAGAAATAATGTATTTGATTGAAGAGCCCTTCCTTGATAAATGTATCAGCAAACTTTCTTTGATCTTCCTCTGACATCTCCTTCTGCTTTTTGAACTGTCTACTTGCAGCAGCTGTGAGATCAGAGGTTTCAAGTAAGCTGTCCAGATTAAAAGTCTGTTGGGGTCTCTTCATCATTGGCTCATCAGTGTAAATTGGTTTTCTTGGAAGGCTGGGATCCTTCTTTCTATTCTCTTCCAGACTTTTGTAGGTTTCAACCAATCTTAGCTCTGACCATCTGGAAACAGACCTCATCTCCCCATAATTGGCAGCTACAATCTCCTGCCTCATCCTTTTGAACTTCAAGGCTCTGACTGGGTCTCTGCCTTTGCCAAAATTAGGAGTAGAGACTTTAGCTTTGGTGTCTTTGGCCATTTCTTCAATTCTGATCAGTTCTTCTCTCAAAGCATGAGTAGTCCAGCCATTGAACTGCTTTTTGTTTGCTTTGTAAGGCTTGGTTGCCATTATCTGTTCAAGAAGGGATTCCCTTACCTCCTTTTCCAAATCTACACTGAGAGGCATGGTGGACATGGAATTGCTCAGGGTCTTAGCAAAGTCTTCAATCCTTCTGAGTTTGCTAAGCTCTGCTGAATGGATGCCCTGAGCAGTCCTGTCATCCTTCCCTTTGCATTTCTCCCTGATGATGGCATCCACCTGCTCACCCTTGTATTTCAGATAAGTATCAATATTGAGGGGAACAGGGAAGTTTGGGAGAGATGGGAAGGATCTTTCAGATGGTTGTTCAGTATTGTAGAAGGATTGTAATTCCCCCTTGAGTAGATCAAGTTCAAGGGGATACTGAACAACCAATGGTGTAATGGTTGGTGGTGGTCTATGGGATTTGAATTTGGATGTATGTGGTGAGAATGATGTGAGTGGAATGGCTGTGATGGGAGGAGTGGATTGGGCAGTTGAAATGGTGGTTGGTGATGTGTGTATGTTTTCATCATGCACAACAAAGGTTGATTTTCTCTTCCTTGTGTACATGATTTTTGGTGAAGGTGATTTGGTAGCAGTGGTTGGATTAACATCTGTTGGCCTTTTAGAAGAACCAGCAGATGTTGGGGTTTTGGCTGGTGATGTAGGTTTGGTGGTTGTTTGTTCAGGTGTGTGTGTTGGTATAGTGGTTTCAGTGTTTTGGGTAGTTTCAGTGTTTTGGGTGGCAGTGGTTTCAGTAGCAGTGGTTTTATCAACAGAGGTTTTCAACTTAGATGGTGGTTTTCTAACATGCTTGGCAGGTCTTTTCATCCTTTTAGAGGATCCCACATCTTCAGTTTCCCTTTGTTGTTTCTTTTTGAGTTCAACTAATGACTCTGCTTTTACTTCCAAAGTGTCAGCTCTTTTCTGTTTCTCTTGAGCAGCCTTTTCAGCTTCTAAGTTTGCAGAGTCATCTACTGCTTTATTCTTCTCAGTGGTTTGTTGTGGTGGTGCTGTTGGTGTTGCTTGTTGTTGTTGTGGAGCTGATTTGGTAGACTCTGGTTTCTTGGCAGACTTGGCTTGACCTTTTTGAGAAGGAGGACAACCAAAAGGATCTAGTTTTGGTAGCCTATCTCTGCCACTCTCCCCCTTTTTGGCATCATCAGCCGTGAAAGCATCATCATTTTCATCCCTGAGGATGGTGGTAGGGGCAGAGCCAGTAGTCTTCAGCAGGTGATCCTTGATGGCTTTGATATCAGCATGGGTATCTTTGTACCTTGCATCTACCATATTCCTGATCTCAGCCATGTAGGTTTCATGTGTCTGATCAGCCAATTTTCTGTGAGCTATGATGATGGGGGAAACTGATTTCCATAACTCATTGGCTATATCAGCAGTGGATGGTTGACTCTTGGAGAGATCTGCAATTGAGCTCAGTAGAAGCTTGACATCAGATTTGATGTCAGCAACAGAGGTTTCAATAACAGAAACTCTGTCCGTCAATTCTTGGTATTTTGACCCATCTCCTAAATGAATAGGATCATCTGAGTCCCTACCAGTGGTAGTTTTACCTGATTCAGGCCTAATAGGTGAATCAGATGCCCCTTTGTCTTGGTACTGGGGACTTCCAACTGTTTTTGGAGACACTATAGTGGCTTCAACAGTTGTTGCCTTCAAGGGAGTCTTAGCTATGAAATCACTGTCCTGATGTGAGACAGTGGTCTCTACATCAGTAGTGGCTGCTCCACTTGAAAACTCACCTAGAGTTTCATTGAACCCAGGTGGTGTAACCTCCTCTTCTGTTTGTGGGATAGCAGATTGAATATTCTCAGGGCCAGTCACTTGTTGGAGTATACTCTCAGTGACAGGTGGAAGAGAGGAACTGGGATCTTCCTGAGATTTTTCAATTGCTTCAAACAGAGGTTGCATTGTTTGTGGGACATGTGATGGTGAGAGTGGTGGAGTAAGAAGAGAATTAGCCCTAGGAGAGGGGCTAGTGAACATATGGTCAAGTGACTCAAATGCATCATGATGTGTGTCCCCTTGGCTTACAACATGATCCTTTTGAGAGGATTCATGAGGAGTTTGGTCAGGTGGAGGTATGTCCAACTGTTGTGAGGAAGTAACAACAGTGGTTTCAGGTTGCTTTTGTTGTGCAACAGAGGTTTCTTCTGGTACCTCAACATCCAGAAGCCTCATTTGTGGTTGAGTGGTGGTTTTTGTGGATGGATGTTTCCTTTTGGAAGTGGCTGGTGTGGGTTTCACAGCACTGGATGTAGTGCCATGATCACCAGGAGCAGTGGGCTCAACAACAGAGGTTTTGACAACAGTTGTTGCCTTTGTCCTCTTTGTTTGTGTTTTAGAAACTTTTGACACTTTAGACACTTTTTCTTGGGTGCTTCCACCCAGCATTCTTGTGAAAGTTTCATCAGTTAAGCTTTTCATTTGCATAGCAGCACCCTTTTTGAAAACTTTTTCTGGTAATAATTTTTGTAAGATTACACTAAGAATTCTTGGGTAAATAAGAAAAGCATTGTTTGACCCAGACTTGACTGCTTTCACATTTGATACCAACTCCATGAACAATCCCTGGGAAAGATTGAAGTCAGAGTTTGACAACATAGCATAACCCAGATATTGCATCCTCAATGGAATTTCATTAAAGGATGTGGACTTAGCAGAGACACAAAGAAGAAGAGTATGGAAGAAAAATTTCATGACTGGAGGGAAAAACTTTTTGAAAAGAGTTGATCCAGTCATCTGACCATCATACCCTCTTTCTTGGAACTCAGTGTGAAGCTCTGTTTTAGTAAAGGAATCCTTACCTGCCAGGTCATTCAGTGTGAAGGTTGTGGATATGATTTCAGGGGTAATGACGATACTGGTTTCTCCAATTTTGGAAATAATGGATGTAGGCTTTTTGTCTTGTAGTAGAAACTCAGCATTCAACCAAAATTCTTGGAGTGTATCAAGGTAAATGGGGGCGTTGGCGGTTAGGATGGGTAAGTATTTGGAATTAAGGAAAATGTCGATGGTGGAATGAAATGGAGTGTTGTCATCTGTTTTAATCAGATAGGGGAGACAATTGTGTGTAGCTTTGGCTTGAAGATCCATTGTAATGGATTTCGAAGGTGAAAATGATTGAAGATTGATGAAGGGTTTGAGAGTGAAGAAGGCGGTTTACAGTATTTTTGAATACAATGAGACAGTGTAACATCTGTTGTGGTAAAACAGGGTTTTTATAGGCTCAATGAAACCGCTGATGTGGCCAAACCTCTGCTTATATGAGCAGACGTGGCAATCATCTGATGGATGTAACATCTGGTGGAGAACAGCTGTTTTTGGTAAACAACTGATACAAACAGCTGATGGATCCAACCGTTGGGGTTTTTTTTTTTTTAATATAGTATATATATATAGGCGGACAGTTGTTTTATCTGAACAGATGTTCTGAAACAGATTTTTCAACTAACAGTTGTTTTATCTGATCAGATGTTTTGAAACAGACTTTTCAACCAACAGTGGATATGAATGAAACAGTGGTTGTTTTATCTGATCAGATGTTATAAACAGATTTTTCAACCAAACAGCTATTAAAAAATTGAATTTCTGAACCATTTTATTATATTGTTTTTTAAAAAATTTATTTGTCTAATCCATGTTTAACATACCAATTCTGGAAATCAGATTTGTAAAGGTAGATGTGTCTAAAGCTTTTGTTAACACATCTGCCAACTGATCCTCTGTTGGAACATGGTGTAAAGAAATCAAACCTTTTTCATAGCTGTCTCTGACAAAATGATGTCTTATGTCAATGTGCTTGGTAGTGGAATGAGAGACTGGATTCTTGATGATATTTTCAGCAGCTTGGCTGTCCAACATGAGTGGAGTCCTAAGTGCAGTTATCCCAAAATCCAGTAGTTGATTTTGAAGCCACATGAGTTGGGCTGTACAGCTTGCAGCAGCAATGTATTCAGCTTCAGCTGTTGAAGTTGAAACAGCTGCCTGCTTTTTGCTTTGCCATGAAACTAAGGCATTCCCTAGAAATTGGCACCCTCCTGAAGTGGATTTTCTTGTGGTGTGACAGCCAGCAAAGTCACTATCTGAATAACCTGAAAGCTCAATGTTTCCATTAGCAGGATACCAGATACCAAGTGTGGGAGCACCTTTGAGGTATCTGAATATCCTTTTCACAGCAATAAGGTTTGACTTTCTGGGTGAAGCCTGGGATCTGGCACAGACACAGGTAGCAAACATAATGTCTGGCCTAGATGCAGTTAGGTACAATAAAGACCCAATCATACATCTATAATGTGTTTGATCAACCAGTTCATCCTTGTCATCAATAGTGAGCAGCTTGACTGTACTCATGGGTGTGCTACATGGCTTACAATCATTCATCTCAAATCTGGTTAATAAGTTCTTTACATATTTGTTTTGGTGAATGAATGTGCCATTTTGCAGTTGTTTCACTTGAAGACCAAGGAAACACTGAAGCTCACCCATGGCACTCATCTCAAACTCTGCTGTCATGAGTTTTCTGAACTCTTCACACATTTGGTTACATGTGGATCCAAAAATGATGTCATCCACATATATTTGAACAATCATTAAGTGTTTCCCTTTCCATTTAAGAAATAAAGTTTTGTCAATTTTACCTCTTGTGAAGCCAATGGATAAGAGAAATGTGGAAAGAGTTTCATACCAGGCCCTTGGTGCTTGTTTGAGTCCATACAAAGCTTTGTTGAGCTTGTAGACATAGTCAGGATGGAATGTGTCTTCAAAACCAGGTGGCTGACATACATAGACCTCCTCCTGAATTTTGCCATAAAGGAAAGCACATTTGATGTCCATCTGATACACCTTTATATTGTGGTTGACAGCAAAGGCTAAAAAGAGTCTGATGGCCTCTAGTCTAGCTATAGGAGCAAAGGTCTCATCATAATCTATTCCTTCTTCTTGTCTGAAGCCTTGAACCACAAGCCTGGCTTTATTCTTGACAACAATACCCCTTTCATCAGTCTTGTTTTTGAAGACCCACTTTGTTCCTATAGGACAAACATCCTTAGGAAGTGGTACAAGCTCCCATACTTGTTGTCTTTTGAACTGAAGGAGTTCTTCTTGCATGGCTTCTACCCAACTGTTGTCTTTCAGTGCCTCTTGGTACTTGACAGGTTGTGTGAGGGATAAGAAACCTGCAAAAAGACAGATATTTGAGGATTGGCTTCTTGTGAGCACACCCTCTCTGATGTTGCCAATGATTTGGTCTGGTGGATGAGCTCTTAAGTAAATAAGATCTCCTTGATATGGAACAATGGCATTTTGAGGTGATGGACAGAGGTTTGGTGACTCTGTTGGTGTAACATCTGTTGGTACTTCTGTAGTGCCATCAGATGTTTGAAATGGTAATGGAGGAATGGGTCCAAGTGGTGTGAAACTTGACTGACTTTTGTCAACAGATGATTGACTTTTGTCAACAGATGATAGGTCAGTGGTTGTGAGGGGTGAGGCAGAGGTTTGAGGATAGGACTGGCCAACAGTGGTTGACACAGCTGTGGCAGAGTTTTGACAATTGTTTTGAACAGCTGCTTCCTCTGATGCAGAATAGACTTTGTAGTGACTGGGGATCACAACATCTGTTCTGTAATCTTGCTGTGGAGACTGTGGAATACCTGTATTGTTAGTTTTAACAGTGATATCTTCAAATTTGAATTTATCTAAATCAAATAATTCAGCAGGGTTTGCAGGGATTTTCAGAGATGAAAGTTCATTGAACTTAACATTCAAAGTTTCTTCTATTGTCTTAGTCCTTGTGTTAAACACTTTGTAGGCCTTAGCAGTAGAAGAATATCCCAGAAAATAACCACAGTCTACTTTGGCTGCAAATTTTGAAATGGAATCTTTAAGATTTAAAATGAAACATGGGCAGCCAAAGATTTTGAAGAATGAGATTAATGGTTTGATTTTGAACAAAATTTCATAAGCAGTTTTTTGATGTCTGGGGTTGATCAAAACTCTGTTTTGAACATAGCAAGCAGTGTTTACAGCTTCTGCCCAAAAGGACAGTGGCAAACCAGAATCTGCTAACATGGTTCTTGCAGCTTCTATAAGAGTTCTATTTTTCCTCTCAACTACCCCATTTTGTTCTGGTGTTCTTGGGATGCTGAACTGCCTCACAATCCCTTTTGACACACAGAAGTCATCCAACTCCTTATTTTTAAACTCTGTTCCATTGTCACTCCTGAAGACTTTTACTGGCAAGTCATATTGCTTTTCAACCTTGGTGACAAAGTCCTTCAATATACCTGCAGTCTCATCCTTAGAGTGTAAAAAGTAAGTCCATGTAAACCTAGAAAAATCATCAACTATGACAAGACAAAATCTCTTTCTTCTTAGACTCATGATTTTAACAGGGCCAAACAAGTCCATGTGCAACAGTTGTAAGCACTGACTAGTTTTGGACTCATCAATGGATTTGTAAGAGCTTTTATGTTGTTTCCCTTTTAAGCAAGAAACACAATGCTCATCACATTTAAATTCTTTTGATGGTAAACCTCTGACAAGGCTTTGTTTTGAGAGTGTGTTGATAGTATTAAGGTTGGTATGACCCAATCTCCTATGCCACAATTCTGTCTCCTTAGTGGAGGCAGCAGAAAACAGACAAACATTTGCCATAGGATTGTCCTTTAACATATCAACAACATACACATTGCCACTTCTATGAGCAACAAGCTGTGCTTTGCTCTCAGCAATAATGGTATCAATCTTTTTCACCACTTCTGGCCCAATAATCTTACAAGTTTTCTTTGTGAAAAATGAGCCATAACCTTTGTCACTCATTTGTGAAACACTCAGAAGATTAAACTTGAGATTATCAATAAGATTGACATTTTCAAACTTGAGTTTTCCTGCCTGTACAGTCCCTGAACCCAACACCTTACCTTTAGAATCATTACCAAAGGATATATCACCCCCTCCATGAGCCAAGAAGTCCAGAAGTAGGGCTCTACATCCTGTCATGTGCCTGGAACCTCCACTATCTACATACCAAAGACTATCTAAACAAGCAGAAGCTCCCTGCACATCAGTAAATGATTAGTTTTGGTGAGTGTCCAAAGCCAAATTGGCTTTGGATGGGTCCTCAGACCTTTCAGACTCAAGCTTTGGAAGATGATCAGTGGTTTGGACCAATTTTTGAATTAAGGTCAACAACTGCTGCTGACCATTTGCCAGTGCTTGTATGTCAACACTTGGGGCAGCAGTTGTTTGATCACTTCCTGACAGATGATAATACCCATATGGATTTCTGTTCACTCTTGGTTTAGAGGGTCTTTTTGGCTCCTCATAAACATGTGGCAGACTGTGACATGGAGGTTGACCATAACCTCTTGGGTATTTGCTTGTGGGTGGAGCATCTGTTACTTGGACATCTCTAGAAGCAGATGTTTCAAGCCTTTTTGTAACAGATGTTTGGGCAGGTGTGAAGGTCTGTTTGGGCTTTCCTTTTGGAGTACTAACCACAGGGTTTGCAAGAGTTTTTGCTTTGTATTCTTGTATTTTTACATCAAAATTTTTGAGATACAAGCACTCTTTGGTCTTGTGATTCTTTTTCCCACATATTGAGCATGTGGCTTTGGAATCACATTCACTTGTTCCTTTGTTGATGTCATATGCTTTTAGAAGAAAACGGTTTTTGGTGACATGATTCTTCTTTTCACAGAAATCACAAAACAAGTTAACAGTCTTTTCTTTCTTCTTCCCCTTTTCAGTTTTCTTTTCAGCAGATGTTTGAGCATCTGCTGGAGAATCTTTCAGGGGAATGACTTTTGCCAAGGGAATGACCCTTGCCTGAGGAGCTGTCTTTCCCTCAGGAGTTTTAAAGTCTACAGGTTTATAATTCTCAAGAGTATCACACTCATCAGACCAAGTAGGTTTAAATTCATACTTTTCAAGTTCAGCAAAAGATGAGGAACCTTCTGGTTTTTCAAGAACAATTTTCTTACCATTTGGTTCAGTGATTTTAATCTCTTGACCCTGCAGGTTTGTTGGTACTATCTCAACAGACCTTTGACTCTTTGTGTCAGTGTTTTCAAAAGCTGGAGCAGTGGTTGCAAAACCAAAGCCAAACTTCACATGACTTTTGGTTTGTTTGTTGAGTAGCATCTCAAAACCTCTACATGATTCCACCCATTTTTTACATTCAACTTGGGTGGACTCAAGCTCACTTTTACAACTTTGATATTTTGTTATCATAGTTTGGAGCTGGTCTTTGGTTATAGTTGCTTCATGTTTTAAACTTCTAATTTCAGATTCTTTTGCAGTTAAACTTGTTTTCAAATCTTTTGTGAGTTTTTCAAATTTAACTTCATCATCCAAAATTTTCTTTCTAAGGTTTTCATTCACCTCTTTGATGTTAGCAAATGCTATTACACATTTGTCAGAACACAATTCTTTAAGAATTTGAGGAGATACCTTAGCAGCAGCCATCAAAGCACAATCACACTTGCACTCACATTCATCAGATGCACCCCAGGGATCTGAGAGATTCACAACCTCTTCTTCAGGTTTTTCACCTGCAACAGCTTCACTAACAATATCATCAGTCACAACATCAGATTCAGTTACCACTTCCTCAGATTCAATCTCATCTACCATAGCCATGAAACAAAAATTTTCTGGTTCATTTTCAGCTTTGGCAACTAGTGCAAAATTCTCATCTGTTAGCTCATCAGGTAGACTGCTCCAATCAACAAAGCCTTGTGTAAAGAAGCTCTGTTGACTGGTCTCTGCAGGAGCAGAGGATGGAGCAGCAGTCGTTTGTACAGGTGGTTGAGCAACAGGTGTTTGCACATAATGAATCTGAGGAACAGTGGTTTGGACATACTGGACAGGAACAGTGTTTGAGGACTGTGCAAAATGAGCAGTGTTTTGCACATTTGGTCCAGGGGTATTATAGGAATTCTGATAAGTGTTGGTCTGTGGTCTTTGATTTGGATAGGTTATCATAGGTGTACCATGTTGACCCCTACATTCCCTAGCAAAATGACCAAACCTATGACATTTATAACACTTGATCTTTGATTTATCCAACCCAACCTTAGATCTGCCAGTCAACCCTGGAAACCTTCTCCCAGTTTTCTTGTAAAAGTTATTAGTTCTTACACTGAGAAGGGCCAATTGGTGCATAATGTCCATTTCTTCCAAATCATCAGGGTCAAAGTATTTCAGCTCATCATACTCAAAGGATATATTGTCAGATGCCTGTATATCACCACCACTTGCTGTGAAAGCATAGTTTGGAGAATAAGAATCAGAGTTAAAACCAGAGTTAAAACCTGAAGTTATGTCAATAAAATGATCATAACTCTGATCCTTTGTGTTTCCAGGCACCTCATCATGACCCAAAAGTGCTGTATTCCCAAACACATAGTCATCAGACACTTTTCCAGAGTCCTGGAGCTTCTTTTTCTGGTTAAGCTCTCTTTCATAGGTCAAGAGCTTACCATGAAGCTGGGTTAGTGATAGGTCTTTAAATCCTATTGAGTTTCTCATTACAATAGCAATAGTGTCCCATTTGTCTGGTAATGATCTTAGAAACCTATGGTTCAAAGTTGAATGAGGGTAAGTAAGACCAACCAATTTTAGTTCACTAATTAAGCAATTAAATCTCTCAAACTGTTGAGTTAATGACTCTCCTTTGACATGACTGAATGTTTCATATTGTTGGTTAAGTATTTCACGGTTGTTTTCAATAACTTCCTCAGTCCCACCAAACTGCTCTTTCAGTGCATCCCACAACTCCTTTGCACTGTTACAGTGTAACAACCCAGCATATATATCATTGGGTAGAGCCATGGCCACAATACTGAAGGCCTTAGCATCTAGCTCAATTTTCTGAAAATCCTGGTCGGAGTAGTTTTCAAGTTTCTTTGGCTCAAACACTTTGGGATCTTCAGTACTCGGCACAGTCGGAACATGTGGTCCGAAGATAACCGACTTCCAACACCCAGTGTTTTGTTGAGCTAGAACATGGCTCATCCGACGTTGCCAGATATTGTATTCAGATCTGACAAGCATCGGTGGCTTGTTGTTCGTGCCAGTGTTATGTGGATCGTGATTGATAGAAGCCATTCTCTGATTTTTCAAAAAACAAAGTCTGTTTAACAACGGTTGAAGCGAAATTAAACTATTACTCTGTTTTCAATCAAACTGACAAACGATATCAATAATTGTGAGCTGATTATTAAATTGATTTGTTAGATCGAATTTAATTGACCATGCTCTGATACCAATTGTTAGGATCTGAGTTTGTTTGTTTTGATTGTTTAACTAAACGATGGTAATAATGAAATGAAAATAGAATGAAAGTGCAGCGGAATAATAAACTGTAAATCAAAACAAGAGAGTAAATGTTTTTAGATCGAATGCTTTCATTAATTCAAAGATTACAATCGTACAAATTACTCCCCCTCAGCCTGATCACACAGTGTTTGTCAGAGAGAATGTTTTGTGTGTGATGCAATAGAACAGTACATGCACTGTTCTATTTATAGACTGACTCAAACCACTGATGACCTAGGCTGACGTCACCTAAGACAGTGACCTCTAACAGAATAACAAACTTAAACATCTGCTATACAAACTACTGTTACATTGAAAGCACTGATATTAAACAGCTGTTGAAGATAAACTCTGATGGTCTTGTATCCACTGCTGGAGCCTAAGTGTTGTTGGTTCCAGCAGTGCTTTGGTCTTCAGTACTTGTATCAGCAGTTGCTCTTCATCAGACCTTTGGTCAGCAGTTGTTCTTCATCAGTTGTTTCCTCAGCAGTTCTTTATATCAGCAGTTGTTGAGCAGTTGTTTGGATAGAATAGTAGTTAGGGTCAGCAGTCTTTTGGGAGAAGCAAGTTGTAAAGACTGTTTATTCAAGGATTAAATAGATAGCATATTTTGGCTTTCCAATCATCTGTTCTTCTCCAGGTCAGCAGACCCAACAAGAAGATATCACAACCACCGGCCTAGGCCAAGTGGTTGTGACCATGGTCCACCACAGTGGTCACCCGGGTTCGAGTCCCGGCACTGACCTTTCTTTTTGTTCTTTTCTTTTCTTATTTTTTTGTAACAAACAATTATTTATATTAAAACCTTTTAATCTTTTAAATTCATTTTAAATTACCAAAACTATTTTATAAATTCTAAAAAAAATTATATTTGTTTAATCTGAGATAAAAGTTTTATTTATAATTTTTATTTTTCAGAAATTCATTTATTTAATATTTATAATAATTAAATCATTTTTATACTATTATATTTATAAAAATCCATTTATATATCAAAACAATTTTATTAAATTCTCCAAAATTTATCCTGACTTTTTATAAAGTCAAACTTTACTGAAATAATTTTTAATTCAGTAAAATCATTTATTTTATATTTTTAATCAATTTTTGTTAGATTTAATCATAATTAAATCATAATAAATCCAATTTTCATCATTTTTGCACCAAAATTTTATACAAATTATTTTTAATCATTTAGAACAGAAATATGATTTTTAAAATAAAAATTCTTTAATTTTAGTATTTTTGAATATTAAAGTTAAATATTGGCAATTTCTTATAAATAGATTTAATAATCTATTTTAAAGAAAATAATTTTATAAAAATTATTTTTATACTTTAAACACATTCTGATGACTATCCTAGGTTCAACATTTATAAAAAGATTTTTGGTTATTTATTTACTAAATTTCTCTCAATTGGCGAATATTTTTAATATTAATCAAACGAGCAATTATCCCCAAATCGAAGCCCTAGAACTTATACATTTGTAGACTTGATAGACTTAGACATATTTATTACCTCATTTTAGGGTGATACTTGATACATTTGGTCAACACATTTCTCAACAGATATAACATTTTACCAAGGTGAGTTTTACATAGCCCCTTTTCTATTTATCACCATTTTTGGGGTGAAACATGTTTATAACATCATCATTGCAATTCAATCATCAATGTGTCTATGTGTTTTCTATGTTGCATTATGTCTTGAGCATGATTAGAGTAAGCACCATTCTAGCATAATCATTAACATTGATCAAGCCGACGGTATACATTGATAGATCTATTGGACTGACAATCCCACCCGGATACGTGCCTCCTACAAAGGTTACGTGGGTGTTTGTTATCGCATAACATATTCAATTGGACCATGAGCGTATGGTATGTATCATTTTATAACAGTCATCAAGGTTGATTATGCACTCGATTTATTTCTAGTATGTTCTCACATATGGACTAGATTGACATGACACATGAATTGCACAACATTTTTACTCAATTATCAAAAACCTATGTAATTCTCACCAACTTTTGTTGACCCAAAAACATTTTCAACTTAACATGTTTCAGGTTCTATTTGCTTGAAGATTTGAATTGATGCTTGAAGATATGTGTATAGCTTTACTCAATTTGATGTACAAATTCTAGAACAATTGTATGTAACTCGTTTAAATTATTTAATGGAATTTATTATTCACCATGAGCTACTGAACAATCATCAATACGTGACATCCCGATGTTTCCGCCATCGGTTGGGGTGTTACACAAATACTCACAAAGGGATTTTCCTTCAGCTCCAGCATTTGTTTTCTCTTGGCTAATAAGGTTTCAACACCAGGAACAGCAGTGGCCTTTCTTTTCTTTGATTTATCCTTTTTCTTCTCCGCACTCACATCACCCTGTGGCGGAGCAACATTGATAGGATTGGCGTCAATAGGATCCACAACATCTTTTCCAACATCCAAGTGCACAGACTCCACCACAGATACAGACGAACCAGTAATTTGATCTAGGACAGGACCAACAGGGGCAGGAATAAGGAAATTAGAAACCGTTTGACTAAGAACGTCAAGTTCATCAGGACCTAGTGGACGATCATGTTCTACCAATTGAGGCGAAATTTCCGAATCAAGAACATCAAAATATTGCCACGACCCTTGATCTTCACGCCGATACTCCGGAAACACAGTTTCATCTACCCATATCCGGCTCATACCAACAGCAACCAAAGCCCTCTCCGGAATAAAAGTACATTCTGTAGGATTGTTGGTCAGAGCAAGATATAATGGATCCTTCTCATAAACAGAAGGAAGAGGACACTCGTCGGCCAATTTAGCTTTGGCCTCTGGATACCTAATTGGGGCCTGGACAGGAAGAACACGTTCATCAACAAAGAAGAATTTCTTTTTCCATTCTTTGTCACGAACGCTTTGGGGGAAATTGTCTATACAGGACAATGTACCGGGACGACGATCAAATGTAAAGTATTCCCCTTTAAACTTCAAAACATATAATACCCGAAAAATCTCTAGACGAGGTGCTCTACCTAACCCTAGGGCACAAAACTCGAAATGACGAATTTTTATTAAGCCTAAGGGATGCAATTGGGAAGGGTTTACCTTATAATAGGACAGTAGATCAAAGATAAAATTAGTGGTCGGCAGTCGAAAGTGGGAAAAAGTAAAGAACTCCCCGTATAAGGTGATTTTGCCTTCTTTGAGAGGAAAGGCCCGGTCATCTTTACTCGGGAGCATCGGTCCCCACTCCAAAGGAATCTGATAGTCACTAATGAACGAAGGAAACGAAGGCCAATTACAGGGTATATCAGACACATTCATGACGACGCGTGATGAACTTGCCTTGGGAGCCATTTTCAAAGGAAGAGAAAAACGGTTGAAATGAGATTATTTGAACAAAAAAGGTCCTCTTATACAGAGACAATGGGGACGTTTTAAATTCAAATACAACAACGCCAGGTGTCCACTCCCTAGGCACTCATACCATTTATGAGGAAGATTGATGCGACGGTTATTGTAATTATTACACCACGTGCCTTAGCCATAAAACACGAATCCCAATTTGGATTTAAACTACACTCTTTTTTCGATTTTTTTCACGTTTTTTTCTATTTACAAAAAGTCTAGTAATATTCACATGTTCTTATCACTAGTCTGGGGGGACATGACGAGGTAGGGCCCAGATAAATCTGGCCCATACCGCATTAACATAAGCCCAATAAAGAAAGACCCAACTAACTCGAAGGAGTCAAATTGGTCAACATAAATAGTCAAATAGAATTAATGCAATAATAGTCAAAAGGCGAAATCGATGGACAAACAATCATGCAACAATTACCTCCTTTCGCAAAGAGAACGGGAGAAGAGCAAAACAGCAGCTATAAAAGGAGGATGAAAGGTAAAAGCAGATCATCTCATCATCTCTATTCTCACTCTTACTACATTTTCATTTACCAGAAAACATTACTTATTCTCACGCCGGAGGGTGGTCACAGGGTTACCCCCAATCCTGTGGCGAGTCCTAACGGTGTTCTCTTTTGCAGGAGCTATCTTTACACTCACTTTGAACGAATTGGGAAGATCTTTTTGTATCATCTAGAAGATTCAGAGCATTAGCCAGGTTCTTACTTCTTCTGTTATATATTTATACAAGTAGCTAAAACCCAATTTATGTTTATATTTATGTAAATATAACTACGTATGTAATTAATAAACTTAAACGAACATAAACAAACGCTCACGAACATAAATGAACGAACACAATGTTTGTTCATGTTCGTTCATTTCACTAGACGAACAATTTTTTTTCTTCCTATTTGTTTGTTTATTAAATAAACGACCTTCGCGCCGAACAAGTTCACGAGCAGTTCATGAACATTCGGTTCATTTACAGGCCTATTTATACCTCTATTTCATGTATTTATACATCCGTTTCATGTACTTATGGGCAAAAAAAATAGCCAAAGTTTGATTTTTGTTATTCAGCAAAATTAACTAAACCAGTCTAAAAACCGATAATCTAATAATACTAACCGAACCAAGGAAACGATTGTTTAATAAGATTGATTAATTGATGACTTTGATTTTAATTAGTTTCGGTTGAGGCTAATAATCGAACTGAACCGAACCATACACACCTTTAGAAGTGTTTGTGCTCCTCGCTGCATCTCGCGGACACTTTACTCGTATATAAAAAAGATAAAAGAAGACGGCGATAATTTGAGTTTGAATTATTAAAATCCAATTCCCCATTAAAAACAAATAAAAGAGGACGGCGATAACTTGAGTCTGGTCTCAATCTTATAAATAAAAATAATAAAATGACGTAACTGTATATCATTTTAAACTTATGCAGAAACATGTCTCGACTTGTGTTGTTTTCTTAAAAAATAACCATTTTAGGTGATTTCTTCTCATATACATGATGCACATATAAGAGTTCTTAAATTAAAGGCTAAAAAACTATATTATCTATATTAAGAAACTTAATATCTTCCAAATTTATACGATACTAGTACGGAATCCGCGCGTTGCGCCGGGGTGAACAATTTACAAGTATAAGTTTAGTTGTATAGCTTATAATCCGGTGAGACGTAGGAATAAGTAACTACTTTAAATCAAATATTTGGAAATCCGATTCAATAGACCGTTTACAAGTTAAACCGAGTGTGTTTATATAACGTAATAAAAGTAACCAAAGTGTGTAAAGTAATAAAATCTATTAGCTTTATTTATAATGTAACGGGTAAAAGACAAAATGCATAAGAATTCCTTACGCTGTCACTCACAAGCCGATCATTCATCGCGTAACACCTCTCGATAGACAACGTTTGAGGTGTATACTCCGTGTTGTTTGAAATGTTTGGTAGGATGTACTAATACGTTTGAGGTGTATACTCCGTGTTTATCCTATTATTATTTTTTGATCCTAACTCCTAAGGTACATTATATTATTAAATTTGTATACGTAGATTTTGATGATCCAACACTATAGTTGACACGGTAGGCCTATAGTGTGTGCTTTTATTATAAGTTGAATGTAAACATTGTTTCTAGTTATTATCCTGATCCTAAGATGTCTTACAAGTTCTATTAAATTTTTATACGTTAATTATAACGTTATGTTACCACCAAAGGTAATGTATTTTAATTGAAACAATTATTAGTTTGTACCAAGTTTGACTAATAATATTATTTCAGTTGCACGTTTACATGAATTTGGCTATACATTTGGTTTTTCGGATGGTAATATTTGTACTTATAAAAAATGACACATTGAACCTTTGGTTTCCAAGAGAAACAACTTCAACTTTTGAACTCCTCCTCAGGTTTCAAACCCAACTTAATTTTAATAAATACCAAGTAATATAGATTAAATAGTGTAGAAAAGACAACTTTCCCCCTAAAATAAAAAGTGTAGAAAATACAACTTTACCACTAAAATAGTCTCATTTACTATTGTACCATAAACATAAATACTTGTATTTTCTTAACTTTTGCGGTCATCCCTCCCTCATGCTTTATAATATAGTACTAGATCTTTGCCCGCGTTACACGCGGTTCACCAACGTACAATTATTTCGAGTGGTAAAACATATAAAAAAATGTAGCAGAAATATTTTATTAAGATTTAAAAGAAACCAATACACATTCTATTCAAATATCATTAAATATTTCTTTATACACCACATTTTTTGTTTTAGTCTTCACTTGGCCATCAGCATCAAGTATAAGTAATTTCACTCCTGCCCTGCTTCTAATCAAATATCATCAAAATATTTCTTTAGACAAAACATTTTTGTTTTATTCTTCACCTTGTCATCCGCGTCAAGTATAAGTAACTTAACGCCAGTCCTGATTTTTACTCTTGATAAAGCACCATAAAGCTAGCCATATAAGAGTACAGGGTCTCTTATAAACTATCAACAATAATCTTAAAATCCTAAAAAACAATTCAACCATGTAGAATTTTTACCAATATAATAAACAAACATCAAATGTAAACACGCAATTTATGTAGATGAAAATTGTCTCAAAATCAAAGCAAACACAAATGAAAACAAAATGTCAACACACAGGAAATAAAAATCCTGACAATAAACCATTGTTCAAAAAAAACGGGTAATTGATCCTATTTTTCAACCTTAGGAATCAAGACCGTGTTCTCAGGTGATTTGTTACGGGAAATGAACTTTTCAGACTTGAGGACTTTAGTTTTTGACTGACTTGCATCATCATCCATTTCGTAAACTTTGTCCAAGCTACGCTTTATCTCAGCTTCATCACGAATCAAACTAACTCTAGAAGATGATTCTGGAGTAGTGTTATCTCCAACAGAATCCTACAATTTTAAAAGCCATGTATAAATTGTTAGAATAAACTACATTAAAATGTAATCTGAACACATGATTGACCAAGTAAACTACTAACCTTCAAAGAGACCGTATTCTGTGTTGAAGAGTCACCTACATCGATATTTTCAAGCAGAGGTTGTTCGATCTAAAAAAAAAATGTAATAAAGAACCGATTAACGTAAAAAGGGTTTAAACAATAACTAAATAACAACAAAAATAATAACGATTCATAACAGTAATTATAACGAAAATATTTAAATCATAATCATAACCTGAATGTCAAGGAACCGTTCTTCAAGAGAAGCTACAATTTCCGAATTATTTGTAAGCTTCCTTATACCATAACCATCAACATGCTTATCAATATTAAATTGCCCTACTTTAATTTTGAAAGCAAATTTCTTATCTTCAATTTCATAAAACTCAACAGGAATTACTTTCTCTTCAATAGAAACCTAGATCATACATCATATAAGTAATACAAAGTACAATTACATATATTGTTTAAAGCTCAAAAAAATAGGTTACCTGTTTGCTTTTCTCAAGAAGCTGCATCGCTGACATGCCCAACATTTTTTTTGCTTCTCGATCAAACAATGTAAGGGATGTAATTCCAGTACAATCCTGTACCCTTATTGGAATCCTATACCTAAAACACCAAAACTAAAAAATCAGATCTATATGTAAAAAAATTAGTAAACGTAAACATGAATACTAAAACATAAAAAAAAAAATAATATCATACAATTATAACTTATGTATAGAGAATAGAATTCTTACACTGGATCACCGGAGACAATCTGTTTTGGACAACCTTTATTCGTGCAAATCAAAACTTGTTTAAATGAAGTTACGTCCTTCACCTCTTCATCATCTGGTAAACTCAAAGTTGGCTCAACCTTGTGGTTGCAGAACTCGCAACCAAGGTAATACCAATCTTCGTTAGGATCCACCCCCTTGATTGTTCCAACAACAATTACTTGTTTGTTAACCTACAAAACCAAAATTAAAAATGTCACGAATAACCTTGAAATGTATTTGGAAAGAAAGTTATTAGGCAAAAAAAAAATAATTTTATACGAACCTCTGTTATCAATGGAAGATCACGAATACTGCTAAAAGTTGTTTTATTCAAAAATTCATCAGACATATTCATACTACCAGACGATCCAAGGGATCGTTGAGCAGAACATGATTCGCTGGAGATAAACTTTTCAATATAACTGTAATTAAAAAAAAAATATTTATATATCTTTAAACAACTGAAAACATATAAATAAAACACAAAAAAAAATATAACTATTCTACCTTTTCTTGAAAGAACGAATGTCTTCAATGTCTTCATTAATAAAAAGGCGAGTGATAAAGAAAGCATTTTGAACACTTACATTGCTTTTGAAAAAAAATATTAAAACAGGTAAAAAAAATACCGGTATACAAAAATATCTAATCGGAATTTCTAAAAAAAGTAATATATAACATACCTTTATAATTGCTAAAGCTTCCAAATTGAACAATAAGGACTACATGAACTTCATCTTCATTCTGCTTGATGTATTCAAACATCTCATGACTATAATCTTCCCACAAAGAACAGGTCATTTTCATGCCACTACATATAAACAGAATGTATGTTAAAAGGAAAATTATAAAGGGTTTTATACCAACATATTCGTAGCAGATATGAAATACATACTCTAGATCGATCAAGACAAGGTTCATCTTGCTTTTCCAACCAGCTTTAGTTTCTGTTGGTTCTGGTGGAGTCCATTCTTCAACATAGCCAATGAAATCTTAAAAAAAAGTTAAAACAGTTTTATACGAATACATAATCAATATAGAAAAGGATTAAAATACATTTCGTTAGTATAATAAAAACAAACCAATTCTTTGTTCTGTAGACAGATTTCCACCTTTAATTGACTCAAAAGATGAAAAATTAAAACCGTATTCGCTTCCATCAAACTTACTACACTTTGAAATATTAGTTTCAAAAGTAAATGAGAGCATATCTTCTTTAGAAAAATGTTTAGTAGATTTGTTTTCAGCAAGTTGTGAGTTATAAATATAATAGGTTTCATTTTCATATAAGAATTTTTCATGCTTCTTCATATATCTACTCCATACAATAGCTTGCATTTTCGACCCCTGTTTGAAAAGTAAAAAAAAAATTATTAACAACCAATTTTTTGCAACAAACAAATGTGTAGAAAAAAAGCAAATTAAAAAAAATATGTTAAAAACATAACCTGTTCATCCATAAGAACCATATCAAGACAAAGAATTTCTCCAGGTTTCTTTCGATTTTCTCGCTTCCAAAGCCTTAGCACCCTAACTTTGATAGTATATTTAGTCATGCGCCAAGTGATGTCATTCAAAAAAGTAATGTTGTTTGGATCCATAATGCTACAACTCTATGGTATCTAAGTATTAGGTAAGATCAATCTAATATGTATTTATAGAGGTTTAACAAAAAAATGTAATAAAAATGTAAAGTTTTTTATTTTTAGTAAACATTACTAAATTATGTCTACATAAATATAACAATTGACCACAAATTGATTTACATTTAAGTGTTTCCATTATTAAGTTAAATTTCGTTTAAATTAATTTTATAATAGAAAATATAATTAGCATTGTTATATGTTTACATTTTTAAGTTAAAAGTTAATGTTGTTAAATTTTGTTTACATGCATACGATTTTTTGGTATGGTACATTTGAAACTGTGTATAAGTAAAATTTAATTTTTAATAAAATTGTTTGTGAAATTTTTTTTAAAAGTAACAGTTAGAAATGAAAATCAATTTACATTTAAGTTTTCCATTATTAAGTTAAATTTCGTTTATTGATTTAAAAAAGAAAATAATAATTACCATTGTTACATGTTTACATTATTTAGTTAAGGATAATAATTTAAAGTATTTTTGGAAAATTGTGATTAATATAATTCAGTTGGAAAAGTCAACGTTACTAAAAGTTGACTTTAAAAATAAACAATAACACATTTAAGAAATATAAAATGTAAATTATTGCTAAAAAAGGTTTGGTAATATAAAAATGTTACAAACTTAGTCATAGAATGTATGATGACTTTTTGACTAAAGATTCCTAAATTATGACAACATTAATATAACAGTTGACCAGATAATTAATTTACATTTAACTGTTTCCATTATTAAGTTAAATTTCGTTTTGGTATGGTACATTTTAAACTTAGTATAATTCATTTTATATTTTTAATAAAATTGTTTGTTATAAATTTTTTTAACTAACGGCTTTATAAAAGAAAAGTAATTTACATTTAAGTTTGTCCAATTTTTATAGGTAAAGTTCGTTTATTCATCAAGAATTTATTTTTTGGAAAAAAATTGTTTATTATTCGTTTTTTAAACTAAGCGATTTAAAAGAATTGTAAAACTGTAATACAATTTAATTAAAATAGCCAAACATTGAATTTAAATACCTCTTATGTTACAAAACTGGTTTTAGTTTATAAAGGGTTGGTTTTAAATAATTGAAATGTACCAAAAATATTTTGATGATACAATTATATTGATTGTTAGTTAATTGTAATAATCTTAAATTTATTTTGTTAACAATGATTGAGATAACTTAAACTTCTTAATATAAACGGAATTTATATTTATTACCAATTAATAAATTAAAATATTTTAGGAAAACTGTCATTAATATGATTGACTTGGAAAAGTCAATGTTGCTAACATTTGACTTTTAAAAAAAATTATCAAATTTAAAAAATATAAAATGTCACATGATTGTTAAAAAAGTTTTCTGATATAAAAATGTATGATGACTTTTTTTTTATTATAAAAATCCATATGATTGTAATTGTATTACTACTACCTAAACAGTTCACAATTCATAATCTATACATCTAATAAACTAAAGTCCATGAGGACACTTGGCACTCCCACATTCATCCTCCAATTACATAACCAATCAAATAATGCCAAGTGTCTCATTGTGAGAATTTATAAAATTTTCGTTTTTTCTAAAAATCAAAATTCATTAATTATATTAAATTAGGTAATTATATTAAATTAGGTAATTTATTATGATTTGGTCAAAGCTTCTCATTCAATTAATTAACTTCCCTAAAACAATTTAAACTCAAAATTCATAGAGAACATAATACATAGAGAGAGACACACAGAGATCTAGAGAGAGAAAGTGATGAACGAACCGATCAAAACCTTCCATCACCATCGTTCATCTTCTTCGTCTCTATCATTCAAAGTAACGATTTCTTCTTTGTTTTTCATACGATTTCTGTTACATATTGTTGTTTCTTATAATTATTTTCAGATTTAATCGATTTTTATGTTTCTCTGTTTCTTTCTATGTTTCCATCGCCGATCATTCATCTTCTTCTATCTCTCATTCAAGGTAATCATTGTTTCTACTTTGTTCATACGATTCCTCTTATATATTGTTGTTTTTTGTAATTATTTTCATATTTAAGCGATGAATGATCGGCGGTCTTTCTTTTTTCTCTGATCGTCGCCTATTTAGATTCTAATATTTCATTTATTTTTGCTGGGAATTTGATGTTCTTTATAGTTTCAGATTGAAAGAAATGATCAAAATATGTGTGCATAGTTAGCTCATCACGGGATGCTATTTTTTTCAACCACGTACATATTCGAGGAGGTAGACCTTGTGGGGCTGGTGTGCTTGCCGGTGATAGGACCCGTGAACCATCCAAAATATAATTAGCACTAGCTGAACACCAAAGGAAGTGCATGACTCTAGCTCAGGTTTGACTTTGACCATTTGCAATTATGATCTGTATGGTTTTGAATGTGATTCATGTTTTATGATTACTCATGTTCATTCTTCTTTTGATTGTTTAAAATGTTGTACATTTATTGTAATTTGATTTGTCATTACGGATTGATACATATTTTATTAAAATTTGTTCATGTTGCATATGTTGCTTCTGTGTAGGTACTGCATTAAATTGTTTCTTTAGTTAAATATTCATGCCTGTAGGCAATAAAGTTATGATATGCAAAGTGACAATATTTAAACAACTATTTCCAATTCTAAACACCATAAACCTTAAATTTATTAGCAACTTGAGAGATCAAATGTCATGCTGCAGCAAATGGTAAGTAAATTCTAATATTTGTTTTCAATGATTAGGTATTATGTTTGTTGTTTTCAAAAATTATGAGATTTTAATAATTTTCAGATTTGTGATATGATCCTTCATGTTTTCTCAGTAGCAAAAACACGAAAATTTCCCGTGTATTATATATTTCTTCATGATATTATATTGGCTCGATGATGTTTGTCTTCGGGTGAGGTTGAATGTTCATATGTTCTTCGAGGTGTTCTTGAGGATCATAATATTAGATGAAAGGTAAAAGAATGTTGGATATTTTTTAGTGATTAATCCGCTTAGGAAAGCTATTCGGGTCCGGGTCCTGTTTGTTGATTCGGGTCTCATTTATTAGCATTTTATTTGTTTCCTAAGTTGATGGCTTAAAGTTTGGAAGGATAATTATAAGAATTAATTGTTATAAATGGTGGTTTGAAAAGTCTTGGATGTTAAAAGGAAGGGTCGAGTTTTTTGGTAAGAGATTGATTGATTGTATTATAGGAAAGTTAATAGTACAATTAGTTGTACACTTTCCATATAGTCATAGTCAAATGTATTAACAGCATAGTCAAATGTATTAACTATAATTGCTATAACTATGAATCTTGGTTTGGAAAGTTGTTGAATGGAATTGATGGTGGAATTGGTTTGTAAAGTTATTGCACTAATTTTAATACATTTTTAAAATTCTGATTTGTTTTTTTAATACTTTTTTATGGCGGTTGCAGGTGTATAACGATTGTGTTGCACCAGTGAGCAACGGTGGAGGCTGTTTGCTCAGGGTAATAGTACTCTGGCAGATTCTTGCATAGACCAATTGGAGTTTATTGTTGCACGGGCACAAAGGATTGGAGATCCAAAATATCAACAGACGGTACATGTTTTTGCTCTTTAGTGTTAACAATTCTTGCATTTTGATATTTATCATGATTTATACAATATTGGAAACATCTAATGTTAATAATTATAATTACCATATCATTAATAACCTTTAAACACAAAATTATAAATCAAATATAAATACATTTATAAATTTACTTTTAAACACTCAAAATCAAAATTTAAAAAAAAAATCGTTTTTTAAAATTAAAGACATTTAAACACAAAATAAATGCTTAATTCTTTGATTTGTCACATTACTATTTTTAGCGTATAATTAGCATTTATCATGATTTACACATTATTGGAAACATCTAATGTTAATAATTATGATTACCATTTCATTAATAACATTTAAACACAAAATTATTAATCATATATAAATATAAATACATTTATAAATAAAGTTAAATTTGAATTTTTTTCATCACACTTAATACGTCTATTTTCAATTGAATTACTTTATTTTCAAACATTCAAAATGAAAATTTTAAAAAAATTACGGTTTTTAAAATTAAAGTCATTTAAACACAAAATAAATGCTTAATTTTTTGATTTGTCACGTTACTATTTTTAGCGTATAATTGACATTTATCATGAGTTACACAATATTGGAAACATCTAATGTTAATAATTATGATTACCATTTCATTAATAACTTTTAAACACAAAATTATTAATCATATATAAATACATTTATAAATTTATTTTTACACATTTAAAATCAAAATTAAAAAAACGGTTTTTAAAATTAAAGACATTTAAACACCAAATAAATGCTTAATTATTTGATTTGTCACATTACTATTTTTAGCATATAAATAGCATTTATCATGATTTACACCATATTGGAAACATCTAATGTTAATAATTATGATTACCATTTCATTAATAACATTTAAATACAAAATTATTAATCATATATAAATATAAATACATTTATAAACAAAGTTAAATTTGAATTTTTTTCCATCACAATTAATACGTCTATTTTCAATTGAATTACTTTATTTTCAAACATTCACAATCAAAATTTAAAAATGAATACGGTTTTTAAATTTAAAGACATTTAAACACTAAATAAATGCTTAATTCTTTGATTTGTCACATTACTATTTTTAGCGTATAATTAGCATTTATCGTGAGTTACACAATATTGGAAACATGTAATGTTAATAATTATGATTACCATTTAATTAATAACCTTTAAACATAAAATTATTAATCATATATAAATACATTTATAAATTTATTTTTAAACATTCAAAATCAAAATTTAAAAAAAAATCCAGTTTTTAAAATTAAAGACATTTAAACACAAAATAAATGCTGAATTATTTGATTTGTCACATTACTATTTTTAGCGTATAAATGACATCTATAAGGTAATAGTCGGTTAAAATTATTGAGTAATGCTCCTTTTACTTATACATGGGTCACTTTAGATAATGTTCCTTCCTATAAACGGGTCAAATAAGGTAATAGTCGGTTAAAATGTTGTTTTAGTGGTGTAGGTTCATGTTTGTTTACTTATAAATTGGTCGATTTGGGTAATGTTCAACTTTTCCAATGGGTCAAATAGGGTAAAAGTCGCCAACAGTGTGTTTATGGTGTTTTGATTAGATTGATGTTCCTTTTACTTATACATAGGCCATAGGTGAATTGGGGCAATCTTCCCTTTTCTTAACGGGTCGATTTGGGTAATGTTTGCCTTTTCAAATGTGTCAAATAGAATAAAATGTGCTCGAAGCTTTTTTAGCGGGTCGATATGGGTAATGCTCATCTTCTCAGACGTGTCAAATTAAATTGTGAAATTTAGGTGGTAGTTAGTTTCTCACGATTATTTTTATTACTTTCTTATTGTTGAATATGCCATAAGTCTATTTTTAACACATACCATTTAAGTCGCCTTATTCAGGTTGGATTGTATTTAAGAAACCCTGTATTCTCACATGGCCAGCTTTATGCCGCATTGTCAAGAGTTAAAAGCAGGGCAGACGTGAAGATACTTATACTTGATGCTGGTGGGAAAGTGATGACTAAAACAAAAAATGTGGTTTATAAGGAAATTTTCAGCGATATTTGAATAAATGTGTATTCGTTGCTTTTAAATTTTAATAAAATTTTTCTACTTTATTTTTCTTATACGTTATACTACTCCAAATAATCGTACGTTGTTGAACTGCGTGTCAACGCGGGCAAATATCTAGTTACTCAATAAACAACAAATAAAGGTTTAGCATAAACATATATCACGACAAACCAAACATCATATGCACAATCATACATGACAACTAAACCTACCAAAAGTTTACAAAATTAATGTTCAAAAAAACCTTTTTGTTAAAAAGACTTGGACAACCAATGTTACAAAATATAGTTTAGTTGTATCAAAATGTAAAATTTTAAGATGAAAATTCAGTTAGTTTAAATTCTTAGATAATAGATTTACTAACTTATCCAAACATTGCTAACTTACTGGCTAAACAACCCAAAAACATTACAATATACATAACCTACTTATTTATTGTTTATCAACATATATATAAACCCAAAAACCACGACTTGCCACATGAGCAGTAAACGTGGAAATGTTTGTGACTACCAATGATAGATCATGTTCTAACTTAAAAAAGTTACCCACCAAAAAGTATTGTCTTCAAACCACATAACAACCACCACTAACCAAACTAACTACCATTACCGCTAACAACATTAGAGAACTCGAACACACCTTGCTTTTGGAAAAACTGGAAATGCATTTGATCACCAAGCTGAAAGTTCTTATCACCTACGAAAGTTGACATACCTCTTATGTTGTAACGGTACTTTCCAGGTTCACCTTCCCTCCCAACAGACACTCCCCAACTAAAACCCTCACCATCACGAATGGTCAAAGCCCTCTTCTTGCACAACCCGTTTTCCCTTGCCCAAGGAGTCTTCATACGCTACGCAAATAACAAATAATAGAAAGTTATACAATAATAATATATAAATATAGCTTGTCATCTCATTTGGATATGACATAAGTGGACATCTAAATAAGCAACAACAGTTTTTCCATAATTGACAACAGACTAACATTTAACATCTAAATAAGTCTAAGTAACAACACTTGACCCATATTAGGAGGTCATCAACTTATAAAACACTACTATGGCTGCAATAACATCTAAAGGCGTATAATAAAACTGTTCGACTAACATGCATTTAAGTTAATAGATTTAAAAAATAAATGATTGCACTTACATAGTAAATGCCATTTTACCCATATCACAAGTAAAGACCATTTCAGTGCAGTTTGACCTCTTAAGGTCAACAAAGTCTAAATAAACAACTAAATTGGTGCAGTTGAGAACGATGACCACAGATGACCCATATCACAATTAAAGACCATTTTTACTAAATGCAAACCTAAAACATTCAAGCTTAATACAAACCTATAACATAAATGCATAATCACTCTAAGTTGAACGCTTAAATAGTAACAAACCAATAAACTAATTCTTAAACCATAAATGTATACCTAAAACATAAACCACTAATCAAATACTAAATCATAACAATCCATTCTAAGGTTTCTATAAAACATCAATCGGATCATAAACCTAAAACATGAAAGCTAGATAGAGACTAAAAACATATTTTCCATAATAATCATCAGTATGTAAGCAGAATTAATTAAAACCTAAATCATAATCCTAAATCAAAACCCTAAAACAATCGATTAATTAAAATCAGTGTAGTATGTAAACAGGACTAAAATACATCTAAGTGAGCACATACAAAAAATAAATATTATTACTTACATAGTGCCTGTCAACAACGAACACCACTGGCACACCTACATCCTCCTCTTCCTCAGAATCATCATCCTCTTCCTCCATATCAGTGTCCTCTTCATCCTCCTCGCTGAAATCATCAGAAACGACAACCTCCTCACTATCATCAGTAGAAACGACAATGATATCTTCATCAGAGTAATCTTCATCATCATCCTCCTCCTTAACTTCAGCTTCCCATTTAAGTTCAGGAGGAAGAGTAAGCTTGTTTTTCTCAAAAATCGACATATTGTATGTGCTCTGTTAAACCAAAAAGAAGTATATACATTTTATCAGCCTTATGACCTATACAGCGAGCAAAAAATATAAAGCTAAAGATTTATAATTTATATTTAAGAAAACAGAGAAGACCTCATTTATGATTTCGAAGACAATGAGATGATCAGGTGTGATTGAAAAAGTTTCCTTAATGAAACGCCATCCTTTAGTGACATAAAAGAAACCATCATCAACTGCTAGCTGTATCTGAAACTTTTTACGTGGAGGAGCTCTAACTGCAATTGGGTCCAACGGGAGTTGTCTGTTCATTAAACCATGAACAACGTAACAACTAACATGCTGGTAAAAACAGAAAAAATGTTGACAGGGGTTAAAATAAGTTTTTTTATCAACAAATTATTATATATAACATTTCCCATAGCTTAGCTACAGTCCAGGTTTCCCGGTTTCTCCCACCTACACCTTCCGGTTACCGTGAGTCAAACACGGCTTCTTGAATCTTCACGAAGCTTCACCTGCTCGATTTGTCTCTTTGCAAAACTCAAGCCAATCGCTTTCCACACCCACTATCGGAGCCAGCACCACCATATCGGCCTATCGGGGGTTACTCTTTCGTACCGAAAGCTGGTTGTTAACAAAACTTAATATCAACCGAAGACCGCATTTTCTTGCTTCTGCTATCGATTATGCCCCTGTTTCATCTTTTTTCCAGTCTCACAACTCCTCCCACAACGTTATCGAGGTAGATGTTTAAGCTTCTCGAGTCGGACTATAGGTAGTCATCCGACCCGACAGTACCCGTTTGGGGAACGTCCAGGATCGGAGTTTCATCTTAGTAAGGTTCGGAAGTGGAACACAAGATAAGGAAGGTGTTGCCGGAGTAAAGGGTCGGAGGTGGTGATGAGTTGTTGCCGGACATTTAACTTCCGGTCACCGGAGATTAGGAAGGTGACCGGAGGTGGTAACTGGTGTGGTTCTCGGTTGATGGCAGAAAAGAGTGACGGTTTGGTCGACAATGGGTGGTGGTCGGGAAGTGGTCATTGGTCGAAGAAGATGACCGGTATTTGGTCGGAGGTGACAACAGTCGGAGATGGCGACAGGAGCCGGTGCCTCCCTCTATCTCTCTTTTTCTTTCTTTCTTTTGTTTGGTGCAGTGCTTATGACCCATTCCTTCTCTATTTGCTCCGTATAATACTAATTGTATGTATGTATGTTATGTATTGATAATATGAAGATGATGGTGAGTGATAATAAGGTACACTGAATGTGTCACTTTCTAGAAACTAAGTGTGTTGTCCATTTGTCATATTCAAAATTTTATAAACATATTCAGAATTTTATTATACGAAACAAAGCTCAATGCTTTAGTATTCGAAACCGCTGAATATAATACGCTTTCATTCGCTGAAAATTTAATCGGGTGCATGTTTCTGCGCCGCGCATTGCGCGGCGGGTACGTTGTGTTATCCGATTAGCAGACCCTAGCAATACTGTTGGTGTAACTCCGTTATTTGTCGGAAAAATCTATAGCTTTTCACGAATCGGTGCCGGTTATGTATCTACGCCGCGCTTAGCGCGGCGCGTAATTTACTAGTTGTATAATAAAATATAATGATGTTATTTGATTAAAAAAAACACATACCAGACGCTTCTCACTGGTATAAGGATCGGACAATCTGCAGTAAAAAAAGTTACCAGCTGCATACACTGCATCTTGATGGAAAGTTATCATCCTGAAAGAGCGAAGATTTTCCTCATACTGAAATAGAAAGTTACACCCAGATGGGTACTTCAATTCAGTAATCATTGTTCTCCAACCATTGTAGAAGAACCACTTGCCAGCAATATTCAACACTTTAACATCATAGATTTTAGAGTCCAAGGTACGGATTTTGGTGTTACCGATAGGATAACCATAATCTTCGATCCACTTTTGATAGAGTTTTGGTAACGCCTGATAAGAATTACAAACATTAAAATATTATTAGGAAAAGTATAAACATACTGTACTATATACATTTTAGCATGTAACAGATATCTTACAATACAAACACGGTTGTTACCCTCCGACTCAATCCAAAATCCATAAACCATTGTATTCCAAATGTGTATGCACCTGTAGCAACCACAAAAGATAATCGCAAATACATATCAGCAAAGTAATGTTTATATGAGTATAACATAAAGAATATAAATTGAAGACTAAATTGAAGACTAAATCAATTGAACAACTTTTACTAAATGCAAACCTAATCCAAACAATGTATGATAACAATCCATTCCTAGGTTCCTTATAACATAAATTGAAGACTAAATCAATTGAACAATTTTTACTAAATGCAAAGGTAAAGTATTCCTTAAACCATGAATCGATACCTAAAACATAAACCACTAATCAAAAATTAAATCATAAAAATCGGTACTAAGGTTTCTATAAAGAAAAAAAAAGCCATAAATCAATACCTAAATCATAAACCCCTAAATTGAAACCTAAAAGCATAACAATCCATTCTTAGATTTCTTAAAACATCAATTTAACGATAAATCGTAACCTTAAAACATCAACCCTAAATCATATCTGAATGGATAACTAAAACATAAACCTCTAATAGCAACCTAAATCAGTAGTACTCATCAGTAGATTTACTAAAACATCAATCAAACCTTATAAGATCAATTGAACCCTATAAATTAACCACCTAATACAGACCCTGTATCATAAGAATCCATTTTTAGCTTTATTAAAACATAAATTGAACCCTAAGTCAAAACCTAAAACATTATTCCTAAATACACACCTAAAACATCAAACTACGATTAATGTTGAATAATAATAAACCAAAAATAAAGAACAATGAGTCAAAACTTATAACATGAGTTGAACCCTAAAACCCCATAAATCACTAACAATCCATAAACCCTAAATCCATACCTAAAACATAAACCACTAATCAAAAACTAAACCATAAAAATCCATTCGATGCTTTCTATAAAACATATGAGTCTTAACAAACAATAATCATCAGTCGAACGCTAATCAATCTTAATAAATAAAACATATCAGTCTTAATAAAAAATAATAATCAGTCGAACCCTAATCCCCTAAATCGAAAGGTCGGACATAAACCCTAAAAAAATCAACACAAAATCAAAGATATTAACATGAGTGAATGAATGAAGAATAATAAACAAAAAACCAAGAACAATCAGTACAACAAAACACATTAACAGTAATCGAAATAAAAAAAATATACAAAATAAGTTAATCGATCATCTGAGATAATAATCAAAGATAGAAGAACATCGATCTATTCAAAAGAAGAATCGAATGGAGCTTACCTTGGATTGGAGATGATGGATGCTATGAATCGCAAAGTTTAGGGTTTAGGGTTGAATGTTCGGCGATGGAGATGGTACTGAGATTATGTCCGCTTTTTTTTTTTAAGGCTTTATATATTTTTGTATTTTTGATTTAAAAAAAATAGAAAAGTTTATTAATTCCCACATTGTGCCATGTAGGATTCTCATTAATTGCAAGGGGTGTGATAGATTGCCAAGTGTCCCATATTGCTTCTAAATATTATATGTATAAATAGATATAAACCTGATATTATTATTATTATTATTATTATTATTATTATTATTATTATTATTATTATTATTATTATTATTATTATTATTGTCTATCCATGTTGCTTTCATATAATAAAAAATAAATAAATAACCATATCCGGATAAAATAGACTAACAATTTGAACATTTGTGGGAAACCTATATGATGACTAGCGACTACACTTATTCATTCGCCCTTATCCTTCTTAAGTGTGTTCACGCATGATTGGTGGAAGCCCCGTCACTAAACCACACGTGCCATGCACGTCCAACAAAATTAACCCACAAACCCCCTTACTTCTATCATCCGGTCAGTCCAACCCGACTGCCAACGTGGCATAACACTTATATATATATAACCTGTACAACGTGGCACACCAACAATTGTCCCCTTTTTATCCATCGAAAAATAACTAATGGGTTTGGTGGCCCAATGGTAGAAAGTAGAAACAAAGCTTTTAGAAACACCTAAAGGAGAGGTCATGGGTTCAAGTCTCACAAGGAGAAGAAATTTGCCGTTAAAAAAAAACACCGCGAGTTCACGTGATGACTTTAATACATATTTATTAGAAACTAGTTCAGTTATCTTTATGCATAAACATAATATAGCTGGATTATCTTTTTCCAGGATAACCTTATCTATCTATGGACATTGACCAACCATATTATGTTTTTGCATAATAATTTAGGACTAATGATGTAGTCTTTAATAAATATGTACTAAAGTCGTAATGTAAACATACCACATGGACTAACCGTATAATATCCATGTGCAACACCATGTCACCATGAATATGTATTAATTAATGTTGTAATATGAGCATATCACATAGACTAACCATATAATATCCACATACCGCCGAGCCTTCTAGTTGAGTGTCACCCCATGGCTTTTCAATGGAACGGGCATCGATGGTAGTCTCGCATAGAACAATTTTTCTCACCGGTGACAAATTCTTCCGATGAAAGAGTGATCCATTTTAACATAGTAAGGTTGTACGTTGTGTTTTGCGGTGAGCACCGCCGTGAGCTACCGACGTCGAGTTAGCATAAGGCTGTTGTGGTTGGGGTGAACATAGAGCTGTTGTGGCTTTTCGTCGCTCGCGTGTCCAAAATACACAGTCTAATCCCAGATGTCCCAAACCTTTATTTTTAAAAAAACTATATATAATATCCACGTGGCACACCACGAATTGCTCCCTCTTTATCCATCTAAAAATTACCCTCACCGGTTATTGTTATACTTTTCTAGAGAGAGAGAAAAAAAAAATCCAAAATCAAAATCGTTTGTTGATGATACCGGAGACATAATTAGGGTTTGTGAAATCCGCATCGGATTACATCAATTATCTATCAACTGATTGCAATATTATTATTATTATTATTATCCAATCCACACTATATATAATAATAATGGCAACGCCATTGACTGGATTACAGCACCGGGAGGTAGGCGGTGGCGGTGTGGCGGTTATGGCGGTGAACCAGATCGATCCATCAGGTAGTGGAAAAACCGTGAAGAAACAGAGTTCACCGATTCATATTTTTTTATATTTTCATAAAGCGATACGGTCTGAGCTCGATGCGTTGCATCGGTCCGCTATCTATTTTGCTACTAATTCTCATGTGGAAATTGAGCCTTTGCTTAAGCGGTATCACTTTCTTCGCTCGATTTATAAACATCACTGCAATGCTGAAGATGAGGTTTGTATGCTGTTTCTGTTTATTTTTATGTTTAGGTTTGTTTTATTTTATTTTATATTGTTTTGTGTAGAATTTGTTTTAGTTAACCAATATTTCAAACAAAGTAATTAGTTATTTTAGATGTATAAACGAGCGAAGCCGAACCTGTGCTAGACTGCTTGCGGAAGCTCAACCTCTGCTCATTTAGGTTAAGAGAGAGATCGAGTCTAACTCGCGAGTAGATAAATGATTAATTATGAGTATAAAGGAAATGAGCCGCTCTTGAGTTAGTAGAGAGTAGAGACCGAGTCGCTACAAAATATGATATAGCTGAGCTTAAACGAGCTCGAGGTTATTGTGGAGCTAGCTTAATTAAGTAATGAGCTTGTAATAAAATAGCTAAGAAAATAATTAAATAAATGACATGAAAAGATACATAGTCTTCACTTTTGTTTGAAATAGGGAAAATAGAATATAGCTAACCTCACTTTTGTACGGTGGGCAGGCGCACGCTGCATCCGACATCAATCAGCCACTGCTTATTTGTGGTTGTGATTGGACGGTGTAGCATTGTATTAGATGTGTTTCATGCTAGGTTTTGATAGTGTTGACTGTTGATGATTTTGTTGGGAGACTATACTCCTAGAGGTTGAATTTGGCGCTGGATAGGACTGTATTGAGAAGTTTTTGAAGTTAGATAGGTGGAATAGGTAGAGCTTTTTGACCAATGCATGAGATACTAGAGTAGTGATAGAGCTAATGTTTTCAACCATTGGTTGTGATTTGTGAAGATTAACAACTGAATTTTGTGATTTAATTGATGATTGATTAGGAGGGAGGGTTGGACAACGTGAAATCTTTTTGGTGTCCTGAACGTTAAATCTGTATGGTTTATGCGGGAAGGTTATGAAAAGGTTTATGTTCAGTTCATGCTCATGAGTTTAAGGTAATTCATCTAATGTGGTTATCGCAGATCCTGGTCAGCCTAGAAACAATTATGTAATGATTGTGAGCATGAGATTCAAGGTTTGCCTAAAATCCAGTTTAAATTTTGAGCTTAGACTGATATTCCTTATATCGAATCAACATGTTCTTCACGATTCGATATCACAACTGAAATCGTTTTTCAATTCTTATTTAGATACAAAATTAATTTAGGATTGAGTTTACACCGACGTAATAATCGGAACTGCATTATAGGATATGAATTAAATTGGTCGCAGATGATGCTTAGGGTAGGATACTGCAGAAGACCTGATAATCTCAGTTTTGAAATGAAGAATCTTACTCAGAAGCAGCCTTGTTAAAGATGAAATGAAGAAAGTTGTTAAGACTTAAGATGGTTCGTTAGGTAGGATACTGCAGAAGACCTGAGAATATCAGTTCCTAAATGAAGAATCTTTACTCCGAAGCAGCTTTGTTAAAGATAAAATGGAGAAAGTTGTTAAGAGTTAAGATGGTTCTGTCATAATTAATGTTGATTGTTGATTAATGTTACGTGGTAGGAACTAGGAAGAGTGATGATAGTAATATGAAAAGAAAAACTCTAGGTCAGGAAGTCCAAAATTTGAAATTAATTACATCAGTTAGGGAGGACGTAACTGTTTTTGGGATTATATCACATTTTGCATCTCATACCAAAACTAGGAAGAGCATTTGAATGCCAAGATAAGCCGAGCCTTTCATCTTTTTCGTGTCAGTAATACATTTTTTTGGGGAAAGATAATTAGAAGTTGGATACAGACTTAGGAGAGATACCACCAAGCAAGCTGAGTTCTTATGTGATATTGTTTGGTAATTAGTTTTGTTTAGTTTTTCCCTGACAAGTGACCATAAATTAATGTTTATGGAATTATGGGGGACTAGGGGAGTTTCTTTCCTTTTTTAGCCCATACAGGTTGACATTGTGGTAATTAAGGAGGGGGATTTCTGATCCTTAGGTACCTTTGTAGAAGCATGGGAATGTGCGTGACTGCGTGAGTTGTTTTTGCCTTTTTGGCACACATGTCCACACATACATTATAAATACAATAAACACAATAACTTTTTTTTAAACCGCTAAAATCACCACACCAAAGTGCAGGATTTGAACCCAGAACCACTTAGTTGGGGAACACATCACTTTACCACCAGGCTATCTCCTTGGGGACAAACACAATAACTTAACAAGGAAACTGCTCGAGTATTTTTGTTTGGTAATACCGTCATAGAAAGTGATCTGTCAAAGTAGTCGCTCACTGGCAATGTTTGTAGATGCCCTTTGTTAAAACAATGTGAAACTTATATTGAGAGTCTTAAAAAAATATTTAGAGCTTAAATTGGCAACCTTTTGGGCATTAAAAGAATCTTGACTCCAAATCATAAAATCTTCATGTTGTCTGAAAGGGGAAAGCCTTTACTGTAGCATTTCGTTTTTAATGTAGTTTCTTTTCCAGATCTATGCTATTTCCTCATACTGTACTTAGCATATGCATGATTAGTTCCCAGTTCACTGTTTTGATCTATGTCCGGCACTTGGCCAGCGGTCAACCACTTCGGCGCTACCAAAACATAGCTTACCAGTTGTGTCTCTTATAAATGATAAATGACTGCTTGCGAAGATTATGCAAATAAATATATGTTAAGTTTCTTTTTCCTTATGACGAGATTAATCTTCCGTGAATTGAGTTTAGTAACTTTATATTTATGATCCAGTCCATTAAAATTTTCTTTCAGTGATAAATGATAACTACATTGCATTTCCAGTTTCTGTGATCTTTATTTGGAAAATGGCACACAAAGTCTCTTTATAATTATATGTCTTAAATTTTACCTAAAGCAACATATGCACTTGCATACAGACATACGGTTAGCGGTGCTTTCTTGACATAGCTTCTACTCATTGGTTGAAAGCGCAGAATTGCACTTTCACCTAAGAATAGTACTATATAAAATTTTTGGGATTATTATATGTTTTATCACTTTTGCATTGACAGGTTATTTTTCCAGCTCTTGATATTCGGGTCAAGAACGTAGCACGAACTTATTCTCTTGAACATGAAGGTGAAAGTGCCATTTTTGATCAACTCTTTACATTACTAGATTCAGATATGCAAAATAAAGAAAGCTTTAGAAGAGAATTAGCATCCTGCACCGGAGCCCTTCAAACATCAATTAGCCAGCACATGTCCAAGGAAGAAGAACAGGTAAATTCTATTTAACAACTAGTTTCTTTTTTTATTTTTAATTTTTTTTGAAATTTTTTTAGTAAAGTAATAATCTCTATTTTTTTTCTTTCTTCTAATTTTGTAGGTCATACCCTTGCTTGTTGAGAAGTTTTCATTTGAAGAACAAGCTTCATTAGTTTGGCAGTTTTTATGCAGCATTCCTGTAAATATGATGGCGGAGTTTCTGCCATGGCTTTCAGCCTCTGTATCCTCTGATGAACGGCAAGAAATGCGCAGTTGCTTATGCAAAGTAATCCCAGAAGAAAAGCTTCTTCAACAGGTTATTCTTTGACACTAACGATTTTATATTTTCTAATTATCAGTATAAAAGTTTCATTCACTCATTCCTGTCTGACAAATTATATATATTCATGTAATTAAAGATTATATTCACCTGGATGGACGGTGGCAATGTTATCAAGAAACGGAAAAATTTAGAAGATGATGTCACATATAATTGTTCTCGAATGGCCGAAGGAAATTGTGCATGTTCATCTTCCCGACCCAGAAAACGAGAATCTTTTTTGAGTTCTTCAGATTCACCTCTTGATTGTCCTATTGATGAAATATTGCACTGGCACAAGGCTATAAAAAAGGAATTAGCTGATATAGCTGAAGCTGCAAGAAGGATACAATTATCAGGAGATTTTTCCGATTTATCTGCATTTAATAAGAGGCTGCAATTTATCGCAGAAGTTTGCATATTCCATAGGTACCTCAGCATAACATAGCATAGCATAACATTCTTCCATTTTTTAACGTTTCTGATAATGCGCCTGAATTGATACTATTTTTCTACACGTTGGGTGCAGCATTGCAGAAGATAAAGTTATATTCCCTGCTGTAGATGCTGAGTTGTCATTTGCCCAGGAGCATGCTGAAGAAGAAAGTGAATTTGACAAATTTAGATGCCTGATTGAAAATATTGAAAATGATGGAGCAAACTCATCTTCATCTGAATTTTGTTCCAAATTGTGCTCGCATGCTGATCATATCATGACTATCATTGATAACCACTTCAAAACTGAAGAACTTCAGGTAACCTTATACACAAAAAAGAACACATTTTTCAGTATTTTGCTTTCTGCAATTGACTTTTCTTATGCCACTCATAGGTTCTCCCACTTGCACGCAAACATTTTAGTCCCAAAAAACAACGAGAGCTTTTATACCAAAGTCTTTGTGTGATGCCTTTGAGATTAATCGAGTGTGTGTTACCATGGTTGGTTGGATCACTTAGCGAAGAAGAAGCAAAATCATTTCTTCATAACATGCATATGGCAGGTTTGTTTGTTTACTTATCTTTAAATTAACTTCTAAAATTGGTATATCATTTGTTGCTAATTAATGAATTTTTTAATTTATGCTGTTTTGGTTAGCCCCTTCTTTGGATACGGCTCTCGTCACACTCTTTTCGGGCTGGGCTTGCAAAGGCCGGCCCCGGGAAACCTGTTTGTCTTCCGCTGTGACCGGCTGCTGTCCTGCAAAGGCATTTTTAGAAGGAAATGACGGTCCGGGCCCACCCTTTTGTCCCTGCAACCCGCCTACGAAACGGCCCAGTTCTACTTCACGAAAAGAAAGCAATGGTTTTGGTACTCCCGGAACCCTAACAGTTCAAGTAAAACAAGCTTGCTGTGTTCCTGGGCTCGGAATGAACAGTAGCAAATTGGGAGCGGGTTCCACAAAATCTTTACGGTCTTTATCTTTTGGCCCGTCTGCTCCTTCTTTAAGTTCCAGTCTATTTAACTGGGAAACGGGCATAAGTTTAATTGATGAGGGTACGGGTCGGCCCATTGATACAATTTTTAAATTTCATAAAGCAATTCGGAAAGATTTGGAGTTTTTAGATGTTGAATCGGGAAAACTAAACGACTCAGACGAGAGTTTTTTACATCAATTTAATGGGAGATTTCGTTTGTTATGGGGTTTATATAGAGCACACAGTAACGCAGAGGATGATATTGTGTTTCCTGCATTAGAATCAAAAGAAACTTTGCATAATGTGAGTCACTCGTATACCTTAGATCACAAGCAAGAAGAAAAGCTTTTTGAGGATATATCAACCTCACTTTTCGAACTTTGTGAACTTCATGACAAAAGCAATTCTATTTCTTCAAGTTGTAATGATACTTTGAGAAATTACAGTGAGTTGGCGACTAAGGTTCAAGGGATGTGTAAGTCCATTAGAGTGACTCTAGATCAGCATATTTTGCGTGAAGAACTTGAGCTTTGGCCTTTGTTTGATAGACACTTTTCTGTTGAGGAGCAAGATAAGCTAGTGGGCCGAATAATTGGTACTACGGGTGCTGAGGTGTTGCAATCAATGTTGCCATGGGTGACATCCGTACTTACACAGGAGGAACAGAACAAAATGATGGACACCTGGAAGCAAGCTACTAAAAACACAATGTTTACAGAGTGGCTGAATGAATGGTGGGAAGGATCTCCTTCATCTTCAGAAGCGTCACCATCCGAATCAGATAAAAATATTTCACAAGGTTTGTTATTTTGATGCGTGCAAAACAAAATTTCAGAATTTTTAATTGAGGAAACCACCGTCATAAAAAGTTGATCCAAGATAATCTAGCCCAGTAACTAGTCAAAATAATCAACATGCAGCTAGCATGTTGGTCACTTTCGACGGTGTTAACTTCTTTGTTGGTGTGACACTTGAAAACCTGTTATTAATAAAAAAGAATTTGAAATTATGATGTGGTTTTAGTTTTATGTATGATTTTCTGTTATTATAATGATATTTATACATGTAGGATCTGAATCACATGAAGCCTTAGATCCAAATGATTATACCTTCAAGCCTGGGTGGAAAGATATATTTCGGATGAATCAAAATGAGCTTGAATCAGAGATAAGAAAAGTTTCTAGGGATCCAACTCTTGATCCCAGAAGGAAGGCGTATCTCATTCAAAACCTTATGACCAGGTGTGTTTATCTGTTTATCTTTTTGTTATTGTCATTTAATTGGTTACTCGTTTTTATTTAAAATTCTATAGAGTTTGAAAGATGGGTGGGTTGGGAAATGCATAAAGTCAACGTATTCATAAGTAAACGGGTTGAAACTGCCACCTGTCAAAATTAGTTCTTGTTAACTTATTTATGTAACGGTCAATGCAGTCGTTGGATTGCTGCTCAGCAGAAGTTACCTCAAGAAAGAAAAGGTGACATGGTCGATGGTGAAGGTGTATATGGATGCTCACCTTCATTTCGTGATGAAGAGAAACAAATATTTGGCTGTGAGCACTATAAACGCAACTGCAAGCTTCGTGCTGCTTGTTGTCAAAAGCTATTTACATGCAGGTTTTGCCATGATAATGTCAGTGACCATACAATGGACAGGTAGCCCTTTCCCTCTGACTATTAATACAATCTATCTTTTATATTTCCATCAAATAGTAAAACTTTTTGCTGATTTATCATATCAGGAAAGCTACCACTGAAATGATGTGTATGAACTGCTTGAAAGTTCAACCTGTTGGACCAGTCTGCTCAACTCCATCTTGCAATGGACTTTCAATGGCAAAATACTATTGTAGCTATTGCAAATTCTTTGATGATGAAAGGTGAGTGATTAACAGTTATACTATCCGTCTATTCTTCAACTCTTTGGTAGGCATCATCAATATTTTGACATGTTTATATTTTTTATTATTTTAAATTTCAGGACTGTGTATCATTGCCCGTTTTGCAATTTGTGCCGACTTGGAAAGGGGCTGGGAATCGACTTCTTTCATTGCATGACGTGTAACTACTGTTTGGGGATAAAGTTAGTGGACCATAAGTGTCGGGAGAAAGGTTTGGAAACTAACTGCCCTATTTGCTGCGATTTTCTATTTACATCAAGTGCAGCTGTCCGAGCACTTCCTTGTGGTCATTTTATGCACTCGGCTTGCTTCCAGGTGGCTCCCTGTTACATAATTTTCTTATTTTTTCATTAATCCAAAACATTTTATGCTGAATTATTGTTGTCTTCACTTTTTCCAGGCTTACGCTTGCACACACTACATTTGTCCAATATGCAGCAAATCTATGGGAGATATGTCGGTAAGCAAATGCTTTTTCCTTGAGTATTATTTATTTAAATCTTTTTTACTTTTTCTTTTTCTTTTTGGTGACGGTGTAATCCATTAGGGAAAAGTCACGTGCCCCACTGGTACCTAGGGTTCGCAATTTTATGACAATATTTGTAAGATGACATGACATGAAGTCAAATGGATGTGGGTTTTAAATGGGTTGACACGTTGATGACATGATTAAAAACGTGTCTAAACGGGTTCAACCCGCTTAACCTGTTTGTAAAACACTCAACACGTTTAACTTATCGTGTTAAATAGGTTAATATTCTTACACGGCACGTTTAAGACCTGTTTTTATGGAGCACATAGTTTTATGAATAATTTATGTTTATTAAAAAATGATTTTGCAATTGTTGGTTACTTTTATTTTATCAAGTTAATTCTCTCCCATTATTTCTTAGCCTTGTTTAGTGAACCGTGTCAAACGTGGCGTGTCATTCTTGTTATTGAACTGCTTATGTTTATTCGTATTACGTGACTCGTACATCCCAACACACTACGTTTTGCATCACCCATTGAAGGGAGGAAACCAGTGGAATCTAGATTCAAACCTAAGACCTCTGTTAGAGAGGAATCAAACATTTAACGCTGCACCATTTCTTAGAAGTTTTATCCACTTCAAATTTTGAAATTGATGAAAATATTAATGTCTTGCAGGTGTATTTTGGTATGCTTGATGCTTTAATGGCTTCTGAGGTGCTTCCAGAAGAGTATAGAAGCCGCTGTCAGGTGAAAATTTAGTTCCATTTAACAGATTTTATACGCGTGTTCTTTTACTCACTCTTGCTTTAAAACATTCAGGATATATTATGCAACGACTGTGATAAAAAAGGAAGTGCTCCTTTTCACTGGCTTTACCACAAGTGTGGATCCTGTGGATCTTATAACACGCGAGTAATCAAGGTTGATTCAATCGCCGATTGTTCAAACTAGAAGGTAAAATCGTGTAAATACAGTAGAAGTGAAGATATCTTTTTGTTGCATTTCTTTTCTTCCTGTTCCATATATAAACGCAGGATAGCACATGATAAACCCACGTTGGGGATTTCCTAGGATTATGTTACAAGTGAAAATGTACTCGGTTTTGTACTGCGGGGCATGATTAGTCCCGGCCTTTTGTTTTCAGAGTATTTGTTAAAGAGACATGTTAAGTCATAGTGCTTAGGCTATACTTCATATAGTTCACTGAAACTGGATCTGCTGGATGTTTTGCGGTTAGGTGTCGATCTGAACTCGATTTTTTAATAACGTTTCCACAATGACCGGTTTGGTCATTCAGTTTGTCAATTAAGAGTATAGAAAACATGTTGGGACATACTGAAAGAGTTTATCACTAATATATAGATTATGATGTCTTCCCATGGTTTGAACTTTGACCTTTTGAAAGAGATTCCGTCTTATCATACAGTTTTGTTCAAAATTGTTGTGCCTGACCATGGTTGACATATTATTATTTGATAATTTAATTGATCTAGGTGATTTTTTTTTTATATGGGTTTATCTAGTTTAATTTCAATTACAAATTATACAATGGTTCTACTTAAATTATACAAGTCAATTTGCTAGCTTAAAACGAGTCCAAATAGACAAACACAACCCAAATCCGACAAATAGTCGTCACTACCTACTAGTCAACACCACCACACCTGCTGCCACCTACACCGTCATCGTAGTCAACCCCTATTGCCGCCAACACCCCGAGGCCCACCGTCACCCCTAGTCGGTATATAAAAATATAATGAGTGAATCTATTTTCATGTTTTCTAAAAAGACTCATTTCAACCTGGTCATGACCCATTTTTCTTAGAACCTGTTTTGACATGAACTAGTTTGACAGATTCATTAAACAACCTGATTTGACTAGTGACTTATTTTAACCTAATTTCTGACCTAACACTCTGTTCGTATTAGTGATACGGGTTCGTATGATGGAAGAGAAAGTGATACGGGTTCGTATTAGTGGAGGCTAGAAACAAACCTTCTAGCCTGTGAATACCTCCTTCGGCCAACCGAATGAAAAAAAAGAAACAAAGTTTCAAACTGAAATTTTTATTAGAAATACTATCCCTCCAACCTTGAATTATATCCCTCCAACCTTGAATTACAATAGTTTAAATAAGAACTAGAAAATAAACTAAACTCCTACAACTAGGGAAAGATAAACAAACATGAATTCAAAAACAAAGTTAAACTAGATAATGACAACTTAAAATAAATCGGTTGGATGGGATTAAGATAGAGCCGGTTTCCTTTAGCCACTAACAGATGTATCGGGTTCACAGTTACGATTGTCGGGCGGGTCTTCCAGCGGGGCCGGACCCGTATCAGAAAGGATCTCCCTCCTCTTCCTTTCTTTCCAATTCCTTCCAAACTGGAAAGATTGAAAATCACTTAAAAACCTATTTTAAATCCCTCCCATTCTCTCCTACAAAAAACTTTGGAACACATTTTTTTCTCACTTCCTTCCTAATCCTTTCTCTTTCATATGAAACTCTGGAACAAAGTGTAAAACTTTCTTAGAACTACCCAAACCTTGTTCGACTTAACCTTTTTTGATATATTAGCCGACTGAAGCCGAACCTTCCGCTTTGTCAGACTTATTACACCTGCTTATATCATAATATCTTATGATTTCAAATTAAGGTTCCGAACTCGTGCAAGTCTTTTGTGGCTTGAGATGAATACTAATACATATCATTGATAACTACAAACCAATTTGTAAAATAACATGTAAAACCAAGCAGTTTTTTGTATGTGTTAAATTTTATGAAGTTTACTTGAAACACAGTTTGCTAATATCCATCTCAAATCTTTCCGGTTATATATTACTATTTTTTTTAACCGTGACTTTCTTATGAGTGACCCATTGTCACGATGCCAACCGAAGTCGTCACCCCGCCAAGGCTAGCCGAACTTTGTGTTCTATCAAATCCGGGCCGGCTTGTTTGTCCTGGTGATGTTCTCCCAGAAACTGTATTGCCTCCACACGAGTTGCCTCGCTGAAGTAACAGTCGGATGAAAACCGGGGTGACAAGATCGAACCCCCTCGGTGGGTTTCTCACCATCATTGCGTACTATTCAAGCCTTTCCACCATCTGATCTATATTACTATATAGTTTACCTGCAAGGTTTACAAGTAATGTTATTTAATTCTTAGGACAAATTACACTTTTCGTCCTTTAGGTTTGGGCCATTTTTCAGTGGATGTCCTTTCGCGTTTCAGTTGATGTGTTTCGTCCTTAACGTCCTAAAATCCTTACACCCACTGTCCTAAGGGCCTAACTTGGTTAGTTTTTAACGTTAAGTCAGGTCATGTGCCTTGCACATGAGGGTAGTATGGTAATTTCACTTATATATATATATATAAAAAAAAATCCCCTCTCATCTTCATCTTCATTCATTCTCTCTCTCTCTATATATCTCTCTTTCCCCCCCCCCTCTCTCTCTCTCTCTAAATTCCCTTCATTTTATAGATTTTTATGTCTGACAACTCCATCAACAAGAAAACCGACGGTGGTGGCGATGTCATTCGTGGCCGGCAGATCAATCGGAACAATCGAACAACAGCACTAATTATTCACTATTACCCTCCTTCATTAATCTATTACCATAACCCACAACCAATGACACCTTCAAGACCTAATATCCAGACCCGCCGGTAAGAGCCATCCCCGTCACCACCATAATACCTGCAACTCAGACCACCACCGCCACTTCCGTCGTCTTCTTCTCCTGTCCCTTAACATCTATTATCGTCGTCTTCGTCAGTATCCACCACCGCCACCGTCGTCGTCTTCTTCTCCTGTCCCTTTTTCCTTCTATCTCTCTCTCTCTCATCTCCTTCTATCAATATTGAATGTTCTGGAAATTTTCAAGAAGACGGAAAAAGGGTCGAAGAGCTTAGAGCTTTTAATGATTATTTTTTGATATCTGTTTCTTGCTTTATTAAATATAGGGATAGGGATTTGTTTGGAGTTAGGGATGAGGGTTCAATTGCAGGTTTGGAATTAATGGCGGGAAAGTTTTCAGGATTGGGTGGTGGTGGTGGTGGTGATGGTGGTTGAAGTTAGATATAGGGAGAGAGAGAAGTAAAATTACCAATCTACCCTCATGTGCAAGCCACATGACCAAAGTTAACTGAAAACTTTAACTGGGTTAGGCCCTTAGGACAGTGGGTGTAAGGATTTTAGGTCGTTAAGGACGAAACACATCAACTGAAACACGAAAGGACATCCACTGAAAAATGGCCAAAACCTAAAGGATGAAAAGTGTAATTTGTCCTAATTCTTAATTTTTTTTTATTATATAGACATGTAGTTGATACTACCGGTGTTTGTTATGAACACAATTGATAATCAAGCATATGAGGTCGATAAACCCAAATCAGGGTATAACCCATTTTTTTTTTTTTTTTTTTATGAACACTAATGAAGAACACCTAAGGAAGAGGAAGGGTATAACCCAAATCAAATTGATTCATCGATGCCCTCGTTTAGTTCCCTCTTTGTTTATTTAACAAACTGATATAAAAGACTAGTTACACCTATGGCTCTCACATTATGTTATTATTAAAATTCAGCCTCTCTACTATCTAATACCTAACAGTGTTGTAGGCCAATTTTATTTATTTAATTAGTGGTTGATGTAATAAATACGAAACTTATATAATATGATTGTCTATTAATATATGAGCAGGATCGAATTTTTGCATGTTACTCGTTATTTTATTTTATTATATCATAAGATGATCATATTTACTGTGCATTTACTTTTAACAATGAATCTAGATGATTGATGTTAGTTATTTAACTTTTTTCTTTCAAGAAAACAATGCTGGTACTTAAGCTTAGGGAGAGATACCGAGTTTGAGTCACAATTGTGACATGAATAATGAGGGAACTTTATGAATAATGAGGGAACTTTATAGATCGGCGATTGTTCGATCCCCAGTCTCTATGTCCCTCACCCCTGAGTGGAGAGGAGGCTGGTATTTTTTAGAATCATGGGGGCCTCACCAATTCCTACTTGGAGGCGCCTTTGGAGTAGGTGAGCTGTATTAAACCCGAGTCTTATGGGTTCACAAGTATGCATGCTGCCACTTAATCAAGATGTTAAAAAAACCACCCTATAATTTTTGAACAACCAAAAAATGAGTATTTTATTCACTTTTATTTGAGTACAACATTACTATAACCTTTTAAAATAAAAAAAGCATCATGTTACGTGATTATGCGTGTTCAACCCGCATTACGTAGACGCCCTTTTAGAATTTTTATATTATATAATAATTAGAAATAAGTAATATTTTTTAAGTTTTTGTTTTACTTTTCATTTAATTTATTTTTCATAACTTGTGTTCGTTAACTTTTTAAAATAAAATCTAAAAACGCAGGTATGGTTAATTTTTTTCCCCGAACATTCCAATGCTGAATTTCTTTTTTCCAATTTTCAAATATGAATCTTTAAAAAAAAAATAACGTGCCACTACCCTACTGACCGGAAAACCGATTGAACAACATCGGTGTCAGTACTGGTACTCATTTTATGGTTTTCGGTTTTGATAAACTGACATCGTATCACCACTAACCATTCCAAGCGAAACTGAACAACATCGGTACCCGTATTCATTTTTATGGTTTCTAGTTTGATTAATACTTTATTTAAACAACTCCGCCTGCGATGATAAAACGGATACATATACCGTAATGAACCAAACCAATATCATCTAAACAAGTTGGAGATAGTCTAGGGCTGCAAATGAACTGAACTTTCAGCGAACAGTTCATGAACCGTTCGGCGGAAAGTTCGTTTGTGTTTGTTCGTTTAATAAACGAATGAACGCGAACACAAAAATTTGTTCGTTTAGCTAAACGAACGAACATGAACAGAGGTCGCGTTTGTTCGTTTATGTTCGTGAACGTTCGGTAACGTGTTCGTTTGTGTTCGATAGTTTAATAGGATTTTTAATTTTTATACTTTTTTATTTTCTTTTATTTTTATTAGTTTTACCCATATAAATAAATAAATAAATAATATATGAGATCCGTAAACCAACTTTTAGTATCCACGCTCATTATATATTTCCACCTTCAAGTGTCGACGCCTTCCACCATGCACCTCCGACGCACTCCTCCTCCATTCACCTTTGATGCGAACTTAGTTTTTTGAGACACTAGTTTATTATGTTTACCTATATTATATTAATACTAAGTATGTATGATAATTAAGTTATATTTTGGGTAGATATAGCTAATGCCTTAATGTATGTGAACTCGATCTTATTCGAAAGTTAACATATATCCGTTTGTGTTTGTTTCCATTCATGAACACTTCTTTGTGTTCATTTCTGTTCATGAGCACTTGTTTGTGTTCATTAATGTTCGTTTGTGTTCGTGTGCGTTCATGAACAAAATTAACAAACGGACACAAACGAACACGAACACAAGTGTTTTCTTAACAAACAAATATGAACATAAAATCTCGTTCGGCAAGTGTTCATAAACAGTTAGTGAACACATAATTTTCTTAACAAACGAACACGAAAAAGCCTTATTTGTATTCGTTCGGTTCGTTTGCAACCCTAGGAGATACCACTAGTTACATAAATAATAAAAAAGATACCACCAGATACATAAATAAAATACTAGATATACATACACATTAGTTAGGGTCCCCCACCAACATCCATTCACCGGAAAAACTACCTAAACACAACCATCACCGGAAAAAAAAAACCTTCACACCAATCAAACATTCCATCATTGAACTCAAAACCTTACAAAAACAATGCAGAACAAAACCACAACACAACCAAATCTGTCCAAATGCAGCAGCAGCAGCATAAACAATCCAAATCTAACCGTGGATAAACAATTAACGTTCTGGCCAGCATCGACGGAGACAGTAGACGCTATTATCCTGAAACTAAAGGCGAAAGACGGAGGAGACACGGAAGCCAATTGGAAGAAAATAATACTCAACTTTAAAAAAGAGATTCAACAGGAACAACAGTCGAATATTCCGTCATGTTCCGGTGTAGATAATAATAATATTAATAATAATAATAATAGTGAGGGAAGTGAGAGGAGAGAGAAAGTTAGGGCAAAGTTTTGTGTTCCGCTTTCACGGAAAGAGATGGAGAAGGATTTTGAAGATATGGGAGAAAGAAGGTTGCCTAGAAAACCTAAGAAGAGGCCTAGGGTTATTCAGAATCAACTCGATGTAACTCATTTATATTCTTTTATTATTATTATTATTATTATTATGTTGTTTACTGTTTAGGGATTAGATATTAGATATTAGATATACCTTCCTTATTTACATCAATCTGTTTGTATAGAACCTAGTTGTGAATCAACAGTATTGTTAGATTAGATCAGATCAGAGATTAGCCTTGGCTTTGTCTTAGGGTGTTAGGCTGTACGTTGTGGCTCGCGGTGGGCACCACCGTGACTCTAAAGTAACCCGGTCACGCCAGGCTGTTGTGGCTGGGGGGGTGAGCACCGGTGCGACCACAAGCCTACAAATCCAACACAAATTCCTTTCTTCGCGTCGTGAGCCTGCTCGCGTTGGGTTAGCGTGGGGCTGTTGTGGCTGCTCGTGTCTGGTCGCTCGCGTGTCCACACCACACAGTATTAGGGGGGGTGTCAAGCGGTTAGGCTATTCGGTGCGGGTAGGGCTCGGCGGGTTGGGATGTAAACGCTACTTTTTGAATGTTCGAGGCTTGCGGTGGGGGAGGGTAGTTTTGAGTGAAAATGATGTGGTTGTGTGTGATTGGATAAATGTGTTAGGGTATGTGAGAGAGTGAGGTTTGTGCCCCTAATAGCCTTAGCGTTTGTTTAGATGTATAGATTGCGTTTGCTACTATAGTTTACTCATCACTTGTTTGCTAGCGGCAATATACTATTGTAATTTAGTAGTTTGTGTTGTTGCTTTAGTTTTGTTAGCCGCTTTTTATGTAATTTGGTTTACGATAGTGTACACGTAACGAGCCGAGGGTCTCACTGGAAGCAGCCTCTCTGTTCCCACGGGGTAGAGGTAAGGCTGTCTACATCTTATCCTCCTCAGACTCTACCTTAGCTTTGCTATTGGTGGGATTAACTGAGTATGATGATGATGATAGTGTAAACGTAAGAAAAGAGAGGTTTCTTTGAAGTTGGGGGGGGGGGGGGGGGGGGGGGTTCTTAGTGGGAGGAGCTTCCCTATTTCTTGGGATCATACTCAACTTGCTTATTATTTGATTATACATGTGTTTATAAGTAATAAGTAATCATTTTTGGAGTTACAACAGCAAATTAAGCAAAATTAGCATTGGGTATGTTAAGGCCTAAGGGAAGATCGAGACGAGCTTGATATTTTGATCAGTGATGTTCATATGCTAGAGCTAGACATGGATGGCTTCACGCTTCTACAAGTCGTGATTTGGATTGTTTGATCTTTTTTTGTACATAACCTAGTGGTGAACGGTATTGTTAGATTAGATATTAGCCTTAACTTTGTATTAGCGTTTGTCTAGATGTATAGATTGCGTTTGCTACTATAGTTTCCCCATCACTTTATGCTAGTGGGAGTTTATTTGCTACTTTGTTAGCCACTTTTAATGTTTAGCCGCTTATTATGTATCTAGTTACGGTAATTTACATGTAAGAAAAGAGAGGTTTCTTTGAAGTTGGGGGGTTTTAGTGGGAGCAGCTTTAGTATCTATTGGGATCATACTCAACTTGCTTCCTTTATGACTATATGTGTGTTCGTAGGTCATAAGTAATCATTTTTGCCAATATAACCATAAATTAAGCAAAACTAGCATTGGATATATTAAAGGAAGATAGAGACAAGTTTGACATTGTGATCACTGATGTTCATATGCTAGACATGGATGGGTTCACGCTTCTACAAGTTGTGGTTTGGATTGTTTGATCTTGTTTGTACAGAACCTGGTTTTGACTTTGAACATTTAGATATTAGCCTTAATTTTTTCTTAGTGTTTGTCTTGGCGGCATATAGATTGCGTTTGATACTATAGTTTACTTATCACTTTATGCTAGCGGGAGTTTACTACTATCATTATTATTTATTGGTAGTACTTTGTATTGTTGTTAGTTCTCGTAGCCACTTTTTATGTATCTGATTTACGATAGTTTACATGTAAGAAAAGAGAGGTTTCTTTGGAGTTGGGGGTCTTAATGGGAGGAACTTCTCTATGCCCTGGGATCATACTCAAGTACTCAACCTGCATATTATTTGATTATACATGTGTTTATAAGTGATAAGTAATCAATTTTTGGAGTTACCATAATACAGTCACTGATGTTCATATGCCAGACATGGATGGCTTCACAATTCTACAAGTCGTGGGTGGTCCCTTAACGTATCCAATGCTAGTTTTGCTTGTTTGAGGTTGTAAGTGTAAAAAAATGATTACTAATGACTTACGAAAACCTGTATAATCATATAATAAGCAAGTTGAGCAGTTTCTTTGGAAAAGTTTGCCCTCATCCCACACTCCCCACACCCTACCAATAACTATGCTATGAGTGGGGCTTTGCTTGGTACGTTTGTTTGTTATTGTTAGATTAGATATTTTGAAGCTGAAAACTAGCCTCTTTTGACTTCAGCATTCAAAGTTTACTAGTGTTATGAAATTAGAATGCTGAATCAGGGATAATATCACATCAAGACACAATTGACGATTATTGAGATGTGGAGTCTTTGGCTAAAGCTAGGGCAGCCGACCCTAGCCCAGAACCGTGTGGAACTATTTTTGGGACATTTCCATATTTACGTTTTCTTTCTCAACAAGTTGTAAACTCTAGTCTAGTGGTTATATAAAATTGTATAGATGATAAGGCCATTGTAATTTCTCACCACCTCATAATAAAAGAAATCGAAACCCTAGTTGTATCCCGTGGATGTAGGTCACATCGACTGAACCACGTTAAATTCTCGTGTTCTTATTTTCTCGTTTATTGCTTTCATTGTTTGTGTGCGTCGAAACCTTAACAACAATGCCATATGCAATTAGGCTTATATGTATTCTTATGGACATAGGGTTGAATGGTTCATGCCTTTAACCACTTGAAGGTCACTTGTCCAGTGCAAGTTGCGTTTTACGTTTTCCCCTTTGTTAACAGGGTATTGGTGGGGCCCACGCTTTTTCTGGTACAGATATAAAAATCCGATTGAAATATGTTTTTGAGCAAGATAAAAGTCACAGTTTTATACTTTTATGTAGCTTCTAACAAGTATTAAATGATCCAATTTCTTGGTTGGTTGATATTTATTACGTATGATTTGTTGCCAATTCTTGCTAACTTGATATCTATTGATTTCATCACAGACTCTATTTCCTGGTTTGTGGTTGACCGAGATACATGCTGATCTTTATAGAGTTACCGAGACCAAAAAGGTACATGAATTTTATTTTAAATGCATTAACAGGTCGTGTTTCGGAGCTTGTAAACACGCGTTTATATGTTCTTCTAAATCTTTATTTGTTTATTTTCAAAACAGAGGTAGCAAAAATATTATTCTGGAACTTTGAAGAATTTTGTCTATAGCTGACGAATGCTGAAATAAAGTTGGGTACCAAGTGCAACTGAAAAGCATCAAATGTAAGTATAGCATCATACTTTGAGTTGTTATGAATTTTTTTTTAACCGTAGAACATTTGATCTTTATATAGAAGGCGTTTAGACAGATTCGGTGTCATCATTTGATCGTTTGTTAATGATATTTTAAATAACTCATCTTATTTTAGTTAGTATGCTAGATTTCTTTTTGTATCATTGACTCATTGTCTATCCCTTATTCATGCTTGTTTGAGATACTAATCTTCTAAAATTAAGACAGTTGATGATATTCCTTTTTTATGGTCGCGTAGATATATTGTATGTGTATAACAAACCTAAACGTATATAACCTAATTCTTGACCAACGGTATTCAACAAAATGAATTTGGGTTCGATAAAGACTCGTATGGATGCTATGTTTGTAAAAATATGCCAGTTTTCTCTATGAGTTATTTTAACCAGAAAAGGCGATAGCTAGAATCGTGTACAATGGCGCTAGTTTTCGATAAGGTTAGATTTGTAACAAAAGGAAACTAGAACGATGCAAGTGGGATGTTTGGAGGTGAATGGTTTTGCAAACCCACCGTCTAGGTGTGTGCAGGATTAAATACTAGTGTGCTCAAACACAGATTAGATTTCATTAAGCGTTTGAGTCTTTCTGGCAAAGGTCACTGATTTTCCACTTTTCTGTTCAGCGTAACAAGCTGCATTTTACTTGATCTCATTGGTTAGCAGGGTATTGGTGGGGCCTTGTGAGCTATCTGCTAACAGGTTCTCATGGTTACCGAAAAAAAGAAAAAGATTTCATGAGGGATGTATTGCATACCCTTAACATAATTCTTTCAATTATATTTTTAATTGATTAACAATAACATTCCATTCTTAGAATCCTGTTGCAGTCAGACAAAGCCATTGATAGCTTTTGGTGGTATTCATGGAGCACAGAGGTCAAAACACATGTCAGTTACATATCTATCAACAGTGAGTCAATGATAGGGTGGTTGTGGTCAATTCCCTCTCATGTTTGGATGTGGTCTCTTTATTGTTTTAGCTAAAACTTGATCTATATTGCAAAGTAGATATTGTCTTGAGTTTTTTCAATATATGGTTTTTCATCAACTTCGGTTTTTGTATTCATCAATATGAAACTAAACCATATGCATACTTCACTCGCGATCAACGACTATAGTAAATTAACCCTTTTTTTGCATTTGGAGTTGATTACACAAATGGTTCTTATGATTTGGCCTAAGTTTAAAGAGTTGAATGTTTGAGTTACCTGATTTTCATTCTGTAACAAGTCCTTTTTTAACACTAATTTTCGTTAAAAGTACAGTTTGTATAATAAACCAGAGGGATTGTTTATCTGGTTTACTAAAACAACCAACCCTCTCATCCTCGCCACTGCACCTCATCTATGGAAATTCTCCTGTCGATCACAACATATAGAACCCTTTCACCTAGCCATGAAATCCGCCTCTAATTTTGGTTTATGATTATATTAAATGATTAAGACCCGCTTACGGCTGTGCACATATAATGTATATATGTGTGGCCATCGGGGGGTAAAAGTAAAGTTGCACTAATTTTAACGTTATTTTACTAATTTCGTGAAAATAACGTTAAAAATGATGGACGGTTAATCATGCATCAGGTGGTGACGTTGATAGCCAAAAGACAAAGGGGGTACATGCACCAATTGGGTTTGTCCCGGTCGCTAAGTGTTGTGTGCCTTATGTCCAAGGCTTGATACAAAACCACTATCGAGCCGGAGGTCTCATTGGAAGCGGCCTCTCTATTCCCACGGGGTATAGGTAAGACTGTCTACATCTTACCCTCCTCAGACCCTACCTTAGCTTTTGCTATTGGTGGGATTAACTGATGATGATGATGATGATGATGATGGTGGTGGTGGTGGTTATAATTAAATGATGATCACATATGCCCCGCTAGGGAATTCGGCACATGCAACACAGTGGCTCCACCACTTTCGACCGATAACCAAATCAAGACCTAAGGCCATTTATCAATACGTCTCGACAGTAAATTGACCTCACAAATCCGAAATCTCTCCCCACTTCTGGAAATCCTCTGTAGCTTTCGTTATCTACATCAACTTTCACTGTTTAATTTTGGTAGCAACATTGTGAGTACAACAATACCGTTTGAAGCTGTCACATGCCTAGTCAACACCAGTAACAACATAAATATTCCATGTAAATTGTCATAAGAGTAAAGTAATCATTTGTACAAATTTAATCGACTTTTTTTTAACGGAAGTTTGTGTTAAAAGAACAAAAACTTGTTAACATAATTTTAACCACAACTAAAATATGCAACTGTTTAAAGTGTGTTGCTAGGGCCAAAGCACATAGACCATATGTTAATAAATCAAAAGCGCGCACACTCTTTCCCCCTACAAGAAAGTCACTCCATTGTCTACATTGTCTTGATAAACATTGCTACTTATGATTGAAATCGGCACTATCTAACACCTTCTACTGGGGCACAACTGCCAGGATGCTGCAATAAAGCAGCATGACTGGAATTGCAGTCCCCCTATAGGTGTTGTTTTAGGCCGAAGATCAGTGGTGGATCTAGAAAAAATATCAAGGGGTAATATTTTATAAAAAATATTTTAAGGGGTAACAAAAAAATTATTTTAGAGGTAACATTTTATAAAAATACCTTAAAAAACAAACTTTTTCCACTTCGTTAGGAAAATCGAGGGGCACCGGATGTTTCCCCTGCTTCTACTATACATCCGCCATTGCTGGAGATAGTGCTTACCTCCCATGCCACAACTCATCTCTCTTTCACACCAGAGCCACATTAGTTTTTGCACTACTTATTTTTTATTTACCACAACTTGTCAAATCACAAAAAATGCTACACGATTTGTACGCTTTCATGACACAACTAAATTTTAAATTAAATTTGAAATATTTTTTTTTTTTAAATTAGAATGTGATTGGTTGGATTTTGGTGAGGACCGACTTTTCTCTCTCTCACCTTGTGGCAAGAGTGGCAAATGTTTAACCTCCCTCGCCGAACACATGCTGCCGGTTCCATCTTACGCACACCATGGAGTGGTGCTTAGTGAGATGCCACGTATCACCGATCAGTGGCGAAACTTTATTTATTTATTTGGGGGAGGGGGAAGTCATGGGACCCTTAAACAGGTGGGGGCCGGACTAAATATGTATAAAATTTCCGGATGAAACGCGTAAATTTACACTACAAAAAAACGACGGGAGTTGGGGCACCCCAGCCCCAACTATCATTCGACCATGTCGCGAATGGTTGCCGTGTGGTTTTTGATGACACCACTCCCGCCACCCTCTCACCCGTGCGAAGTTGCGATCACAAAAATCACAGGACAAACGATATAGTGGATTGTCGGAGACCACGCTAAATCTTTTTAAAAATAATCCACTTTTGTTTATGAGGGATATGTCTTTATTAGAATTTTCTTTTGTGAAAATTATTATTTCCTACATGAAAGTTTATATGCAAGTATGAACATCAATATTTTTAATGTTTCTTCTAAAAATAGTTGACATTTTTCATATAATGTATTTTTCATTTCAATTTAATTATTGTTAAATAATATTTTTTTTAAGTTCCAATGCACATTTGCATATTAATACGTTTTTTTTTTTCGAACAACCAACATTCATTAGAAATTCGAACTAGCAAGATGCTTAGTCACAAATGACAAAACAGTCAAAAGGATATATTACCCCAATTTTTCCAATTTAGAGCTCTAAAACATGATCTATTTTCAATCAAAGGGATTAAACCAATCTGCTAGTAAGCAGCTCTTCCTAGTAGCAAAAAGGAAGATGTTAGGATACACCTCATTAAATGGTTAGGGGACATCCAAGCATCAAGCCAAAACCGTATACTTCGAGAGTTCCCAACGTTATCTTTTAACAAATTTGCCAAGTTGGTTACCCAGCCTAGCTATAGAGCACCACATTCCGGGGAACCGTTTACGGCAGGGTAAGACCGGCCAAGTTCTATTCGTGTCATGGATTGCCACAAATGACCTTTCTCTATAGGGGTTCTCTCTCTGTTTTGAATCGTCACCATCATTTTGAGAGGAGCGCAATGCGCCCGCCTCAATAAGGGAGGTGATCGTGGCGCAATTAACCCAACACAACTTGTTAATTTTTGAGTTACCGGCCAAAACAACCTTCTTCATTTAGCTTCAAGCTGGTCAATGATGTTAACCGGTGCATATTAATGCGTGAATCGTTTTTTTTCTTCCTAGAGTAAATTGTCAAAATGGCCCCTCAGGTTTGGCCCAAAATGCTTGTTTGGTCAGTTATCTTTTTTTTTGTGCCAAAAGAACCCCTCACAGATCAAAAATTGCCAAAATGGCCCATATTTAACAGAGTTTTTAACTGAGTATTGAAAGTCAGTTAAGTCTGAGGGGCAATTTTGTCCTTTCATCTGTAAAGGGGTAATTTCGTCCTTTCACTCTATTATTTTTTTTAAAGTTAATAACCCCTTCTCCTTCCTTTGGCAGACCTAATCCCACCATTTTCTCTCTCTAAACCACCACCACCCTTCTTCACCATCCACCACCCTCCACCACCCAACGAAAAACAGGTCTCGGTTAGGAGTGCGGCTCGTTCGCACTGGTCTGGCTCTGAATTAATACCTATCAAACTAAAAAAAAATGAATTGAAGAATATAAGTTATATAACAATTGAATTAAAAGAATTAAAGGTACCATTTTTTTACTTAGGTCAATGGAATACACGTCTTCGATAGTAAAAGTGATGTGGGCAACAGTTACCTGCCCCTTTGTTAAACAGAGACAATATCCACCATTAATGACCTTCTTCAACATTAACAACCTCATCCATCTTCTTCTCTGACTGACACAGACAACTCCTTCACCCTCATCCTCATCCTCATCCTCTTCCCTTTTATCTTAACCTCATCCATCGTCTCCACCGCCCTCGGCGGTTCTCCGGCGGCCGGCCGGTCAACTCAACCCAACCCAACCAACACCCTCACCTTCTCCCCTTCACTGATCTGATTATTATTATTATAGAGAGAGAAACAGAGATCGAGAGAGAACAGAGGAGAGAGAGAGGCAGAGACTAAAAGAAAAGGGAGGAAGAAGGCGATGGTCAGCGGTGGTGTAACAACCGGCAAAATTAAGGTAATCCCGTACTAATTAATTAAACGCAATTAACGTAATTAACCGTAATTATGTGCTGATTATTTAATTGAGGCCTTAGAAAGATAGAAGTTCCCAAATAATGCATAGGAATGCATAAGTTTAATAGCAAAGCGTGATAGGATCATGCGCAGGCAAAACTATCCGGTATGGACACTGACGATTACCCGGTAAAACTTAAATAAGCGAAACGAACTCCGGACACCCGGAATATAAAATAAATAATATTTTCACAAAATATAAAGAGTTTTGGAAACCCAAAGCCATACGTGAAAGCTTATTGTACAAATCTCCCGGTAACGAATAAAGTGCGCGTACCGCACCCGATATGCGCGCAACACGTAATTTCACCCGGCAAAAGCCGAAATAAATTATCAGTAATTTAACTGGGCAAAATTTAATGAATATTAACGGTATTTTAATATTTAGGTAACCCACGGTTAAAATTCAAGAAATACCCGGGCGGTACCCGAAAGAAAGTAACTTAAACATATTATGGAGTAGTATTTAGCAAAGTGGACCCCACCAACCACCCTATAGGGGCCGGCCAAGGGCCCACATGAGTAGAGATTACTTGAGTTTTTCTTGTAAAATCCATAATATTATTACTAATGATTAGAATGCATGTAAAGTTATTGGGTAGAAGATTAACCAACACATCTCTCCCTCTCTCTCTAAAAACTCGGCCCAAGCACCCTCTAAATCCCCAAGATTTTCAAATATCTTTCACAAATCTTCCATAATATTACACTAAGATCTCTAACCAATCCTAGCAAGATACACTTGATCCTTTGAAGATTGAGAAAGATAATATAATCACTTGATGAACACTTGAAGAAATCACAAAAACTCTTCCCCTTTCTCCTCTTGTTGGCCGTAGGTTTGCACCACCCCACCAACATCTCTCTTTCAATTTTCATACCTCTAAATCATCTCTAGATCATCATTATTCAAAACCCCTTTTGTGTGTTCAAGAGTTTGGAGCATAACCCACTTGGAAGAACATATTAAATCTCACCCAAATCCAAGATCTTTGTCTTCCCTAGCCTTGAGCTAGTAGTAAGTCTTACATTGTTTTATTACTTGAATGTTCATGTTTTGTGCTATGAAAGCAAGTTGTACATTATTGGGTAATAAAGTGGATTTTATAAAAATAATGGGTTTTGTTAGAATAAAAATGGAAGAATAATAATAACATTGGTGAATCTTGGATTTATGTTAATAAATGTAATGTTTGAAGAAATGATGATGAAATGCACATACACTTGAGAAAAATGATGATTTGGGTATAATTAATGAGAAGGACTTGAATGAGATGAAGATGATTTTAATCATCATAGGATGACATATTAATGTCAAAAAGATATTAAAATGGGTTAGAAAGTCATAGGTGAAAAAGTTCCATCTTCAAAGTCCACTCATTTGGATGAGTGAAAAATGGGTATTTTGGATGAAAATATGGAATAAACATGTTAATGACATCTAGGATGGATTAGAAGATCATTAAAAGTAAAAAGAAGTAAAAACAACTAAGCATTAAGAAAATGGTTCTTCAAAGTCCACTAAAGTGGAAGAAAAATATTAACTTTGAAAGTTAGGGTGAAAAACGCAACAAGTATAAGTTAAAGGACTAATATGGCAACTTTGGAAGTTGAGGGACTAAAATGAATATTTTGGAAACTATTAGTCCAAAAACACAATAATGGAAAGTTTGGTGTCAAAAGTGTGAGTAATAATTTTACAAGGTTGATTTGGTAAATACTAGTAACATACTTGGGCATTTTGTGTAAAAAGTATATTTTTATAAAATGGACGTTTTATAAAAATAAATGGAGTAACGCAAGTATTTTATAAGATGAGATTTTAATAAAGACTTGGGAAGACTTGTACAAAAATAGGATACTTTTATATAAATGAGAATATAAAAGTATCGGAAACATTTTTGAGTAACAAGTTGGACAAGTTGGGCTAAAACGTACAAAGTATATTTTTCCAAGAAATAAACGTTCGGAATCGGAAGTAGGAACAATACTTCCATGAGGACGCGCAACGGAAATAAATATGAAAAACGCTAACTAACGAACTTAGTTACACGAACTAACGCAAACGGACACATAAGAAAAATGCCATTACGACAAGATAAAAATATACATATATATTTTAAGAGAATAAAATATATATAACAAGGGTGAAACGTGCGACACACTTTCCTAAGTGTAGAAAGAATATTCGTGGGAAAGGAAAAACACAACGTAACAAATTAAAAACGCTAAACGACACATGAACTTAACGAGTAGTATCCACGCAATGGTATATGTACATATGCTCGTTCTCGACGAAATTCTAGTATATCTATTTGAATGGGAAAATAGGTATGCGAGAAGGAAAACCGAAACGAGTAGGTGAAATATACCTACGAACACGTGAATACCGACAAGATCCTAGTGCATTTATTTAAATGGGAAAATAAATGTATGGTGTGGTAAGTCTAGTCGGGCGTTAAGATTATGTTACCAAACGACAAGAACTTAGCATATTTATTTAAATGGGAAAATAAATATGTGGCAAAGTGTGTCGGGACGGATAATAAGAAATCACATTATATCGAGCGAAACGATCCTAAGTATAATTATTTAAATGGGAAAATAATTATACATTGGGTTAGAGTCGTGTCGAGTATAATATTGTACAAGTCATGAAGAATATTAATAAGAATAATATATGACTTGTAAGGAAAGGGTAATCCATCGCCATTGAACCTAGGATACGAAACTATTAAACGGGAATTGGGATAAAGACGTGGTCGGGAAGTTGGGTGTACAACTTGCCAAGGCACATACACCATAGGTGTAGTGACTTATACGCCTAGAACCTTTGTAGGTGCAGGATCACAAACTTTACTATTTTCTTCTTGAGCCGAGCACAGTCACAGGTGAGTTTCACGGCCCCATTTCTAAACTATTTAATGTTTTTACGGGGGAAAGATATGTTGGGATTGTATGACGGGTTGGATACTTGAGTAAAGATCGCCACTCGGGGTTGAGACCTCCCCACTATAATCATTAATTCAGGAAAGAGAAACCAAAGGAATATTTGGATAGTACTATTGGTGCCTGACAAGGCCCACCCCTAATCGATAGCGTCGATTATGCATCGGCGTATGCCTGGGGTGCACGTATTCTGAAATAAAGTCGTAGGAATACCGAGTAACGACTTGGGGCGGGGGCATTATTAACTGTCTTGGTTTGGTTATAGGCTCAAGTAAATTGTAGGACTTTGCAACTCCTATAAATGTCATAACAAGGATATTCCTACTTTATAAAGATTTATTAATTTAAAACCTGTGAACTCACCAATATTTATATATTGACGATTTTTAAACATATCTTTCAGGTAATTGAATGATGGAAGTTAGCATGGCGAGCAGGGTCGGGGGTATCTCCAAGTCGGGCGTTGGGAATGTCGAAAAAGGGTCTCATCTCTTTATTCCATGGACTTAGGGATAAAGGGAGGAGCCTCCTTATTAATTTCAAAAACAATTTATAATTATGTACGGATAATTTGACATGATTATTGGCATTGAATAAATGCCCGTTGTTTAATTACTATTGTGGTTTGCATTAATCTTGGCTTAATACTTTTGAACCGTCGCGCCACGTGTTTCCGCCATAGGCGTGGTGTGACAGAAAGTGGTATCAGAGCCAAGGTTATAGCGAATTAGCATTTTTAAAAATCTAAACTATAACCGGACTTGGTTCAAAGACTTTCAAAATAAATGCGAAACACAATAAAATAAATTTTTCCAACGACCATTTGGGTATATGGAGATTCCGACCAAGCTAGCCATGGTAAGTATACGTATTATTTTGTGTTAGAAGGTTAGGAAGAGTACCGTAGATATGTGCCTTAACTACCTAACGAATAATACTTAAATATTAGTACGGTTATTTCGCCAGGATGTCAGACGCAGGGAGCGTAGCACCGAGCTACGACAGTAGCCTTCAGATCATCCCAGCACCGCCAGCAGAGCCGATTGAGGTGGTGATACTCGATCCCGAGGATGACGAGATGTAGGTTGATGCCGCCATGGAGGGCGCCGACGGAGATAGCTCCGACGAGACAGACCCGAGCGAGGACCCAGCGTGGGCCCCCGCTGGAGGCGACATGGCCGCCGTGGCCGACCTACCGATGGCCGAGGCTGACTTGCCTCTAGTGCCATTCCAGGCAGCACCACTGCCAGCACTTCCCATCCGAGCCGTCAGGGACTTCCCTGTAGGCTGTGCAGGTCCTTCGAGGCCTATCCCTACACAGTCGGAGACTGTTGAGTCTCCATACGACCGACGCGCACCTGTCGATCGTGAGCCCTTACCCACCCCACCTATCCCCGTTCCCTCAGGCATGAGACTCGTGCCTGTCTGCCGAGGACACAACGGGTGGATATCTGATGACTCCGATGATGAGTCGACTGCATCGGTAGAGCACATTGCTGTGCCGATCCCACCAGCAGACCAGGAGGAGCACGTCGCTCCGATGATAGGACATGCCACCACTACCCCAGCCACCCTACCCACCATACCCGAGCCCGTACCACAGGATGGCCCAGCTTCTACTGGGCACATCCTTGAGGGCAGCTCAGCCCGTAGTTCTGAGTTGCACCGAGCAGGTTTAGCAGCTCACGCCACTGCTAGCCCTCCCACCCCTACCACTGTGATATCCGCTCCAGAGTGGGTCGCTGTCACCCAGCCTCTCATGGTCCCACTCGCCGAGCTTATAGTCCCCTCACCCATATCCATGACACTACCCATCACCACTTTTCCCACACTACCACCCCTACCCGAGATGCTTCCTACACCACCACCTGCACCATTCACTATGGATGCAGGAGCCCCAATTCTGATACCCCCATTCGCACCGTATACTCTAGGTGCGGGAGACCCGTACCAGGTACCACCCTATTACTTCACCGGATTACCGGGCTTTGCCCCACCCTTCACACCCCTACCCATACCCGATATCGTCGGCCCGTCTCAGCCGACGTATACTGACATCCCCGGGCCGTCGCAGCCCCACGGGATGGCCCCACTGTCAGGACCAGCATGGTCCACGGTGATCTCACTGGAGAGAGATTTCCAGACCCTCACCGACACGTGCAGCGCACCGTGAGCCAGATGGAGCAGCAGGCCCAGCTCATGTGGGCCAGGATCATTGATGCCAGGGACGCACTGGCACATTATGCTGAGGAGTTGCTGAGCATGGACGCTCATTGTGGTATTACGGGCGACGCACACTTTGCGCATCGCCAATTCTTGTACGATCGCATTATGGCGATCAGTATGACCATTAGCATGTGCGCACCCCAGTATCAGTATCCGCCGCCGCCGCCACCACAGTAGCGATACATCAGAGACGCTTGGGAGATCACTTACGGACATAGTAGTAGTAGTAGTATGATAGCACAGTATGGGTTATAGCACCCATCTGCATTTTTGCCTAGCCGAGCGGGATTGTGCCGGTATATGACATTATGTTTCTAGTATATTTCAAAGGAGCAATGTATGAGGAAGGTATCCTCGGTTTTTGTTATTATGAACAAATCATTGTACTCATGGTATTGAAATCTAATGAAAATTTTGTTATGGTAAAACATGTGTTGTGGTTGTCTACGATTATTATTACTTGTTCTGTCTATATTGTGATTGCGTGATGTTGTTATGGTGATTGTTGTGTTCGTATGTTGTGTTGTTATTTATACCTTATGTGTGACGATATTGTATGAGTGATCGTCAAAATTAACCTTTGATATTGATTATTGAAGAAAAATGGCACCAGCCACCAGAAGCAACAGTGGAAATGAAAGACTGCCCACGACACCCGAGGAGCTTGAAACCCTAGTTTCGGGACGTATCGCCCAAGCTCTCGCAGAACACAATGCCACGCGCACCGAAAGGTCGCGAGATCGGACCGAGAGCGACAGACGCGAAACCTCCCCTACCGGTAAGAAGACTTCGGGTATATACAATAGGAGTCTTCGTAAGACTCCTACCTCATATAACATGTTGCTTTATTATTGCAGAAACGGCCTCACGAGAACGTGGCTGCACGTTTAAAGCTTTCCTGGACTGCAAACCACTCAACTTCAGCGGCACTGAAGGTTCTGTCGGACTAGTCAAGTGGTTCGAGAAGACCGAAGCCGTGATTCGTATTAGCAGCTGTACCCCGCGACAGGCTGTCATGTATGCCACTAACCTGTTTCTGGACCAAGTGCTAACCTGGTGGAATAACCAAGTGCAGACACTGGGAGATGATGCTGCTTACTCCTTGTCATGGTTGGAGTTGAAGGAACTAATGATCGCCGAGTACTGCCCGGCAAGTGAAGTGCAGAAGCTAGAGACTGAGTTCTGGAACCTCGCCATGGTTGGATCGGACGTAGCTGGGTACACGTCCAGATTTCATGATCTCTCCCGGTTAGTGCCTCGCCTGGTCACCCCGGAAAGCAAGAAGGTGGAAAGATACCTATTCGGACTGGCACCACAGATACGTGGCATGGTCACTGCTTCCAAACCTACAACCATGCGCGAAGCTATCGATCTCGCCTTAAGCCTCACTGAAGACGCCATCCGAATGGGCACTCTAATCCGGAAAGTATCAGGATTGAAGCTTACTGAGTCCAGCAGTGTTGAGGGTAAGAATCTGGGTACAAATTCAGTCGTTGGGTCAAGCGAACAGGGAAATAGGCCAAGGTTTGGGAAGCGTAAGCGGGATGAAAGGAAAAAGGATGGATCATCAGGTTCAGGGAAGAAAGGAAAAGGGTATGTGGCCACTGGGCGTGGAAATAATGGAAAGCAAGGTTACCAGGGCAGGAACGAAGTGATCTGCGGTAAGTGCCGTCGATCGGGGCACAAGACAGAAGACTGCAGATCGGGAGCGCCAAAGAACGGAGGAGCGAGGCCTTGTTTCTCATGTGGATCGCTCGATCATTGGAAGAGGGACTGCCCCAAACATAACAACCAAGCCCGTGGGCGGGCATTCGTGATTGGTGCCGGTGACGCACGACAAGACCCTAATGTGGTCACTGGTACGTTCCCTCTAAATGGTCATTATGCTTCAGTATTGTTTGATACTGGCGCTGATTTTAGCTTCGTATCTGTCGAATTTAAAAGATTACTTGGTTTAAAGACTAGTAAGCTAGACACACCCTACTCTATCGAACTAGCTAACGGTAAGACTATAGAAACTCGAGAGGTAGCGAAGAATTGTAAGTTGGATCTCTGTGGTCACGAGTTTGGCATTGACCTATTGCCAGTAGTACTGGGTAGCTTTGACATAGTCGTTGGCATGGATTGGCTATCCGCACGCCGCGCCATCGTCGTGTGCAATGACAAAGTAATTCGAGTTCCCCTCGCAAGCGGTGAAACCCTATCGATCCAAGGGGAAAGGCGTGGAACACCATTGAGAATTATTACCAGCATGAAAGCCAGGAAGTGCCTAAGGAAAGGTCTCGTCGCATTCTTGGCGCACGTAGTAGATAAGAAGGCCGACGAGCGAAAGCTAGAAGACATTCCGATAGCCAGAGACTTTCCAGATGTGTTCCCAGAAGATTTGCCGGGATTGCCACCACCCCGACAAGTCGAGTTTCGCATCGACCTTGTTCCAGGAGCAGCACCGGTAGCGCGATCGCCATATCGCCTAGCTCCTTCTGAGATGCAGGAACTGTCTGGTCAACTGCAAGAGTTGTTGGACAAAGGTTTCATAAGACCAAGCTTCTCACCCTGGGGAGCCCCCGTCTTATTTGTGAAGAAGAAGGATGGCACTTTTCGAATGTGCATCGACTATCGAGAACTGAACAAGCTAACTATTAAAAATCGCTATCCTCTTCCCAGGATCGACGATTTGTTTGATCAACTTCAAGGATCCAGTTTCTACTCCAAGATTGATCTAAGGTCCGGCTATCATCAGTTGCGTATTCAGGAAGAAGACGTGCCAAAAACAGCATTCAGGACTCGTTACGGGCACTATGAGTTCCTGGTTATGCCATTTGGGTTAACCAACGCACCAGCCGTTTTCATGGACTTGATGAACCGAGTGTGTAAGCCATACTTGGACAAATTTGTCATTGTCTTCATTGATGATATCTTGATCTACTCACGTACTAAGGAAGAACACGAGGATCATCTTCGATTAATCCTCGAGGTACTACGCAAAGAGAAGCTCTATGCTAAGTTCTCGAAATGTGACTTTTGGATTCGAGAGGTTCACTTTTTAGGCCACGTGGTGAATGAAAAAGGTATACATGTCGATCCCGCCAAGATCGAAGCAATCAAGAATTGGGACGCCCCTAGAACTCCTACTGAAGTACGACAATTTCTTGGCCTTGCGGGTTACTACAGAAGGTTCATCGAGAACTTTTCTAAGATAGCACAGTCTTTAACCATGCTAACCCAAAAGGATAAGAAGTTTGAATGGACGGAAAAGCAGGAAGCAGCGTTTCAATTGCTAAAGGATAAGTTATGTGGCGCCCCGATACTATCACTCCCCGATGGTACGGAAGACTTTGTAGTTTACTGTGACGCCTCTCACCAGGGATTGGGTTGTGTATTGATGCAGCGAGAGAAGGTCATAGCCTATGCTTCTAGACAGCTAAAACTTCACGAGAAGAATTACACCACACATGATCTGGAATTAGGAGCCGTGGTATTCGCGCTCAAGATATGGAGACATTATCTGTACGGAACCAAGTGTACAATCTTCACTGATCATAAAAGTTTGCAGCACATCTTTGACCAAAAGGAATTGAACATGCGACAACGGCGATGGGTCGAATTATTGAACGATTACGATTGTGAGATAAAATACCATCCCGGGAAGGCAAACGTTGTAGCCGACGCCTTGAGTCGCAAGGAACGGGTTAAGCCATTGCGTGTCCGAGCTTTGGGTCTAACCATCCACACGAACCTGACTGACCGGATTCGTGAAGCTCAAACTAACGCTCTAAAACCCGAGAATGTCAAAGGTGAAAGATTGCGGAAGATGGTTGAATCACTGGAGTCAAAGGCGGATCAAGCTCTGTATTTCATGAATAGAATTTGGGTACCAGTGTACGGTGGATTGCGTGAACTGGTATTGGCCGAAGCCCACAGTTCGCGATATTCGGTTCACCCTGGAGCAGACAAGATGTTCCATGATCTAAAGGAATTTTACTGGTGGCCAAATTTCAAGAGGGATATAGCGGCGTATGTTGCGCGATGTTTGACTTGCGCGAAGGTCAAGGCCGAGCATCAGAGGCCATCCGGCTTGCTCCAGCAACCGGAAATACCAGAATGGAAATGGGAAAGGATCACTATGGATTTCATTACCAAGTTGCCCAGGACAACAAGCGGCCATGACATGATCTGGGTACTCGTTGATCGATTGACAAAATCTGCACACTTCCTCCCCATTCGCGAAACGGATAAGTTGGAGAAACTGACCCGTTTGTATATTAAGGAAGTTGTGTCAAAGCACGGTGTACCTATTTCCATCATCTCCGATCGAGATAGTCGTTTCACCTCAAGATTTTGGGAGAGTTTAAATGAATCCCTCGGTACTCGCCTTGACATGAGTACCGCATATCATCCACAAACTGATGGTCAGAGTGAACGGACCATCCAGACCTTGGAGGATATGCTACGAGCATGCGCAATCGATTTCAGCGGAAATTGGGATACACACTTGCCACTGGTAGAGTTTTCGTACAACAACAGTTACCACACAAGCATTCAAGCTGCACCTTTTGAAGCTCTATATGGACGCAAGTGTAGATCGCCTCTATGTTGGGCCGAAGTTGGCGAAAAGCAACTTACCGGGCCGAAATTGTACAAGAAACGACGGATAAGGTCTTTCTGATAAGAGAACGTCTCAAAGCGGCACGTGACCGACAGAAAAGCTACGCAGACATAAGGAGGAAACCTTTGGAGTTTCAAGTCGGAGACAGGGTCCTACTAAAGGTGTCACCGTGGAAAGGTGTCGCGCGCTTTGGGAAGCGCGGAAAACTAAACCCACGATATGTTGGACCATTTGAAATCCTGTCCAGAGTAGGCCCCATAGCATACAAGCTCAAGTTACCACAAGAACTTAACGGTGTACATGACACGTTCCACGTGTCGAACTTGAAAAAGTGTTTATCCGACGAAACCCTCATCATCCCCGCAGACGAAATCCACATTGACGACAAGTTACACTTCGTCGAAGAGCCAATCGAAGTAACCGATTGGAAGGTCCAAAAGCTAAGACGCAGTAAGATCAGGTTGGTCAAAGTGCGTTGGAATGCCAAGCGTGGACCGGAGTTCACGTGGGAAAGGCTGGACCGGATGAAGCAAAAGTATCCCGCCCTATTCGAGAAGACCCCTATACCGGAGAGTTCGAAGTGAATTCCGGGACGGAATTCTCTTAACGGGGGGAGAATGTAACAACCGGCAAAATTAAGGTAATCCCGTACTAATTAATTAAACGCAATTAACGTAATTAACCGTAATTATGTGCTGATTATTTAATTGAGGCCTTAGAAAGATAGAAGTTCCCAAATAATGCATAGGAATGCATAAGTTTAATAGCAAAGCGTGATAGGATCATGCGCAGGCAAAACTATCCGGTATGGACACTGGCGATTACCCGGTAAAACTTAAATAAGCGAAACGAACTCCGGACACCCGGAATATAAAATAAATAATATTTTCACAAAATATAAAGAGTTTTGGAAACCCAAAGCCATACGTGAAAGCTTATTGTACAAATCTCCCGGTAACGAATAAAGTGCGCGTACCGCACCCGATATGCGCGCAACACGTAATTTCACCCGGCAAAATCCGAAATAAATTATCAGTAATTTAACTGGGCAAAATTTAATGAATATTAACGGTATTTTAATATTTAGGTAACCCACGGTTAAAATTCAAGAAATACCCGGGCGGTACCCGAAAGAAAGTAACTTAAACATATTATGGAGTAGTATTTAGCAAAGTGGACCCCACCAACCACCCTATAGGGGCCGGCCAAGGGCCCACATGAGTAGAGATTACTTGAGTTTTTCTTGTAAAATCCATAATATTATTACTAATGATTAGAATGCATGTAAAGTTATTGGGTAGAAGATTAACCAACACATCTCTCCCTCTCTCTCTAAAAACTCGGCCCAAGCACCCTCTAAATCCCCAAGATTTTCAAATATCTTTCACAAATCTTCCATAATATTACACTAAGATCTCTAACCAATCCTAGCAAGATACACTTGATCCTTTGAAGATTGAGAAAGATAATATAATCACTTGATGAACACTTGAAGAAATCACAAAAACTCTTCCCCTTTCTCCTCTTGTTGGCCGTAGGTTTGCACCACCCCACCAACATCTCTCTTTCAATTTTCATACCTCTAAATCATCTCTAGATCATCATTATTCAAAACCCCTTTTGTGTGTTCAAGAGTTTGGAGCATAACCCACTTGGAAGAACACATTAAACCTCACCCAAATCCAAGATCTTTGTCTTCCCTAGCCTTGAGCTAGTAGTAAGTCTTACATTGTTTTATTACTTGAATGTTCATGTTTTGTGCTATGAAAGCAAGTTGTACATTATTGGGTAATAAAGTGGATTTTATAAAAATAATGGGTTTTGTTAGAATAAAAATGGAAGAATAATAATAACATTGGTGAATCTTGGATTTATGTTAATAAATGTAATGTTTGAAGAAATGATGATGAAATGCACATACACTTGAGAAAAATGATGATTTGGGTATAATTAATGAGAAGGACTTGAATGAGATGAAGATGATTTTAATCATCATAGGATGACAAATTAATGTCAAAAAGATATTAAAATGGGTTAGAAAGTCATAGGTGAAAAAGTTCCATCTTCAAAGTCCACTCACTTGGATGAGTGAAAAATGGGTATTTTGGATGAAAATATGGAATAAACATGTTAATGACATCTAGGATGGATTAGAAGATCATTAAAAGTAAAAAGAAGTAAAAACAACTAAGCATTAAGAAAATGGTTCTTCAAAGTCCACTAAAGTGGAAGAAAAATATTAACTTTGAAAGTTAGGGTGAAAAACGCAACAAGTATAAGTTAAAGGACTAATATGGCAACTTTGGAAGTTGAGGGACTAAAATGAATATTTTGGAAACTATTAGTCCAAAAACACAATAATGGAAAGTTTGGTGTCAAAAGTGTGAGTAATAATTTTACAAGGTTGATTTGGTAAATACTAGTAACATACTTGGGCATTTTGTGTAAAAAGTATATTTTTATAAAATGGACGTTTTATAAAAATAAATGGAGTAACGCAAGTATTTTATAAGATGAGATTTTAATAAAGACTTGGGAAGACTTGTACAAAAATATGATACTTTTATATAAATGGGAATATAAAAGTATCGGAAACATTTTTGAGTAACAAGTTGGGCTAAAACGTACAAAGTATATTTTTCCAAGAAATAAACGTTCGGAATCGGAAGTAGGAACAATACTTCCATGAGGACGCGCAACGGAAATAAATATGAAAAACGCTAACTAACGAACTTAGTTACACGAACTAACGCAAACGGACACATAAGAAAAATGCCATTACGACAAGATAAAAATATACATATATATTTTAAGAGAATAAAATATATATAACAAGGGTGAAACGTGCGACACACTTTCCTAAGTGTAGAAAGAATATTCGTGGGAAAGGAAAAACACAATGTAACAAATTAAAAACGCTAAACGACACATGAACTTAACGAGTAGTATCCACGCAATGGTATATGTACATATGCTCGTTCTCGACGAAATTCTAGTATATCTATTTGAATGGGAAAATAGGTATGCGAGAAGGAAAACCGAAACGAGTAGGTGAAATATACCTACGAACACGTGAATACCGACAAGATCCTAGTGCATTTATTTAAATGGGAAAATAAATGTATGGTGTGGTAAGTCTAGTCGGGCGTTAAGATTATGTTACCAAACGACAAGAACTTAGCATATTTATTTAAATGGGAAAATAAATATGTGGCAAAGTGTGTCGGGACGGATAATAAGAAATCACATTATATCGAGCGAAACGATCCTAAATATAATTATTTAAATGGGAAAATAATTATACATTGGGTTAGAGTCGTGTCGAGTATAATATTGTACAAGTCATGAAGAATATTAATAAGAATAATATATGACTTGTAAGGAAAGGGTAATCCATCGCCATTGAACCTAGGATACGAAACTATTAAACGGAAATTGGGATAAAGACGTGGTCGGGAAGTTGGGTGTACAACTTGCCAAGGCACATACACCATAGGTGTAGTGACTTATACGCCTAGAACCTTTGTAGGTGCAGGATCACAAACTTTACTATTTTCTTCTTGAGCCGAGCACAGTCACAGGTGAGTTTCACGGCCCCATTTCTAAACTATTTAATGTTTTTACGGGGGAAAGATATGTTGGGATTGTATGACGGGTTGGATACTTGAGTAAAGATCGCCACTCGGGGTTGAGACCTCCCCACTATAATCATTAATTCTGGAAAGAGAAACCAAAGGAATATTTGGATAGTACTATTGGTGCCTGACAAGGCCCACCCCTAATCGATAGCGTCGATTATGCATCGGCGTATGCCTGGGGTGCACGTATTCTGAAATAAAGTCGTAGGAATACCGAGTAACGACTTGGGGCGGGGGGCATTATTAACTGTCTTGGTTTGGTTATAGGCTCAAGTAAATTGTAGGACTTTGCAACTCCTATAAATGTCATAACAAGGATATTCCCACTTTATAAAGATTTATTAATTTAAAACCTGTGAACTCACCAATATTTATATATTGACGATTTTTAAACATATCTTTCAGGTAATTGAATGATGGAAGTTAGCATGGCGAGCAGGGTCGGGGGTATCTCCAAGTCGGGCGTTGGGAATGTCGAAAAAGGGTCTCATCTCTTTATTCCATGGACTTAGGGATAAAGGGAGGAGCCTCCTTATTAATTTCAAAAACAATTTATAATTATGTACGGATAATTTGACATGATTATTGGCATTGAATAAATGCCCGTTGTTTAATTACTATTGTGGTTTGCATTAATCTTGGCTTAATACTTTTGAACCGTCGCGCCACGTGTTTCCGCCATAGGCGTGGTGTGACAGGTGGTGTCGTGGTTTCCAACCAGAGGCAGATTCAATCACAGAGGTAAAACCCCCTTTCTATTTCAACATTAAAGTAGCGGCGGTGGTGATTCGTGGTGGATTGTAGAAGTTTATGGTGGTCGGACGGGTGGTGGTTATGCTCGGTGGACAGAAGCTGAGGTGAACAGAGGAACCAGTGGTGGTTATGCTCGGTGGTTATGCTTGGTTTGTTGTTGAAATAAATAAAAGAAATGTAGAGGAAGATAGAACAGAAGGATGGAGGAGTGGAATTATATAGAGTTAATTGAAGATCCATGGTATATAGTTTGGGGTTTTTATATGGAGAAGATGAAGTACAGGTGAAAGGACAAAATTGCCCCTCAGACTTAACTGACTTTTCATACTCAGTTAAAAACTCTGTTAAATATGGGTCATTTTGGCAATTTTCGATCTGTGAGGGGTGCTTTTGGCACAAAAAAAGATAACTGACCAAACAAGCATTTTGGGCCAAACCTGAGGGGCCATTTTGGCAATTTACTCTTCTTCCTATTATTGTATGTATTTTTATTATTATTGTATGTACATTTACTTTTTACACGTACAAACATATAGATTGAAAAATATCATGAAAAAATATTTTAGTTTTACGTTATATGCGCATATGGGTAAATTACTTTTGTAAATGTATATGTAAATTAAGGAGAGAAAAATACCAGAGGAAACAAAATATTTCAACATTAATTTTCTTCTTCATTTATTTTAAACTTATTAAGTAAAGAAGCATTTATTGAAGATCTACGTACAATATATCTTGTGTAGGGTTGTAAATGAATTGAACTTTTAAAGAACACTTTATGAACTATTTGGCATGATGTTCATTTGATAAATGAACGAACATGGACAAATTTTTTTTATTCGTTTAGTTAAATGAACGAACATGAACAGAGGACGCGTTTGTTCGTTTATGTTCGGTAACATGTTCATTTGCGTTCGATAGTTTAATAGGGTTTTTAATTTTTATAATTTATTGTTTTCTTTTATTTTTATTTATTTTACCCAAATAATAAACAAATAATATATGTGAGGTAAATATATGACTATATGAGATCAATAAACCTACTTTTAGTATCCACGCGCATTATATATTTCCACCTTCTAGCGTCTACATCTCCACCTTCGACACCCTCCGTCATGCACCTCCGACGCCCTCCCCCACTCACCTACGATGCGATATTAGTTTTTTGAGACATTACTTTGTTATGTTTACCAATATTATGTTAAGTACTAAGTATGTTTGGATAATTAAGTTATATTTTGGATGGATCTAGCTAATGTCTTACTCTATGTGAATTATATCTTATTCGAAAGTTAATATATGCCTGTTTCTGTTCATGAAGAATTCTTTGTGTTCGTTTGTGTTCATTAATGTTCGTTTGTGTGCGTGTGCATTCATGAACAAAATAAACAATCGAACACAAGTGTTTTCTTAACAAACGAACACGAAAGTACCCGAGTTGTTAAACACCAGTTCCAGGGAAACCCCGATAACCCACCCGTCCGTAGGCACAACAATGACATTACCAGGAAACCCTGTGTGACTCAAAAATCGAACCTAAGATCTCCCAGTTCTCATAAACCACAATGGTAGTGAAAATCATTTTTTTACGAATATTTAACAAATCTGTTACACGTTCATCTTTGGAAGCTAATGATACAAGAGAAGATGAACATAACTTTGCATAGATAGAAACTTAGAATAGTAAATTCATAAGAATCATTTAACTACAAAATCTATATTTTATTTTATTTCGTCGCTCAACTTTTTTTTTTTTAACGGCGGCCAATTGCCACCAGTGTTACCACACGATCATATTTCACCACTAAGGGTATGTTTGGCAAGGAACTTTTAAGAGCTTTTAGGAGCTTCAAGTTTCAAGCTTTTAAGAAAAAGCTTATACTCAATAAAAAGCCTTGTTTGGTTGAAGGAGCTGGAAGCTTTCAGGTTAGAGAAAAACCTCTATAGTGAAAAGCTACTAGTACTAGCTTTTAAAAAAAAACTCTACTAGCTACAAGCTTTTAATTAGTAAATGACACAAATACCCATTCTATTTTAAAAATAAAATAAAAGCCTTATTTACAAGTTTTTAATTATGCCCATTTTGGTCATTTTATACATTTTATTAAAAGTTTCAGCTACTCTGCCAAACATATAAGTACATTTAAAAAGCTTACAGCTACCAGCATCCAGCTAATTTTGCCAAACATACCCTAAGTCACTAATTTATGAAGAAACTCATAATTATGAGAAAACTCTCTTGTGAGATTCGAACTGAATACCTTAGTAGTCTCTAAGTCTTATCCCACCACCAAAATGCCGCTGGGCTATAATGCATTTGGCCATCACTCAACTTAATATTAGTAGGTCTATTTAATTTTTGGTAACAATTTTAGGGTTAAAAGAAAACACAAACAATATTTTACCGATCTCATTTAGGCCTGTGAACGAACCGAACGTTCATGAACTGTTCGGCGGAAAGTTCGTTTAACTAAACGAATGAACATGAACATACGTTTTGTTCGTTCATTTATGTTCATGAACGTTCGTTTATATTCGTTCATTTATGTTCGTTCGTTTATGTTTATTGTTTATGTTCATGAATTGTTCGTTTAGGTTTTAATGAACGAACACAAACACGACAAATTTCTTATTAAACGAACACGAACACAAAAATGTGTTTGATTATATGTTCGTGTTCGGTTAAAGTTAAATGAACAAACATGAACACGTCTGTATTCGTGTTCGTTCGGTTCATTTACAGGCCTAATCTCATTGATTTGCTTTAGCGCATCTTATTAGCTAGCAAGAGATTGACAAGTCTCATAAACTTTCCAGTTTTCAGGGTAAAAAAAAATGAGGGTTGTAAATGAACAAACCATGTTTGTTCTTTTAATAAATGAACGAATATGAATATGGACTTTTATTCAATTAATTCGATGAACGAACTCAAACAAATGTCATGTTTGTCTTATTGTGTTCATGAACGTTCGGTAACATGTTCGCCATTACAGGGTGTTTTTTTTTTTTTTTTTTTTTTTTTATTACCCTAACATTTAAACTAGAAACCCTAGTCCTTTGAAGTATGTATCTCCTTTGTGTCTCATGTTTCATATTAGGAACTAGCTGATTACCCCGGGAAGATCCCGGGGTTGACAATTTTAATATGACTTAACAAAAAATTGATAAAAGAAGAAAAAATTTACCAAACGTAAACTCAATCATATCATTTAACCTGTTACCCAGTCTATCCAATTCACTCAATTTTATACCTCCACATAACATTAGTAAACAGATGAAAATAGTAAATAACTTAAACATAATCAATCTTAGTTAAATTAAAATGCTCTTACAGATGGAAAACAGCAAATGCCAAAGTTTTTAGGTGGAGGAGTAAGTTCGATGACTTTATAGGGGTGGTTTTGGTCTCGTCCTTTCTCCTTCTTCCCGCACACGATCTGGTTCATCATCTGTGCCTGTTTTATTTGGGAAAAAAAAAAGAATCGACATCATTACGAATAGAGAAATAATTTGATCGTTAGCTACAAAAGCACTAAATCAACATTTAGTTATATTAAAGTATATTTTATTTGTTTAGTTATGTTTAATGATTTTGCTAACATGTTCTTCTTTAATAAACACAAGTATTCTCCCAAATAGTTGTCGCCCCGCCCCGACCTGAACGGTAACCGGGCCGAAAACTCAAACATTTCGTTGTAAAAAAAAAATCTGAACACCGAAAACTGGGGACCCCAGTGACAAAAAATCATGGGTCCGCCACTGATTATAATAGATTTAATAAAAGAGAAAAGATCTAAAAACCTTTAACTTAGCACCAAGCTTCTTATAATCACTTGCATGCATCCCTGTACAGTCGATCTTTACTAATGCAGACTGTTCAAAAGCATGCCTCACATCTTTCATTAGATTGAGATACACTCCAGTTTTGCTGTTAAATGGACAGTTAATTCGCTAAAATCAGTAGTCGAAAAGAAAAACAAACTCCAAATATGAAGTGCAAAGTGCAAACTTAAGCATTAGCGGTTCTTTGACTTATATGCACCAGAAAAAACATAAATGATTCATCGTTCACGTAAAGCGTGATCATTTGTAACTAACGTAACTCATATACATAGTACTCATCTAATCTATACAAATCTGAAACATTGACTCTATACATAGATTTTTTTTAAAAAACTGTTTGACTAATTAGTCAAAAGCCAAAAATAACCTTCAAATCTTTATGTAAACAATCTGTAATTCGAGCAGTTAAAGCTTACATAGTTTACAAATCGGAGGAAGTTTTGTCCCCTTTCAGTCTGAATTCATCAGCCTCTTCTTTAGTCAACCCTTCTGGTGCTTCTTGTATAAGTTTAGGTTAGACCGGAGTTGCAGGCTTCCACAGCATCACAAGGTATTTTGGTCAGTTATGCGGATCATTATGCCTACCACGAAAAAGATACAACACAACACCAGTACTAAGAATTATCTTACCAACCGTCTTCTCCTATTATTTCAACTAATGTTTAGCATAAATGTTTCACTTAAATCAATCCACTCAAACAACCTAAACAATGGATCAAAAGTGCCTTAAATAACATGTAGAGCATGACAAAGGTTTCACATATCAAGAGAGAGAGGGAGGGAGCTAGGGTTTAGGGATAAAGGGTAATCTCATCTTAATTTTACTACACATAAAGATATTAAGATTCAAAATCAACATACCTTACAAAGAGACATGAAATCATGATCTGATTTCCGATCACCGATCCCAATATCCAGCAACTCATCACCAAACTCCTTCAACACTGCCACACCTGAAGCGCCACTACTCACTACCGGTCTCTCTGCATCACCTGTAACTCCTTTACTCCAAGAAACCACCTCAGTTCCAAAATTCATTTTTTTTGTTCTTGAACAAACAACGTATCCACTTAACGACTCGTAATTACTAAACAACTAGCAACTAACCAACTATCATGACATGATCACATAATTCCAGAAAAGGATTCTTAACGCACCTCAAGAAACCAAACACAGTCATTAGATGTTGAATTGTGTTTGATAATCAAAATCCTATCGTTATTCAAAAGCATCATCGAACAACCCTTATATCCATTCGGTTTTGTTCCTAGAACTTTTGGGATCACCCTTTACGAAACAAAAACAAATATAACCAGACAAAAAACTGCCATCCATGGTTAAACCAAGGTTCAAAGTTTAAAACTTTACCATTCATGGGTGGATTTATCGAAAAGACGAACTCCATACGAAGGATCAACAAACTATCAAACAGACTCGTTTTAGCCGATTTAAACGACAGTATTCGCTCCACTTTATCCTGTCTGTCCCTGAGCTTCATAATATCCGTAAACACTTCCCGCTGCAACCTCTTCAAGATTTCAATCTACAAAACCATTTTCATAATCCATAACTTAATAACTGTACACAGAATAACTAAAATGTTTCTGGAACAAACCAAGTATTATCTACCAATCAAATTTCCCAACAAATAAAGTGAATCATATATCGAAATATAAAAGGGTTATAAAAGTAGTGGATGACGGCGTCTGGAGGATACAAAGTGGTCAAGAAGGCCATTGGTAATCGAAATCACTAAAGGGGGAATGAAACTTGTATATTAAAAGGCATACCTTGGATCGATTGTGTAAATCCTCTCTTTCCTTTACGACATGTTTGCCGATGTGTTCAAAGATGAATCCAAAAAATCTAATACAATTACAACAGCTAAACCTCATAAAGACTCAACCTTTACACAGTCAAATGAAACAAACGTTATCTTTACGCTAAGACCCAACAAATTAACAATGATCTGTGAACATAAGATGAAATTATTAATAAATTAAGGCTAAAAAGAGGAGAAAACTTACAGATTGTGATTAGGGTTTTACTTCTTGTTATTTCGATTGAAGATGGAGATTAATGTTGTTGTCATTGATGGGTTTGACGCCGATGAAAAGACGATGGAAGTCTAGAGAGAGAAAGAGGAGGGAGAGTATAAGGAAGAGAGGAGACGAAAAGACGATGGAAGTCTAGGGTTGTTAGGTTATCGGGTTTTTTTTTGTTAAATAAGGAAAATACTCAAAAACGCCAAAAACACTCAATTATTAAGCCACGTGACACTCTCAAGGGGAGGTTGAGGCCTCCATTACACGCCACGTCAGCATACACATTTTCTTTTATATATATATTAATAGATAATAATAGATGTGAATGTTGTATTCTATTAAAATGGGATATATTCATTTGTGTTCATCTGTGAAAAACTTCAATTAGATAATAAACAAACACAAACAAAATTTTTATTTGGTTAGGATTCATAAACTATCCGTAAACAAGTTCAATAATAAACAAGTTACTTTTATCTATGATATGCTTACACCCTAAAAAAAAATACGTAGCATAGATGAACGGTTGTGATTAAACGTTCTTATCTAAGAACGGTTGTGATCATACCTTCTTATTTAAAATTCGGTCGTCTCATCCTTCTCCACACCAAAAATACGCACAAACAAAACTCTCACGCCTGGCGCACGTTAGCACCCTCCCTCGCTTCTCCAACGTTAAATATCACCACCCCTCCCCCCTCCTCTCTCTCTCTAACTCTCTCTCTCTCTCTCTCTCTCTCTCTCTCTACATTTATATGAATGTTTCGCGGCGATTTAGCGACGAAAATAAAACTCACAGACCGATACAATAACGATAACAATAATAATAATAATAACAACAAGCAGGTTCTGATGTTATCCACCGGTAAGAGAAACAAACCGACGTCGTCAGAAGATATGAACAGATTGAAGCCACCATTACACAATTTCGATTTACCATGGTTAAAGTGGGGCAATCAGAAGCTTCTACGCTGCATGAACGTAGATTCCAACGCTGACGTGTCCGTCCTCGATCGTAATCACTCGTTCGACAGCGGCGGTGGAATCGGAACCAATCGGAGGAATTCGGACTCTGTGAAACGGTTTAGATCGAGTTATGGTTGTGATAATAATCGTAAAACAGACAGTTTTTGTAAGTTTTCTACGTCTGAGAAAGTTAACATCGTTCGTAATCACTCGCCGGAATACGGCGGCGCCGGTGACGGTAACGGTAGCGGTGGCTGTACGATTGGAGCACGACGGAGGAATACGGAGTGTGATAACGATCGTAAAACAGAGAGTTATTATAGGTTTTCTTCGTCGGAGAGTTATGGAGGCGGTACGATTGGAAGGAAACGGTTTAGATCGAGTTACGATGATGTTGATCGTAAAACACAGAGTTTTTATAACCTTTCTTCGTCGGAGAAACTACCGGCGAGTAACGGTATCGGTACCGGAAACCTAATCACCGGAGACGGTGAGATCGAAGCAACTAGAGAGAAACTTATGTTTGATTTCAAAACAGAGGTTGTAAAGATGAAGGAAACTATTCTCGGCGAACGTTTAGTAAATCCGCCGCCGTCTACGGCGGCGACGGTGACGGTGGCGGCGGCGGTGGAAGCTACACCGTCGGATAATCCTCCGGCGGCGGAGAGGCCGTGGAATCTGAGGACCAGACGTTCTCCGGCGAAAGGAGTGAATAAATCCGGTGAGGTTTTGGAACCTATGTCTTCTCCGGCGAGAAAAGTCCGGCCGGCGAACGGTGGTTCCGATGAGGCTGCGGGTGGCGAAAGAGCGAAGTTTTCGGTTTCGCTTTCGCGGCGGGAGGTGGAGGAGGATTTCATGGTGATGGCTGGCCGGAGATTGCCGCGTAAGCCGAAGAAAAGACCTAGGGTTGTTCAGAAGCAATTGGATGTAAGTAATAATAATATCATTGTTATTAGTGTTATTATTATTATTATTTTTAACAGTTTGTTTAACTTGATGTGTTAATTTATATAAAGTGTTAACAATTGCATAATGTGATTGATGTATTCATTCTTTTGATTGCCAGACTCTGTTTCCGGGATTATGGTTGTCTGAAATAACTGCTGATCTGTACAAAGTTCCAGATGAGGCCGAGGCCGGGAAGGTAGTAATCTCAATCTGATCATCGTTATTGTTATTGTCAAATTGAATTTATTTGTGTATATATCCAAACTATGGCTCATTAGCCGATAATAATCTATACCAGCAATGCCACCATTGTCCCATTAGGGACACACCGAGTTACTTTTTCGTTAGTGTATGAATGGTCTGATTGCCAGTATGAGTTATAGTTTGGATTATTTGAGACGAATTTGCCATATATAAATAATCTTCCCTACTAACTATCATATTTTTTATCCAATTTTTGCAGAGGTATTAGGGAGAGAAGTATGATGATGAATAATAACCGGAGTTCTTACTGTTTGATTTCTTCAAAAAGAGGATTTGATTTGAAGGATTCGAATTCGCAGATAAGACCTTGGTGTAAGCAGAGTTTTATGCTAATTTTGGTTCTCAATAGTAGGCAAAGCATGTTCATAGATGGTTTTCTTTTCTTATAGTTTTTCAATGGAATAAAACTTGGCATTTTATAAACTTTTCGCGTCTCTTTGAAATTCATTCGCATTTCCTTTCAATCATGCACTTGGTTTCACTTGTTTTAATAGTTCATAACCATATGCAGCAAAATCTGATTGATATGAGCTATCTATCTTCTCTTTCTAGTGTACCTATTTGATCAATCTTTCCAAATGTGTGAAACAAATAAATGTACCCACTAAAATAGTAAAATTCCACTCTCATAAACAAGCTACTGGCGGGGTATGGGAGGGTGAGAAGGGGGCAAACATTTCCCCGTACCCAAGGAGATAGAGAGACCGAGCCCTCGGCCTCTTTTTTGACATGTAAAGTAATGTACTCAATATATATTTGTTTAATTTTTAATTGGAACCATTAGATTTTACAGCAGAGAGGCAGGTAAACGGGTAACACGCTGCGCCGCAAGTCCGCAACCCCCAGATAATATAAGCTATAAAGCATAGCTTCTTTCCTAATGTGTGAGAATTTGTAAAATGACCTGCAACTGTTGGCTGTTGCATGATCTGTTCTAAAGATCAATCTCCATGATCTGATCTGTTGTTTATAGGCACAAATCTCATTCTTTGTGCAACTGTTAATGGGTGGTTTGTTCTTGATTCATACACAAACTGGAGGGAAATAAAACATCAGCAGAATAACTTTGACTCGGTGTCTAAAGTTGTATTTTATTTCTTCAATAAAATTTCATTTTCAGTACTTTGAAATTATTAGAATTTCATTTTACACCCTCAATTGCTAGGTTGCAACTTTATCTTGATTTCTAAGCCCTATCCTCAAGTTACTTGAAATCTTTTCATGAAACTTTATGGGAAACCACACCCTACTCTTGATCTTCAAGTATGTTTGTTGATTGGTTTATGCAAAGTTGCACGACATATACATAGGTGATATAGTATGATTACTTTTGTAGATTCATGATTTCATATTTATTCATTCTTTTTATTCATCAAATTCTAACGTGGTTAATTTTTTTTTTTTACTAAAAATCAAACTGGGTTATGTAGATCGTTCATGGGAAAGCTCGCTACGTTAAACTAAGAGCATCTTCAACGGCACAAGGGAGGTGTCACGCGCCTGGTCCGCTCAAGTGGACGGGTCCGGTGGAAGGTGATGGAGCCAGTGAACTTTGAGTTTTTTTATAAAAAAAATTATAGCGGCTACTTTTTTTTTTATAATATTAAATAAATTAAATTTAAACTAACCTTCTCACTACATACATACACATTTATCTTACATATCTTACACATCTTACAAACACTCTCTACATGTGCTTTCAATTTACCAATTCTGCATTCCATTTCATACACAATGAGCTTGAGCGATGAAGAAACCACGCAACATCCGCCTATGTGTACTTGTCACTTTATGCTTCGTCGGACGTTGAGGAAGGCTTAGTTTTAGATTAAAAAAAATAAGGGGAAGCACAAAGTAATAAATAGCGGTTAAGAGGAAGGAGTTTCGCGTCTATGGTACGACTATTTTGCTCCGGAATCCATGCTCAATGCTTTAAACATTCATGGGAAAGCTTGCTACATTCAACTAGGTGAAGAAACACAAAAGTAATTAGACATCAACCGATAATATAATAATTGTTAACCCAAATCGACCACTTTCCCTCACTTTAGCTAATATTGCCTGATCTACAATAAACCAATGACGTTTATACAAAATAGAAGATTTGTCAATTATATTTCCATGCGGCACTGGTTTGACTCAACCGACACCACTTCAACCCGAACTGGTCCTCTGATGACTTGCACCAATTTGACTTGACCGGTTGGTTTGGTTGGGTTGGGGCAGTGGCCCGATTGGGTCGTCGGTTGGGGGGGGGGGGGGGGGTTAGTGGGGCCAGTGTGAGATTTCAATTCACTTACTAACCAAACACATTAAAAAATGAAACTAAGATTCCAATTTCTACAAATTTCAATTCTAATTCCAGACGAAACTATTATGCAAACTAAACACAATCTTAGATTAATTGGAAAATTGGAGCAAAGCTCATTGTGTCATTTCAATGTGAATTAGAGGGTGTTTGGTTGTTCATTTCCTCCCCTCCTTTTAACTTATGACTTATCTAATAAGTCAAAAGTTAAAGGAGAAATGGATTTTAATCCTCTCAACTATCGCCTAATGGCGGATAATACTCCCAACTTTCACTTTGACCAATAACACTCCAAACTTGCTACTTATTTTCTTTCATCACCCCCAAACTAATGGAGGTCTAACCTGGTTAGTCTTTGTGGCAAAAATGTAAAAACCTAAATTAAGGGATCTTTTTGAAACTTATTATTATAATAATAATAGTAATAATAATAATAGTAATAATAATAATAATAATTATAATAATAATAATAATAATAATAACTCTACCAACCAAACAACTCTACCACCAAACAACTCCCACCACCACCCACAAAGAAGAAGATCATGTCTTTATCATCGCTATCGTACGTTGCTAACATCCACATAGCCCTTTTCTCCTTCTCCATCTTGAATAGCTTTCTTTCCTTCTTCTTTCCCTCAAATTTCTCTCACCCTCTTGTCTCTTCTCACACCATTCGGTATACTGGTTTTCCCAAACCATCAAACATCACATAGCCCCTTCACACGAATCGGTATACTGCTAACATTCACAGAGCCCCTTCTTTCCCTTATTATTATTACTAGCTGATTACCCCGGGAGGGTCCCGGGGTTGAAAAATATAATTTTACGTGATAACCTATTACAAATCGCCCAAGTTAACCAACCACAAAATCTCTCAATCATTGCATGTCCACAGTATTCTAATTAGTAATAACTCATATTCCGTAACCTAAAACCTAATCAGTAATCATCTAAAGAATCACTTATGTAAGCTGCAACTATTCAAAAACTCATCACATCTCTCTAATCTCTCACATTCTAATGGCTCATATAATTCTTAACCTAATCAACTAAACAATCACTTAAGTTGGAAGTTGTAACCATTAAAAAAACTTATCACATCTATATACCAAGTCTCACAATACTAATATTGATACCTAACCTAAAAGAATGTATAACTCTAATACTAACACTTATCATAGATTACCTAAACACATTGTGTTTTTTCTGCATGAACAAAAACTCACTAAAAAAACATTTTTTTTTGTTTTTTTGTATAGAACTATGGTGCTTGTTGGAAAGATAATAAAGCGATCGTTAATTTGGTGTAAAAAAATTCAAAAAAATGTCATACATAAAAGTTACCAACGTTTAAAATTTGTGAGCGGAAAATAAGGAAAAAATAAAGATAAAAATATTAATTAACATATTTGAAATTTTAAAATAATAATTAATAGTTCACTAACATTTAAAAATGTGAGAGGAAAATAATAATTAATTAACATATTTGAAATTTTAAGATAATATAGATATAGATTTTATTTAAAAAACAAAAAAAAAATAAATTTAAAAGAGAGCTTCACATGATGCCACGTGGCACATTTAAGGAGGGGTTGAGGCCACCATTGAATGCCACCTCATAAAAATTCAATTTTTTATTATAAGTTATACATTGTTGTTGTTGTTGTTGTTTTTGTTCATAACTTCCCTTGGACGACACCTTCTAAAACCGTATACCGGTTTTCCCAAACCAACAAACATCAACCCTTAATAATCCCTAAACCATTATCAGTTCTAGAGAGAGAGAGAGAGAGAGAGAGAGAGAGAGAGAAAGATTGGCGTATAGAAGAGTAACCGGAGAAAGTGACAGAGGAGGAAGAGAGAGGGATAGGCGAGTGATGAGGTAGGAAGGAGGAATAGAGGAGAGAGATTACAGGCGGTGGTTGTAGAGGGTTTTTGATGGTCGATGGTTGTTGAGGGTTTACAGGCGTTGACAGGTGGTGGAACTTGGTGTTGGTGGCAGATGGTGGTGGGCTGGGGTGGGTTGATTTCAGATGGTGGTGGTGTTTTAGAGAGAGAAAGAGACAGAGAGAGAAGAAGGGGGTGTTTGTTACCAGAAGGGGGTGTTTGGGATTTAAAATAAAAAGTTTTAAAAAAGGTCCCTTAAGTTTAGGTTTTTACATTTTGCCACATAGATTGTCCTGTAAGTTTAGGTGTTTACATTTTTGCCACGAGGACTAACTAGGTTAGATATCCGTTAGTTTTAGGGTGATGAAAGCAAATAAGTTGCAAGTTGGGAGTGTTAATGGCCAAAGTGAAAGTTAGGAGTGTTATCCGACAATAGGCGATAGTTGAGAATATTTAAATCCATTTCCCTAAAGTTAAAACAAAAGTGTTTGGTTAATTGTTTGAAAAGGAACTTATGGAAGATTTTGTGCTTTGAAAAGCAAAAAAGAAGGAAAAGTTGTAAGTCACAATTTGTGACTTATGAGATTAAGGAGCTTTTAAGGTGGGAAAAATCATTAGGAGAAAAGGAGAAGGAGAGCCAAACATGCTCTTAAAAGGTCTCAATGGGTTGAAAGGTTATGTTTAGTGATAGTATATTTAGGGTTGCTAAACGGGTCGTGTTTGCGGGTCCAACCCGAAAATTTTACACAAACCAAACCCAAAAAAGTCATACATATGAACCCGAACCCGACCCGAATTTTCATGGGTTTACCCGGACCCAGCCCGTTCAACCCGATTTTTCAATTTCTAACGCAAACTTATTAAAATGAAAATTTTACTACAAAAAACACAAACGTATATAACATATTTATGTTTAATAATAAAATCTTATACCAATTTCTATTTCAAGTTATAAGTATAACATAAGACTAAACCTAAACCCACTAATTTCGTGTTAGATTTGGGTCGTGTCAGAAATTCACATCCGTAAATATACTTTGAATTAAAGGGTCTCAAGGGACTGTAAGATCATGTTTAGTGATATCATAGAGACTTGCAATTAATTACAAGGTCTATTTGTGGCGTAATGTATATGTAAAGTTGTAAACAATGAGATATAACAAACTTGTTTATCCTCCAAAACCTTCCTGGGATAGACAAATGTAATGCAATTTGCCCTAAATTTAACTCGTTAAAATGAAAATTAGCTAATGATAATTAAAAGGGAAATTAAAGAAGGGGTTTATCACTTCAAACTAATGATGTATAGTACAATCATGCTGTGACGATGATATACGACTTTAAGATCACGAAGCCTATATTTTTTTATTGAATACTTTGTACATTCTAAGAAATATGACTTGTACTCCATGTGAAACTGTAAAAATATATGTATGATATAATTCAAGTATGAACATACATTTATAACACATTAGAAATGTTGTTGGTCTATTGGGTATTATTAAGTCTGGGCTAATGAGTTTGTTAATAATGTGCAGGCTAAAATCTTGGGCTTAAGTGTTGGGCTTATAGTGGACTGGTCTTGGCCCAGGTGGGGCATTTGTCTGATTGAGGTGCAAGTTGTTCGAGGACTTATTATAACTGTTGGATGATTGTCATCCTGGCCGTTGATTGTGTGTTTGTTGAGAAGATTCGAGAGTAGCTATTTAAGCTCTCTTTTTCTCTCACTCTTATCAGATTAGGTCACAATATTATTTCGATTGTCTTTCGTCTCTCTCTTCTGTATCTTTAGGGTTGTATCCTTTGTATTTTCTTTATGTAGTCTTGTTTGTATTTTCCTTATCGTCTTCATCTGCTGATCTAAATAATCAGCAGTTGGTTGACAAACTTTGTATTGTTGATTAGATCTCAGTAATTGCTGAGATCATTTGGGTTTGGTTGGGTACTTTTCTGGTTTGGGTAAATAAGAGTTTTGTCACCGTTTTGTCGCTATCTCTCTTGTTCATGTGTTGGTGTTGATGTATGGTTGTTATTGTTGTTTTTATTATGCATTAGTAGTTAGATCCATAATTTTCTACATGGTATCAGAGCCTATTGGCTCTAGATCCTGAGATTATTGGTTCTTCCGCTGTCTGTCTTTTGTCTCTTGTTGTGTCCTGTGCAGTCTTAGGGTTTTGATCTCTGTTAATAGATCTTGACCTTATTGTCTAGTAGTAGATATGATCTTGTTAGATCTTGTCTATTACTATTTGTCTGGTATTATTGTAGATCTAGGGTTTTTGTCAACCATTGTTGGCAAGGCTCTGGATCTTGGGATTGCTGTTGGATTTGGGCTGGAAGCTTTGCTATCTGCAAGTCTTCTTGTTCTATTCTTTTATTAGTTAATACTGCTTGCTGGCTTGCTGCTTGGAGCTACTATAAGTCTTCTTTCATTCTGTTACTTGTGATTGTCTGTCTAGGTGTCTTTGGCCGGGTTAGGGTGGACCGGCAGTTGTTTGTCTTGTTTGTGATTGTCTTCTATGTTATCTGTTTTTACTTGTGGTTGTGATTAATCTGTGTTTTATTATGTATATACATATTATTAGATAATAAAGAGCTCCTGTGATAAGATCCGCATGGGCACCTTGAGTGATGAACCCATGATCTGAATCACTATCATAGCTTCGCTCTCTAGGTTGTTTTGTTTGATCATCTGATTGTTTCTTTGTCTGTTGTTTGTTTGATTGTGTTCTCTTTGTCATCATGAGTGGTGATGTTGTCACTGGTGGTGGTGGTGGTGATGGACCATCGGGGGTAACCAATACTCTAATCAGTAAGTTAGACATTGGTGATCCTCTGTACATTCACCCTAGTGATACTAGTAGTCTGTCCATTATTAGCATCAAGCTAAAAGGAACAGAAAACTATTTTGTATGGGCTAACTCAATGAAATTAGCTCTTGAAGCCATAAAAAAGTTTGGCTTCATAGATGGTAGTACTGAGAAATTAGTTGAGGATGAAGTGTTAGCTAAGCAATGGGATAGGTGTAACTCTGTTGTACTTACTTGGTTTCTTAATTCTGTGAGTGAAGAGTTATATTTAGGACAGGTCTTCTCTAAATTGGCTAGGGATGTTTGGTTAGATTTAAAAGAGACTTATGATAAGGTTGATGGGTCAGTTGTCTTTAATTTGCATCAAAGGATTAACTCTTTAACATAAAGTGGTAGTATTGTTTCTGAGTACTATCACAAGTTAAATACAATGTGGAAACAAATGGATTCCATAATCCAATTGCCTGCATGTTCTTGTGCTGCTTCAACCAAATTTAATGATTTTAATAGTCTAATAAAATTGATGCAATTTTTAATGGGACTTGATGATGTTTATCAACAAGTTAGATCTAATCTTTTGATGCAAGACCCATTGCCTTCTGTTAAAACAACATTCTCTATTATTTATAGAGAAGAGTCACATAGGGGTTCTAGTGGTAGCACAAGGGGATCAAATGTTTCCTTCCTAACAAAAACAAATCAAACAGTTGATAATAGAAGAAGGCTGAATAGAGGACCTAATCCTAATCTGAAGTGTACTCATTGTCAAATGTTGGGTCACACTTCAGATAGGTGTTATGAGTTGGTTGGGTATCCTCCTGGTTTCAAAAAGAGGATACCTAATCAGCCTTTTAAGACTAATAATTATAGTGTGACTAGTGGAAAGACAGGTGGTTCTAGTAGCAACACTTCTTCAAATGCTACCGTCTCACCTTTTACATTAGAACAGATTTCCAAGATTATGAGTCTCATTACTGATAAGGCAGGAAATGAAACTCAGAAGTCTAATGTAGGAGGTGAGCAGTTGTCTGTAAATGGTTTTAGCAATGTATCTGTGTTGTCTAAACTTGGAAAAGTTTTTGAAAAATTTTCAAGTTGTTCATCTCTAATTAAAGCTGCTCTTTACTTAAAATAGATCATGGATTCTGGTGCTAACCAACATATGGTTAGCACTGATGAACACATGATTAATTTTGTTGATGTGTCTCAATACAACATGTCTGGCAAACACTCAAATGGCACCAATGCTAAGGTAAAAAAGATTGGTGATGTTAAACTTGAAAATGGAGTCAGTTTATATGATGTCTTTTATGTTCCAGATTATTGTGTTAATCTGGTGTCTGTGAATAAGTTAGCTAAGGATAGCAAGATGAGTGTATTCTTTGATGAACATTCTTATTATGTCCATGATTCCAAGTCTAAGAGAATCCTGGTGACTGGTAAAGAAGTTGATGGTTTGTACTTTGTAGGTGGTAATGTAAGTAATAACAGTGTTTGTTGTTTGAGTAAAAATGATTTTAGTTTATGGCATAGCAGACTTGGTCATCCATCTGATCAAGTCCTAAGTGTCTTAAAAGGAAGTCTTAGTTTAGAAGGAATGAGTTCCCAACCATGTGAAATTTTCCATAAGGCTAAACAAGTTAGAATTCCTTTTCCTTTGGGTGATCATAAAACCAAGGAACTTGGAGAATTAGTTCATTTAGATGTTTGGGGTCCATATAGGGTCACTAGTAAAGAAGGATTCAAATATTTTTTAACAGTTGTGGATGATTTCTCTAGGTCAGTATGGTGTTATATGTTAAAAGGAAAAGGAGAAGTATTTGAGAATATACTTAGTTTTTATGAGTTACTAAAAACACAGTTCAAAAGATGTGTTAAAGTTTTCATAAGTGATAATGGAACGGAGTTTATAAATAAGAAAATGGCAAACTTTTGTAACATGAATGGGATTCTTCATCAAACCTCATGTGTCTATACACCACAACAAAATGGTGTGGTGGAAAGGAAACATAGGCACCTTCTAAACATAGCCAGGGCACTTTTTTGTGCCCCTCTTAGTTTCTGGTCTGAATGTGTGCTAACTGCTGCTTACTTGATTAACAAGATTCCTTCTTCTGTCTTAGGTGGTAAGAGTCCCTAGGAAAAAATGTATGGGTTCCCCCCCCCCCCCAACTATAGATCATCTTAGGAATTTTGGGTGCTTGTGCTTTAAAACAATTTTAGATGATAGTGATAAACTTAATAGTAGGGCTGATAAAAGTGTTTTGATTGGTTACTCATGTTTAAAAAAAGGGATATAAGTTGTGGAGTCTTGATAAACAACAATTTGAGTATTCCAGAGATGTTAGATTTTATGAAGATGTTTTTCCTTTTAAAATTGGTTTTGATAAACAAGTTTTATCTGAGTTAAATCATTTAAACTTTTTTGATTGTTATGAGGGCACAAGCACTAAAAATACTCAGGATGGTCAATCTAATAATAATAATAATAATAATAATAATAATAATAATAATAATAATAATAATAATAATAATAATAATAATAATAATAATAATAATAATAATAATAATAATAATAATAATAATATGAATATGAATATGAATCCTCCCAATGATGAAGGGGGAATCAGCGTTGCTCATGAACCCTTCACTGGAGAAGAGTTAGATGACTCTCCCAGGGCTGCTAATGGGGTAGATCTCACTCATTCTAGAGTGATTGATCAGCAACCTGGTAGTGAAGGTAGTAGAGGGAATGACCTTTCCAGGAATGAGGGTTCAAATGTTGAGAACTGGACTCCTGAGGGAAATAGGATTCAAGAGTCTAGAAGGTCTACTAGGGATTCTATTTTACCAAAAAGGTTTAGTGATTATGTTATAGAAGGAAAAGTCAAGTATGGTGTGGAAAAAATTGTTAACTATTCAAAACTGTCTTTTGAGAATATGTGTCTTGTTGCTAGTCTCAATAAACTGTTGAACCTCAGTGTTATTCTGAGGCCTCAACTGATCCCAAATGGGTTGAGACCATGAACAGTGAAATAGAAGCATTGTACAGGAATGATACCTAGGTTTTTAACTCATCTTCCTAAAGATAGGAAACCTATTGGTTGTAAATGGGTATATAAAATAAAGTACAAGTCAAATGGTGAGATTGTGAGATATAAAGCTAGACTTGTAGCAAAAGGTTACAATCAAAGAGAAGGTTTGGATTTTGGGAAAACCTTCTCTCTAGTTGTAAAAATGGTAACTGTAAGAGCTATTATAAGTCTTGCTGTTCAAAACAATTGGTCATTATATCAATTAGATATTAACAATGCATTTTTGTATGGATCCATTTCCGAGGATGTGTATATGACCTTGCCAGAAGGTTATTACTCCAAAAATGAATGCAAAATTTGTAAGTTAGTCAAGTCCTTATATGGCCTTAAATAGGCACCTAGAAAATGGAATGAAAAACTTACTTCTGTGTTGTTGGGCATGGGATTTGTCCAAAGTATTTGTGATCATTCTTTGTATATCAAGTCTTATAAAGATGTCTTTGTTGTGTTACTTGTTTATGTAGATGGTATAGCGGTAACAAGCAATAGTGAAAGTGGGATTAAACATGTTAAAGAAATTCTTAGGTCAAACTTTCAAATAGAAGACTTAGGAAAATTAAAATATTTTTTGGGTATTGAGGTTTTGTATTCTGATTGTGGTATTTGTTTGTCACAAAGGAAGTATTGTCTTGAACTATTAAATGAATTTGGATACATTGGATGTAAACCTGTGAATACCCCAATTGAACAACATTACATTGTGTCAACAAAAAATAAAAAGGCTGAAATTTTACTTGAAAATATCACTGGTTTTCAAAAACTTGTTGGTAAACTTATTTACCTGTCTCTAACCAGACCTGATATATGTTATGCTGTTCAATATTTAAGTCAGTTTATGCATAAGCCAACCCAAGGGCATCTTCAGGTTGCTCTAAGGTTGCTTTGATACTTGAAGTTGTCTCCTGGGAATGGAATTTTGTTTAAAAGATCTGATAGTTTTAATCTTAGTACCTATGTTGATGCTGACTGGGCTAAGTGCCCAATTTCCAGGAAATCCATAACTGGATTTTGTTTTTACCTGGGAAACTCTATTGTTTCTTGGAAAAGCAAGAAACAGAGCACAGTGTCCAGATCCTCAGCAAAAACTGAGTATAGGGCATTATGTTTTGCTACTTGTGAAGTAATTTGGTTAAAAAATCTCGTGAGTGAACTTAACATTCATGTTAAGTTACTAGTTGAAATGTTTAGTGATAGCAAAGCTGCTATCTCCATAGTTGCCAACCCAGTGTTCCATGATAGAACAAAACACTTTGAAATAGATATTCATTTCATTAGAGAAAATATCTCTAGTGGAATTGTTAAAACCATAAAAGTTGATTCTATGGAACAAATTGCAGATATATTTACAAAGGGGTTGGATAAACAACAACATAATGTGTTGTGTGAGAAATTAGGAATGAAAGATATGTTCATTACTTGAATTAAGGGGGCATGTAAAAATATATGTATGATATAATTCAAGTATGAACATACATTTATAACACATTAGAAATACTAGTAGGAAGCCCGCGCGTTGCCGCGGGAGTGATAATATAAAATGTTATATTCTATATTTAGTTTAATCGATTCTCTCGTGTATCACGTCCATGAGGATTTATGTACCCTGATTGAGCCTTAAAAATATGCTCCTTAGGCCTTATAAATAGGTATTGGTCATATTAATGTTATGGAGCCGTATGGGTTAACACATTTTAATTTTTAAATAGACACCTGAAAAATAGCACTGAATTTATATTATAAAATCAAAGAAACACAAAAAAAAAAAATCAACAACATATAACTATAAAAACAATAAAATAGAAATCCAACCTTAGCAGCATCAACAGATTGTCAATCGAATAGAAGAACCAGCAAGATGCGAACATCTGGGTGATGGGTATGGAAGAACTTATAGTTTCAAGAAGATGGAGTTATGGAACTCGAAGATGTAACACCCCAACCGATGGCGGAAACATCGGGATGTCACGTAATGATGATTGTTCAGTAGCTCATGGTGAATAATAGATTCCATTAAATGATTTAAATGAATTACATACAATTGTTCTAGAATTTGTACATCAAATTGAATAAAACTATGCACATATCTTCAAGCATCAATTCAAATCTTCAAGCAAATAGAACCTGAAACATGTTAAGTTGAAAAGGTTTTGGGTCAACAAAAGTTGGTGAGAATTACATAGGTTTTTGATAATTGAATAAAAATGTTGTGCAATTCATGTGTCATGTCAATCTAGTCCATATGTGAGAACATACTAGAAATAAATCGAGTGCATAATCAACCCTGATGACTGTTATAAAATGATACATACCATACGCTCATGGTCCAATTGAATATGTTATGCGATAACAAACACCCACGTAACCTTTGTAGGAGGCACGTATCCGGGTGGGATTGTCAGTCCAATAGATCTATCAATGTATACCGTCGGCTTGTACGGAGTTAATGATTATGCTAGAATGGTGCTTACTCTAATCATGCTCAAGACATAATGCAACATAGATAACACATAGACACATTGATGATTGAATTGCAATGATAATGTTATAACATGTTTCACCCCAAAAATGGTAATAAATAAAAGGGGCTATGTAAAACTCACCTTGGTAAAATGTTATATCTGTTGAAAATAGTGTGTAGCCCAAATGTATCAAGTATCACCCTATAATAAAGTAATAAATATGTCTAAGTCTATCAATCCTAAAAATGTATAAGTTTCTAGGGCTTCGAATTGGGGATAATTGCTCGTTTGAATAATATTAAAAAATATTCGCCAATTGAGAGAAATTTAGTAAATAAATAACCAAAAATCTTTTAGGAAATTTAAAGTTAAGATGGCCACAATGATGTATTTAAAGTATAAAAATAATTTTTATAAAATTATTTTCTTTAAAATAGATTATTAAATCTATTTATTACAAATTGTCAAAATCTTAACTTTAATATTTAAAAATATTACAATCAAAGAATTAGAAGTTTAAAATTTATATTTCTGTTCCAAATAATCAGAAATAATTTCTATAAAATTTTGATGCAAAAATAATGAAAATTGAATTTATTATGATTTAATTATGATTAAATCTAACAAAAATTGATTAAAAATATAAAATAAATGATTTTACTGAATTAAAAATTATTTCAGTAAAGTTTAATGTTATAAAAACTTAGGATAATTTTTGTGGAAATTAATAAGATCGTTTTGATATTTTTATAGATTTTTATAAATAAAATAGAATAAACTTGATTTAATTATTATAAATATTAATTAAATAAATTTCAGAAAACTAAAAATTGTAAGTTAAACTTTTTCACTAGATTAACATAAAATAATTTTTGTAGAATTTATAAAAGAGTTTTAGTATTTAAAAATGAATTTTAAAAGAATAATAATAGTTATGTAATTATAAAAGGAAAAAGAAAGAAAGATCAAAAAGATTTGTTCATAACAAGGATTGAACCCGTGACCCTTCATTAAACAACAACAGTCTGGACCATCTGATCTGAATGATCAGTTGTGTTGGTTTCTCGTTTTTGAAATATAAATAACATAAACCAACCTAGTGTTCTTCCCCAAATTATGATTACGAGCCCTAGCATTTACAATCGGACGATCCACACATCTATAACCCGATTAATGTTAGGGCTTTCATTGTGTGGATGCCGACCAACAAAACCCACAAAAATAATTGGACTCACAGTGTTGTTTCGTTGATGAATGTCCGGTCAAAGCAAAAAGTCAAACTACGAACAAGATAATAATATTTAGAGTGATTCAGAGAGAATTGGAGGTTGAGAGAGAGTTGTGAGCGAGTAATCAAGGTTCTCAGTTGATCAATTTATAGTACATAGGCCTGGGTGATCGAATTGGAAACTTTGACCTCGGGTTTAATGTTGACGCGTTCATGGCTAATTGATTGTCAATCAATTGATAATCAACGCGTTGGTGAGTTATTGTAGGCCGATAATCACGAGTTCAAGTCAAACAATAATTAGCATGAGTTAATTAGGCCAAATCAAAGAGTTAAAAGAAGAAAAAGAAAAAAAAAATAAATAAAAAAATCGCTGCTGCTGTGCGATTAACAGAGGAGGAAGGAAGGGACGCGAAAATAAAGGGTTAAATACATTTAGGCTTGGGTTTATTTCAGAAACGAGCTGGTAGCTCAGTGGTACACGCGTGTGTTGTGTGTACGGCTCGTCCCCGGTTCGATTCTCGCAAGCAGCAGAGGGATTTCTTTTTTTTTTTTTAACACATAGTTAAGGGATGAGGGTGAACTGGGCTTGGGCCTGATGTGTTGGGCCGGTTCTGATCTGGGCCTGTGCAATGGGCTCCAAGAGAGGAGGTAGTTGGTGTGGGTTAATGGGTTATGTGTGATTTTTAAGAAAAAAATGTATATGTATAATAAAGAATCTGAATTTTATTTATTTATTTTATTATTATTATTATTATTATTATTATAATATATATATATATATATATATATATGTTGTGAATTAGGAGAATAAAAACTTAGGTACAAAATGAGGGGTTTTTATATTTAAAATTTGGGGGAAAATTTTGCGATGTTACAGAAGAGACGATTTCGAATTTCCAAATTAAATTTTTGGTTAAAGTGAATTTGTTTTTTTTATAACAATGTTATGTGAATGATGATTGGAATGTGAACTAATCACCATTTGTGTAGTTAATATTGTATTCATTATGATGTACCACCAAGGAAGATGAAAGGTTAGTATGAATTGAATTGATTAAGATGACCCTAAAGTGTCTTAAAAGTTTGATGAATGTCCAACTTTAATCCCTCTAAATTGGCTTTAAGTGTATTGTAAATTATGCTTAAATATTTGTACACAATACAAAATTACAATGTTTATTTACAATCTTTGGACATAATATTTATCAAACTCTTTGAAAGGCACTCAAAATTTATTTACAATGTATACAACTTCCTAATAATCGAATATGCTATATTGGACACTATATGAAGGTAAAACTTGGACCAAAAATAAATTGTATGCAAGGCAACCAAATCCTGACTCGGCCTGTTTTAACCAAACAAACTGTATTAAAGCAGCAGTGAAATAAAACGACGAGAAGATATTACTGATTCAATCTCGATCTCCAAGAACATTTTCAGTTTAGCGTTGTGATTCTTATTGGAAACTTCCCTCAATTACCCAACATGCAGTTCCAATAACAGTTTTGAGTTCAACTTGATAATAAAACCAATAGCAACATGATAAATATGGATCTCAAATCTATAGATAAAACACATTAACATTTATAAAAGATATTAGCAATTAAAGAAAAACAATTCTGATTGGGTTTCCTACAAAGCTGTTGAAGGCCGATTAGGATGATGTGTACGGTTCTGCCTCTTTGGCCATACAAGAAGTGTTGAAATTGAATAGGCACACCAATTCTTTAGCAACCTCATCCTGCACACCATAAATATTTGATGAATATAAGTAAGTGTATGTTTCCAACAACTAAAGGTATATTATTAACAATGTAAAAGGACCAAAAATTACAAATTGGCAGTATAACAAATTGAGCAATGAAAAATACCTAGAATTGGTTAAATGGCGTTTATTTCTGTATGCGAAAGCTATGAACTTTGTCGTGGTTTGCATCATGATTAACCTAGACATGTCAAGTAATGATATTAGTAAGATGAGTTTCTTGAAAAGTAAAACAAGTTGAAGTTACTGAGCCAATACAAAGTAAAAGCGCATGCCAAAGTTCAATACTTTATTGGGAAAAAATAATGCAATACATACCATTTTAGGCTGATGACCCAGGCATAAAGCTTTCGTCTTTGTCTCCTTTTCACAAATCATAAATCGTTCCATTTCACGCTCGATATGCTTGCGCGCATCCATTAAAGCCTGCTATAAGAGGCACTAACCTATGTCCACATGCTTGGTCGTCCCTTTTCATAGATAAATGGGAAGCATATTCTATTTCTCTATGGTTGGAGATGAGAAGAATGGAAAGCATGTAATTTTGAGACATGAGAAGGTGAGGATACATATACACTTCATGGACACTCAAAGGTCTTAGTATTAAGCATTCAATTAAGATTTATTGTGTTTTATGAGGGTGAGTTACATCTTGAGATGGATATAAAGTATGTATTAGATACATATACAATTGGCATTAAATGTTGTACAAGAGGGCATAAAAGGAAGAAATTGGACAAAAATTATAGATTTATACTAAGACTCTTGATATGCCATCTTAAAAAAGATGTAAATTTACCTTCTTAGCCATCAAGCACCCATTATATAGTAAGTATAGATAGATTAATTATTCAACAAAGATGTAACCTATGAAAAATATTAATGAATGGCTAAATATTAAATCAAATTTTCTTGGAAAAAAAGAATATGGATCTTAATATATGTTTTGTAGCTTGCATGTGGTATAAGTTGGTTGAAACATATGCCAAATGAAGGAAACGTCTACGCAAACTTTTCCAAGTTTAGCGAGACACACCTTAAGAACCCATAAACATGAGAACGCCTAACGTGTATATACTTGGAAATACAAAAAAACACACAAGTTGAGATCGACTCATTAAATTATGAATTAAGCTTAACAATAAAGAAGATCATAAGTTATATTAACATCACCAATTACAAACTAATAAAATGGATTAAACCACAAGAATGTATCAAAAAGTTCTTAACCTTTGACGTCAGTCTTTTATTTGCTTCATCAAATTCTAAATTCTTTTTCTACAACTCTTGTAGCCGTGAAACCAATCCGCAAATATCACTCTGCAACAAATGAACCAAACAAGATTTTAAGCATATCTTAAATACTCATGCGTTGACCATTATTAATCAAGCATTTTTTTTTCATTTTTTGGTTGCAAATTAAAACATCCGATAAGAAGCACAACAAACACCATTATAGGATTAACCTACACCTAAATTAAGCCTTAATGAAAAACCCAACTAATTTCACAAAAATCCTCTGTCCAAAACGTGAAAATTTCATAAAACATACATGATCACTTCACAAACAATTAAACAAACGCACAAAGTACCTCTAAAAACATACTCACTGATTAAAAAACAACAGATTCATTGAGTTTACGAAATACCTCTATAAAGGTTCAATTGAATAACATAGATTTGAGGCTTGCGATTTCTAGGATTGACAATCAGAATCATAAAATGCTTGTGGAATTTCAGAACCGATAGTAGATGTTTGAGTTGATGGATTAAAGGTGAATATTATGAGTCAAAATGATGATTTTATAGTTGTCATCAAATTAAATTGAAACAATAACTTTTTATCAATGGATCATTGATTTCTTAGAAGGTGAAAGGTGGAAGGGTATTATGGGGATGAGATTTTAGTTTTTAACTAAAAACAAAACACAAAATTACTATCATAACCTCGAAAGTGTTTTAATTGTCACAACTATGCCTATTATACCCTTAAATTTATTGCTTAAATATGTTGTACATGTTGCTTCTTAAGTTGTATGGAAATGAAAATGAAAATGACCATGTTGGCCATCACTCCTCCTTTATAATGTACTAGTAGGAATGCCCGCGCGTTGCCGCGGGTGCATCTGTTTTGCCCCTCGTGCATCATGTTTGTTGGTTATTCGTTATGATGAAGTAGAAAACAACGATGTATAAAATATATGTTACTAAAAACTGAAACTCATAAGTATATCTTCTGAAAATTTTAAATGGGTACATAATAATAGGCCGTACTATTCCTTGCAACACCCTTAAATTGGCCCACGTCCTTTGGTGGGACCCTTTTATGTATCTCGAAGGCAAATAAGTATGCCATCGTAGAGCGGTGCTTAGCGTAATGAAGTGGCGTTGTATCTCTTAATGACCATAAGATTGTAGTGGAAGTGATGTAATTACTAAAATGCAGTTTGTAGTGTCCAGCATATTTCTATTATTTTAGGGCACCTGCGAGATGCAGCGGAGTCAATGATTTGCATAGATACTCTCGTTTTATGTTAGTTTGACAAGCGTCGTAACAAATATAATTGACCAAACAAATTAGTAATCAATATAGTTAAAACTACCAAATCGACTGATAAGAACTTGTCTTCTTTTGGATATGTAAACAATTGGTGACTTCATGAGATCAGAAACTTAAATTCTATTCCTAGAAGCTTATAGTAGCAGAGAAAACAAAAAACCATCGAGGAAGATGATGACGTTGCTCATGAAGTATTTATACCATATTTGCTTGTATAAACGTCAAGCCTACATATATCGCTCACTTTAATGGGTTGAAACGTGTCATGGGTTGGGTGTGTTGGCAAACTTCAAGCCTACATATTCATTTGTGTGCAAAAGTGTCACATCATACCATCCTGCAACCATATAAATTTAAAAAGAATATATAAATACATAATATATGATGTAATTTATTTACTATAAACATTGAAAGATATGTAAGTTATGTATGTGAAGAGTCACCACATTATTTATATACCAAATACATGACCACTATTTATAAGACTATAACATTGATACAAACATAATAAAGACATGGAGGTTATGAATGTAAAGAGGCACCATTGTTAATTTTCTCATCAATTTTATAATTATGTTTAAATTAATTTCTTCAACAATTTAATATTTAAGTAGAAAGACAATTTTACCCACTATTTATAAGACTATAACATTGATACAAACATAATAAAGGTTGTATTTACTTAAATTTTGCAGGTATCCTTCACTGATGCTTTATAATATAGTATAGAAGATAAAAATTCAGGTTGATTCATTAGCGTGGACATGAATTTATAGCTTTTTGATTTCTTATTTCTTAACACAAATAACATAAGTAATTAACACATAGTTAAGTTTTTGTTTTCTCTTTATGCTAGTGTTTAATTTATTTTATTAATTAGAATTAGAACTTAAACAATATACAAATGCCGAAAGCAAACTAATATTGCGAACCACACTACATACAACGTTTAACAAGAACATTAAATGGATCAACAAATACCTTAAAAGTCTTAGAACAAATATAGTTTACGTATAGATTGAGTTAACTATTTCATGGCGTTCAAGAAGACCATGTTGATTGAAATTGAGGAAAGTCTCCATACCCTTCTCCAACCATCCTCTCCATCATTTATCCTTCATGTCCATTTGTTCCCTGCAACATCAGTTTTCATCACATGCAGTAAGTGGAAGTAATATTTATAATATTTTAGAAACATATTAGCAAATCTAGAATGTTATATTTATAATTTTGTCCGTTTTATTTAGTTAACAATATATACGATTCAAGATACACAACTTATTAACAAGGATAGTTGGGAAAGCCATATGTCCCCTTCATAAGGGCCATATCATCCAATTCAGTAGAGTTGAGGTCAATAGGTCATAGAACATGCTTGCTTCTGAAAAGCTTCATGGAGAGAAACTAAAAATACACAAAGAAGAGAAAAAACTGCAGTAATTAATTTTGAAAAGTATTTTCTCATCAATAATTCATAATATTGTTTGTTTATTGTTTTAATTGTTAGTTGCACAATTAAATTACCTCAATTTGATTTTGCAACGATCCAACATAGTTGATTATTACATCCAACATCACTGGCATTCCCATTGTCTATAGAAAATAACTAAATTTAAATGGAGCAAAACAATAATATATTATAAAGATAAATTTTTGTAATTGTCAAAGAACATATGAACAAGTAGAATTTTTTTTATATATGTATATAAAGATTAACTCATATCTTTATACCTTGTAGCATCCGGGAATCATATCTTGCAAGCGTCTTAACTTCTCATTGATTTTTTTCTCTTCTCATCTAATGAAGACATAGTTTTTTTTTTTGGACAAAACAATGTTTCAAAACATGAAATTAGCTCTAAGATTTTGTTTGGAGTTATGAAAAGACTATTAGCATTCAAGAAATTGATTATAATGAAGTATATATAATAATATAGAGGGGGGTTGAAAGGTCTCACATTTAAGATGCATCATAGGTTAGGTTGTATTTTGTGTTTTAAAAGTTGGACCTAAGGGCATAATTGGGATAAGATTTTAGGATGTGAGGTATTGGATTATGTTAAATTTACTAATATACCCCCCTAAGTGTCTTAATAGTCACAAGTATGCCAATAATACCCTTAATTTTTTTGCTTAAACATGTTGTACATCTTGTTTGTTAAGTTATATGGAAATGAAAATGACTATCATAGCCATCACTCCTCCTTAATAAGATAATATAGATTATAGATTATAGATTGTTGGTCTATTGATTATTATTAAGTCTGGGCTAATGAGTTTGTTAAGAATGTGCAGGCTAAAATCTTAGGCTTAAGTGTTGGGCTTATAGTGGACTGGTCTTGGCCCAGGTGGGGCATTTGTCTGATTGAGGTGCAAGTTGTTCGAGGGCTTATTATAACCGTTGGATGATTGTCATCCTGACCGTTGATTGTGTGTTTGTTAAGAAGATTCGAGAGCAGCTATTTAAGCTCTCTTTCTCTCGCTCTCATCAGATTAGGTCACAATATTATTTCGATTGTCTTTCGTCTCTCTCGTCTGTATCTTTAGGGTTGTATCCTTTGTATTTTCTTTCTGTAAGTCTTGTTTGTATTTTCCTTATCGTCTTCATCTGCTGATCTAAATAATCAGTGGTTGATTGACAAACTTTGTATTGTTGATTAGATCTCAGTAATTGCTGAGATCATTTGGGTTTGGTTGGGTACTTTTCTGGTTTGGGTAAATAAGAGTTTTGTCACCGTTTTGTCGCTATCTCTCTTGTTCATGTGTTATTCTTGATGTATGGTTGTTATTGTTGTTTGTATTATGCATCAGTAGTTAGATCCATAATTTTCTATAGAAGCTGATTAGTGACATCAAGGACACCGTCTACTATTATCTTAGTTAAAATCAGGCCCGACTCAAGCCTAAAAGCAGTTAAAGCAACTGCGTTGGGCCTCCAGGTTTCAAAGGCCTTTAATTTTATCGACTTTGTTTTGTATTAGGCCTGGTTATGTTTCATGAAGAGATGTTGCTAAAAAACACATTTAGCTACTTTAATTACAACAATCAAATACGGAATGCATATAAATCAAAACTATATGAAAATGAGTGTGTACCATCATTCTATGTTTTTCTTTCTGTCTTTTGTTTTACCTTCCTTTTTTTACGGTTTCTGATGGGGTTGAATAGCCAAGAAATCACCATATACAATATATGTTGTAGAACTCGCTAGGCGCTAGTCGGTCGGTGGGGTATCGACTAGGGATTAATCGAGATTAATCAGGATTAATCAGGATTAATCGGATTGGATTTTTATATATATTTTTCCAAATTTATACATGTATAATGCTAATTTTATGCCTTATATGTATAAATTTAGAAGTTTAGGGAGCAAATTAATATAAATTAGAGAATATGGAAGGGGGTTAAATATTAAAATACCTAAACTTAAATAACCCAAATCGCCTCCATCGTTCACCATATCCCGTTTTTTCCTCCCCGTTCCTTCTTTCATCGTAAGGAACCATCACACGCAACTAGGGTTCATGTAGTTTTATCGATTTTGCTTCAGAAACATGGATTATCATTCAATTTTGAGTTAAGAACTTGTTTTATTTGATCGATTTGCTCCATTTTGACTCGTTCGAATTCATTTTTGACCTAATTTTGAGTTTTTTTAGGTCTGACAAGGACTAATTTGGTCTGATTAATCGGTGATTAATCGGGCATCGATTAATTGAGTGATTAGCCCAAAATTAATCAGTAAAGTGAGGACTAGCGATTAATCAACCATTAGTCGGTGATTAATCGGGATTTTTACAACCTTATTATACTTAATTATAAAAGATTATACTAAATATTCTAGCACACTTGATCATCCTTGCCTTCCTCCTCATAAATTGGTAATTGCTTGGTTTTCAACATTTTCATGTCCTCGATAAACCATGATGTCTGATCAATTTAACCTGTTTTTTTTTCTATCTGCACATACACAAAAAGAACATATTTTCAGAGTGCCATGGCCCATGGGCTCTTTTAAATTACTGGGTTGCTTTCTCTGCTGGACTGGTTGTTGTCTTGTGGGCCCCTCAACTATTACCAGCTGCTAATATCGATATTTGATGATTGCATGTAATCTCATGTTCATTGTGGTATTGTTTTCAGCATAATAATAAACTATAGATCTTATTCATTTACGTAGTTAAAGCTATTCTATGGGGAAAATCACGAAAATAATCATTGACCGGACCAATTCACGAATATAAACATGACCTTAGACGCCTCACTGAATTCCATGTTAGGGAAACGTCTAGTGTAGACGTTTTAGTAAAACCAATCAAATGTTGACATGCGGCTGTGTAGGGGCTAGGATCGACGCAACCTTTTCCATTAGACGTATCCTCTTATTTTTTTAGACTTTTTATTTTAGACGGTACATCATGTTTTAGGTGTCGCCACTTATTTCCAATTATGTTTTTATACTCTAGTGTTTTATATCTCCCTTTATATTCCAATTATGTTTTTACACTCTAACTCATGTTTTAGAGATCTCCCATTTTATTCCAATTATGTTTTTAGACTCTACGTCATGTTTTAGACGTCTGTACTTATATTCTGTACATAGACGCAATGACATATGAAGAGATATGTACCCGCACGCGCGCACCGGTTCACATAGGTACACATAAGCCAAAGAATATTCATAGGAAGCTTCTATGGGCCCCCATGCTACTTAGGTTTGACAACTAAAAGGAGATAATGAAAGGGACATCTAACCAATCAAAGGAGATAATTTCCTGCCCCATGATCTCCTACCAATCAACCCAAGGCAACAAGGACAAGAAGGATGAGTGAAAGGGACAAACAACCAATAAGAGAAGGGCAACACATGATTTCCAGGAAATCCCTAATGGTCATCATATGTGGGGCCTGTGGAAATGAGCTGGCATTCTACAAGAGCCAATGAGCATGAGCTAATCATTACTATAAATGCCCCTTCCTCTTAGAGAGAAAGGGTCCGTCATTCTTACAGAAAAAACACACTTAGCTACTTGTGATATTAGCGGAAACATTATTAGTTTTCCTTCCGATTTGAAAGGAAACGAAAGGAAAAGATATGTATCATTTCCTTTCCTTCGGTTCTTTTCCCTCCTCAAGTAAACTCGGGAACAAACAACACACAGAAAGAGAGGGAAAACGAAGATTCAATCATACACGTTTTCCTGTTCTAACTGTTTCAGTTATTATACAGTTAGGGTTAGGGTTTTTGTTTTATCGAAGCATTGTATTATTATAATAATAATAATAATAATAATAATAATAATAATAATAATAATAATAATAATAATAATAATAATAATAATAATAATAATAATAATAATAATGTTGATTGTATATTTGTATGGTATATAGTTGAAACAGTGAGAAGCGAGGACAATCCTCGTGTGTTCTTGGACATATCCGTCTATGGAGAACCCGCTGAAAGAATAATAATCGAGGTCTCTATATCACTTATATGTTTGTTTCTTCAATATGCAGGCAGCATTATGTATGGATAATATGATATTCATTATTTGCCATTTGCAGCTAGCTTTTTCTAATGTCGTACCTATAACAGCTGATAATTTCCGAGCACTCTGCACAGGTGTGCGTTTCTTTGCGCGCGTATATATAGCATTATAACATGTTACAAACATTTTTTGGTAATTATAATGCATATTATTTTTATGCTTTATCTCAATAAGGTTTTTTTAGATTGCTTTGGTATGTCAAGTGCAATACTTCTTTTTCATTTATAAACATACACATTGAGATTGGCATTTTCAAAGGCTTAGGGCTGTAATCGAGCCCATGTTAAGACCTTTTAGCGTGGCGATCTCATAAGCGGCTTGGTTCGTTTACACCACGTGTTTATGTTTTAGGAAAAAAATACAAAAACTTTGAAGATAGCTAGTTCTTCTAATGAGCGAGTAAACGAACACAGTGATGAGAGGAAGAAACGAAGGAAGTCTTCGTCATTGGAAGGGCTGTTACAAATTTTAGACTGTGGTGAAAATTCTGAAGATAAAATGGACAATCTGATGGAGTCTGATCAAGGTTCATTTCTAGAGCCAAGCCGAGCAATTAATTGATAGAGATGAGATGTCTTGATCTGGAAATGGCACACCAAAACGGACCACCATGCTTTCGCTACCCAACAATCCCATAAAATGTGGTGAACCGTCTCCTCTCTTAAGTTGCATCTAGGACAATTTTGATCAGTCACATGAACCAACCCCTCTTAGCGCAAGGTTAATTAGTTCTCGAAGGAATCCAGTCAAGAGCTGCCCTCCACCCAAACATGCCGACTTTGGGAGGCAAGGGACACAATTGGTTGGTTTCTGCACATCGTGCATCTTGAATCGTAAACCACTCACCGCTACGCTAGAACTTCCTGCTCTGCCCCATTCCATCTCCAATAACCTGGTCTACTTGCTACCTCAACCCATTGACTAATGAAGTCCAAGTGAAATGGGGCATGTCAAAACATGTGGTGTTTTTAATGTGGGTTAAATCTTTTTTCGTGGATTTCGTAACTAATTAACGTGTTAAATAGGAGTATATAATAACTAAGTTAACCCATTTGACCCGCTAAGAGATAAATCCTAATCCAACCACTTTAAAGACTTGGGATGCTTTTATAATATGTCACCATAATTGAAGAGCTTCATAATATGTACATCCAAATTCATTTTATCCTTGCTGTTTGGTAATGAACCGTTTAGACACTTGAGTATTTGGGTTAAATTAATAAAACATACAATTTAAGTTTCTTGATATGGTATCAGACCTGAAAGGCTATGTACTCTGATTGAGATAACGTCTGATTCTTTTTAACTATCCGTCTTTGGTTTCTGCGCACCTGGTTTGTCTTCTGTCTGAATTTTATGATCCATTTGGTTCTCTTCACTGAAAGCAGTATTGTTATTCTGATAGAGACTGCTCAATACATTATGTTCGGTTTCATATATAAGTATACTCGATCTATCAATGAGTATTATCAGTTTTTTTTTTTTTATAAGTCCTTGCTCTGTGGGCTGGAACCTCATATCAGTGAGTTTATGTGCTTTCAGGAATAAACTACTCGCCGATTGATACTTGGACTATAAGCGAGAGGCATCTTGTTTTTTTTTTTTTTTTTTTTTTTTCTAATTATATTGCTACCTGCCTTGCGCCTTTAACTTTTAAATCATTGTTTGTTGGACTCTGTTTTAGATTGCATTTTCTGTTTATTTATGATTTTTTGTTTATGTTGCTATCTTTCAATGTTTTGAATTTGGTTCATTCGTTGCGTAGGGGTCGCTCGTTTTTCAGGCTTCATAAAGGGTTATAAAGTTCTGCTGCATAAAGGGGGAGTTATTAAGTTGTTGATAGTATAGTTGTGAATAATTTTGCTGATTATTTGACCTTGTTCATGATTCATGGTTGATATTATTTATGTGACTATTTTGTTGAGTGCAACCTTTTGTTGCAAATTGAAAAAAGGTGATTTAATAGAACTTTATACACGTATGAACTAGAGAAAGTTTGGGACCTGGTAGTAGCAACTATCGTTATGGACGGTTACGGGCAATGGCTTTGTGGCTTTCCAAGACATGATTTATGCAACTATGACACATGTATCTAATAGCGACGGCTACCGATGTATGTATGCTCGCATGGTATCTCAGTTTCTGAGGGATGTCAATCGTGTTTGTTTGATGATTTATGAGTTGGCGGGTTCAAATGTGCAACCCGATCCAGGTCCATATTTTTATTCGTGTCAAAGATTTCAACCTTAACCCGCACATACATAAAAGTCAGCCCGAACACGACGTGTATAATCCGTATTTTCAATGAGTCATACATGTTAACGAGTTTTAAACGAGTTATTGGGTTGTAAGTAGGTTATCACTAACATGTTTAATAGTGAGTATTAGTGTGACAAGTAAATACTATATTTGTGCAAAACTAACATTATTATGACTAACCATATAAAATGGCCAGATCGAAAAAACAAAAATGTAAAAGTTTTTTTTTTTTTTTTTTTCTAAATACTTAAATGGGTTAATGGGTCAGCCCATTTCTTATACAGATCAACCCGAACCCAAGTTGTTTTTAGTACGGATCGACCGAAACCCGATCCGTTTTTATATGGGTCGTGTTAGTCGACCAAAACCTATTGTTTTCGATTGGGTTCGGGTCAGGTTTCGGGTTCTGCCACTAATTGTTTGACTTAATGATATTGCTACTAAGATTGGGATACTTAAATGTTTTAACTTAGGATATACGTTCAAAGCATGTTCTCGTAAACTAGAACTCACGTAGCATAGCTAACTTTTAGTATGAACATAACTAGAACTAAGTGTAGGTTGGTTCCCGGGCTTCTTTAAGGACATTTTGGGCATCAGACTGGAGGCTATCAATTCTATGCACTGGCATCCTAGTTATCTTTTTATGTTTCTAGACATATATGTATTGACGTTAACTTGGTCGCCTTGCAATTCGCCCATGGCACCTTCACCCAGAACCGCGCATGAGGCAACCGACTCATGATTCTAAAGCCAAGACAAGGTGTGGGTTTGAGTTGAGTTGTTATATCTGCGCCACATTTATGTTTATGCTTAGACGTCCCTGACTAGCTAGGGCTGGACATCCAAAGTGTTTACACATAGAGAACCCATGAAGCCATCCAGCGCCGCCTGCACCAATGAAACTCTCTACCCTCAAACCCATGGGCTGGTTTTAATTTGTTGAAGATCTGAAACTTGCAAAACACTAAAACCGGAACTAGATACAACTAGTAAACATGAAAATCAAGGTGAAGAATTTAGTGTGGATGGCCTTGCACATTGGGGGTGGTGGTCAGAGAGGTGACTGTTAGGTGTTAGAAAGTGGGCTTGTGGTGGCTGATGATGGAAGTAGTCATAGCTAGGGTCTCGATTTGGGGTTGTAGGCTAGGTTTGAGTGGGTGGTGTTCGGATTCGTGAGGTAGTTGAGACTGGATTCGGTCATGGCAGATGTGGTGATGATGTTGCAGGTCGGAAATATGGCTAGGGTTTTCGAGTGGGTGGTTATGGAATCCTATTGGTTAGGATATGAGTTACATATCTAGACAGCGAGTAGTAGTAGTCGACTAGTAGTGGTGGTTCACGTCATTTTGAAAGTTAAAGGCTATCCACTGAAAATCGACGTAAACATAAAATACGAAATCACTGATCTTCCTTATTTTTATAAACACATGAGTTTAAGGAAACATCCAACACATTATCAAAATTGGTCACGTCACCCCTTAGTAATTAGTATGTATATATATTATATGGTTATTTATATCCAAATGTAAATTTTAGTATTTTGACACACAAGAAAAATGAAATTTTTAAACATTTAATGCAACTTGGGTTGTAGCCCAGTAGTAAAAGGCAAATTGTCGAATCTGCCACTTGTCACCTTAATTAAGCGTTATGCATATTTACTAGTGTGGACGAATTTATAATAGCTCACAAGAGATAATGGTCAATTTAAGACATGTTAGTTTTAATCAACTTTATACATAATAATTATTCCACTAAGCATCTTTAATATAACCAAATAAAACACTAATCAACAAAAGAACAAATTAACCAATACGTATAATACAAATTGTCACATATGATATAGACTTCCTTATGGCTCTAACCCTAACAATTAAGGGACTAATTCTTAAATCGTGATATCCATAACAAAGGACATAGAAATCTATCCTAAATGTTAATGGGGATCATTCTTAATCAATATTCAGGAACCCTTTTCATGAACTCGACTAGAGAACCAGGAGAAAACGAATCAATGGGCTTGTTTGGAGACAAAGATACCGCGTCGGACAACTTCAACAAACCTTGAGGCGAGAAGAGGTAGTCACTACTATTAGGTGTAAAAAGCGGCATATCGGATGCAAAAATATTCGAAGTTGTATCAAACATCTGACTCTCCGATTTTATAACATTATTTCTCACATTTTCAACACCAAAATCATTGCAAAATTCATTCTCCTTGAGACCATATCCATCAACTAAGGTTTTGTTCTTTTGTTGTTGTTGATGTTTGGAGCTAGAACATTTACCTGTGAGTTTTTGAACAAGAGCCATGAAATCATGAGGTTTCGTGTGGATTACTTTTGGAGAACGCAAGTAGATTATTATCGGCTTTCTAATATGTTGTTGTTGCTGGTGTTTGCGAATGGTGTGAGATTCTTGTTTGAGCTTTAATGGCGTTGGTCGTGGACCATTAATCGCGAATCCACTTTTCGTGTGTTGTTTGTGATCACTATCAAAAAAAATGGTAGGGCTCATTGTTCCAACAAAGTTACAAACTTTATATTAAGCCTAAAGGAGAGAACCTTAACGTGTGATATTGGTTATTGAAAAAAAGAAGGTTGAAATAGAGAAAATTAGAAGAGGGTATTTGAGATAGGTGCTTATAGGGGGTGTAACGCTATTTATACTTGTATATAAACAAGACTTGTAGGAAGAAGCCGACTAATCTTGACTGTTTTTTTTATTAATAGAATTATTTTATTTTGTAAGAAAACAAGAAGAGAAAACAACTTGGCATATGATCCGACCGTTGACTTTTTAGTTTTTATAGTGACGGTATTTTTGGCCGTCTAATATATGTCACGTCTAGAAAAAGTCAACTGCGGCAATGGAATGCCGGCCGTGAAAAAAAAAAGAGTTATCGCCGATTTGAAATTTTGAAGTTATAAGGAAGATAGATGCTCCAACTTTTTCTTTTTTTCTTTTTTTTTTTTTTTTTTTTTCAAATTAGAAAAGTAGGATATTTTTTTCAGAATTTTATAACCATGACTTGACAATAAGGCCGGTCTCCAACAAAATTTTAAAACCTGTTTGGGACCTCGATGAGAATTTTTTTTGGGCTACTATATAGGTTTTCATAAAAAAATAAATAAATTTAGACCTTTTATAAAGGTTTTTACGAAAGAATTAGTTATTTCATATGATATATATAAATTTTTTAACAACTACTATGGGCCTGCATGAAGGTCGGGTCTGGAGCCGACGACCACCCAGCCCACCTCATGGCCGACCATGCTTGACATAAGTAAATATTTGGTTCAGTGTCCATTTTTGTTTTTGTGTTGGATTTATTTCTATTAATCTATGCTAGACAATAGGTCATACGTGAAGTTTTACTTGCGTCTCATCAACATATAACTAGTACCAAATTTAATATATACATGACAAGGAGTCTTCTAAAGGCCGTAGGTGAAGTTTTGCTTGTTTATAAAATGTCTATGGCGAAAAGACAACATTGAATTTGCCATATAAGGCATGAAAGTTAGACAGCGAGTATAACTAACTGACAACTCATTTGAACATATGAGAGATTGTTATGCACGTACGATGGTTATCTCTTCTCTATGATGATGGTCATTTTCAGAGGTTGTTGAATACATAGATCATTTGTTTGATGCGTTGTGACGTTCTTAACAATTATCAGAAGGTGAGAGCATGAATGGACATGAAACTAGACATAAATTGATCAAGTCGATCTAAGCCGAGTTTAGTGTTTGTTTAGTTCATATGATTAATCATGCAATAGCAAGTGTCGCATTAACACGTTGAAAGTGGTGTTATGCGACATTCTCATTTTGTGAGGAGAGCACGCACAATATCATCTTTATTTTTGTACAAACTAAGTTCTTAATAATTTGTTCTAATTCATAAGCTTAGCCATTACTAATGGCTTGGCTCATAGCGTGACTTATGAGGAAAAAGTAGAGACACATTTACTTATGTTTTCTCATATGACTCTTTTGTCTCCAGCTATTGGAGATCCTATTTCTACACCAACTCAAGAACGCTTAGTGGACTTTATGTCTTAACAAATGAAAATCTTCGAGGTGTTTACGTAAATAGGTCAAATCCATGTAATCGTAGAAGCTATGAAAATGAAGATAGAAACTATAGGAATACAAAAAGGAACCCTTTTTTGGTAGCGCCTATGATGCAATTGAAGCTTATAAAAAAACGAATCAATTTAGGTAGTCCTTGTGGTTGTAGTGAGTACTAGATCAACGTGTTATTGCTACAAGAGAAGCTCACATTGAAATTCAATATAAATCTTTGGGGACCTATTATGAGATTTATGGACACTATTTAATACTAAGAAGTATAAAAAAAGAAATTGCTTATATAATATATATATAGATATTCAAATTACTTTGGGTCATATATCTCTTTATCGAGAAATAGAAGAAGCCACACATGGGTTTTAGTAGGGTTGTTATAATTCAAGGTTACTAGTGAGAATTTAAATCTCCTAGGACTAGAGTTGCGAAATTTCTATGTGAATCAAGATCTAGGAAATGAAGTTTTTTAATCACGGGCTTAAACACATTATCAAATTCTTCCTAGCGCTACGCTTTCGACAGAAATGCGTCGAGTTAGCGACAAAACTAATTTTCTTTGAAAATTGTCACAAATTTCATATACGTGTATATATTAAGTTTGTTGTGATATCCTTATTTTTATCTATTTTCATAAAAGTTTAACTCACACGAGTCAGATATGGTTGATTTTTTTTCTTTACCGTAAGGATCTAAACCGATATCGACTACACATCGGTATCGGTAATGTAGTAATTTTTGTAGTTTACTTTACGTGGCAGCAGAAGATTCGTTGAAATCAGAGTTTTTTCATAATAGAGTATTTTTTTTGTACCATAAGTTATAGCGAGTGTGGTACGATAATGGTACCACAACGAACCAATACATGTCGAACAACATCGGCACTACGTAACAGTATTTGTTTTTATCATTTTCGATTGATGTAAAATACGTGTCGATATCCTCTTGGGCTTATCTCTTTATGGCTACTATACCGAATGCTGGTACTATGTCAAAACGTATCGATACTAACCAAAAATTGACTACGAAGCACGGGTAATTCTACTAGTTAAAGTAATTAAAAAGTTAATGGCTGAATAGACTAGTGAATATATATATTGTTAGACCGTTTGTACATGCTTAATCGACTCAACTTGTTCACGCGTATTAGATATAACCAAGAAACCTACCAGGCTTGTGTAGGCCAATACAATATCAAATTTTGTCACAATAAAAAAAGTTGGAACCATTTTGATTGCTTTTTTATAAGCCATTTGTTTTATTTTATCTTTTACCTAAGAGAAAAGCTGTCTTTAATTTAACTCAACTTTATTAGCTAAAGTATTAAATTAAGAATAAAATATTTTGTTGAAAAGAAAATCAAAGATGCCGTGTTCGATTGTGGTTCTAATAAAGCCCCTGGTCCGGATGGGTTTAACTTTTATTTTGTTAAACGTTTTTGGGATGCTTTAGAAGATGATTTTTTCCATATTATGGCTGAATTTTATAAGACTGGAGTGATTAACCTGGGTTGTGGTTCCGCTTTTATTACCCTGATTCCCAAGATTAATTCTCCTATGGGTCTTAAAGATTATAGGCCCATTACTTTAGTTGGGGTGATTAGTAAGGTTGTCTCAAAAATCCTTGCTAATCGTCTTAAAAAGGTGTTGGGTAAAATAATTTCGGAGAATCAATCGGCTTTCTTATCGGACCGTTTAATTTTAGACGGTCCTCTGGTGGTTAATGAAGTGTTGGAATGGCTCAAAAGAAGGAAGAAAAAGGCGTTTCTATTGAAGATAGACTTTGAAAAAGCATACGATAATGTTAATTGGAATTTTCTTTTGTCTATGCTTTCTCAAATGGGTTTCCCCGATATTTGGTGTAAATGGATCAAAGGTATTCTTATGTCCACTTGTGCTTCAGTGCTTGTTAATGGGTCCCCTACATTTCAATTTAAGAGTGAGAAAGGTCTTCGCCAAGGTGATCCACTCTCGCCGTTCTTATTTCTTATTGTTATGGAGTGTCTATCTTGGTTGCTTAATAAGGCTAGAGATTTGGGTATTATTAAAGGTATTAAGTTTCCGGTTGAAAATACGGATATTAATCACCTTTTCTTTGCCGATGATGCGCTCATTTTGGGCGAATGGTCCCGGGAGAATATTCAAAACATGGCTCGTATTCTTCGGATTTTTTATTTATGCTCCGGCCTTCGTATCAATATTCATAAATCTAATTTATTCGGGATTGGTACGAACGATGATGAGATTGATAGTATATTGGCTGTGTTGGGTTGTAGAAAAGGGACTCTTCCTTTTGTGTATTTGGGGATTAAAGTGGGCGCTAAGATGACGCGAATTAACAACTGGGAGATGGTTTTGAACACTATTAAAAACCGCCTTACAAAGTGGAAAGCTAAGAATTTATCTATGGGTGGTCGGGTGATCCTTATTAAATCGGTTTTGGAGAATCTTCCAATTTATTATCTTTCCCTCTATAAAGCTCCAAAAGCGGTCATAGAGAGTATGGAAAAGATTATGAGACGCTTTTTATGGTCGGGATGTCATGATGATAATAAGATCAATTGGATTGCATGGGATGTAATAACGAAACCTAAAAAAGAAGGGGGTTTAGGTCTTTCTAAATTGGAAGATGTTAATGATGCTCTTCTTCTTAAATGGGCGTGGCGTTTCAAGTCCGGAGGTAATTGTCTGTGGAAAAAAGTGATAATTGGCTGCCATGGGCTGAGTAGAAAATGGTCATTTCTTCCTTGTACGACATCGGCTAGTGGGTGTTGGAGACAAATTGTCAAGTTAGGCGAGAAAAAGATTTGGTCTGGGCAAACGCTTGGGAGTTATTTTGAAGCTATAGTGGGGGATGGTTCAACCATTAGTTTTTGGATGGATATTTGGATAAGGGAAGAACCTCTCTGCTTAACTTATCCTCACTTATTCCGCCTCGAAAAACATAAATGGGCGCTTATTTCTGACCGTTTACGTGTGGTTGATGGTCAAAAAACGATGGTTTGGAACTGGCGATCTGATCCTGCTGCGGCTGCGGAGCTTTCTGATATGTTCAGACTGTTGGACGATATTTACAATTTTGATTGGAAGGGTGGTATCGATAACTGGAAGTGGAAACCAAACGGGTCAGGGGTGTTCTCTGTCTGCAGCGCGAGGCTGCTGCTGTCTCACAGCCAAGGTTCTGCGCATTCTATACAAATGAAATGGAAGGGTTGGACGCCTCTCAAATGTAAGATCATGACGTGGAGAGCGATTCTTAATCGGTTACCAACTAAAGCCGAGTTGACCAAGCGTGGGGTTGATATTCCAAACTTATCGTGTGAATTTTGTAATGTTGATAATGAAACGGCGATGCACATTTTCACAGGTTGTATTTTTTCGGCGGAAGTTTGGACCCGTGTGGAGAATTGGTGTCGTTTGAATCAATCGCTTGTTTTTGATGTTAGTGACCTTATGAAGATTCCCGATTATCAATCTATGTCTAGAAGAGCCAAATCAATATTGCGAGGTATTATCTGTACCACTCTTTGGACTATTTGGGGTGAACGAAACGATTGAATTTTTCAAGGAAAAAGACGGCGTGCTACAGAAGTGTTCGAAAGTATCAAGATGACTTCGTATTTTTGGTTTAAAAATAGAAATAATGTCATATGTTTAGATTGGAAAGAATGGTGTAAATATCCGCTATGCTCTTTGTAATCGTTTGTTTTGGCCGGTAGCCCTTGATTTGAGGTCTTGCCGTGCCGTTTTTAATGACATTAACTTTTCAAAAAAAAAAACAATGAAATACTCAAAATATATATCGTTAAGTAAACCAATGTCAAAAACATGAACTAACATAAGTTAACACCATAATCAAATATTGATCAGTAGTGTTTTTGTTTTAAATAAACTCAAAAGGTAAATAACAAAAGATTTAATTTAGTGAGACATCATCAAACGAAAGAATCCCAAGTGTTTATCATTGTTTGTGAAAATCGAATCAAATTGACAATTAGAGAGGTCATATGTGATCGATTACCTTATCGATTCATTTCACATGTAAGCATCAAAGGGTTGAACTATTGAATTTTTTCTTTCTTTTAGTTGAATCGGGCACATCATTGAAAAAAAAAATTATTATTTTTTTAAAATATTTATACTATCTTAAAAGAAAAAAGTCTGTGAATTTTCCACCGGTCCCGAAAACTTTTACCACTTTTCAATTCTTGTTCCTTGACTTTGGACGGGCCAAGCCGGGCTGGACGGGCTTGGCCGTCCGCCCGTCCCCCACACCGGATAGTCTAAGTGACATGATATGAAAGCTTTTAATGTGAACGGAAAAGGGTAAACATAAATTAAATAATAACTGTACACATTACACTGAGTAACAAACCTTGATTCTCATTTGGATACGTTTGTTTACATTTCTTGACTATAGAAAACGATTATAATACAATTAGTCCAAGTAGGTTGTTAGTTAATTAAGTAATCGTTCTATATGTCGTATTCTGCGCTTACACTAGTCTAAATTAGGAAAATGCCATTTTTAAAGTGTTTACAAAAGGTAACATTCGTTGTTAACAAATGCAACTAGACTTTACTTGGCCATCATTCAAAAAAGAAAAAAAAATAAAAGAAAAGAAAACGATACTTAATATATATTAAAACCGATACTTAACGTATATCGACCATTTAAACTATCAAACTGGATGGTCGTATGAACATGTCTCAAGTTTGATAATAAGGATTTGTAAACCATAAATAGATATAGCCATTACTCATCCTATCATTCATCATACAAATGATTTTTATCAGTTAAAAAGTTAAATGTTATTCAACCCAAACTCTTATTTTCACAAATAATGCACCCCTCCCATGCGATTAAACCACATAATGTGAAATTTGAAAAAATCCATTTGATGGCAGTAAACATTGGGATGGTTTGGATTGTATCATTTATTTAAGATTCATGGCATGTAATGGATCAAGATTTATATACATTTGTGAAAAACCTTTTTTTTAATTAAAAAAAGTAACCTTATAAATAGTTGGTATTTTTTTATAACTTTGTAGGAGAGCATTTGAAAAAAAAAAAGTTATAAAAATACCAACTATTTATAGATTTTTTATTAATTTAAAAAACAAGGGTGTTTCCAACATCTATATCCGACGTCTCCTGTTTCACGCGTGAGTCCACCCATTGAGACAACTTTCGTGAACACACCAAGCACCACAGGCATGATGTGTCGTGGTTGTGCTAATTAAATGACAACCCCCTCTCATGACCACGGTACATAATACATGGTATTACAAATGATCATATCAAAAATAAAATTATACACACAAAATGAAATATGGATTAGATGTTTCTATCACATTTTCATCTTAACTTCATCAAATTGACCAACATTAGGGTCACATTAGATGGATCTGGAGTGCAAAAGTTGATTGATTGCTTTAAATTACTTACCTGCAAGATGTGGCGGAGAATACAAATACTTTTTAGGATGTGCAATATTGTTCGGATCAGTTTGGTTATTAGTCTCAACCGAAACCAAATTCATCTGTAAATCAATCTTATTAACCAATCGGTTAATTGGTTTAATTTATTTTGTAACATTGTTGGTTTTTAGTTTGGTTCAGTTGACTTTTGTTAATAACCCAAATCAAACCTTGGCTAAAATTTTTGCTTTGAAATTCATAAAATAAAGGTATAAAAGCTATGAATACATGAATTGTTTGTTTATTTTGGTTTGGTTAATTTAAGTTAACTAAGTGTATGTAAAACGATAACCGATTTTATGTCAATTTGTTTTTTTGGTTAATTCAGTTTTCAGTTGATTTGGCTTCGTTTCTTTTTTTTTTTTTAAGCATATTTTCATTTATTGCTCATTTCTGGATATTGTCAATCACGTAAAACACCAAATTTCTAAACTAAAAAATAATAATACTACTGTATTCCAAATTAAAGAGAGTAAAATGCTCGTTTTTGTGATGCATTTTTTTTAAATATTAACCTCAAAAATAAATACATCTGCTTAAAAATTGTGGGGTTTTTGGTATAGGTGACAAAATAGGTAGGTTGGGTTGGGTTGGTTGTTGGGTCAGGATGGGTTTGGGTTAGGATGGGTTTGGGTCAAGATGAGTATATTAAAAAAATGGATTAGGTCAGGATGGGTTTAGGTCTGGATGGTTTGGATTAGAATAGGTTCACATGAAAATAGATTAAAATTTAAAAAAAAATTAAAATAACAATAAAAAATTAAAATAGCGACCAGGACTGTTTCGACCCGGCTAGGCCCGTTAGCGACCGGAACCGTTTCGACCTGACCTGGCACGTTAGCTGTAACAACCGGCAAAAATAAGGTAATTCCGTACAAATTAATTAATATATGATTAACGTAATTAAATGCAATTATGTGTGATTTAATTATCAAGGCCTTAGGAGATAGCAATTTCCAAATAATGCATAGGAATGCATACGTTTAATGGTAAAACATGATTGGATCATGTGCGAATAAACTATCCGGTATGGACGTTGGCAATTACCCGGTAATAATTAAATAAACGAAAAGGATCCCGGACACCCAGGATATAAAATAAAGGGTATTTTCACAAAATATAATGAGTTTTGGAACTCCAAAACCATAAGTGGAAACGTCTTATACAAATCTCCCGGTAACAAATAAAGTGAGCGTACCGCACCCGGTACGCGTATAACTTATATTTTCACCCTTCAAGAGCCTAAATAACCAATCAACGCTTAAACTAGGCTATGTTTAAGGGTTATTAGGGGCATTTTTAATGTCCGAATAAAGCGCGGTTAAAACCCGAAAAATGCCCGAACGACACCCGAACGTTAAGAGATTTAACTTAACAATTAATTAATAAATAATTGGTGTGGTGGACCCCACCCAAGACCCCTAAGAGCCGGCCTAAACCCACCATTGCATAAGCTTTTCTTCTTTTTTTTGTTTTGTCTAGTAACCTACTTTTGTACCAAAAGTAATCATGGATGTTTAAGCATGCATGAGATGGATCTTAAGTAGGATTATATTGTACAAAAAAGATCCCAAGGCCATGCTTCCTTGGTGAAACTTTCGGCCAAACACAACAAGGAACCACCACAAAATCATCTCCAAAGATTACACTAGTACACTCTTGATTTTTATAAATCTAGGATAGATTGCATGGAAGATTACCATATCCTAATAAAATCCACAAATCTTTCCTTCCTTCCTAATATCTCACGGCCACACACACATATAAGATATCACCCAAAGATCACCATGATACTTTAATATCCTTGCAAATCCTTACTAGATTTCATGTGATCTTTGATGATATGGTGGGATTATAAAAGATAGCATGGATGGATACTTGAGATAACAAAGAAAATTTCATATTCTTCTCTTTTTTTTGAGTTGGCCGTGAGGTTACAAACAACCACCCCTACATTTCATTCAAGCTTAACACCTCCAAAATTACCTCTAAACATCCATCATTCAAACCCCCGTTGTGTGTTTCAAGCTTGGAGCTTAACCATTAAGGAAGAACACACTAAACCCCTCTCAAAATCCAAGGTTTTGTCTTCCCTAGCCTTGTGCTAGTAGTAAGCTTCTTAACCTTGTTTTTGATTATTATTATTCATGTATGTGTTCTTAGAAGCAAGTTGTACATGAAGGGTTTAAAAGGTGGTTTGAACATAATCTTTAATAGGTTTTACTTGTGTAAAATAGATGATTAAAGATATGTAAATAAATCATGGGTTTGATGATGATAAAGTAGTGTTCTTGAAAATGTGTAAAAATCTACACATACACTAAGTAGGATGATGATTTGATTAAGATTTATGGAATGAACTTGAATGTGTTAAAAAGTAACTTTAATCATCTTAAAATGATCATCCATGGTATAATGTATGGTGGAACATGTTAGAAGTTCAAGAATAAAGAAGATGAAAAATTAAAGTTACTTACTTAGAAGAATGATATTTTGTTAAAATGGGCAAATACATAAAACACACATACAAGTAATCTTATATATGGAGTATAAGACTAATAAAAGTGTTTTGGTACAAGAATAACTTACCAATAAAAAGACGGATCTTCAAAGTCTACTATTTTGAGTGAAAGATGTTAACTTTGGAAGATGGAGTGGAAAAATGCAACATTTGAAAGTTAAGGGACTAATATTGTAACTTTGAAAGTTAGAGGGCTAGAATGGATATTTTAGAAACTATTAGTCCAAAAATGCAAGGATGGAAAGTTTGGTGTCAAAGTATAAGTAATAAATTTCTAAGGATGATTTGGGTAAATACTAGTAGATATACTTGGGTATTTTTGTATAAAAGTATATTTTTGAGAATTATAAAAATATGGATGGTATTGACATAAGGATTTTTATAAAATAGAGATTTTATAAAAATATTAAACAAACTTGAGAAACTTATACGAAAATGAATACTTTTATGTAAATGGGAATATAAAAGTATTGGAAACATTTTTGTAGTTAAGTTAACAAGTTGGATTAAAAATACTTAAGTATTTTAAATCTTCCAAGTAACATGTGTTAGGAGGAAGAAATATGGATAATATTTCTATAAAACACATGTTGGGGAAAACTTGGAAAAATTAACTATTCGAGCTAAGATACCGAACTAAGACGCGTTAACGAAACGTACACGGACAAAACATGAGAAAAATGCCATTGCGGCAAGATGAGAAAATATATATATTTTAAGAAGTAAAATATATATATACATGGGTGAAAACTAACAAACACTTTCCTAAGTGTTAAAGGAATTATTCGTGGGAGAAAAATATAACGTAAACAAATAAGACGTTAAACAAACGTATATACTTAACAAGAAAAACTACACAATTATATATATGTACGCTCGTCTCGGCAAAATTCTAGTATATCTACTTAATGGGAAAGTAGATATGTGGGAAGGAAAACGAGACGAGTAGACGAGGATATATAAATGTGCATGCCGTACCAACAAGAACCTAGTATATTTATTTGAATGGGAAAATAAATATACGGTATGGTGAGTTGAATCGGGTATTAAGAATATACAATCGAACGACAAGATCTTAGCATATTTGTTTAAATGGGAAAACAAATGTGCGGCAAAGTGAGTCGGGTCGAGTGTTGAAATATATATTATATCGAGCGATGCGATCTTAAGTATAATTATTTAAATGGGAAAATAATTATATGTTAAGTGAAGTCGAGTCGATGATAATAAAGTACAAGTTAAGGAAATATTAACAAGAGTAATATATAACTTGTAACGCAAAGGGGTAATCTAACGCCAACGAAACCTAGGATACGCGCTTAATTAAACGGGATTTGTAATAACTTGTGGTCGGGAGTTGGGTGTACAACTTGCCAAGGCACATGCACTATAGGAATAGTGACTTATACGTCTAGGACGTTTGTAGGTGCGAGACCCTCTTTGCTATCTGCCTAGTAAGCCAGACAGAGATTCAGGTGAGTTTCACGGCCCCATTTTACTGTTTTAACTGGGGGAAAGATATGTTTGTCAAACGTTGTCACATGTTGAAATGTTTTCAAAGGTTAAAATGTGATAAGTGGTATGATGAGTACTTGAGCAGTGATCGCCACTCGGGGTTGAGTCCTCTCTTCCGTAATCATTAATTCAGGGAAATGAAACCGAAAGAATATTTGGATAGTACTATTGGTGCCTGACAAGGCCCACCCCTAATCGATAGCGTCGATTATGCATCGGCGTATGCCTGGGGTGCACGTATTCTGAAATTAAGTCGTTGGGTTCCGAGGAACGACTTGGAGCGGGGCATTATTATTAGTCTTGGTTTGGTTATGGGGCTCAAGGGATTGCTCATCATTATAGTTTGTAGGAGCTAGCTACTCCTCACAAAGGCCACAAGTTGTGCAGGTTTCGCACATGTTGTAAAAACGGAATATCGATCGACAAGGATCCTAGTATAATTATTTAATGGGAAAGTAATTATACGGTAAAGTGTGTCGAGTCGATGGTTGTGAAAATGTTGCTGTTATGAAACTAAAACCTGTGAACTCACCAATATTTTATATATTGACGTCTTTTTAAACATATCTTTCAGGTAACTAAGTGCTGAACAGGTATGCGGCTAGTACGGTGGAATTTGGGATGTCGGACACTGGTTGGGGGTTTCATCTATTGTTACCATCGGGTTGGGACATAAACGGAAACACCCCACTTTAAAACTTAATGTTTGTGGTTTTAAGTAATGTTTGAAACCAGGTACTCCTTCCCGACATCTTAATATAATGATCTTTTCTAATTAAATATAGTTTGTGTTAATCTTGACTTTGATATGCTTTCGAGCGTCGCGCCACGTGTTTCCGCCATTGGCGTGGTGTGACAGAAGTGGTATCAGAGCCAAGGTTATAGCGAACTAGCATTTTTGAAAAATCTAGACTATAACCGGTTTTGGCTCGAAAACGAAGTTTTCAAAAATAAAACACAACAAAATATTTTTAGAAAAGAAAGAAATGTGTACATGGGATGTACAAGGGGAAATTCCGACCGACTAGTCATGTGTGTCAATATATGAAGTATTAGAAAATACGGATAAGATGCTTATAGTAGGAATCCGATTTTCTAAGATTAAGTTAATACATATACGTAGTACGGATATTTTGCCAGTAAGGTTGTTGTGTCACGCTTCACAATAGTCCGCGCTCTTGCATCGATCACCGGTACCAGCAAGCGGGAAGGATGCTGTGGTCTACGATGAGCTCACTCGCTTACCTGTAGACGGGATGATCGGAAGGACTAGTCTCTATCACGTAATAATAGTTTGGGGTGCACGGTAACCTTGGTGGGCGCAAGGGCCAAGGGTTGGTGATCACTCCTTATCTTGGTTGTTCTTGTTCTTTAGATTCAGTCTTAGTTTTGATTGACCAATGGGTTAAATGGGAGGTTTCGCCGATGTTCCTTGAATTCGATCCTAGCAAACCTAATGAGCTTTCTTCGACATTACCTTTATGGTACGAGCACGGAAGAGCTCGAACGTCTATTCATATAAGTAATCTGACGCAAACCCTCGCTCTAGATAGGAACGGGAGATGAAAGCTTCCTTGTGTAGGAGTTGAAGGTCTCCACCACAAAGTTCTTCCAAAGGAGCGGGCGTACGAGGATGCGCTACCTACTGAAGAGATGAATGCCTGGTACGATGCGAGGAATGCTAAACTTGGAACCCAGTGAAGACTTGGGGTGCGTCCCTGCTAGACTAGGGCGTTTAGAGAAAGGGACCCTGCGTGGATTAAATATGAGACTCGTGGCCGTGTGCTGCGGTGTTATCATGGTGAATAAGTCATGTTCGATCTAACGCATGCCCAGGTTGTCTTCAAGGGTCGAGTATTTTTTTCTTTTCCTGTAGGGAGAACAGAATCGAAGTCACGGGATTAGGAAGCTTGATCATTGTTATCCTGAAAGTTCGATAGCCCTTGTCTGAATCAACAGTATTGGTTGTTCCCAGGCAATCATGGACTGCTGATGAGATCAGCATGCCGCATTGCACATCCACGAGTCATAGTGCTTTGCTAAACTTTGATGATGTCAGAATTTCGGCCACTAATCATGACCGCGACATGGTTTGCCAGTGATAGGATGACGGCGTGTAATAGAACAGCAAACCCCAGTCGGCGTTTGGCAATGGACTCACTCGGAAGTGCATACGATTAACTCGTGGGAAGCCACTACTCGGTGTATTGAGTATTCAAGTATGGATTAACAACCTTTGCAATAGCGCTGGATCGTGTTCGGAAGATGAATTGTGATGGACTCAGCATGTTGGTACTTATGTCATACTACCTTCCTGAGGTGCAAAGGTTATCATAAGACTCCTCTATCTACCTCCTGTTTGTTTTTCAAGGATTATTGGAAGCCTCGCTTCAGTCGATAAACTCCAAAGTGGTTTCGATACGGGTACCGTGCCTGAATCCGTCATAAATCCTAGAAAGTGGAACCACACTTTGGGAATCGTAATCGTAAGAGTGTTCCGTAATTGTCAGGATGTTGCAAGACGCTTTTGCTAACATTAAAATCCCCCTCGAAAATCAAGTGGCGGACTACTGAATGTGGTCACGTCATTCTGTTAAATTAAACCTACCTATGGGACGACGATTCCATAACTCTTGTTGCAATAACATTCGTCACCCTCGTCATGACGACGAGACTAGTAATCTAGTAGGGGCGGCAATTGACGCGAAGTGTTTTCCATCAATCCCCATAGATATTGAGACGTTGCGTCCCCTCGTTACGGTGATTTATAAACTAAGGTTGCAAGGTCCATTCGTTGTGGACACGGTGACCTGTCTAATCTCTTGTCGTATTTCGATACTCTCACGGCGTGGCCTATCAGGAAGAAAGTCCACCGGCCTCGCTTGAGTGACAGAGGGGCATTCCAGCTAATTACTATCGGTGCTAGATAGCATGTAAGGAGACCCTAATGAGAAGAATGACTCGGCTGGTTTGCCAGAGTCGGTATCGTTTTCATTTTATCGTAGTGTGTCGATAAATCGTGATCCTTCTACCTCTACTTGCTATGCTCGTTGTGACCACTATCCTTGTTATCGGGAAGGATGTAGGTTGGTTTCCAGGTCCTATGGATACCAGTCACCACACATATAATAGCTACGACGAGTCTAAGGCTCCGGTCGAGCCTGACGTTGTTGCTCCTATTATTATCCTATGGCTCAAGCAAGTCCTGTTGACGCTATTAAGTGTGTAGCTCTTGCTGAGTCTGTTGTTGCCAGTGATTTTGTAGCACTTATCGGGCTTGATGTCGTTGTTTCTATAACTGTTGTTGAGTTTATTGTTGTCGTTGTCTGTACAGTCCATGTTGGGCTTGATGATGTTGTTCTATGGCTCTGCTCGGGTTGACGTTGTTGATATATTTGAGGCTCCTGCAGAAGTGAATGATATTAACGAAGACGTCTCTATGACCCTTTCCAGGCCGCTATGACCATCTATGTGCCTTTGTGGAGTTCGTTGTTATTAATTCCATTCTCTTTGAGGCTTTCATTGAACTACTAGTTATCATTCCTTGGGCTCTTAGGAAGCCTAACATTGTCAATGGTTCTCAGGCCTCAGTGGAAACTGTCGATGTTTCTGTTGCCATTGTTTGAGTGACTCATAACAAGCCTATGGTCGTTCTCTCCATGAACAATATCGGCTTGAGAAGTCAGCTAAATTATGTGGAACCCGTCATTCCCATTTATGTTATGACGACTGATGCGCCAGCCAATCTAACCAAGTCCTACCATTGAGCCTATGGAGGTTAGGCTCAAGGCCGAAGGTACGAATGAAATTCCCACCTCCACAAGTGATCTGAGACGCACGGGGATGCGTGCTCACCATAACGGAGCTTTATGGTGGTGTGGACTATGGGTTCTCCATGTTGAGCGTCATATTGTCGCGTGCATTCGTGCTACTGTGTTACCCCCCAGCCATTGTGCATGCTTGCAGTTGCATTATTTTGCTAGTTGCGTATCCAGGTGGTTACGCTGCATTGTCAATGATGCATTCCTGTGGTTTACTGCTCCTGCAGTAGTGTAGCCTTACTGCCGTGTCTCTCTGTGTCAGTGCTGCCTTGTCGTCATGCTTCTCTGTTGTCATGTTACTTTTGTGCGGTGTCCCCTTATTGATGTGTTTCGTGAATGTATCGTTGCGACTGTTGGGTTACCTTGATGATGTGATGACTTGCCGTTTGCTTAGCTCATCGTTCTCTCGGAATGGAGACATCACCTAAACCCCTCGTGCCGTCATTGTTCTATTTGTCTGATTGTGTAGTGCCGACATTGATTATGTAGGATTTCAGGTGTCCAACGGACTTTCTAAAAGTCGTGCTTAGACACTCTAGTCTTAGTAATTGCATGTGTATTCCCCTAAAGTCTGAGTCTCGTGGTCGTCTGAGTAATTGACCGAATCATGTGTCGACCCCTGTATATGCTCACGCATTTCGTGAGCGGTACATCTTCAGAATCTGAGGCACCAGTGACGCTATGTCCAGCCCTAACCTTTTACGTGCAATTTGGTCGCCCAACGATCGGTTATGCAAATCAATGTCGGGAAGGAACCCTGTGATCTGCACGTGACAAGGCGAGACTTGCCTTTGTGATAAGGGATTTCGAATACGTCTCGAACCTGAAGGTATCGAGTAGTTATGAACGATATTATGATCTATACCTTTGGGACTAGCAAGAGTTGAAAGGTTCAAATCATTTATTGCTCACTCCAGTGGATTCATTTGAAGTCATACATACCGACGTGTCATACTGATGGTTATGGAAATACCATTGTGGACCCACCCATGGGCGTGCATTGGTGAAGTCCCTGGTACATGATTAAGAGGCTTTATGAACCCTAAATCCAGAAGGGTGTGTAGCATTATCTACTCTATAAAGGTGCTACACTACCGGGTTGAGATAGTTGATCGTCTCGACCTTTCGATTTGTGTAGTTATTCCTCTGACGACTGGTCTATCTTGGTATCTTTGCGTGGGACTCTTGGAACAATGGAACCACTTCGACCGTGGGTCGATACTAGTGTTCCCAGTCATCTTTAAGTAGCATTGCTCGCGCTAGAGCAAAACCCCTTATCCTTGATAGACGCTGTTGGAGACACCATAGTAATGTGAGCTGCCAGGTCAGGGCGTATGGCACCTGACTAATCAGGACGAGTTTGAAGGCTTACATGTTCCGCCCATATGGGTGACTACCGAGTCATTGAATGGGATGCCTTATGGGAAGGCTCAGGACTATTACTTGAGGTGCGATCTCAGTCGTTCGTTCGTTGTTCTAAGTAACGACTTTGGCGCATGAAGCTGTCAAGACGTGAAATCTAGGTCAAATGCATGCACCTATGCTCGATTTCGCCATTTACCTCGAAGGATTCCGAAAGGATGGAACCTTCGATGAGTGAGGGTCCCGGTTTCAGGACTCCTTTCACTCAGATCCCCGCCAAGGATCGGAAAGTCAATTTAAGGGCGTGTGGTCTGTATTGTTCAGAGTTGACTCACTAGGTTGCTAATGACGACAGGACACCAGTACACAGGAATCACATATAACAGAACTAGTACTGGATACCCATGTTTTGGGTAGATACCGGTGTTCTGTATACTTGTCGCAATGGGGGCCAACGTATTGATATGTCTTAATAAACCTTATACGTTGTTCATTGCGACAACAATTTATGATGCTTCATATATCTCTTTTCGGTATAGACCCATGTGCTGGAAGCATCTTGTCGTTGGTGATGAGTCGACTCGTACTACTCGAGGATTGTGGAATTGTACGGCCGGGGCGTCATGTATACACTGCTTATTGTCAGGGAACTGAGGGGTGAAAGCGACGCAAAAACTTTCGACCTCCATCAGTCCATACTAAGCGTCCTAGTACCATTAACCACAATTACTCAGGAGGAAAACGGCAATTCAGTACCTAGAGGATTCTACGGAAATAAAGTCCCATTTTAAATGTGGTTGTTCGGTCGACAAGAACCTAGTATATTTATCTTAATGGGGAGGTAAATATACGGTAAAGTGAGTCGAGCCGAAGGATTGGTAAATAAAATGGGATACCCGACGAGGTTTCTAAGGGGACTTTTATGTGGCGCGGTAAGATCACCTGGTTGACATCACCATGACACCCGAGGTGTCCCGGGGTCAGATGTGACCCAAGTGATGATTGATTATTGTTTGGAACCCTCTCATTCCGTACTCATCTGTGGCTTCGAGATGAGGCATACGGACAGCTACCTATACTCTCGGAGAGAGTTGTGGCTAGACACCGAATTGCCGACTTACATTATATCGGATTGTAGTAGTCACTCTATCTCAAATTCGACAAACTTTGTACACAAGCATGGGATACTCGATTTGAGACGAGTATGGCTTGTCATTCTCGGACAAATTGAATGTACTTGACGGAATTGTTCCGTGTTGACACGATTGATGTTCGTGGCAGATCGAACCCATGAGCTTCATCGCCAAAATTTCCTATGTGATAGGAATTAGCATCCCAGTGTTCGGGGTGTACTACTCAAAGCCCTTGAAGGGCATACGCGTAAATCTCCAATGCGTCGAATGACAGGCGGAGATAGATACATAACCTGGTTTGAGTTATTCGAGAGATGGCCAATAAATCTTGCAGCGTAGAGACTGCTTGGATGAGATGCGAACCTATTAAGAAGTCACACGAGCAAGGCACAGGCCTTAAGGACCTCGAACTAATAATAGGTTTACACTGAGCATCACACTCTGGGAGAGTGTTGGTAAGCATAGAAATTATAGTAGGCCAAATCCTTGATACTCCAGTGGCACGGAGTTATCGATCAAAGTTGGTCTCATGATGGTTAAGCTCGAACTATCGTAAGAGCTTAGTGGGACTCTTAATGAATCCCGCAAGTCTGGCCTGAGGAAGTTTTGGTCAATTCCTCGACCGGCGGAAGTCCGGTTGACGATAAGCTCTACTGTTTCGGGAAACCGATAGATGTGTCAAGGTGGGATGACCAAGAGCTTAGTCGTAGTTGAACTATGACATTGTGTTGTTAGAGCACTAAGCGTGAGCAGAGCATGAATCTGGGCTCACTAGGAAATAGGAGATCTCATGAAGCGCAAACACCCCGCCCTGTTCAAGGATACTATTGTGATGGGTAACTTGAATTGAATTCCGGGACGGAATTCTCTTAACGGGGGGAGAATGTAACAACCGGCAAAAATAAGGTAATTCCGTACAAATTAATTAATATATGATTAACGTAATTAAATGCAATTATGTGTGATTTAATTATCAAGGCCTTAGGAGATAGCAATTTCCAAATAATGCATAGGAATGCATACGTTTAATGGTAAAACATGATTGGATCATGTGCGAATAAACTATCCGGTATGGACGTTGGCAATTACCCGGTAATAATTAAATAAACGAAAAGGATCCCGGACACCCAGGATATAAAATAAAGGGTATTTTCACAAAATATAATGAGTTTTGGAACTCCAAAACCATAAGTGGAAACGTCTTATACAAATCTCCCGGTAACAAATAAAGTGCGCGTACCGCACCCGGTACGCGTATAACTTATATTTTCACCCTTCAAGAGCCTAAATAACCAATCAACGCTTAAACTAGGCTATGTTTAAGGGTTATTAGGGGCGTTTTTAATGTCCGAATAAAGCGCGGTTAAAACCCGAAAAATGCCCGAACGACACCCGAACGTTAAGAGATTTAACTTAACAATTAATTAATAAATAATTGGTGTGGTGGACCCCACCCAAGACCCCTAAGAGCCGGCCTAAACCCACCATTGCATAAGCTTTTCTTCTTTTTTTTGTTTTGTCTAGTAACCTACTTTTGTACCAAAAGTAATCATGGATGTTTAAGCATGCATGAGATGGATCTTAAGTAGGATTATATTGTACAAAAAAGATCCCAAGGCCATGCTTCCTTGGTGAAACTTTCGGCCAAACACAACAAGGAACCACCACAAAATCATCTCCAAAGATTACACTAGTACACTCTTGATTTTTATAAATCTAGGATAGATTGCATGGAAGATTACCATATCCTAATAAAATCCACAAATCTTTCCTTCCTTCCTAATATCTCACGGCCACACACACATATAAGATATCACCCAAAGATCACCATGGTACTTTAATATCCTTGCAAATCCTTACTAGATTTCATGTGATCTTTGATGATATGGTGGGATTATAAAAGATAGCATGGATGGATACTTGAGATAACAAAGAAAATTTCATATTCTTCTCTTTTTTTTGAGTTGGCCGTGAGGTTACAAACAACCACCCCTACATTTCATTCAAGCTTAACACCTCCAAAATTACCTCTAAACATCCATCATTCAAACCCCCGTTGTGTGTTTCAAGCTTGGAGCTTAACCATTAAGGAAGAACACACTAAACCCCTCTCAAAATCCAAGGTTTTGTCTTCCCTAGCCTTGTGCTAGTAGTAAGCTTCTTAACCTTGTTTTTGATTATTATTATTCATGTATGTGTTCTTAGAAGCAAGTTGTACATGAAGGGTTTAAAAGGTGGTTTGAACATAATCTTTAATAGGTTTTACTTGTGTAAAATAGATGATTAAAGATATGTAAATAAATCATGGGTTTGATGATGATAAAGTAGTGTTCTTGAAAATGTGTAAAAATCTACACATACACTAAGTAGGATGATGATTTGATTAAGATTTATGGAATGAACTTGAATGTGTTAAAAAGTAACTTTAATCATCTTAAAATGATCATCCATGGTATAATGTATGGTGGAACATGTTAGAAGTTCAAGAATAAAGAAGATGAAAAATTAAAGTTACTTACTTAGAAGAATGATATTTTGTTAAAATGGGCAAATACATAAAACACACATACAAGTAATCTTATATATGGAGTATAAGACTAATAAAAGTGTTTTGGTACAAGAATAACTTACCAATAAAAAGACGGATCTTCAAAGTCTACTATTTTGAGTGAAAGATGTTAACTTTGGAAGATGGAGTGGAAAAATGCAACATTTGAAAGTTAAGGGACTAATATTGTAACTTTGAAAGTTAGAGGGCTAGAATGGATATTTTAGAAACTATTAGTCCAAAAATGCAAGGATGGAAAGTTTGGTGTCAAAGTATAAGTAATAAATTTCTAAGGATGATTTGGGTAAATACTAGTAGATATACTTGGGTATTTTTGTATAAAAGTATATTTTTGAGAATTATAAAAATATGGATGGTATTGACATAAGGATTTTTATAAAATAGAGATTTTATAAAAATATTAAACAAACTTGAGAAACTTATACGAAAATGAATACTTTTATGTAAATGGGAATATAAAAGTATTGGAAACATTTTTGTAGTTAAGTTAACAAGTTGGATTAAAAATACTTAAGTATTTTAAATCTTCCAAGTAACATGTGTTAGGAGGAAGAAATATGGATAATATTTCTATAAAACACATGTTGGGGAAAACTTGGAAAAATTAACTATTCGAGCTAAGATACCGAACTAAGACGCGTTAACGAAACGTACACGGACAAAACATGAGAAAAATGCCATTGCGGCAAGATGAGAAAATATATATATTTTAAGAAGTAAAATATATATATACATGGGTGAAAACTAACAAACACTTTCCTAAGTGTTAAAGGAATTATTCGTGGGAGAAAAATATAACGTAAACAAATAAGACGTTAAACAAACGTATATACTTAACAAGAAAAACTACACAATTATATATATGTACGCTCGTCTCGGCAAAATTCTAGTATATCTACTTAATGGGAAAGTAGATATGTGGGAAGGAAAACGAGACGAGTAGACGAGGATATATAAATGTGCATGCCGTACCAACAAGAACCTAGTATATTTATTTGAATGGGAAAATAAATATACGGTATGGTGAGTTGAATCGGGTATTAAGAATATACAATCGAACGACAAGATCTTAGCATATTTGTTTAAATGGGAAAACAAATGTGCGGCAAAGTGAGTCGGGTCGAGTGTTGAAATATATATTATATCGAGCGATGCGATCTTAAGTATAATTATTTAAATGGGAAAATAATTATATGTTAAGTGAAGTCGAGTCGATGATAATAAAGTACAAGTTAAGGAAATATTAACAAGAGTAATATATAACTTGTAACGCAAAGGGGTAATCTAACGCCAACGAAACCTAGGATACGCGCTTAATTAAACGGGATTTGTAATAACTTGTGGTCGGGAGTTGGGTGTACAACTTGCCAAGGCACATGCACTATAGGAATAGTGACTTATACGTCTAGGACGTTTGTAGGTGCGAGACCCTCTTTGCTATCTGCCTAGTAAGCCAGACAGAGATTCAGGTGAGTTTCACGGCCCCATTTTACTGTTTTAACTAGGGGAAAGATATGTTTGTCAAACGTTGTCACATGTTGAAATGTTTTCAAAGGTTAAAATGTGATAAGTGGTATGATGAGTACTTGAGCAGTGATCGCCACTCGGGGTTGAGTCCTCTCTTCCGTAATCATTAATTCAGGGAAATGAAACCGAAAGAATATTTGGATAGTACTATTGGTGCCTGACAAGGCCCACCCCTAATCGATAGCGTCGATTATGCATCGGCGTATGCCTGGGGTGCACGTATTCTGAAATTAAGTCGTTGGGTTCCGAGGAACGACTTGGAGCGGGGCATTATTATTAGTCTTGGTTTGGTTATGGGGCTCAAGGGATTGCTCATCATTATAGTTTGTAGGAGCTAGCTACTCCTCACAAAGGCCACAAGTTGTGCAGGTTTCGCACATGTTGTAAAAACGGAATATCGATCGACAAGGATCCTAGTATAATTATTTAATGGGAAAGTAATTATACGGTAAAGTGTGTCGAGTCGATGGTTGTGAAAATGTTGCTGTTATGAAACTAAAACCTGTGAACTCACCAATATTTTATATATTGACGTCTTTTTAAACATATCTTTCAGGTAACTATGTGCTGAACAGGTATGCGGCTAGTACGGTGGAATTTGGGATGTCGGACACTGGTTGGGGGTTTCATCTATTGTTACCATCGGGTTGGGACATAAACGGAAACACCCCACTTTAAAACTTAATGTTTGTGGTTTTAAGTAATGTTTGAAACCAGGTACTCCTTCCCGACATCTTAATATAATGATCTTTTCTAATTAAATATAGTTTGTGTTAATCTTGACTTTGATATGCTTTCGAGCGTCGCGCCACGTGTTTCCGCCATTGGCGTGGTGTGACATTAGCGATCCGGACTGTTTCGACCCGATCGGGCTCGTCAACGACTGGGCCTGTTAGCGACCCGAACCATTTCGACCCGACTAGGGCCTGTTAGCGACCCGGACCGTTTCGACCCGACCGGGAGCAGTAACGACCCAAACCGTTTCCACCTAACCCGTCCCGTAGCGACCCAGACTGTTTCGACCCGGTAGCGACCCGGATCGTTTCGACCTGACTGGGCGCGGTAACGACCCAGACCGTTTCAACCTGACCCGTCCCGTAGCGACCCTGACTGTTTGACGCGGCCGAGCCCGCTAGCGACCCGGACAGTTTCGACCAGACCTGGCCCGGTAACGACCCAGACCGTTTCAACTTGAATCCGTCCCGTAGCGACTCGGACTGTTTCGACCCGGCCCGTCCCGGTAGCGACCTGGACCGTTTGACCCGACCGGGCCCGGTAACGACCTAGACTGTTTCAACCTGACCCGTCCCGTCCCGTAGCGACCTAGACCGTTTCGACCCGGCCGGGCCCGGTAGCGACCTGGACCGTTTCGACTTGACCGGGTCCGGTAACGACCCAGACCGTTTCAACATGACCCGTCCCCTAGCGACCCGTACTGTTTCGAGCCTACCAGGCTCGTTAGTGACCCGGACCGTTTCGGCTTGACCGATCCCGTTAGCAACATGGACCGTTTTGACCCAACCGGACCCGTCAACAACCAGACCATTTCGGCCCGAACAGGCCGGTCAACAACCCAGACCGTTTGGACTTGATCAAGCCCGCTAACGACTCGAACCGCTTCGATGAGATCGGTCTCGTTAACGACCTGTGTTGTTTCGACATTGTCGTCTGTTAACGACCCGAACGGTTTCGAACCGACTGGGGTGATCAACAAATGCAAAAGATATAATTTTTTTGTTTTTAATGACATTGATTTCTATGAGATATCAACGCTTTTGGTGTTGGGTGAGTTTTAATTTAGATTTGTATATGGTTATCTAAAAATACCCATCCTGACCAATTTGTTTTTTTTGACATACCTATCCTAACTCACTTACTTATTTACAATTAAAATAACTCATCCTAACCTTCTTGAAAAATATACTAAACCCATTTTAACCCACAAGGTTAAATTTTAAACCCAAAACAACCAAAACTCAATTAGATGGGTTGAAATTGTCAAGTCTAGCTTTTGGCTTAACAATAAGGAGAAAAAGTATAATTATTATTAAGATGAGGGGTATTAAAGTATAAAATTGTTTGAAAGACTAATCCTCATTTCACTTGTACATTATGCATTAAATGATTTTTTTTTTTTTTTTTTTACTTTTATGTATCTTAAAATATCATTGTAAAATGCATTATTATATATAATAATATATTAGAGTCTGTTTTGTTAGAACGGCAAAATATCGAGTCTATTATTTACATCTCTTAGAGTTTGTGGTGTTTAAAGTAATTTCAGTTCTTTCCCACCTTCTAAGTAAACAATGTGCTCCTTTGAGAGATTGGTGAAAGCAAAAAGTAGATGTATAGAACTTTATGAACACTGCACGAGGTATGGTGGTAATGGAGGATTCAAAGTTGTAGTGTTTTTTTTATGGAAACTAGTGTTTTAGTTACTCGCGTTTTGCTACGGGAGTTTTTTTTTTTTTTTTTTGGGTTTGGTGGACAGTAGAAATAATATTAAAGTGACTGTTATTTTCACGTTGGCTTCACAAAAATACTCGTGACCCATTAAATTGCAGACCAACCATAAGATTAAACACTTAGGTTTGCCTCTTGTTGCGTTTATTCGGAGCCTACAAATATGTGGCTAAAAAAATTTATGAAGTAGTATTATGCTTCATTTCTTATCATAAACATCCATAATGTTTTAGGACATTAAGATTACAAAACTTAAGTTTGCCTCTTGTTACATTTATATAGGCTAAAATAATTTATGAAGTATTATGCTTCTTTTCTTATCATAAACATCCATAATGTTTTAGGTAGCTTACCACAATATTTATAATATATTTAGTACGTGGCGTTTTTTCACCTCTTCCCCAGGCCACTCTTTTATTGCCTTTATCTTTTGCATTTGACTCTTGGCGGTGCATGCAGTAAACCCACAATTAATACACAGATCTCCATTTAATTGTTGAACCAGATCCCTACTTCGGTAGTCTAGCATCTAAACATAAGCACACACCACATGCTTTTCTCCAGTTGTCGATTAAGACACAGCCGATCACCTTCATCATTACCGGTGACCGGCGACGTAACCAACGACCCCGATTCCGATTCCGACAAATGCCACCACCCGTTCCCTCCTTCTCGGTAATGTGACTGACGCTGCCCTTGGAGTACTATTCCACTGTAGGTCAGCAAAGTTGTACCGGATGCGGTCGCCGGCTACTCAACGTGCCGGGTGACATTGTCAAAAATTATCGCCGGCAATTGAATTCCTACCTTAGGCCCCTCCACCGTCACAACTACGGCAGCAGGCTGGGCTGTTTCAAGCCAGTTTTCTTGCCGTTTGTGGGCTATTTTTTGGGCCAGTTAGGGCCTGTTTCTGGCCGGTTTGTGGGCTATTTTTCTGGGCGAGTTAGGGCCTGAATCTGGGCGGTTTGCAGCCTATTCTAGTCGGCCTGTGGACCCTTTATTTGGCGAATCGTAGCTGCCGCCAGAAGCAGCCATTCAGAGGCTGTTGTCGCCACAATAAACCAACAGAAACACTTTACTGTAGAAGTGTTCTTTCTTTCATTGATACATATAATTATGGCAAAATATGGTAGTTCAGAAAATCAACATTTGCGACTAGCTTTAGCCGTCACTGAATCCCTGCAAAACTATAACTAAAAATTTGAAAATAAATTACTTAATTCCGTTGAAAAATTCACTTAAACAATCCGCCACTATCCACCCACACCATCGTCACCATCCACCCACCACCGCTGCTCCCAACTTTTCGGCCGATATCCACCACTAAAACCATATCCCAACCCTTCACCTCACCTCTGTAAACACTAACCCATGTACCCTATAACTCCGCTAGACCACAACCGTCCACAAACCACCATCCCCTCCGACAACAAGCCTTCCCACCTGCAATTTAGCCCTCACCGTACTACTCTGACACTCTCCACCACCCAACCCCCCTCTTCTCCACCATCAGATTTCTGAAAACCCACCATCATGCGCTCTCTCTCTCTTTCTCTCTCTCTCTCTCTCTCTCTCTCTCTCTCTCTCTCATTGGCAATTTAAATGAAAACCCACCCTCGCATTTTCTCTCTCACTTGCAATTTAAATGAAAACCCAACCCTACTTTCTCTCTCTCTCTCTCTCTCTCTCTCTCTCTCTCATCAGGAATTTAAATGAAAACCCACCACGCGATTACCCATCTCCGCCACTACAAAACCACCACCAGGGCAGTTGTGGTGGTTAATAATGATGGTGGTTGGGGATGATTGTGATGTAGATGTTGTACAATCAAAGGTTGTGGACATTGAGGATGATAGGGTTTAATCAGGTGGCAGTGGCAGGAGGCAGCTGGTGGTGACGGGATAAATGTTTTGGTGGTTTGGGGAGATGGTGGTTGAAGTAAAATGGGATGGGGTGGTTTTATATTATTTTTATTATGTTTTTAACTGTTTATTTATATAATTGAGGGCAAAAATATAATTTACTTGTTTTTAAGGGTGGAAATTGGCAATAGTTAGGGGTAAGGACCACACAAATGCAATTTTGCTAAATTAAAGGACCAACAGTGTAAATGGTGAAGCTTTAGCATCAAGACTGCAATATTCGCAAACCCCAGACACCAACCATACTATTAAGCCAAAAAGATTTTACAAAATCTATTTGGAAAAATTTAATTTGCATGAGTATTGTCATCGCTATTTAGTCGCAAATTGCAATATCCATAATGTATATCTCGGGCTATGTTTGGTAACCTCTTAATGAATTCAATAGGAGACTACATCTAAATCCGTCAAATATAAAGTGTGTTTGTTTCGCTTAGAAGACACATTTTAGTGGTTGAGGGAGCCTCTTGATAGAGACGTTTTATAAATATGTTGGCTGATTTAAAAGCTACCTATTAATCAGTCTTGCCTCTTAATGAACTCAACACAAGAATGCTAAACAACCCCTATTTGTTATTATTCTAAAGGATTTATATTCAATCTGTATCATTATCATTATAGTTTCTGATTTTGCCAATCTATAATGGTATTAAAATTAATTAAGTACTATTAATAGCACATGAATTTGAATAATTAGAGGCATCTAACATGCGCCTCCCATGGCACGCAACCATTGGACAAATTTATTTTTATATAGGAGGGCATCTTTGGCGTGTTTGTAAGACTAACCTGTGTGGGGTCGATTTTGGCCCGTCCTCGTTGTCCAGGCCCGACCTACACCGCCCCCAACGGGGCAGCTTGTCTTATTCGTCCAAAATCAACAGGCCAAGACGGAGCTTTTGATTGGTGGAGAATTTGGTAGGGCCCCTCAAACGGTAATATAGCCGTTTGTAAAAAAAAAAAACTTTTCCCCTCTATAATCTCTACTTCTATTTTAATGTTATGTGACTTTTTTTAATTTTACGTGTATTATTTATTTTAACTACATAATTTTTATATAGTTTAAATTAAAAAAATAACTTGGACCAATAGGAGTGAAGGACTACCCAAGGAAGATCACCCCCACACCCTTGGGTAGTCCTCATCTTATCATCTTTTAAGGGGCACCCATTTTTTAGTGACGTAGCGGGTAGTCTTGGAAGGACTACCCTCCACCACACCTGATAGTCTAATAAGATGGCCAACAGAGCTATTTCATTTTCTCGTGTGGAAAACGTGTCTTCACCATAGGATGTATGTGTTTACCTTTTGCCCATCCTCATCTTCTGCATTCCTTCTCTATATCTGTCATAAAGAGAGATAAAGAAATCGATAGTATAGAGGAGACGAGAGACTCAACAACAATAAAAACAATTCAATGCCCAGAAAAATAGATACAAGAAAGTAAGGTATCCAGAAAAGGTATCACACCAGAAGAAAAATATCAGTAGACATCCTTGAATTAGATCAAAGTAAATGCAAATCTTTAAAAATAACATAGCAACATTCCTAAATTGATGCCAACAAAGACATTCTGAGGGATAATCTTGACATGGATGATTAAAGAATTGTAAAACATAGCCACTATGAAATCAATCATTACCACACTTTTACATTTAAATATGTTTTCTTGGTGTGAAGAACGGTGGCTATGTTGGTGGGGGAGTTGTGGCTACCTTTCAAGGAATTATTGATTGTGTTACATGTGCTATTTGGACTCTTGGGTTAGATTTGGGATTTGAAGAGGTTGTTTCAAAGATTGGAATGCTAGTTAGAACTGATAGATAGTGAATAGTTTTTTGTAGGTATGAAATACAGCTAGATTTCCATGTTAAGTTTCTGATGTATGTGTGTCTTAGAACTCTATTGATAGTTTGAATTGTTGGTTAGGACTCTCAGGTAGTTAATAAATTAGTAGTTTAAAGTTTTTCATATGTGATACCCGACAAACTCAGGTTAGTAATTTTTGTCAAACTAGTAAGTCTACCTTAGCGAGTCATGCATACATTATACTTAACTGGGTCAGTTGAGTCGTTTTGATGGTTCTGGGAATCATCGGGGGTTGTTATGATGGTTCAAGGAATCATCGGGAGTCGTTAAAATGATCCAAGGGATCATTGGGAGTCGGTCCATAACCATGCGTACAAGGATTGGTGATTTGTAGAATCGCCGGATTTAATGCACACACGCAAGTCTCAAGTCTCGGGGATTTGTCAACGAATATAAACGTGTTAGTTATCAAGTATTATGTGTTTATAAGCATTATGTAACTTGTCGGTATGTGAATACGTGCTTATATGTGTTAAAATAGTGTTTAACGTGCCGAAAATCTAGACAGACCTGCAGGGGGCGACTACGCCCCTAGTCGCCTAGTAAAAGGGGCGGCTAGCATCCCTAGTTGCCACTTGTAGCCCATAGTCGTGTGAAACCCTAACTCGCCCCAAACCTCTCTCACACTATACTTAACCTCTGGAACCTTTTTTTGTCCCAAATCTACCATTTTCAAGCTTTAAACATCCTTGTCAGCAAAATATAAGGTGTGTTATTCATCCTAAGCTTTTATCACATCGTTATTTTGACCCTTAAAGGCCCAAACCTTTTTTTTATAAAGTTTGTGTCTTTGAAAACCTTTAAAAAACAGTTTTAAAACAAGTATAATCCTTTATATGAGTTCTATGTGATGGATTCATGCAAAGAACAGTTTTTGATGATTAAAACACGGGTATTCTGTTGTGTTTGATGTTTTGTTGATATGGATAAGTTGTTAGGATGATTATCTAGGACTTTGAAGGTTGTTTGATGTGTTTTGAGGATAATATGCATTTTGACCCGTTTGAGTGCATTAGGAGGATTTAGTATGTTATGAGATTATTTGATGATTGTATGATGTTAGGGTTTATGCTAGAATGATGTAGTAATAGTAGGATGATGATTTTCAACGTGATTATGTGATGAAATCTTATTATTTGCCATTTAGGGTAAGTTTTGCATACTTGCAATTAGGGTGTTAGACTGATGATAAATTAGGGTTTTTTCATTTAGGATATGTTGCTTGATGAATTTGGATTGATGTTGGGTATTTGTACATGTTTTGGATCTGATTTGTAGGGTTAAACGCGCGAAAGGAGCCACCTGATCTGCAGGGGGCGACTAGCATTGCTAGTTGCTAGTTTGATACCTAGTCGCGTGTTTTGATGCCTAGTCGTGTGTTTTGCTGCTGTAGGTGTATTTTGGGACCCCGAAACATGATTTGACACCTAGGAACATATTGTGAACCCCGTGACATGTCTGGAAACTTGATAACACGTGTTCGGACTCGTATATGCAGTATGTGAACTTTATGATAGACTTGGTGAACTGCTATGCGTATTAAGTGCATGTTTACATGTGATTGCTTGGTTACTTGTATTTGGCTAACACGGGGGATGTCGGGTCACCAATGGGATGTTGGGTATTGTCTTGTGTGGTCAGATTAATGTTCAAACATGTTTTCAAACATACACGGTTATGGTCTGGACATTCAGGGACTAGTTGACATATGGGTTATTAGTCCGGATATTTATATGGGGTAATTAGTTTGAACATGTATCCTACGTGTTTCAAAATAATGCCTTAACTTGGTAGATGCCATGTTTAAAGCTAAAATAAGTTTTTCAAGATGTGAATACATGGTTTCAGCATCCAATAAGGTTTTACTTACATAATAGACAGGATGTTGTTGTCCTTCAAAGTCTTTCACCAAGACTGCACTTATTTCATTTCCAGAAACTACAAGATATAATTTGAGAGGCTCACCATCCTCAGGTTTCATCAAGAGTGGAGCTGCTGCAAGATACTCTTACAATTTCTGCAATGATTCCTCATGTTTTTGTCCCCAATCAAATTTATTGTACTTCTTTAGGATGTCATAGAACTCTTTGCATTTTTCTAAGGACTTCGAGATGAATCTGTTCAGAGCTGCTATCCTGCCAGTCAATCTTTGTACATCCTTGATATTTGTTGGAGATTTGAGATCAAGGATGGCTTTAATTTGTTCTGGACTGGCTTCTATGCCTCTCTTGGTTACTAAGTATCCAAGAAATTTGCCAGCACCAACTCCAAAAATTGCATTTGGCCGGATTCAACTTCATGTTGTAAGCATCTAGGATGTCAAGGACTTCTTTGAGATCCTGAAGATGGTCTTCAGCTTTTTTAGATTTGACTACCATATCATCGATGTATACCTCCATTGTGTCCCCAATCTTTTCTTTGAACATCATGTTTACCAATCTTTGATATGTTGCACTTGCATTTTTAAGTCCAAAAGGCATGACAATATAGCAATAAATACCTGATGGTGTCATGAATGCAGTATCCTCCAGGTCATCTGGTTCCATCTGGATTTGTTGAAATCCTAAGGATGCATCCATGAAAGTTAACATTTCGTGGCCTGCTGTAGCATCCACCATCGAATCGATATGTGGCAGAGGAAATGGATCTTTTGGACAAGCCTTGTTGAGATCTGTGTAGTCTACACATACTCTCCACTTTCCATTCTTCTTTTGTACTACAACCACATTGGCCAGCCATCTTGGGAATTTGACTTCCCTTATCATCTTGGACTTGAATAAAATGTCGACTTCTTCTTGTATTATAACATTCCTCTCGGGTGCAAACTTCATTCCTTTTTGTTGTATAGGCTTGAAGCTTTTATCAATTCCAAGCTTGTGAGTAATGACATCCTTGGAGATGCCTGTCATATTCTCATGTTTCCATGCGAATGTCGACATCCTGCATTTTAAAAATGAAATTAGATATTGTTCAATATTATTAGGAATGTTCTTACCGATCTGCACAGTGATATCCTTATTGGTCTCATCGAGGCAGACTGCTTTAACATCCTGGTCAGGATGTGCTTTGTCATCCTGAGGATAACACTATGCATCATGCTTTGATTGCTATTCGTGTTTTGACTGTGATGATGCCTTCATTGATGTTATGTAGCAATCCTTTGCTTCCTGCTGGTCACTGTTGACTTTAACGACTCCCCATGGAGTTGGTAGCTTTACACATTGGTGATATGTTGATGGCATTGCTTTCATGTCGTGTATCCAAGGCCTACCTAGGATAATAATGTAACAGGGTAAAGAATCTATTACACAAAACCTTTAAATAGAATTTACACCCTTGACATATACAGGCAGTTTGATATCACCAACTGTGCTCTTAGTTTCCCCACTAAAACCAACCAAGATAGATGATCTAGCAACTATCTCAGTTTCTGGTATGCTCATCCTTTTGAGGGCCTCCATTTGTATTATGTTGACTGAACTCCCTCCATCTATCAATATCCTGCGAATAAAATGGTTAGAAATATATAATGTAATCACCAAACCATCATGGTGAGGATCTAGGACATTTTCTCGATCATCTTCTTCGATGTTGATCACTTTTGCATTTGTCAGCATGGTGGTCTTTGTAGGTCTTTCTCCTTTCTCGGACTTAGTTTCCCTTGCAAGCCTTTTTGCTTCTGAGTAGGATGTACCACATATGTCCGAACCACCTGAAATAAAATTAATGATACCAGCATCCTTAGGTGGAGATGCTGCTCTTTCTGGGATGTCAGTGCTATCCTGAACCTTAGGCTTCTTTTTACCCATGAGATCCTTAATATGGCCCTTACTTAGAAGATATGTTATTTCCTTTCTCAGGGAAATGCAATCCTCAGTAATGTGGCCAAAATCTTCATGGAAAGCACACCATTTGGACTTGTCTTTCCATCCTGATTTGTTCTCTTTCCTTGGCCATCTTGCTTTTTCTCTAAGATCCTTCATAGCATACATGACACCTGTTACATCCACAGAAAAACAATAATCTGAAAGTTTAGGACAATCCTCTTCATATTTATCCTCAAACACATTGACATTTTTGTTATCAGTTTTAGCATATGGTCTATGCTTATAAGGTTCATATGTGGGAATGGATTTTTGATTAGGATTGTTGTATCTTGAGGATGCTTTTATCCTCTCCTGTATCTTCTTGTCATTCTCAAGACGAATGAATCTTAAAGCTCTATTTCGAACTTCATCAAGATTGCTACAAGGATTCATCACCAACTCTTGATAGAAAGGTGAATCCTTTTGTAGTCCCATCTTGAAGGCTTGCACTGCTGTTGTGACATCTAGGTTTGGAATGTCAAGTGCTTCCTTCCCAAACCTTGTAATAAACTTCCTTAAGGATTTTCCATGTGCCTGTGTTACCCAGTACAAATCACTTGTCAAACGTTCAAATGTTCGACTACAAGAAAATTGATTGTTAAACATATTAATTAAATGATCAAAAGAAGTAATAGAATAGGGAGGAACACTTAGCAGCCATTTTAAAACTGGACCAGTGAGGGTGGAGCCAAATCCTTTGCATAAGCATGCTTCCAATACTACATCAAATGTAAGGGCACTAATCGCCCATTTATGACTTCATGCTATTAAGCATCTAGTGAAGTATATAAATATAAATATGTATATATAGACATACGTCAAAACTAAGGATTACCTCTTGGCCTGCAGCTACCCAGCAGTTGACATTTCTTAGTAATAGTTTGGTCCCATATCTGATTCGAGTTCGAGCACAAACTGCCCGAATCCCTCGAACCATTGCTCTGATACCAACTTGTAAGACCCCCAAATCCGACGGGTCAAACAGTTGGCATTCAAAGACTAAACCATGTTTTCAATTCAAAAGAAATCTTGTTTTATTTCAGAAAATACGCAGCGGAATGTTAAAAGAAGTTATTAAATTTCCAGACATGGTTTTCCCAAGATGGGTTAAAAGAATATTTAATAAAAAACTAAAATCTTTGGAAAATAATGTAAATAACGTTCGAGCAATCTTGTAGACGTCTTCTTAATTGAAATGTCAACCGCAACTGAGTAGCTCCACTGCATGCCAAGGCGTCCTTTATTGATCAACAACCTGAAATCAATCTAACGTGTATGCAAAAGTCAGCTACGCTGAGTGAGTTCAAGTTTTATAAGTTTCAATAATAAGTAAGTTGTTAAAATAAACAATAACAAAATACTATAACCTTAGAGTCAACAATAGGCGCAATCCGCCCAATTGTTCCCTAAGCAATATTTAAAGTCTAGGATAAGCGCAATCCGCCTATTTAGCCAAGACTTCAAACTCCAACTATAATAAGCGCATGACGCTTATCAACACAAAGTACGATCAAGTATATTTAACTCAACCAAGTCTAGAGATGAAAGCAAGCATCTCCCACTTCTGTCATAGCTCAGTTTATAATAAGTCGTACCACATAAACCATGCAACAACCATGACACAAAACTAATACCATAAATCAGAGCAGGCCTATCCCACTTCTAATGACACATATAACTCAAACCATATAATAACACATTAGGCGCATTCCACCCACTTACGTTTCATACCAAAAAATATATATGAGCTAATATGTATTTCAATCGTACACAAAAATATTTATAACTTTATAAAAATATTTTTGTGACTTCATAAAAATAATGGTTTAGCATGCACATCAGTCCAAAATATTAGAAAATAATAATTAAAACAGTGGACACAAGAACTCACCGGTTGCAAAGCTTCCGACTCCGCAATCCAAAAAAAGAACCCAACATGAACCCCATGGTGATTATCAATGCAAAATCTAAGCTTCAATATTACTATTGTCTTTCACCAAACCTAAGACCTCATCATTCATGAGCATCATGCACATACAAAACACTTTTGCTAAACCCCACCCATAATCATTGTCGTGACACTTGCTGAAAACCAAAACTAAATTGTTACCAACTTAACTTCATCATCAATAGTATGAATTTCCTTCCTACTTCAACCCATTAGCCTTTAAGCCATAACAATAATCACTCCATAAGTATGACATGCGTGACCCATAAGTTGTCACGCATACCCTACCGATGGCTTCATGTATTGCTTCGCTAAACCTCCGCAACAATCGGTTCTTAGTTACAGTCCTAACCAGGTACCCACGATGCACGATGCATGTTGGTTCGCCTTACAACCGCACCGGAACCGACAAACCTTAATGGTTTTTAAGCAAGTGTTGGACGTAACTGTCAAGACCAAGAACGGAGATAAACAGAGCCTACATTACTCGCGCGACTCCGCGACTTCTGTAACCACAAACTCAAAGCTATACACCAGTACCTCTCGCGCCTGTATAACACTCAGTTTATTAAATTGGAACCAATGTGACTACCCGTATCTACCGCCAGCAACCGCATGCGAAAAAAAACCCATGGGTTTGATCGAGGAGAACACCCACTGAACCAGTATGAACCATTGCAACCGTGCACTCGCTATTATAATGTTGATAGGTCTCGAAGTTGATATGCTTCTTGGTCTCATTCGCTAAAGAAAAACGAGCCTAGATCCGTTTCTAAATTCTTGATGACACTAGGTTTTATCAAAGTGAAGATGACCACCAGATTTACAGTCTGGCCCATATCTTTCCTCCATGTTACATGAAGTTCTCAAAGGCAATCTAGATATTTAGTAAATGGCAAAACGGGCCCCCACTTTATTCTGTAAACAAACACTTAGGCGTCAAACTCGTTTATTGGTTTGTTTAAATAAAGTCTCATGTGCCAAAACCCGTTAATAAATCCACTCGATCAGTCCCAGTCAGTCATTTTGTCTACACATAATAATTCACAAATTTTTGGGATGTTACATCAATGCACATAGGGAATCGATAGTGAAAGTTGTGTTTTTAATCATGAGGTAACGGTTTGAATTCTCGAAGTATTACGTGTATGAATATTCATACACGTAAACATGCCTAATCTAATATAAACTATATAATCACTGGATTCAACGACCGAAGAAGAAAGCTTGTGTTTAATTTATTCGTCTCTAATTATCTATCTCTATGCGGGCTTATGTTTCCTAAACCTAAAATTAGACTCTATATATTGATGTATTGTACTTGTAACTCCTTATAGCACCCAATTTTAAAAGAAATCATTATACAAATTACACATTTTTTGTAGGTTACCGTTTTAACAAAGTCTGGCTCACCGTGCATCTCACTATCTTACTATTTGTTTTTCAAAATATGATAATGCAGATAGGAAATTAATGAATACCTATAGTTTGATGCAATTATTCTTTACTTGAGATAAGAATACTTATATCATTGTTGGTCTGAGAAGTATCAGTCTCACTTTGAATCAAATGGCAATGAGATTTCAACAAGATATATATAATCAAAGTGCGGAATGAGAAATCAAACTTTCAGAATCAATAGATCACAGAGGTTTTTAATAAGTTTTGAGTTTTATATATAGTGACACTTATGACAAGGATCACCTTTGGACTTTACAAAAGAATGACTCAAAAGAATTCTTATGGCTATTGTGAATGTAGTGAGGAGTATGTGTAAAAGATATTTTTAGTAAGAGCAAATGTTTGCTATGTATATCACACACTTTCACATTCACACTTGGCAATTTTCTCCTTCGTATGATGTCTTCTATTTATAGAGAAGGATTGACCTCAAGTTGGTGAATAAACAATTATTTATTTATCAACTTGTTGTTTTTGTAGGTTGAAAAGGGAAAGAAAGTCTTTGCATGAATTATTGGGATTAAAGTTTATGCATTTAACATTCCCACTTGTCAAGATTCCAGATTTCTTCCAAAAATCTAAAGTCTAAATCTAGTATTTGGTTAAGAAGTCAATATTAGAGTTTTGTCTCAGAAATCTGGTTCCTTTGTCCCAGATTTTTATCTTCTTTCCCAGATTTCATCAGAAAGGAGTTGTGTTTGTCTTTCATTGTCTTTGTCTTTAAAGAGATCTTGTTCTTGAATATTTCTTGATCCAGATCTCTTCATTTGGAACCTTTTCTGGATGTTCTTCACTTTGTTCAGTCTTGGTTCCTAGCCTTAGTTTTCTTCAACACTTCATGTTTTCTCATTTTGGTTCTAACAATTTCCCCCTAAGTATTGTAAGTAAACTAATGCATAGATAATTACATTTTTGAAAGACAAAACAAACATTCAAAGTACTGAAAATAAACTACAGTGCCAATTACATTCAGAGTAGAACATAATTAAAAGTTTTAATAACTAATAACTAAAACAAAACATTTTCAACAACTTCAAAGTATCTTCTTGTCAAGAGGTTGGAGCATCTTCTTGTGAGGGACAATCCTTGTTGTTAGGATCTGAGTTTGATTGTTTTGATTATGTTTAACTAAGAATGATAAGATTGATATGAATATAGATGGAAAGTGCAGCGGAATAATAAACTATTAATCAAAACATGAGAGTAATTGTTATTTGATCGAATGCTTTCATTTATCTAAAAGATTACAATCATACAAGTACTCCCCCTCAGCCTGATCACACAGTGATTGTTTGTCTGAGAGAATGTTTGTGTGTGTGATCCGATAGAACAGTACAAGCACTGTTCTATTTATAGACAAACCTAAACCACTGATGACCTAGGCTGACGTCACCTAAGACAGTGACCTCTAACAGAATAACAAACATAAAACATCTGCCTATTACAAACTACTGTTACATTGTAAACACTGAAGGTAAACTACTGTTGTAGGAAAACTCTGATGGTCTTGTATCCTCTGCTGGAGCCTAAGTGCTGTTGGCTCCAGCAGTGCTTTAGTCTTCAGTACTTGGATCAGCAGTTGTTCTTCATCAGACCTTTGGTCAGCAGTTGTTCTTCATCAGTGTTTATTCAGCAGTCCTTTGTATCAGCAGTTGTCATAGCAGTTGTTTGGATAGAACAGTTGTTAGAGTCAGCAGTCTTTTGGGAGAAGTATGTTGTAAGGACTGTTTATTGAGAGGATCAACTGTTAGCATATTTTGGCTTTCCAATCATCTGTTCTTCTCCAGGTCAGCAGACCCAACAATCTCCCCCTAGAACAGATGATGCCAAAACTCAGCTTTATTTACTGATCTTTATTCCTCATCAGACTTTCTCTGATTTGACCTTTGAATTGTAGTTCAAAGTTCAGAGCAAATAAGTCTTCTTCATCTCTTTCAAGTTCTAGATTTAGCAATGTTTGAAGATCATCTGCACATAAGCTGTATGCATCTTCCATGCTAATCTTCTGAACTCTTCCATCTGACCTGAGCAGAGTCAATTCATGGTTGTCTTTGTTGACTTTCCATTTTAGAATTTTTGAGTCAGTGGATTTGCTGAGATGAACTTTTATTTGGGATGAGTTAGGTGATGGAGGTCTTCCAATGAGTTCCCTAAGTTTCTCTATTGTAGGATCAGAGAAAAAGTGTATCTGATTGAAGAGCCCTTCCTTGATGAATGTATCAACAAACTTCTTCTGATCTTCTTCTGACATTTCCTTCTGTTTCTTGAACTGTCTTCTTGCAGCAGTTGATAGATCAGAAGTTTCAAGTAAGCTGTCCAAGGTAAAAGTTTGTTGGGGTCTCTTCATCAGTGGCTCATCAGTATAGACAGGTTTTCTAGGCAGGCTGGGATCCTTCTTTCTGTTTTCTTCAAGATTCTTGTATGTCTCAACCAGCCTCAGCTCAGACCATCTAGAGACAGACCTCATTTCCCCATAGTTAGCAGCTACTATCTCTTGTCTCATTCTTTTAAACTTTAAGGCTCTGACTGGGTCTCTGCCTTTGCCAAAATTAGGAGTAGAGACTTTAGCCTTGGGGTCTTTAGCCATTTCTTCTATTCTGAGAAGTTCTTCTCTTAGTGCATGTGTGGTCCAACCATTAAATTGCTTTTTGGTTGCTTTATATGGCTTGGTTGCCAAGATCTGTTCCAGAAGAGAATCCCTAACCTCCTTTTCCAAGTCACCACTGAGAGGCATGGAGGACATGGAGTTGCTCAGGGTCTTAGCAAAATCCTCAATCCTTCTGAGTTTGCTAAGCTCTGCTGAATGGATGCCCTGAGCAGTCCTGTCATCTTTCCCTTTGCATTTCTCCTTAATGATGGCATCTACCTGTTCACCCTTGTATTTAAGATAAGTATCAATGTTTAGGGGAACAGGGAAATTTGGGAGAGATGGGAAAGATCTGTCAGATGGTTGTTCAGTATTGTAGAAGGATTGTAATTCCCCCTTGAGTAGATCAAGTTCAAGGGGATACTGAACAACCAATGGTGTAATGGTTGGTGGTGGTCTATGGGAACTGAATTTGGATGTGTGTGGTGAGAATGATGAAATTGGAATAGCTGTGATAGGATTGGATTGTGCAGTTGAGGTGGTGTTTGGTGATGTGTGTATGTTTTCATCATGTACAACAAAGGTTGATTTTCTCTTCCTTGTGTACAGGATTTTAGGGGATGGTGATTTGGTAGCAGTGGTTGGATTAACATCTGTTGGCCTTTTAGTAGGTCCAGCAGATGTTTGGGATTTGGTTGGTGATGTAGGTTTGGGTGTAGGTTTGGTGGTTGTATGTTCAGATGTGTTTGTAGGTTTAGGTACAGTGGTTTGGGAAGCAGTGTTTTGGGTGGTTTCAGTGTTTTGGGTGGCAGTGGTTTCAGCAGCAGTAGTTTTGTCAACAGAGGTGTTTAGCTTGGATGGTGGTTTTCTGACATGTTTAGCAGGCCTTTTCATCCTTTTTGAGGATCCCACGTCTTCAATCTCCTGCTGTTGTTTTTTCTTGAGGTTTACTAGCGACTCTGCTTTAACTTCCAAGGTGTCAGCCCTTTTTTGTTTGTCCTGAGCAGCCTTTTCAGCTTCTATGTTTGCAGAGTTGTCTACTGCTTTGCTTTTGTCAGTGGTTTGTTGTGGTGCAGTTGGTGTTGCTTGTTGTTGTTGTTGTGGTGCTGTTTGTTGTTGTTGTTGTGGTGCTGTTTGTGTAGCCTCTGATTTGTTGGCAGACTTAGCATTGCCCTTTTTAGAAGGAGGACAGCCAAAGGGATCTAACTTTGGTAGCCTATCTCTGCCACTCTCCCCCTTTTTGGCATCATCAGCCGTGAAGACATCATCATCTTCATCCCTGAGAATGGTGGTAGGGGCAGAGCCAGTGGTCTTCAGCAGGTGATCTTTGATGGCTTTAATGTCTGCATGTGTATCTTTGTACCTTGCATCCACCATGTTTCTGATCTCAGCCATATATGTTTCATGTGTCTGATCAGCTAGATTTCTGTGGGCTATGATGATAGGGGAAACGGATTTCCATAGCTCACTAGCTATATCAGCTGTTGATGGTTGACTTTTGGAAAGGTCTGTTATGGAACCCAGTATGAGCTTGACATCAGATTTGATGTCTGCTACAGAAGTTTCAATTGCTTGAACTCTGTCCATCAATTCTTGGTATTTTGACCCATCTCCTAAGTTAATAGGATCATCTGAGTCCCTACCAGTGGTAGTTCTACCTGATTCAGTCCTAATAGGTGAATCAGATGCCCCTTTTTCTTGGTACTGGGGACTTCCAACTGTTTTTGGAGACACTATAGTGGCTTCATCAGTTGTTGCCTTCAAGGGAGTCTTAGCAATGTAATCACTGTCCTGGTGTGAGACAATGGTCTCTACATCAGTAGTGGCTACTCCACTTGAAAACTCACCTAGAGTTGCATTGAACTCAGGTGGTGTAACCTCCTCTACTGTTTTTTGGATAGCAGATTGAGTGTTCTTAGGACCAGTCACTTGTGGGGGTATGCTCTCAGTGATAGGTGGAAGAGAGGAACTGGGATCTTCCTGAGATTTCTCAATTGCCTCAAACAGAGGTTGCATGGTTTGTGGAACATGATGTGATGGTGAGGGTGGAGGAGTAACAAGAGAATTAGCCCTGGGAGAGGGGCTTGTGAACATTTGGCCAAGTGACTCAAATGTATCATGATGTGTTTCCCCTTGGCTTACAACATGATCCTTTTGGGAGGATTCATGAGGAGTTTGGTCAGGTGGAGGTATGTCCAACTGTTGTGAGGAAGTAACAACAGTGGTTTCAGGTTGCTTTGGTGGTGCAACAGAGTTTTCTTCTGGTACCTCATCATCCAGAAGTCTCATTTGTGGTTGAGTGGTGGTTTTTGTGGATGGATGTTTCTTTTTGGAAGTGGCTGGTGTGGGTTTCACAGCACTGGATGTAGTGCCATGATCACCAGGAGCAGTGGGCTCAACAACAGAGGTTTTGACAACAGTTGTTGTCTTTGTCCTCTTTGTTTGTGTTTTAGAAACTTTGGACACTTTTGACACTTTTTCTTGGGTGCTTCCACCCAGCATTCTAGTGAAAGTTTCATCAGTTAAGCTTTTCATTTGCATTGCCTCACCCTTTTTGAAAACCTTTTCTGGTAAGACCTTTTGTAGGATTACACTAAGAATTCTTGGGTAAATTAGAAAAGCATTGTTAGACCCAGACTTAATTGCTTTCACATTTGACACTAAGTCCATGAACAATCCCTGGGAAAGATTGAAGTCAGAGTTTGACAACATGGCATAACCCAGATATTGCATCCTTAATGGAATTCATTGAAGGATGTGGACTTAGCTGAGACACACAGAAGAAGGGTATGGAAGAAAAATTTCATGACTGGAGGAAAAAACTTTTTGAAAAGAGTGGATCCAGTCATCTGACCATCATACCCTCTTTCTTGGAACTCAGTGTGAAGCTCTGTTTTTGTGAAGGAGTCCTTACCTGCCAGGTCATTCAGTGAGAAGGTTGTGGATATGATTTCAGGGGTAATGACGATACTTGTTTCTCCAATTTTGGAAATAATGGAAGTAGGCTTTTTGTCTTGCAATAGAAACTCAGCATTCAACCAGAACTCTTGGAGAGTATCGATATAGATGGGGGCGTCAGCGGTTAAGATGGGTAGGTATTTGGAGTTTAAAAGAATGTCAATGGTGGAATGGAATGAGACGTTGTCATCTGTTTTAACCAGATATGGGAGACAATTGTGGGTGGCTTTGGCTTGAAGATCCATTTTAATGGATTCTGAGAGTGATGATGAATGAAATCTGATTGAGGGTTTGAGAATGGAGAAGGCGGTTTCAGTATTTTGAATACAATGAGACAGTGTAACATCTGTTGTGGTAAAACAGGGTTTTTATAGGCTCAAAAGAAACCGCTGATGTGGCCAAACCTATGCTTGTATGAGCAGACGTGGCAATCATCTGATGGATGAAACATCTGGTGGAAAACAGCTGTTTTGGCAAACAACTGATACAAACAGCTGATGGAACCAACTTTTGTATTTTTTTTATATAGATATAGTATATATATATATGTATATAGCGAAACAGTTGTTTTATCTGATCAGATGTTTTGAAACAGATTTTTTAACCAACAGTGGATATGAATGAAACAGTGGTTGTTTTATCTGATCAGATGTTGTAAACAGATTTTTCAACCAAACAGCTATTTAGAAGAAATTTTGATTTTCTGAAACATTTTATTATTATTCCTTTTTAAAAGAAAATTTATTTGTTTAGTCCATGTTTAACATACCAATTCTGGAAATCAGATTTGTAAAGGTGGATGTGTCTAAAGCTTTTGTTAACACATCTGCCAACTGATCCTCTGTTGGAACATGGTGCAGAGAAATCAAACCTTTTTCATAGTTGTCTCTGACAAAATGATGTCTGATGTCAATGTGTTTGGTAGTGGAATGAGAGACTGGATTCTTGATGATATTTTCAGCAGCCTGACTGTCCAACATGAGTGGAGTCTGTAGTGCAGTTATCCCAAAATCCAGTAATTGATTTTGAAGCCACATGAGTAGGGCTGTACAGCTTGCAGCAGCAATGTATTCAGCTTCAGCTGTTGAGGTTGAAACAGCTGTCTGCTTTTTGCTTTGCCAGGAAACTAAGGCATTCCCTAGAAATTGGCACCCTCCTGATGTGGACTTTCTTGTGGTGTGACAGCCAGCAAAGTCACTATCTGAATAACCTGAAAGCTCAATGTTTCCATTAGCAGGATACCAAATACCAAGTGTGGGAGCACCTTTGAGGTATCTGAATATCCTTTTCACAGCAATGAGGTTTGACTTTCTGGGTGAAGCCTGGGATCTTGCACAGACACAGGTAGAAAACATAATGTCTGGCCTAGATGCAGTTAAGTACAGTAAAGACCCAATCATGCATCTATAATGTGTTTGATCAATCAGTTCATCCTTGTCATCAATAGTGAGCAGCTTGACTGTACTCATGGGTGTACTACATGGCTTACAATCATTCCTCTCAAATCTGGTTAATAAAGTCTTTACATATTTGTTTTGGTGAATGAATGTGCCATTTTGCAGTTGTTTCACTTGAAGACCAAGGAAACACTGAAGCTCACCCATGGCACTCATCTCAAACTCTACTGTCATGAGTTTTCTGAACTCTTCACACATTTGGTTACATGTGGATCCAAAAATGATGTCATCCACATATATTTGAACAATCATTAAGGTGGTGTTTGTTTTCTGGTGAGAAGAGCTTCTAACCACTTATGTCTGCACCGCACAGACGCGGGCGGACGTTTGAGACGGGCAGCTCGTTTGTTTTTTAGAAGATATAACCTCTTTTTACCTCTGCCCTTCCTCTTCCTGGTGCAGACCTTAACCCACCTCTTTTTATCTCTTCTCACCAACAAAACAAAACATAACAGCAGCAGACATCTCCTTCTTCATCAATGACATCTTCCTCCTCCCTCTCCTTCCCCCTCCTCCCTTCCACTACCACCGTCGCCTACCTCCTCCCTCCACCACCGTCGTCGCTCCCCCCTCCACCATCTAACACATAAAACGAAAAAGATAGATCCTTATGTTCCATCTTCACCCTTTGCTTCCAATTGTGTAGAATTGTTGTGTGTGTTTTAGAAAGAGGGAGAGAGGAAGAACAGAGGGTGAAGAGGGGATGGAGCTTGTGTTCAAGCGAATTATAAGGTTGCACGTTCAATTCCGATTATTGTCGTTTTCTTCTTCTTTTTTTGTTGAACATCATCAAAATGCATCGTGAATTCCGATTATTGTCGTTTTCTTCTTCTTTTTTAGTTGAACATCATCAAAATGCATCGTGATTTGTGAATAAAGGGATATTGTACAGCTAGAATTTGTGGTGGATTACTTTTTCATACGAATTAATTAATTAAATAGAGTATTGTTGGTGTGTGTGTTTAGGGGGAGAGAGGAAAAAAGAGGGATTATAGTGTTAAGTGTTAGGTGTTGGTGTGTGTGTTTTATTCATTTATGATTTTGGTGATATTTGTGGTGGATTATGGTTATGGTTTTGGGTTACGATGTAGATGTTAAAAACAAACAGTCTTCTTCTTGCAGACTGCAGACTTTTGGCCCACCTCTTCTTCTGCAGATGTCTGCAGATGTGGTCCGCAGACTGCAGACCTTTTGCCTCAGAAAAAACAAACAGCACCTAAGTGTTTCCCTTTCCATTTAAGAAATAAATTTTTGTCTATTTTACCTCTTGTGAAACCAATGGATAAGAGAAATGTGGAAAGAGTTTCATACCAGGCCCTTGGTGCTTGTTTGAGGCCATACAAAGCTTTGTTGAGCTTGTAGACATAGTCAGGATGGAATGTGTCTTCAAAACCAGGTGGCTGACATACATAGACCTCCTCCTGAATTTTGCCATAAAGGAAAGCACATTTGATGTCCATCTGATACACCTTTATGTTGTGGTTGACAGCAAAGGCTAAAAATAGTCTGATGGCTTCTAGTCTTGCTACAGGAGCAAAAGTTTCATCATAATCTATTCCTTCTTCTTGTCTGAAGCCTTGAACCACAAGCCTGGCTTTATTCTTGACAACAATACCCCTTTCATCAGTTTTGTTTTTGAAGACCCACTTTGTTCCTATAGGACAAACATCCTTAGGTAGTGGTACAAGCTCCCATACTTGTTGTCTTTTAAATTGAAGGAGTTCTTCTTGCATGGCTTCTACCCAACTGTTGTCTTTTAGTGCCTCTTGGTACTTGACAGGTTGTGTGAGAGATAGGAAACCTGCAAAAAGACAGATATTGGAGGATTGGCTTCTTGTGAGCACACCCTCTCTGATGTTGCCAATGATCTGGTCTGGTGGATGAGCTCTTAAGTAAATAAGATCTCCCTGATATGGTATGATGGCATTTTGGGGTGATGGACAGAGGTTTGGTGACTCTGTTGGTGTAACATCTGTTGGTACTTCTGTAGTGCCATCAGATGTTTGGAATGGTAATGGAGGAATGGGTCTAAGTGGTGTAAAATTGGACTGACTTTTGTCAACAGATGATTGACTTTTGTCAACAGATGATTGTTCAGTGGTTGTGAGAGGCGAGACAGTGGTTTGAGGATAAGACTGGCCAACAGTGGTTGACACAGTTGTGGCAGAGTTTTGACAATTGTTTTGAACAGCTGCTTCCTCTGAGGCAGAATAGATTTTGTAGTGACTGGGGATCACAACATCTGTTCTGTAATTTTGTTGTGGAGACTGTGGAATACCTGCATTGTTAGTTTTAACAGTGATATCTTCAAATTTGAATTTATCTAAATCAAATAGTTCAGCAGGATTTGCAGGAATTTTTAGAGATGAAAGTTCATTGAACTTTACATTCAGAGTTTCTTCTATTGTCTTGGTCTTTGAGTTAAACACTTTATAGGCCTTGGCAGTAGAAGAATATCCCAGAAAATAACCACAGTCTACTTTGGCTGCAAATTTTGAAATGGAATCTTTGAGGTTTAAGATGAAACATGGGCAGCCAAAGATTTTGAAAAATGAAATTAGTGGTTTGATTTTGAACAAAATTTCATAAGCAGTTTTTTTGATGTCTGGGGTTGATCAAAACTCTGTTTTGAACATAGCAAGCAGTGTTTACAGCTTCTGCCCAGAAGGACAGTGGCAAACCAGAATCTGCTAGCATGGTTCTTGCAGCTTCTATAAGAGTTCTATTTTTCCTTTCAACCACCCCATTTTGTTCTGGTGTTCTTGAGATGTTGTACTGCCTCACAATCCCTTTTGACACACAGAAATCATCCAACTCCTTATTTTTAAACTCTGTTCCATTGTCACTCCTGAAGACTTTTACTGGCAAGTCATATTGTTTTTCAACTTTGGTGACAAAGTCCTTCAATATACCTGCAGTCTCATCCTTAGAATGTAAAAGGTAAGTCCATGTAAACCTAGAAAAATCATCAACTATGACAAGACAAAATCTTTTTCTTCTTAGACTCATGATTTTAACAGGGCCAAACAAGTCCATGTGCAACAATTGTAGACATTGACTGGTTTTGGACTCATCAATGGATTTGTAAGAGCTTTTATGTTGTTTCCCTTTTAAACAAGAAACACAGTGCTCATCACATTTAAATTCTTTTGATGGTAAACCTCTGACAAGGCTCTGTTTAGAGAGTGTGTTGATAGTGTTAAGGTTGGTGTGACCCAATCTCCTATGCCACAATTCTGTCTCCTTTGTGGAGGCAGCAGAAAACAAACAGACATTTGCCATAGGATTGTCCTTTAACATATCAACAACATACACATTGCCACTTCTATGAGCAACAAGTTGTGCTTTGCTCTCAGCAATGATGGTATCAATCTTTTTTACCACTTCTGGCCCAATAATCTTGCAAGTTTTCTTTGTGAAGAATGAGCCATAACCTTTGTCACTCATTTGTGAAGCACTCAGAAGATTAAACTTGAGATTATCAATAAGATTGACATTTTCAAACTTGAGTTTTCCAGCTTGTACAGTCCCTGAACCCAACACCTTACCTTTTGAATCATTACCAAAGGATATATCACCCCCTTCATGAGCCAAGAAGTCCAGAAGAAGGGCTCTACATCCTGTCATGTGCCTGGAGCCTCCACTATCTACATACCAAAGACTATCTAAACAAGCAGAAGCTCCCTGCACATCAGTAATGGATTTGTTTTGGTGAGTGTCCAAAGCCAAGTTGGCTTTGGATGGGTCCTCAGACCTTTCAGACTCAAGCTTTGGAAGGTGATCAATGGTTTGGACTAATTTTTGAATTAAGTTCAACAACTGCTGCTGACCATTTGCCAGTGCTTGAATGTCAACACTTGGGGCAACAGTTGTTTGATCACTTCCAGACAGATGATAATACCCATATGGATTTCTGTTCACTCTTGGTTTAGAGGGTCTTTTTGGCTCCTCATAAACATGTGGCAGACTATGACATGGTGGTTGTCCATAACCTCTTGGGTATTTGCTTGTGGGTGGAGCATCTGTTACTTGGACATCTCTAGAAGCAGATGTTTCAAGTCTTTTAGTAACAGATGTTTGGACAGGGGTGAAAGTCTGTTTGGGCTTTCCTTTTGAAGTACTAACCACAGGATTTGCAAGAGTTTTAGCTTTGTATTCTTGTATTTTTACATCAAAATTTTTGAGATACAAGCACTCTTTGGTCTTGTGATTCTTTTTCCCACATATTGAACATGTGGCTTTGGAATCACATTCACTTGTTCCTTTGTTAATGTCATATGCTTTTAGAAGAAAACAGTTTTTAGTGACATGATTCTTCTTCTCACAGAAATCACAGAACAAGTTGACAGTCTTTTCTTTCTTCTTCCCCTTTTCAGCCTTCTTTTCAGGGGAATGACTTTTGCCTGAGGAGCTGTCTTTCCTTCAGGTGTTTTAAAATCAACAGGTTTAAAATTCTCAAGAGTATCACACTCATCAGACCAGGTAGGTTTAAATTCATACTTTTCAAGTTCAGTGAATGATTAGGAACCTTCTGGTTTTTCAAGAACAATTTTCTTACCATTTGGTTCAGTGATTTTAATCTCTTGACCCTGCAGGTTTGTTGGAACTATCTCAACAGACTTTTGACTCTTTTTGTCAGTGTTTTCAAAAGCTGGAGCAGTGGTTTCAAAACCAAAACCAAACTTCACATGACTTTTGGTTTGTTTGTTGAGTAGCATCTCAAAACCTCTACATGATTCCACCCATTTCTCACATTCAACTTGGGTGGACTCAAGCTCACTTTTACAACTTTGATATTTTGCTATCATAGTTTGGAGCTGGTCTTTGGTTATGGTTGCTTCATGTTTTAAGCTGCTTATTTCAGACTCCTTTTCAGTTAAACTTGTTTTTAAATCTTTTGAAAGTTTCTCAAATTTAACTTCATCATCTAAAATTTTCTTTCTAAGGTTTGCATTCACCTCTTTGATGTTAGCAAATGCAATTACACATTTGTCAGAACACAACTCTTTAAGAATTTGAGGAGATACCTTAGCAGCAGCCATCAATGCACAATCACACTTGCACTCACAATCATCAGATGCACCCCAGGGATCTGAGAGATTCACAACCTCTTCTTCAGGTTTTTCACCTGTAACAACTTCATCAACAACATCATTAGTCACAACATCAGATTCAGTCACCACCTCCTCAGATTCAACCTCATCAACCATAGCCATGAAACAAAAGTTTTCTGGTTCATTTTCAGCTTTGGCAACTAATGCAAAATTTTCATCTGTTAACTCATCAGGTAGACTGCTCCAATCAACAAAGCCTTGTGTAAAGAAGCTCTGTTGACTGGTCTCTGCAGGAGCAGAGGATGAAGCAACAGTCGTTTGCACAGGTGCTTGAGCAACAGGTGTTTGCACATAGTGGATCTGAGGAACAGTGGTTTGGACATACTGGACAAGAACAGTGTTTGAGGACTGTGCAAAATGAGCAGTGTTTTGCACATTTGGTCCAGGGGTATTATAGGAATTCTGATAAGTGTTGGTCTGTGGTCTTTGATTTGGATAGGTGATTATAGGTGTACCATGTTGACTCCTACATTCCCTAGCAAAATGACCAAGTCTATGACATTTGTAACACTTTATCTTTGATTTATCCAACCCAACCTTTGATCTGCCAGTTAACCCTGGAAACCTTCTCCCAGTTTTCTTGTAAAAATTGTTAGTTCTTACACTGAGAAGGGCCAATTGGTGCATAATGTCCATTTCTTCCAAATCATCAGGGTCAAAGTATTTCAGGTCATCATACTCAAAGGATATATTGTCAGATGCCTGGATATCACCACCACTTGCTGTGAAGGCATAGTTTGGTGAATAAGAATCAGAGTTAAATCCTGAGTTAAAACCTGAAGTTATGTCAATGAAATGATCATAACTCTGATCCTTAGTATTTCCAGGCACCTCATCATGACCCAAAAGTGATGTATTCCCAAATACATAATCATCAGACACTTTTCCAGAGTCCTGGAGCTTCTTTTTCTGGTTAAGCTCTCTTTCATAGGTCAAGAGCTTACCATGAAGCTGGGTCAGTGATAGGTCTTTGAATCCAATTGAGTTTCTCATCACAATAGCAATAGTGTCCCATTTTTCTGGTAGTGATCTTAAAAACCTATGGTTCAGGGTTGAATGAGGGTAAGTAAGACCAACCAATTTTAGTTCACTAATTAAACAATTAAACCTCTCAAACTGTTGAGTCAATGACTCTCCTTTGACATGACTGAATGTTTCATATTGTTGGTTAAGTATTTCACGATTGTTTTCAATAACCTCCTCAGTCCCACCAAATTGTTCTTTCAGTGCATCCCACAACTCCTTTGCACTGTTACAGTGTAACAACCCAGCATATATATCATTGGGTAGAGCCATGGCCACAATACTGAAGGCCTTAGCATCTAACTCAATTTTCTGAAAATCCTGGTCGGAGTAGTTTTCAAGTTTCTTTGGCTCTTGAACCTTGGGATCTTCAGTACTCGGCACTGTCGGAACATGTGGTCCGAAGATAACCGACTTCCAACACCCAGTGTTCTGTTGAGCTAGAACATGGCTCATCCGACGTTGCCAGATATTGTATTCAGATCTGACAAGCATCGGTGGCTTGTTGTTCGTGCCAATGTTATGTGGATCGTGATTGATTGAAGCCATTCTCTGATTTTTCAAAAAACAAAGTCTGTTTAAAAACAGTTGAAACGAAATTAAACTATTACTCTGTTTTCAATCCAACAGACAAACGATATCAATAATTGTGAGCTGATCTGTTTATATTAAATTGATTTGTTAGATCGAATTTAATTAACCAAGCTCCGATACCAATTGTTAGGATCTGAGTTTGATTGTTTTGATTATGTTTAACTAAGAATGATAAGATTGATATGAATATAGATGGAAAGTGCAGCGGAATAATAAACTATTAATCAAAACATGAGAGTAATTGTTATTTGGTCGAATGCTTTCATTTATCTAAAAGATTACAATCATACAAGTACTCCCCCTCAGCCTGATCACACAGTGATTGTTTGTCTGAGAGAATGTTTGTGTGTGTGATCCGATAGAACAGTACAAGCACTGTTCTATTTATAGACAAACCTAAACCACTGATGACCTAGGCTGACGTCACCTAAGACAGTGACCTCTAACAGAATAACAAACATAAAACATCTGCCTATTACAAACTACTGTTACATTGTAAACACTGAAGGTAAACTACTGTTGTAGGAAAACTCTGATGGTCTTGTATCCTCTGCTGGAGCCTAAGTGCTGTTGGCTCCAGCAGTGCTTTAGTCTTCAGTACTTGGATCAACAGTTGTTCTTCATCAGACCTTTGGTCAGCAGTTGTTCTTCATCAGTGTTTATTCAGCAGTCCTTTGTATCAGCAGTTGTCATAGCAGTTGTTTGGATAGAACAGTTGTTAGAGTCAGCAGTCTTTTGGGAGAAGTATGTTGTAAGGACTATTTATTGAGAGGATCAACTGTTAGCATATTTTGGCTTTCCAATCATCTGTTCTTCTCCAGGTCAGCAGACCCAACACTTGTACATGTGAACAACATAGATTTGAGTAAGTCTCTGGATTCTATCCAGTTGTCAATCAGCTCATCCATTCTTTGCTTTCTATCTAAATTTCCCATAAATTCCAGTTTGTCTTACACTAATGCCATGCAAGTATTCAAATATCTCAAAGTCTGATTTGAATATTTGTTGATTTCAGCCACTTTGAATATTTTCTTTTTCAGGCTATCATCATTGTAAATGATTCCTTTTTCTGGTGTGAGCACTATCATACCAGATCTAGGCTTGTTAAGTTCTTTTGGGATGTCTTGATTAGGTGTAGTTAGATTGATCTTTTGCAGCATGCTGGGATAGTTAAGGGCAAGATCAAGTCATTTCTAGCATTTCTTAGAAATTGTTTTCTGGCTTCAGTTGCAATTTCATCCAGTGCTCTTCTGACTTGGATATTGGTAGGCTTATCATCCATGAATTTGTTTCTCAACATTATTAAATATTTAGGACTCAAGTCTCCCAAATCTCCATTTGTGATTTTTATGCATTGTTGTTGTTGTTTGTTTTCTGTTCTTCTGCTTGCTCTTGTACTAGTTTAAGAATTTCATTGAATTGAGCAGTGGTTTTCTTCTCAAGCTCTGATAGTCTGCTGGTGTTCTGGTTCACAGACTCTGACAATGTTTTAATGTTAGAGTTTTGTCACTCCTGATTCTTCAGTATGGATTCCAACTTTTCTTCCAGTTCCTTCTCCTTTTCTCTCTAAAGCAACCTGCAAGCTTTTAAGAGAAGCCTGAATAGATTCAGTAAAAATCTGAATTTCAGATTTTGCTATTGTCATGACTTGTGGTGAACTTGGAACAATAGATGGTCCATCTATCTGACCAGAAGCAAACACATCTGCTTCTGTTTTGAATGAAGGGATCACAACATCAGTGGATGGTGTGACAATCCTTTCATTACCAGAGGTTTGCAACATATGCAAAACTGGATTTTCCTCACATCATTGGACAGTCCCAGAGGCTTGTCCTCCATGAGTTGTTGAAGTAAGAAACAAATGCCTTCTTCCATAAACTAGGCTTATGGTACCACTTTCATGGTGCCTACCTGTTGTGATTTCAGTTTCCACCTCAGAAACATATTCAGAACTAAAATTGATGGTGTCTTCTATTTCCGGTATCTCAAATGTAACAATTGGTGGTGTGTTTTGTGGGTTAGGGAGAGGGATAGTTGCTGACCTGGATGAGGATTCCTTAGAAGTCCTCACTATGGTGGTGGTTCTGGAGTAGTCTGTGGGGGGGGGGGGGGTATTTTGGGAATTCTCTTGAGACTTAGAATTTGAGCCATTAAGGTTGTTGCTATCTTGTTTTTCATAAGTTTCAAGTGATTCTTTAAGATTGTGGAATCTTTGGGTATAAAAGAGATCATACCTCTGGTTAGATTTTGTAGGTCATCTTCCTCATTCCATTTTTTAATATTTACTCTCCAGCCTGGCATGGTGGTGGAGTTGAACATGAGCTCATTCTCTTCAAACTACATCGAAGCGTATTCAATCTTTTTTTGCAATCAAAAGTCCTAAGAATCTGGGATAATGTAGGTGTTTTTCTGTTTCTTTTCCTCTGCTCTTAGTTGTTTTTGAGTCTTGATTCCTCCTTTTGATCTGGTTCCAGATCAAATCAGCATAATCCAGTTTGGCTCTAGTGACCTAACCATACAGAATATTCAAAGAATATTGGCTTCATTGGTCCATTCCTACTGTCTTCGAAGTTAAGCATTTTTTTATGATCATAAACAATAGACTTTAGAAGGGAGATAGATTCCCTATCTTGAAATCTCCTAACTTGTTGAAGTTGGCCTTGTATCCTATTTCCCTTAGAGCTTCACCCACTCTTTCTACACTAGGTAACACATCATACTCTGTTTCAGGAAATCCCAGAACATCTCTTATGTCTTAAATATGAATCTTCATTGTTTGATTGTCCTAGATATGAGCAACTAGGACATCCTCAATGCCATTCTCTGCTACTTCTGCCTTCATTATTTCCCATACTTGTTGCAACACCTTTACTGGTACTGACTTGGAGTGAGTCAGAGCTCCAGTAAGAGGAGAGTGCTTCAAGTATTCAATTATGATCTGGTGCCTTTCATCATACTTGGTGTGATCAAGTTCAGCAATTATGTTGTTTGCCTTCCCATCACTGTAGGCTATCCATCTATTTCTTGGTAAAATATGAGGTTGAACAAAGGTTAAAATTTTAGGATTTGTGTTTGAGGTAGACATATTTTGAGAGTTGTTGGAATTTTTTTGAGAAAGTTGAAAGATTTTTTGTTGGATTTGATTTCTGGTGTTGGATAGTGTTGTGGATTGTTAGTAAATATCATATGGGTATATATATATATATATATATATATGAGGTTTAATGCAGATGGCAACTTTCCAGATACTTGAAGTTTAATTGGATTTAATGACACCTTGATTGATATAGCCCACTTGATGGTGTAACGGTTCATTTTTATACTGTCGTTTTTACTGTACCATCCATCATGTCCCATGATATCCAGGATCTTCCCCCTTTCAAGAACAAAAAGAGACTTTTTAGATCTTGAATTAATCCTGAGATGACATGTGGATAAGCTGGTCCCACCATTTATGCCACTTCTCTTCTCAACTAGCAACAAGGTTAACCATAAGTCCAAATTTTTGAAAAATCTGATACTTTAGTTGTTTGGAATAAAAGTTCCAGATTTCTAGGATTTTGGTTAGAAAATTTCAAGTATTCACCAGAATTATGGGATTTTGTCCTCATCCATTCTTCTGAACATATATCTATATATATTAATGGATGAGAATGAAACTCGAAGTCGCCTTTCATAAAAGTGGCAATGAAAACTAACGTCAGTTTGGATTTTCATCGCAAACAATTTTTTTTTTTTGAGAATCGGAGAGCTTGGGTATGAGGTTTTTCTTTTCCATGAAAGTGTTGTATAATCTAACAGTCTTTTGAAGAACCACTTTTGATTATCAGTTGTTGTAGAACCTTTGTTTTTATCAACATCTGGTGAAGAACCTCTGTTTCTTCATCATCTGTTGTGGAACCTCTGGTGATTTAAACATCTAGTGAAGAACGTTTGATTAGACAACATATGTTTAAGATTTATCAGTTCTTTCAACACCTGGTGAACAACATCGGTTGTTTCAATCATCTGTTAAGGCTTGATAGTTGTTGACCTTATCATTGGTGTATGTCAAATGTTTTGATCACCAGACCTTTGACTTTTGATTACATTTCTGTTTGACAATCCAGTCCTTTTTGAAAATGTTTTTGGATCTATAACATTTATAAAATAAATGTTTAGAAATCCTTTGAATTCTCAGCCTTTGATGGCGTATTTTAAGAATTTTTGATAAATAAATCTATAAAAAAATGTTCTTGGTTTAAGCTTCTTGTTTAGATTTTCATTCATCAATTGAAATGTATATTTGAAATCGTTTTGAACATTTTTCAATTGATCTTAAAACATTTTTCTTTTTAAAAGAAAATGACATTCCTTGATCATAATGTCAAATGACATTTTTCTTTCAAATTTTGACTTTATTTTTAGAAGTTGAGTTGACTCCAAAAGTCAAAGATTGTAATGAACTAGGCAGAAATTCATTTTTTGCCTTTTTAAGTCCAGATTGTTTCAAACGTTCTCAGATTTTGACTCCATTTAGTCAGATTTGTTTAGATTTAATGAGATTTTAACCTTACTTTACATATTTTTGTGATCAGTTGTTTGTTCCCTCTCAAAGTTAGTTTTACTAACTTTAAGTCTTTTTTTCTCATCTCCTGTTTTTCTTGTCTAATTTTTTTTAAACACACACACACACACACACACACATATATATATATATATATATATCAAACATAAAAAACATAATTTAAAAAAAAAACATCTATTTACACAGTCTAGTCATCATCCTCCTCCTCCACTATGAGCATGTCATACAAGAGACTGCCCTTGCCTTTGTGATCCAAACTTAACATCAGGCTCCTAGAATGGATGTTGCCTTGGTTTACCATTTGGACTCTTGTGAATGCTTTTGATATACTGTCACACCCGGCAACTTCCGATCTACACTGACGTGATTTTTATGATTTAAAAATAAATATTTATTTCAAATATTGCTAATTATTAAGTTTCGGAAGTTTACTGACCGTCTTTACAATCGAAACTGCGACCGATTTAATTAACGTGATTTAAACGCTTGTTCTAAAAACATGCGTCGGACATCGAAAATAATTATATTTATGCTCGGTTTTGTATTTCGAACAAAACCGATTACTTTTTATAATTAATTATTGGACCTAAAATAAAACCGAGACGTTTTACGCTTAAACGAGTTTGATACGCGGTATACACCTACCTAACCCTAACCCTAACTATAAAATGCTTCACTCTTCTTCATCCTCTCATTTTGACAGCCGCTGACCTGCTCTCTCTCTCTCTCTCTCTAGACATTCTCCCTCTCTCTAAACCTGATCTCTCTCTCTCTCTCTCTCTCTCTCTCTCTTTCTTTCTCTCGGGTCTCTCTCTCTAACCTCCTCTCTCTAGATCTGGTGGGTTCTTGATGGCTTGGTTATGGTCCGGTGGTGGTGGTTCTGGTATGAAGATGGTAGTTGGCTCGGTTGAAGGTCACAGTGGGGATAGCGTCGAGTGGTGGTTGGCCGGAGATGGTGGTTGTCGTAGGGTTTACAGTGGCGGCGGGTCTCGAGTCTTGGGCCGGGTTGGTTAGGTCCCAGATCAGATTTGGACCGGGTTGGTCAGGTTGGTTGGTGACCGAGTTTGTAGAAGGGCTCGGGATGGGTCCGTATGGTTAGGTTGAGTCTCGACTTTGTTGGTCGGGTTCGAGTTATGGTGGGCTCGGTGGTGGTTATGGCTGTGTTGGCGGCTTTAGGGATGACCAAGGTGGTGGTTGCTTCGGTTCGGTCAGGCCCGAGAAGTCCGGTTAGTTATCAGTTGGTTTTGGTCTCGGTTATTGGTCAAAGTTGGATCCGATTACGAGCTCGGTTCAGATCCGGTTCGGGTCAAGTGTCTCGGGTCAGATCTGGATGGTCAACTCAGTCAAGCCTCGGTCAAACCTGGTCAACGGGTCAGATCTGATTCGGTTCGAGGTGGCTTCGGGTTACGCGCGTACGATTTGGTATACTTAAACTCGTATTTATTTCATTATTTCATTTTATAAACATTGTATTCTTATAAAAATATAAATACAAACGTGAATGGTATTAACTCGTGAACGGACCGAATAATAATAATAATAATAATAATAATAATAATAATAATAATAATAATAAACGGTAACTATATAGTAAATCGGACGATTGGTAATAGTGGCTAAAATGCGTGACTTATAATATCGATATTTGACTAAATTGGTTGGACTATATAAGTATGTAAATATAAATAAGTATAGTTTATATAAAAGCGTCGAAACGTATAACTCTTGTTTGATTGGAAATTGCGGATAAATGAAACGTGGTCTTGTGTTTTGTATTGATTTTGGGAAAAATTTTAGACAACTTGTGTTGTCTGGTTCGTACAAAAACAGAGGAAACTCTGCCGAAATTTTATAAAATTTATAAGCATAAACGAAGGCGATATTTCTTGTATATTTCATTTATAAACAACCTTCAAGTATTTTGACAAATGTAGTTTTCTACAATATCGTAAAAGGTTTTCGACAAATGATTTCTTGCAATATTTAAAGAAAAACGTCGAACACTATTTCCAAACCAAATACATATTATTTATTGAGCGTCAATTGTGTCAATCTTTAAAGATTTTAGTAACTAAAATATTTCTATTTTAACTGTTTGAATTACAAAAACGCTCGACGTATTGGAGAAAGAATTATACAAAATTTAATATTTTGAAACCTTTAAAGGCTTGCGGATTTAGGAAGAGAAGCAACACTTGTTATGGATCGGTTTTAAATAACTATACTTATATTTTTATCAAGAGTATTTTCCTAAAATATAATTATAAGATGAGTTTTGACTCAGGATACGTTATACGTTTCATAGTATTGGTCCAACATGGTTTACACACGTATAGTAACAAGTGAGTTACTTAGGTTCTAGGTCGTAGGAAAACATATATAAGTCACGATTGGTTCGTCGAGTTAAGACGCTTAAGACTCGGGTTAATACACACGAGTCTAGACAGTTGGATAAACTGTCTTTTAGCTGGATAATAGGCTAGGTTTATATGTGTTAGACTTTAAGGTGTCCTTTGTTGTATTAGGGCACAAGGAATTCGGTCGAGGATTCAGGCTTCGTTTGCTAGCTTAGCAAGGAAATTAAGGTGAGTTCATACCCCACTTTTTACCGTTTTATAAATGTTTTCGGGGGGAAGACATGCTTCTTTTATGAAAACCTGAGAAATTTCAAACAAACAAGTTTTTGAGAAATGAAATGGGTGCGTGAGTGTCACGGCCCTACCTTTACTGGTTTTACTTTCGGGGAAGAAACATGCGTACTACTTACATTGTTTTAAAGATCATGCTATACTATGGTTATGGTTGTTTACTATACGGGCGTTTCATCAGGGAAGTCCCAGGGGGGAAACCATGAGTATGTGGGAACACATATCGGGGAAATATGGATAGATCTATTGGGGCCTGACAAACCCCACCCGACGGCTTGGAGCCGGGCGGGGGCATATTGTCTCTAATTACTTGGACCCACCGATGATGACGGTGGTTCCTACTTACTGGGCATACATATCACGGATCCACGGGTCAGTAATGGTTTCCAACTCGTAGTAGTAACGATACTTAACGTCTAGCTAACGTTCTTATAACATAGTATTAACGAGAATGATCTTTTCAGACTTACGGAAACTCTTTTATAAAAACTTGTGGAATTATTTTTGCAAAACTTATGAACTCACCAGCTTCATGCTGACTTTTTAAGTATGTATTTCAGGTCTAAACTTTGGTAACGGCACGGTTGGAGTAGTCGACGTATTGGGATCGGGGATCCTAGATTGTTAGCAATGGCGTTCAGGAAATAAGAGTCTTAGATGCAACTTTCCGCTGCGTGGCGAAGCTACCAAACGTCACAACCGACGAGGGAAAAGTCGGGGTGTGACAGTTTGGTATCAGAGCCATAGGTTTTAGCGAATTAGGTGTCTGTGTAGATATCTAGGCTTTAACCTGAGTTTGTTTCGAGATAGGGACCAAAATTTCTAAGACATAATAATTAGCACGAACCCTAGGAACTGGAATTCCAACCGTTGCCAAATCAGTTGCGTGACTATTAGTGTATCACACTAGCTCAGTGTACATTCCTTCGGCGCAAGGAACATTTATTTTCTTATGTGAATAGTAAGTTTATATGTTCTATAGTGGTATATAGAAAGGACATTGGCACGTAGTGGTTAGGCATACCTCATTAGTGACTGGCGAGTCCTCGCTTTAGATATCAGAGCGGTTATTCACATAGAGTTAGCTGAGTCATTGTTTCTTGGTATGAGGAACAATCTACTTGTTTGTATACTATGTGTAATTATGTAAAATATATATTATACGTATCGTCAATGGTTGTCGACTCAAGCTTGGACGTACCTAGAACGCTCACACGTGTCACGTTAGTTGGATGAGTTGGCAAAGAGATTGTTGTAGCATCTGCGGTTTCGCATCCCGGGTTCGGAGTATGCTACGTTGTCAAGGTCGGTTTGGGCCGAAGGCGTCATGATGAGGCACCTCGTTTTGCCGATGATACTGCGGAGCTGGAATGCGGACGGGAAGAGCACTGGGAAAAGTGGCGCACACGACGAACATTATATTATTTATATATACATGTTATTATATGAATGTAACGAGTGCTTGTGATATAACTTATGATGGAGGTTAATAGGATGATCTGGTGAGGTAAATTTTCGATAACGCAGACGTCACGTTATTACAAATTTACAGGCACTTGATAGTTCTAGGAAATTCTATCGTGAGGGTATCCTATATGTTGTATATATATTTATATATATAAATAGTGGATAAGGGTTGTTCATTCTTTTGTTGTTACGGACGTGATTGCCGATTCTACCCTGTTCGTGTCATTTGTGACCTTGCTTTTCTTAAACCAGTTTAAGATCTTGATGATCTTGTTTCTTGAGCTTCTAAGGTTCCTGTTTTAGGACCTAGTTATATCTTTGGACTCGATTTACATCTCTCTTCTTTTGTGTTTGTGGTCTTCAACATTCTATCGTAAAGGAATCTAATTTTTGTTGATTCCTTATTTTTTTTCTTCCACGGCGTTAGACACGTATTTTTGTACACGTGTCAACTATTTTATGTTTGGATTCTTTAAATTTGTGAAGGTCCATCGTAGGACTTCACATCAAACAATTGTTTCATTAATGATTTGTTTTATCATTACGTTGCTCGTAATGTTTGTCTTCTAGTCTTGCTATGATTAGGCCATTGTGGGCAATGAATCCTTTGACACATCGTCGATGAGTTTCTTTAAAGTCGACATTTCAGTTGAATCGAATTGTTGGAATTTGATACAGCACCTTGCGGTGAATATTCAATCGACGTGGAATAATGAATGATTTTTATTGACATGTCTCACTTTCATCAACTTGTTTGTTATTGCCTTAAATGCAGACACACCTTGTGGTGTGTAATGAAAAAGTTGGTGCACTAGTTTTTGAGGTGCGCCAATAGTACTTGTTGACAGAGTTATTATTTACACTTTGCACTCATTTGATTATGGGAATTTATCTCGTGCCATTTGTACCGGCAAGTCCATTGACTATCTTTATTGTACTACCATTCGTTCTTGGATGATATCCTACCTCAAATTTTGAGGACAAACATTCTGTAACATGGGGAGGATGTGACACCCGGCAACTTCCGATCTACACTGACGTGATTTTTATGATTTAAAAATAAATATTTATTTCAAATATTGCTAATTATTAAGTTTCGGAAGTTTACTGACCGTTTTTACAATCAAAACTGTGACCGATTTAATTAACGCGATTTAAACGCTTGTTCTGAAAACACGCGTCGGACATCAAAAATAATTATATTTATGCTCGGTTTTGTAATTCGAACAAAACCGATTACTTTTTATAATTAATTATTGGACCTAAAATAAAACCGAGACGTTTTACGCTTAAACGAGTTCGATACGCGGTATACACCTACCTAACCCTAACCCTAACTATAAAATGCTTCACTCTTCTTCATCCTCTCATTTTGACAGCCGCTGACCTGCTCTCTCTCTCTCTCTCTCTAGACATTCTCCCTCTCTCTAAACCTCCTATCTCTCTCTCTTTCTCTCTCTCTTTCTTTCTCTCTGGTCTCTCTCTCTAACCTCCTCTGTCCCGCTCGTCTTCCTCCCTCCTCCCCCCCTTTAAGTAGCGTCCGACCACCACCAAACTTGGTGGTGGCGGCGTAAAGGATTTGAGCCCAAAACTTGAGCTGAGATGGTGATGATGGTGACTGTGGGAGGCGGCGGCGGGTCTGGTTTGGGGTTTGGTTTGGAGGAGGCTTCGGGTCTCGGGTCTGGTTTGTATGGGTGTTGCGGTTGTGGTTTTAACAGGTCCCGGCGTGGTGGTTTAAGGTAACAGCGGTAGCGGCATGGTGTTTTTGCAAAACCAGGTTGTGAAGGTGACAGATATGCGGGTTTGTTTGGTGACGGGTTCTGCGGATCTGGTGGGTCCTTAATGGCTTGGTTATGGTCCGGTGGTGGTGGTTCTGGTATGAAGATGGTAGTTGGCTCGGTTGAAGGTCACAGTGGGGATGGCGTCGAGTGGTGGTTGGCCGGAGATGATGGTTGTCGTAGGGTTTACAGTGGCGGCGGATCTCGAGTCTTGGGCCGGGTTGGTTAGGTCCCAGATCAGATTTGGACCGGGTTGGTCAGGTTGGTTGGTGACCGAGTTTGTAGAAGGGCTCGAGATGGGTCCGTATGGTTAGGTTGGGTCTCGACTTTGTTGGTCGGGTTCGAGTTATGGTGGGCTCGGTGGTGGTTATGGCTGTGTTGGCGGCTTTAGGGATGACCAAGGTGGTGGTTGCTTCGGTTCGGTCAGGCCCGAGAAGTCCGGTTAGTTATAAGTTGGTTTTGGTCTCGGTTATTGGTCAAAGTTGGATCCGATTACGAGCTCGGTTCAGATTCGGTTCGGGTCAAGTGTCTCGGGTCAGATCTGGATGGTCAACTCAGTCAAGCCTCGGTCAAACCTGGTCAACGGGTCAGATCTGATTCGGTTCGAGGTAGCTTCGGGTTACGCGCGTACGATTTGGTATACTTAAACTCGTATTTATTTCATTATTTCATTTTATAAACATTGTATTCTTATAAAAATATAAATACAAACGTGAATGGTATTAACTCGTGAACGGACCGAATAATAATAATAAACGGTAACTATATAGTAAAACGGACGATTGGTAATAGTGGCTAAAATGCGTGACTTATAATATCGATATTTAACTAAATTGGTTGGACTATATAAGTATGTATATATAAATAAGTATAGTTTATATAAAAGCGTCGAAACGTATAACTCTCGTTTGATTGGAAATTGCGGATAAATGAAACATGGTCTTGTGTTTGGTATTGATTTTGGGAAAAATTTTAGACAACTTGTGTTGTCTGGTTCGTACAAAAACAGAGGAAACTCTGCCAAAATTTTATAAAATTTATAAGCATAAACGAAGGCGATATTTCTTGTATATTTCAGTTATGAACAACCTTCAAGTATTTTGACAAATGTAGTTTTCTACAATATCGTAAAAGGTTTTCGACAAATGATTTCTTGCAATATTTAAAGAAAAACGTCGAACACTATTTCCAAAACAAATACATATTATTTATTGAGCGTCAATTGTGTCAATCTTTAAAGATTTTAGTATCTAAAACATTTCTATTTTAACGGTTTGAATTACAAAAACGCTCGACGTATTGGAGAAAGAATTATACAAAATTTAATATTTTGAAACCTTTAAAGGCTTGCGGATTTAGGAAGAGAAGCAACACTTGTTATGGATCGGTTTTAAATAACTATACTTATATTTTTATCAAGAGTATTTTCCTAAAATATAATTATAAGATGAGTTTTGACTCAAGATACGTTATACGTTTCATAGTATTGGTCCAACATGGTTTACACACGTATAGTAACAAGTGAGTTACTTAGGTTCTAGGTCGTAGGAAAACATATATAAGTCACGATTGGTTCGCCGAGTTAAGACGCTTAAGACTCGGGTTAATACACACGAGTCTAGACAGTTGGATAAACTGTCTTTTAGCCGGATAATAGGCTAGGTTTATATGTGTTAGACTTTAAGGTGTCCTTTGTTGTATTAGGGCACAAGGAATTCGATCGAGGATTCAGGCTTTGTTTGCTAGCTTAGCAAGGAAATTAAGGTGAGTTCATACCCCACTTTTTACCGTTTTATAAATGTTTTCGGGGGGAAGACATGCTTCTTTTATGAAAACCTGAGAAATTTCAAACAAACAAGTTTTTGAGAAATGAAATGGGTGCGTGAGTGTCACGGCCCTACCTTTACTGGTTTTACTTTCGGGGAAGAAACATGCGTACTACTTACATTGTTTTAAAGATCATGCTATACTATGGTTATGGTTGTTTACTATACGGGCGTTTCATCAGGGAAGTCCCAGGGGGGAAACCATGAGTATGTGGGAACACATATCGGGGAAATATGGATAGATCTATTGGGGCCTGACAAACCCCACCCGACGGCTTGGAGCCGGGCGGGGGCATATTGTCTCTAATTACTTGGACCCACCGATGATGACGGTGGTTCCTACTTACTGGGCATACATATCACGGATCCACGGGTCAGTAATGGTTTCCAACTCGTAGTAGTAACGATACTTAACGTCTAGCTAACGTTCTTATAACATAGTATTAATGGGAATGATCTTTCCAGACTTACGGAAACTCTTTTATAAAAACTTGTGGAATTATTTTTGCAAAACTTATGAACTCACCAGCTTCATGCTGACTTTTTAAGTATGTCTTTCATGTCTAAACTTTGGTAACGACACGGTTGGAGTAGTCGACGTATTGGGATCGGGGATCCTAGAGGGTTAGCAATAGCGTTCAGGAAATAAGAGTCTTAGATGCAACTTTCCGCTGCGTGGCGAAGCTACCAAACGTCACAACCGTCGAGGGAAAAGTCGGGGTGTGACATATACCTCCAAAGTTCAGTTGACTTGTGATAATCTTCATCTCAAATCTGGGATACAACAGGAACTTGTTCATGCTGTAGACGTTTTCCTTTAAGTCCTTCAACAAATAGTATGGGTAGTTGTACGATTCTCCCCATACTAAAGAGTGAATGACTTCCTGAGCTCTGAGAGATATCAGACCGAAGTTAGATATCTTTCTGCTGAAGAAGACACCCACCTGAGTCATCAGAAACTGGTAAGGCAAGTCCAGGGCAGTCTTCTCCACCTATTCAGCTTTTTGAACACCAGTGTGTCCCATCAGCTTAAAGGTGTTGGCTACTTTCTCAATAGGCACTTTCAAAGTGTAAAAGTTGTCATTAAGGTGAAGAACAGTCCTTATGGTCTACTCATTCACCACTATCTTGACTCCCAAGATAGTGGCCTCAAGCCTAGCCTTTTGGAGGTTATCAGTAACCACCGTGACTGTGTGCCAGAAATGCTGAAGGATCTCCATGTACACTTCAATGTGTACACTGAGGGCAAACCCAATGGAGCTATTCAGAAGAAATGCCAGCATGGGCTTAACCTCCTCGAACTCATTGTTCAAGCTGGTTCTCACCCTTAGGTTGTGCGTGGCAGCCATTTCCAATGCAAGTTTTAGTAAAGAAAATTAGAGTTTTAGTCTGGAGTGGAAGAAGTAGTTCAGAGAATGTGCAGTGAAAGTGATCACAAGTGTGGGTATATTTATGGACAATACCATCTGTCCATTAATGGTTAGATTTTGTAAATCCATTTTTGAACCCCTCACTTGAGTTGATCGCTGCACTCAAGTAGTTATGTCAGGATTTTTGGGTAAATGTGGAAATATTTGTGAGAGACCCTGCATTAATTACTTACTGCTTCTCATTTATTTATCCCCCCAGATAACAAAGCTAGACCTAGACTTTGTGTATCCGTTTAAAATAAAATATAAAACTAATTATTATCTCTAAAAAATTAAAATATATTATAACTACATTAGTTTTAGATAAATACGAATCTAAGTAAAAAAATTTTACACAAATAAAATTTATCCATATCTAACTAGACTTGTGTGTGTGTATATATATATATATATATATATATATATATGTGTGTGTGTGTGTGTGTGTGTGTGTGTGTGGAAACCCTTGTTATATGGTAAACTTTGGAAACTATGACTTCCCAAATTTTTTTTATTTTTGAAAAAAATAGGGCATGTAATACACATGATTTTAAGCATTTTGAGCCATAAAAATCAAAAAAGAGCCGAGTAGTTTTGTTTTTAAATAAAGTTTTGACTAACACATGTTAAGCGAAACTAACACGTGTTAACCATTTGTTACCCGAAGACGGTTTTTTATTTTAAAAAAATGGCACGGCGCTTTTTCCAATTTTTTTGGCCCAAAATGTTTAAAATCATGTTTATTACATACCTAAATTTTTCATATAAAAAAAAGTCGGGAAGTTAGAGTTTCCAGAGTTTACCATATAACAAGGGTTTCCAATATAACCTTATATATATATACGTGCCGAAAAGTGAGTCACTTTTTCTCTATCCCGAAAATTTGGGATGGATCAGATGTTTGCATTCCAGATTTTTGGGATTTTTCCAACGTTCCCCAGAATTCTCACAGTTTAAGATTTTAATTTCAGATTTTGGCTTGTCATTTAAGACAACTATCTCAGTTTTTAGATGATCATAGGAGATTTGATCTCCAGATGTTTCAAGTTGTGTCATCTAAAATTGGCTCATTAAGTCCAGATTCTTGTATTTTCATACCAGATTCTTGACTTAAGTCCATATTTAGCATACCCAACTTGCTTATGATACATAATATCTGGTCTGTTTGCAGTGAGATATAGAAGAGATCCAATCATCCCTCTATATTTCTGAATATCCACTGAAATTCCATCTGGATCAGATCCTAGTGTGGAACCAGTTACCATTGGTGTTATGGATGAACTTCATTTTTCTAGAAGATATTTTTTTTTTAAAATAGTTTTGACATATTTAGATTGACAAAGAAATATTCCTTTTTAAGATTGTTTGACTTGTAAACCTAAGAAAAAGGTTAATTCACCCATCATACTCATTTCAAAATGGTTAATCATCAGTTTTTCAAATTTCTTGTAAAAATTTGGATTACTTGACCCGTGGAAAAAAATTGGGTGAGAATTTTACAAATAAATGGGTTTAGAGAAGGACATGTGGATAACTTTATTTTGTTTTATTATATTTTATTATCATCATAGATAAGTATTGATCTATCAAATTAGCTGATCATATTTATGAATGTCGTGTCTTAACCTTTAAAAGATTTAATTAAAAATCAAGTAAATAAAGTCTTAAATATATGTTAATAGCAAAACTAATATATAAACACGATGACCTATTAGAACCGATTCATGAAGAAACTAAGGGTATGTTTGGCAAAATTAGCTGGAGGCTGGTAGCTGGTAGCTGCAAGCTGGAAGCTTATTAAATATATTTTGGTGTTTGGCAGAGTAGCTAGAGCTTTTAATAAAATGTATAAAGTGACTAAAATGAGCATAATTAAAAGCTTGTAAAGAAGGTTTTTATTTTATTACTAAAATAGAATGGGTATTTGTGTCATTTGCTAATTAAAAGCTTGTAGCTAGTAGAGCTTCTTCTTAAAAGCTACTACTAGTAGCTTTTCACTGTAGAGCTTTTTCTCTAACCTAAAAGCTTCCAGCCCCTTCAACCAAACAAGGCTTTTTATTAAGTAGCTTTTTCTTAAAAGCTTAAAGCTTGAAGCTCCTAAAAGCTCTTAAAAGCCCTTTGCCAAACATACCCTAAATAGAAAACGAAAACAATCGTTCATGAATAACACCAAGCCAACAATTCCTATCATAAGGAACAAATACAAATTTAATTAAGTATAGTTTCTCAAAAGAAAACTTTAACCAATGATTGAGAAACAAAAATAGGGAAATCGATCATTAGTTTCTTACCGATGTTGTGTTGGATCAGTAATGCTCTTGATGTTTTGCTTGCTTGTGAACACTTATGTGTTTAGCAAGTTCAATCAGATTTGCACAGCGGAATAAGTAAGAAAAGTTACACTATCAACAGGAGTTATTACCCCCCCTGGATGTTTGAAAACTAAAGACAAGTTTAATGAGAATGTAAGTATTGAATGTGAATGACAATAAATACACAAACAGATTCTCAATAAATGAAATGGAAATAACAATAATAAGCTTTGAAGGATTTCAGTTTCAATTAAAATCAATGTCTAAAACAGAGGGATGAACCCATCTATTTATAGACTTACAAATACATGAACCTTGCCAAAAAGCAAGTCTGCAACAAGTTGCATTCTTGGAACTTGCACAAAAAGATAAAGTAATAATAAACAAATAAACTACTGAAGACAAACTACTCATCAGTAGTTTGTCATTCATCAGCACATCAGTAGTTTGTCTTCAGTAGTTCTTCAACGAACTTGTCCGGTTAGACTTCAGAACTTATGATCTTTCTTCTTCAGTACTTTAGTCTTCTTTCTTCAGTAGTTCTATACTTAGAATAATCTCCAGAAGTATGAATTAGACTAAGGTTTGTAAAAGTGGTTTCCTCAATCCTTTTTGTCCTAACATGTTGGTTAACGAAGTGGGTTTAATGTTAGTTTGATTTTTTTTTTTTTTTTTTTTTGTAAGGAAGTATGGAATGAAATCCTACTACTTAGTTCGATCGGTTGAATCATATGGATTTGAAGATCTTTGGCTTCACCATTAGCATTTGAAAGATAATATAGAGAGGTAAAGAACGAAAAAAAAAAATAAACGTTGTACATCTAGCAAAGATTAGTGATTGAGAAAAGGGAAGGGTATAGGGTTTAGTCAGAAGGAAATGAGTTACCAGTATTTTGGGGAAAAGATGGAAAGAAGGAGTGCCACGTGGCAAAAAAAATTTGGGTGGGAATTTTATAAGAGCACTCGGAGTGGGGCGGGGAAAAGGGCTTGAGGGGGGGGGAACACCGCCCTGGGTGGGCTTGGAAGAGGGGAGGCGGGGAGAGAGTCACTGGCGTGGGAGCAATTCCTTTTTGTTTTGATTGGCTGAATTTTTATTTTTTTTAATAATAATAATAATATCCCCCCCCCCCCCTCTTCCCCCCTTCTACTCCCCACAATTTTCATCCCTTCCACGTGGGATCCAAAAGTGTCACATGGCGCTTCATCCCCCCCCCCCCCCCCCCCCCCCCGCGCACACACACCACTCCTTATGGTCTAAAGGAATGGGTTTTAGAGAAGGACATGTGGATAGCTTTATTTTGTTTTATTATATTTTATTTTATTATTATATTTTATTGATATAGATTTATATAGATTATAGATTGTATACTATAAAATTTATCCTAGGTAATTAAAAAAAGAAAACCAAACTGTAATCCCGGTCGTGATCACAGGAGACAATGAGGGTGTTTGGGATTGAGTTTCAAAACAATTTATTGACTTCTTCGCTTTTCCAAGAAGCCAATAAGTCAATAAGCTGTTTGTGTTACCCAAAAGCACTTTCTGTTTTGACTTTTAGATTTTGGCTTTTAAGGGTGGAAAAACTGTTTTTGAGAAGTTAGATATCCTGGCTTTTGGCTTTTGACTTTTTGAAAAAAAATTTACAAATTTACCACCCATACAACCAATATTCACAATAAGTTAAGCGAAACACTTAAAAAAAACAATTTATTGACTTTTTGACGCTTCTCATCCCCAAAGCTAATTCAAACACTTTTTTAAAACTTCTTTTCAAAAAATCATAAGCCAATAAGCACTTCTGACTAAAAGCACTTTTGCATTTCCAAACTCAATCCCAAACACCCTCAATGTATCCGCTTATAAAGATAGGAAAACAAAATGGATTTAAATCTTGGGATATTGGATTTTATTAATCTAAACTTTGACAAATTAGCCAATATTAATCCCAACTTTAAAAATTGCATGTGTCGGTCCCAACTTGTAAAATATTTTCCTTTACTGGTCTTTTACTAATGGTGATCTTGATCAGTTGACCAGCAACAAAATGAAGCTCATTCTGTTGAAAAACAAACGATTAAGACCACCATTTGTAAAGGACCAGTGAAAGAAAATATTTTACAAGTTGGGACCGGCACAGACAATTTTTAAAGTTAGGATTAATATTGGCCAATTTATCAAAGCTCAGATTAATAAAATTCAATATCCCTTAAATTTTTGTCACCGAAGGCTACCCCTTCTTCTCATCCGCGTGACCGCTATTTCTTTTTAGTTCCTTTTCGGTTTAGCAGCCCATCAAAAGCCCAATTATATTTAGTTGCACTATTGCAGCCCACAAATGCTCGTTTCCATCTTCCTTTTACTAGTTTTCCTTTAAAACACAATATTTTTTTTCTACTCGTCTTAGAAACTTACAAAACATAAAACGTAGTATGTTTTAGATTGATGAATTTATGACATAGTTAATATCTAATGACATGTATAAAAACTGCACTGTTCAAGTATCTTACTATCTTATGACATAAGATGTTGGAATATATCAACACTCTTGTTCTAACTAGTAGGAATGTCCACGCATTGTCGCAGGTGTTCCGATTGATATCAGATTCACTTATGATGTCTATTGTGAACCACAACCCATTTCGTATTCTCAGGAAAATATGTGGCTTCGTTTATACACTTCTAGAAGTCTAATGATACTTTTGCTACAAAAATCATTTTCACTTATTTATCATTGAGTAGTATTAGTTAAGCAAATACATATGACAAAAGTAATGTTAGATTTTTTGAGAAGCGTACTTAATCTTAGTTCTCTTCGAAATCAATTCTTCATATTTTAAAGAGCTTATGCTACAAGCTAATTACTAATGATATAATGGTGATAGTTACATGGGTCCCCAGCGTGCTCCCATTTAAACTATTTTTCACAAACTTAAGTGAGAAATAATTATTTTACTTGCAAATGACTTGTTTATGCAAAATGGCACACACATAATACAACTAAGCCTGGCAAAACGGTGGAATAGTAGGCGTCAACGTAGTTTATTTAAAATAGTACCACTTTAGTTTGGGTCGAAATGGATTCAGGTTGAAACATGTCGTCTTAGATTTTATTTTTATCAAAATTGGTTCACCGCTTTTGCTGGTTGTGGTGACATGTTGGCGGCAGTGGATGGGGTTGGCTCATTTATAACATTTGTAAATTAGAAATTCTTAACAGTGAATTTGTTTCAAGTATTGTATATTTTTTTGTAGATCCATATGAAAAGCAAGTCCTAAAAACCTATTTATTGAATAATGGGTCATGGTTAAAAACATCAGAGTAAAACCAGACTCAAGAATAATGGGTCAAATGAAAAGCAAGTCCTAAAAATCTAGTTGAACTTGCAATGGTAACAATATCCACACTAAAAAATAACGAACAATAAAAAAACACACCGAAGATCTTCTTCTTGCCATAAAAATATAAAGAAGTGAACATATATTTCTACTATAGTACAAACACAAGTCCATCATTATCTATAATCTATAATCTATATCTATACTATATTATAAAGCATGAGAGGAGGATACCTAGCAAATTTAAGTAATTACAAGTGTGATTGCTTAAAGTACAAATAGTTGATGCATTTGATGGGGGTAAATTGGACTTTTAGTCATAAATAGTGAGGTTAAAGAGTGTTAAATTGGAGAATATGAAAAGAGGTAATAGTCATAAATAGGGAGTTAGATGGTGTAAAATTAGAGAATATGAAGAGGTAAAAACCGCTTAGTATACATAAAGTCTTGCAATTCATTTCAATTGTATTATGTATTCAATTCAAACTTGAAGTAATCTTGAGGCTCTTCATATGGTCTGCTTGGTTATATATTCCAGATTATGCGGTGACTTCATCATTCAAGCTTTGTAATTCGAGCCCCATCCTTCCTGTAAAGAAGAGGAACCGAAAAACCCACCGTCTTCTACTCTCTTTTCTTTTAACTTCCGTTTCAGCCAGCTTCATTAAGGTTTATATGTGTCTTCTTATTTTTTCTTAACTAAAGTACATGATAAAGGATGTGTGTTTGTATGTGTAATTGTTAAATGTTTTAGTCCTTATTTTTCTTTAGCAATGTTTATTTTTTTTTCTGTTAATTTTTTTTATTTATGTTAATTTGATTGTTTACTTCATGTTGTAAAAACAAAAATACTTACTAATCTAACTAATTGTTTTCAAAAAATTAAGAATACATAAGGGATCATAATGAATACATATAATTTTTTGCATTTATTCTTTATTTGATATATCGATTATGTAGTAAAATTTAGATGAATTTTACATCGTAATGAATAGATATAGTTTGATGCAATTTTTAGTCCCGCTGCAATGCGCGGGTTACCCACTAGTATACATTATAAATGAGGAGTGATGTACCATATTGGAATTTTGACATGGGTACAATTTTTAAAGCAACAAGTATAAGAGAATAAAGCTTATTTCATAAGGGTATCATAGGGATATTGGGGACAATTAAGACACTTAGAGGGTTATTATAGTAATTTTATCTTTTGTTTTTAGTTAAAAGCTAAAATATCATTCCTATAGTACCCCTAACTCCCTTTACCTTCCCTCTTAGGCCATATGAAGAGCTCTCCTAATCAATTTTTCATTGATTGTGTTTTATTTATATTAATTAATCATTGATAACAAATTCTATTCCATTCCATGAAGAAACTTCCATTGATAGTAATGGAGAGTTTTATCTTCATCCTATTTATTGTGCCTCCTCTTCATAGACTCTCAACTAAAAGCATAATGTTCTTTGATCAAATTACGATTGTTCTTTTTCTTAAACACTAATTTTTCATTCATGTCTTTTAATTTTTCAATGCATCTGAAGATGATTTTGTTACTCAATGGCTTCCATTCCTCTTCTATGTGCCTGCTGAAGGGATAGGGAGCCTAATCCGAGAGGCGTCCCTATCCCCATAAACAAGAGCCTCGCGCCAGACCACGGCGCAGTGATCCACTCGCGCGAAGGCAAGCACTTAACAACCTCGCGCATCAAGACGGCTGATAAGCAACAAACAATACCTGATACGCGCGTACCAGCACGCGCGGAATCTTCCCTTAACACTTTTCATACGAGGTACGAAGGACAACAAAAGGAAGATTCACAAAGATTTGTGTCAGAGTACACACGAACAGGAGAATGACATGTGGCGGATAGTACAAAAGCCAAACGGCTCTACTGTACTCACGCTGTCATCAACAGTGACCAGCAGGCATACCTCGCCAACTGCCAGACGACAGAGGTAGCCTCAGCACTGTAGCAAGTACAGCATCATTGTACACCACCAGAAACTTGCCACGTGTCCAGCTATAACAACGACCACACTGTAGCATGACGTCATCAACAGTAATCGGCCGCTTCCCGCCAATTTCAGAAGGAACATGGACTTGGGCCTCGGTTGGGCCCAAGCCAAGAATATCACCTGTGGGCCTTTCCATACGGCCCACCATTATGCTTATAAATAGGGATAGGTTTCTCCTTGTAAATCCATTCAGAAAAATAGCTCTCACAACTAGATATAATCCTTGTAATCATTCTCTCTCAATAATATTCCGGTGTTTACAGTGGACGTAGGTCATTACCGACCGAACCACTTATATCTTGTATCCTTACACACACTTCATACACACACTTCACCACAACTAAATTTACAAACGGGTTGACCATCACGGTTTGGGTAAAGGATTAAACCTGTAGCGACATAAGTATAATCCACCCGGTGATTAGTCTTAATCACCGTGTTACTTATTGTTTCTTCAATTATAAAGGAGGAGTGATGTACAACATAGTAATTTTGTACATCATCCAACTATTATAGCAACATGTACAAGTAAATTAAGCTTATTTCACAAGGGTATAATTGAAACTTTTTTTAACATTAAGACACTTGCAAGGATATCAATGTAATTTTACTATGGTCTCCTACCTCACATCCTCAAAACATTAATATCCCTACCCTCACATTTATATTATTAGATTGAAAAACTCTTCCCTTTTTGTCGTTTTGTCTTCAATATGAATATCATTCGTTGGAGAAAATTGAATTTCAATTGATGAAACAAATGAAAACGGCTCTACAATATCAACTGATTTATATCAATTGAAACCTCTGCTTCCATAGCAGCCATTCGTGACTTCAGTTGGTCAGGAGCACACACCTGGTTACTTTCTAAAAACTTCCATCGGTCCTCCTCAGGTGCTAATTCTGAGTCTCTTTGATTATTTTTTTCATTCTTTTGGTACCTCATGATCACCATTTCTCAAATACTATGTGCAGATGAACTGTGAACCACATGGTTATAACCTAACTCTCTTGTGACCCATATGTTAATCATGGCATGTTTTTTTATTCCCACTCCCCCCAACAAACAATTTTTATTCATTTTTTTTGTCATCATCTTGATTTGGCTCAAGTTAAAAAACTTGAAACTAAGTTGCTACACTACTACATGTTATATATCTATATTTTAACAGTTATTTGTAATTTTCATACAGGAAATCGACAAAAAAGAGATACCATCTGCAAGACAAGAACATGCGTTTCATATTTGGTAATTTGTTTTCTATTTTACATTTCGGCTTTTTTGTTTACCATGAATGACATATTTGTTAAGATACTTGTTTGAAGATATGATTTGGGGGTGAATTAAACAAAGTCTTATGTTTGTATATTATATTGAAAGCATGCATACCAGTTGCTAAATGAAATGCCTGTATCAGAATTACATGTTTATTTCTCTAACACCTGCTCGATTCAATCGCTGTATTGTTTCAGTCCAAACAGGTAAATGGGTCATTAGTTGTATGCTTTTCCCACCACAAAATACTCACATGCCCCACCCGGCCCAATAACTGTTAACTAATAGATGTGGCAATAGGTGATTCAAGCAGGTTGAGTAACGGGTCAAAACATGTCAATTCGCGTTTGGCTGACAAGAAACACCGTTTGTTCAAATACTTAATGTTTTGATAAATAGTTAGCATGCCAAATATGATTGCAAATATTTATGTTACTTTCACGGATAATATTATTTTTCAAATAAAATTATTAGGTTTTATGCATTAAAAATACACTTGAACCGATTCGAACTTTGTTAACCCATTTGACTTGTTTCCTTATAAGCTATTCTTTTTAATTTTACGGTTTTGACCCGATGAGTCAAAATGTCTACCTCTGTTATTTATACCAATATATTCTTCTAAAATTCTTTATTTTAATACCAAAGTATAAGTTGTTTATTTTGGAGCTACAGGTGAAGCCAAGCTTCTGGTCGTTGACTATAAACTAAAAGTTATCTGTTATGCAACAAAGGATCTCCGGTTAACTGATGCAGTTTCAAAGTTGATTATTCCTGGGTTAGTTGACCAGTTTCATACTATGAAGAACATGACCTTACCCAATCTATTATCACAACTCCCAAAGGTTAACATTGCCATTTAATCAATTCACATTAAATATTGTTTCTACTTCCGATCTCTTAATTTAAACTTGATTGCCTTACAGTTGCATCCATATCACTTCAATCTCCCTGGGTTTCTGCATCCCGTGAGTGCCATTTATGATTCACTGTATGGTGAGACTGAAATGAAGCAAGGTACAGTGCACTTCTGTTGTTTATTTAGTATTACAGTATGAAATATATTCTTAAACCCTGAAGTAAACTAAGTTGCCTTTTTAGTTGAAATCAGAAGGTCTCTCCACTTGAGGCTGGGATTACCTTCAGATCAACCTCTTTTAAGAATCGCTAATGCCATGAACTTCTCAGTTGCAAAAGATGGTGCAAGTGGAAACTTTTTAAAAAGGGGTAATCGAATATTATATCATATTTAGTTATCAACTAATTACTTGTTAATTTGCAATGCTCAGTCTTTTTGTTGTTAACATATGGTTTGAAAATAAGGAATTCCTCTGCTTAAGGACGTACATATTAGTATCCCAAGTAGTGGAGGTAAGTAGCCTATTTTGGGATGTTTAGATTATATAGTGACTTGAAGAATTTATTCTTCTGTTACTTGAAACTTTTATAATTTTACTGTCTTATTGAAGATATATATATATATAAAGTGAATTAGTTGCATATAATGCTTTATCACAGTTAATGGTGGAGATGTGTCTCTGGTTCAAGGCTCTTACGAGTACTATCATTACCTTCAAGATGGTTTCGATGACTCTGTAAGTATCTTGTTTTATACTTTAATTTGGAGAATAACTAAGAATCATTTTTAATTTCCAGGTCAGAATTTAGAAAGAAGAACCATTTTTCTGATTATTTTTAAATTTGATGTCAGGGATGGGGTTGTGCTTACCGATCTTTGCAGACCATAGTTTCATGGTTTAAAATCCAACAATACACATCTATTGGTGTTCCTTCACACCGGTAAGACTTCAATTTTGTGTACTAAAGGCTAAATAAATATAATTATATCTATTTTACAAAATTAAAAAAATCACCCTCTTACATTTTTTTTGAATGGCAAAGAACTTTATTTCCACTCCCAATATTTACAAACACGTTAGATTAGCAAGCTGCTATTTGATGTTTCTAACCAACTGAAACCCAACCCCAATTACAAAGTCCCACTCCAGTATGTTTCTATCCAAAATGAAACCCAACCCAATTACAAAATCCCATTTTTGTACAGATACAGATTTAACATTAGATATCCAATTTGCTCCATTTGTTCTAGTCCTTGGCGATTTCGGATGCTCTATTTGTTACCCACAAGAATGAAAGCGCCTTGATTTCGCTTAGGAGTTCTTCTAAATTAACTCTTTTTCCTTGAAAAATTTTCTTGTTCCTTGCATTCCATATTACCCAGCAAGAGGTGAGGAGAATTGCATAAATCGCTTTCTTCTTTAACCTTTTCAGACCGTTGATGTTGCCGGCGTCCAGAAGCTCTCGAAAGTTGAAGGCAAAAATGGGAGGGATGTTGCACCAATCAGCGATTTTTTGACATAGGTTTGCTGCTACGTAACAATGAATAAGGAGATGAGCCGCGTTTTCAGTGTAATCACCCTCTTACATGTAGTATATAACTGAAATCGTGATGATATCTGATGTTCTCTATTACTAATACCATTTAAAATATTTAATACAAATGCTAAATCGGGGCAAGGAAATACAACAGTCACTTTCATTTATTGGGTCACGTGAGTGGATTGGTACCATTGAACTAAGCTTCGTTTTGGACAAACTCCTTGGTGTAAGTTTGCTCATTTTTCTATTAATCTTGATGTTCAAGATTTAATTCACTATTAAATCTGAATAATGTGAATCTTTTGATTAAAGGGTTGTTAAAATTTGTGTTTCAAAGTGTTTTGCCACATGTATAATAAATGGTTGATTCAAGGCAGGCTGGCAGGGACATTTATGGAATTTTACATAAATCTTAATATTCAGTAGTCTTACATCTACTTCTTATCTGATTATCCAAATGTAACAGAGTTCAGTTGCATATAACTATCAGTGTCCAGTGAAACCTTGTAAATTCATAGTAAAATGATCAAGATAGCTTGTCTGACATGTAACAGGTTAGCTGCAAGGTCATAAATTTTAGATCTGGAGATGAATTACCTGAAAAATGTAGAGAACTCATGATGCATTTCGAGACCCAAGGAACACCCATCATGATTGGTCAGTGAAACATCCCTTTTAATGAGTCAATACGAGTTGTATTTTATCTCAAACGGGCCAAATAAAAAAAAAAGCTAAAACTCTTTCAGAAGTTAAGGAAGAAGAAAATGGAGCATTTGGAGTAAGAATATGTTAAAACAACTGATAGGTCTCTATGTTTGTCTTATGTTGTCTTTCTTATCACATATGTAAGATTTGTTTTAACTCGATTATAAAAACTTTGATAGCTTAGAAGACTCGAGTTTCATCAATATGACAGCAGGTGCTAATGATTAGGTAAATACGGGTTCACTTTTGTCCATACTTTTTGCTTTAGTATGCCTGCTAATTACCAAGACATTTTCAGGCCAGCCATTATATAAATTCTGCCATTATATAGATTCTGATGAAAGACGTCCACTTCTTCCTACCTGATCTGAAAGTGGTATGTTGCTTGCACTTATTTCTATAACGGGTCAATTTTAAAAACTAACCTCAACGGGTCAAAATGGGTTAAGAGTCACTTAAAGTTTTACTTAATGTTTTGATGCTTTGATCTTATAAATTAATTTACTGAAACAACATAGATGTTGGTTTAACAGTATAGTTTCTTGAATCATATATCATGTGTTAATCATCTATAAAAATCAAAAAGCATGGACAGATGGGTCAATCCAACCTTGCTTGACTGCTACCCACTTTTAGTCAACAATAATCTATATTTATAATCTGTTTTGGTCCGAGTTAAAGAATGAAGATTGTATGTAGATTACGTTAACTTAAAGTGAGAAAGAACTGAACACGAGGCATACTCTATGCTGTTTGAAGAAGTTGGTTGTTGTTGATAATTAACCTCTCCTGGATATACTTGTTACTTATGAATTGATCAATTCACATTATACTTTATCTCCAACAAGCGATACAGATAAATCCAAAAAAATTGCTTAAAAAGAATCGGGTAAAACGGATTGAAAGTTATCCAAAGTTCATTATTTTATTCAAAGTTTATACAACTGAATTCATATAACTTGTGTAATCATGCGTGACAATAATATTTTTGTAGAAAAGAGTAGGGCAAGAGTGTTTTGGGTCAAGCCAACCTGTTTTGACCCGTTAACCAACCTGCTCATATCAGTTTGTTGGTTGAAGTATCGTAGTGGAGGAACATGGCTATGGAAAATTACTTGAATAAAGTTTAGTGATTATTTTTTCAAGTATGCGGTTTATTAGCATTACCCTATTTGGTTACAATATCATTGTTGATATATCATTGAAGAAGTATAAATTGGGGTTACAAAGGCGAAAGAGATTTAGATAGAAAAGACGGCAAAAATGGGAGTGTGTTCCCTTATACCATCTACACTACATTTGTATATTCACATTGAATTACAACAATTTGTACAGTGAACCACTTTTTAAAGATAGAAGCTATTCAGAGTATCAAACGCATGCATGCTCTATTAACAGCTATAGTTTTTCCTAACATATGTGGAGCAAACTTGTGTATGTTTACATTTACTAATTTATATCTTATTTTTCTTTTAAGCTAACTGTTGTAAGTATGTTTATTATGATATAATCATGAGGTCCTTCATTTTATTATTTTTATGGTTAGTACTTCTGTTAGTAGGAATTATCCGTGCATTACGACGACATTCGGTCAAAATTGGTGTTGTTCGTTACACTTTATAAGTTTTTGATGTTTTTCAATCGATGTAAAACACCGGTTGGTATATTCTTTTAGGCATATCGGGTCGGTAATATAGTTATACAACTTATATATGATTTTTTTTGTTTTAAGGTTTTATGTTCCCATCCTGTATTGACGATTCACCCGACATTTCATGAGTAGCTAAGCATTTGTGTTATTAGGGCTTATTTGAAACACAACTTTGGGCACTTGGGTATACTACTAAATCAACATTTTTGCGTTTTGTACATCACATTGATGCATTGCAAACTATAATTGGATCCCGCGACAACGTGACGCTAAACCCACTAGTACTACATTAATGAATTTAGATTTATGAGTAACTAATCATTCTTTTTTTTTCTTTTTTTGCGAAGTTGATATTACATATAGTAATGAAATACCAACTTTATGATTCTTAACTTAAGTGTTGGTTTCTTGATGTAAATGACAAGTTTTTTTTCTCATCTTTGTTCTAATTTTGTTGTGAATACCAAAGTTTTTTCTGGCAAACCATAACATTTTCCTTATCATTACCATCTTCAACGTCTTTTACATGGCAATCCCATCTCAATCCAAGTTTGTAGAAGCAAATTTATAAGCTTCAATACAATCCAAGTTGCACCCACTTAACATCAAGATTAGACGGAATTTGCTTACGTTATGAAGTGTGGGAAGCATTTTGGCTGTGTATATAAACGTAAGAAGAAAGTTTAGAAATATCATAACTTGTTGGCTGAAAGCAGAACTTATATGAACTAAGAAAATGTATAGGAATTACTATAAGATAGATTCTCCTTGCAACATTTCAGCGTGTAATAAGTTTTTTTATAATTCAAGAAAAACTTGCAAATATACTTACATGGTGTGATAGATCAACATCTATGATTAAAACAAAACTTCTTGAAGCATGCTTTAGACCATGAATGTAAACAATCACTGTTTAAAGAAAATTTGGCTTAATTTATTAATATAACTTAAAAATTCAAATAGAGAACCAAAGACGTACCTAATCCAAGCTTCCGTGATGGCGCCAATAAAGAAACAATGAGTTATACTTTCCTCAAAGGAGATGCGTGGGGTGATAGACTCGTGGTCGCTATATAATCCTTTGCTCACCACTCTTGGATAGATTTAAAGCTGAAAAGGAGGCGACCGTCTAGAAGTCACAATGACTCGTAATAGCAGACACAAAAATGGTTTTAGCTCGGTAAGTTATGATAGTGAATGATCGATTTATCGAGATCCTTAACAAAGGAGGTGTGAGCTCCTTTATATAGGAAGTAAACGGGCCAGACATCATTAACCCATAACCATGACGATGGGCTTGGGCCCGGGTTATGGGCTTGCCTCCTTTCGGTCCAATCAATTAGTATTTGACCAGGTAATTGTGATCAGACTAAACGTAATTCATGCAGAATAGAGAGAGAGAGAGAGAGAGAGAGAGAGAGAGAGAGGAAGAGGAAAGGTGCACCGCCCTGCCATTGGTCCACGTGGCGTGACTGTATAGGCCGCAGGCGAATCTTCCCGGACCGCGTCAATCTGCTCATCCTGGAAGGTCGTCTGATGTGACGTCTGACACAAAGGTGAACAATGCAGCAAGTGGGGATAAGGGGCTGCACCTTCTCTGCTGGTGATCAGACTTGGTGGGCTAGTGCTGACACGGGTCGGCTTGTGATTGGTCTGTGATAAACCCCCGCAGTGTTGTGCGATGGATTCTACGACAACTGCTTGGACTCTATGTTTGGATCCACAACTGCGTTGGACCTCGCGGAGGTTTTAGACTCCGCGTAGGAGGCTCCGCAGAGGTCTGTTGCCATTACACACTTGGCTTTGTGATTAACGTTGGTGACTCCTCCCGCGGAGGTCTTGTAAGTTAGTAATGTTATGGGTATGGTCTATCTCCGCACTGGGAATTGGGACCCTATCCCTTCAGTATCTCATAGGAAGAATAAAGTGAGTTACACAGAAAAATACGATAACTGCTTCTTGTTGTGCTCATCGACTATCTAATTAAAAGTCTAATTAGCAGGTTACACAATGTTCAAACTATTAAAACAATAAAAAAAATCTAAATGTAAGAGAACACGTATGATAGATAAGATAAATAGCTAATTTCGTAAGAACAAAGATTCAAACGTACCTTAAGCGTCATTAGAGAAGAAGAATTAGACATGAGGGTTGTACTTATAGGAGGCCAGATGGAGATTTGTAAGGCTAATGCGAATTGCATTCAATGGAGATGATTAATGCGTGAAATTTAATTCGACCAGCATGGGGACCGATTGGCATGTCAGGAGAAGGTTTTTGGTTGATTAGATTTTTTTCTTTGAACATCGACTTTTATTAACAAACCGGACAAGTCCTCAAACCGAGGACCGTCAAAAACCAAACAGCCAATTTACAACATGTAAAAAGGTGAAACCACCCAATCTTTCCACACTATATCTTTGAATCTACTTCTATGTTTAGCCCAAAAAAACGATAAAGACTTAACGTTAGCTATCACCTGTTGCACCTTCGCTTCCTTCTTGCTGAAAATTTTGTTATTTCTAGCCATCCAAATCTCCCCATAAAGTAACTATCGCTATACCTCGAATAAGATCTCTACCTCGCTTATCCCCTTGATGCAGCTTGTATATCTCTAGACAGTCTCGAATATCAAAAGCATAAAAATCCGTATACCACACCAATGCGTGACTGCTGCCCAAACTCCAAAAGCAAACCCACACCCAGAAAACAAATGGATCGAAGTCTCTATATCAAAGTTGCATAAAACACACACATGATCGTCGAGTAGAACGTGTCTTTTAACTAAAGCGGCAGGGTGGGAATGCGATCCATCTCGGCCCTCCACGCAAAAAAGTTACACTTCAATGGGACCCAATGAACACAACTGAATTTATACCAATTCCCACCATTTATTTGTAGTTGCAGTAACTTTTGGTTGATTAGATGATTGGAAGAAGATGAATAATCACTGGATGAATGAATATGATTAATGATGAAAAATGGCTTACAATTATTATACCATTAAAGATAGGTATTGATGAACATAAGGTGAAATATGTGAAGTAAATGGTACTCTTTCAATACTATAATGGCGTGTGTTAATGTTATTGGGCTGCACATTAGTAGGTTATACAATTGTCATCTAAGCTTATACAACAAGGACATAAAGGAAATAAAATGGAACGAAAAGAGTAAACTTCACATTATATATAACATATAAACTAAGCCGTGAGAAAACTTTGATTACATGCATGTTTGTGATGTGATTGGTTGTACACTACCATTCACACCTCAATTTTGAGTTTAATTTTATATTAAGACATAGATAAAAATAGGTACGCCGCAACAATATATTCAGAATTTAATTAACACATCAAAGTTTGAAATTCACGATAATGATAAAAAGTAAAAAAATAGTGATCCCTGCTCTTCATAACATAACACATACACACAATAACTGAGGTTACTTTTTTCTAGTAATAGAATTACTACATAAACATTAAATAATATTTCATCTTTTTTTTTTTTTTTTTTGAAAGATTAACAAATTTTATTATAATTCAGTCCATTCGGCTAGCTGGGGACTAGCCACACACCAATTACAAGATACACCAATAAACAAACTAGTCCAAATCGATCCACTATGATTACCAGCCTACACTATGAAGATGAAAGCCCCTCCACATGTTCCAATCCAACAGATGCTGTTTAGAACGATTTTTGATCCACAAAAAACTTCGACTTTTAATCTCACCAAGTAATTGACTGACCGAACATTGATGTTGATTGAACACGACTTCATTTCTTGATCTCCAAATGCACCATAATACCGTCAAACATACTGCATGAATGGATTTTTTCTTTTTCGCCGACCCGTCCTCGAAAGAAGCTAAATCCAATACATCTCTGATACTAAAAGCAAAGAAAGGTTTCAATCCGCAACACTGCACTATAAGCTGCCATATTGTCTGAGCAAAGTCGCACGCTATGAATATATGATCCACAGTTTTAGGAACGTTCCTACAAATCAGACATAAGTTTGAACCAATATGAATATGATGCCTCTCTAGAGCAGATAACGTAGGTAGTCTGTCCAAGTACGCTCTCCAAGCAAGAATTCCCACCTTCTTTGGAACCCATGCGTTCTTCTTAACCAAATAGTCCGGAGTAGAATACCGCAACGCCACTAGACCTTCTTTAAGACTTGCCACCGAGTAGGGACCCAACCCATTAAATAACCAAACCCAATCGTCCTTCCTTGAAGATAAAGAGGCAGCCCCGATTAGACTCTGCAGCTGCACTAATTCCAGTTGTTCAATACCATCCGCAAACGGACGCTTCCAATCCCACTTCCAAGACCCAACCCCAAAACCCACCCAATCCGAAACAGAACACATTTTATTCTTCTCGAGCGCAAACAAATGAGGAAACCTTAAATACAAGGCAGCCACCCCAACCCATTTATCTACCAAAACCCAATGTCCAACCCCCCACCCAATACCCCAACAATGCAACTAGATACATCGATCCCAACCCGTTGAACCTCAGCCACTGAATTCCCAATTTGTTTCCATGGACCTAGTTGTGACAACTTGACTGGAACAAAACTCCACCCCTGCGAACTACTATGAATAGAGCAAATCGCCTTGCACCAAAGACTCCCTTTTTCTCTTTTAAAACGCCACCACCACTTAGAGAGCAATGCAAGATTCGCGTCCTTAAGCGACCCAAAACCCAAACTACCGTATTCCGCCGGTGCCACCACTTTATCCCAAGCCACTCAATTCATCTTGGCTTTCTCATCTGAACCACCCAAAAAAAAAAACCCATCTTAAACGATCAAAAGAATCAAGCACTTTCTCCGGCGCCTTATACAAGGAAAAGTAGTGCGTAGTGAATCCGCCATCTCCGAAACCTCCTAAGTACCCACACTAATGCCGAACAAGTGACATTTCTCCATGTTAACCCTCAAGCCCGAAACCAAATGAAAACAACGCAACAGCCTCCTTAAATTCTTTAGGTTAGACTTTGACCATTCGCCAAGGAAAATCATAACATCGGCGTACATTAAATGTGACAACCTCAGCCCCGAACTACCACAATGGAGGCCATGAAATAAACCCACTTGGCACGCCTTCCTCATAAAGCCAGATAACACTTCCATAACGATTACAAATAAGAAAGGGGAGATCGGATCCCCTTGCCTCAAGCCACGAAAACACTTAAACTCCAACGACGGGGAGCCATTAATCAACACCGAGGCGCGGGCAAAGGTCACCACGACCATTATCCAATCCCTCCATTTACTAGGAAAGTTCATCTGCTCCAATAACCTGTCCAGAAACACCCACGAGACCGAATCATATGCTTTGTCTAAGTCCACTTTAAACAAAAAACCGGACCTCTTTTGCTTCTTTATCCAACTATACATGTCATTAAGTAAATGCGGCCCATAAGTTATACTTCTACCGGACAAAAACGCCGACTGCTCGGGACCCACCAGCTTCCCAATTACCGACTTCAACCTCCCAACCAAGATTTTGGACAAAACATTATTGATGCAGCCAACAAGGCTAACAGGTCGATAATCGCCAAAACCCGTAGGGTCCTTTATCTTAGGTATCAGTGCAACAAAAGATGGAGCGCAAGCCGGGTTCAAAGTGCCATTATTGAAGAAATCATTAAATAAACTCACAAAATCAGCTTCGAAACAGCTCTAGAATTTTTTAAAAACTTAAAATTGAATCCGTCGGGGCCCGGGGCCCTATCCCCGTCGCCATCCCACACCGCTTCTTTGATTTCAAGGATATTACTCCTAAAAAAATTAACAGAATATTAATCCTAAAATCCATCTAATACTCCTTTTACACTTTGTAAAACTTTAACCCACATCACTTTTAATGAGAGTAAGCATAAGATGCTACTAGACAAAAATGTTGTTGGCAGTAGTCCCTTCGTTTTGATATGTTTTTAGGTAGGGTGGTGATATTAAAACCCCCCACTTCTATCCCCCCCCCCCCAAAGCGCCTCGCTTTGGCCAAAGCGAGGCGCTTTGGTTACTTTTTTAACTACCTCGGTCCGAGGTAATTATTCTTTCTGATTTGACCCCAGGCGCCTCGCTTTGGCCTAAGCGAGGCGCATGGAATCCACCTTTTAATTTTGTTGTATTTTTTGTGTTTTGGATTGGTTTTTTATTTAATTTTTTAATATAATTATTGTAAAAAAATTATAAAAGTTAAAAAAACAAAATAATAACCACCAACTTTTATCGAGATTGCTCCAACTCAACTCAACAAGACATTTAAGCTAAGACACTTTCCATCCAACACAGGGATTGCTCCAAGTCAACTTAACAAGACATTTAAGCCGAAGACACTTTCCATCCAACACAAGGTTCACTAACAGTGGTGTGGTCTACCTTTTTGCTTATGATCTAACACCAAATCTCATTATCTATCAACGATGAAGGCAACCTGAAAAACAATCGGATGGTTGGTAGCTATAGGTAAGAACATTGTGGATGAGGATTGTTTACCTTCCCATTGATTTCAAGTATGTTGCCTTCATCGTTGACAGATATCTCTCTGACAACAACTGAAGGCAACATGGAACCAGGTGATGGCCATACCGACGTGAGGGTAGTCCATTGGTATTAATGGCAAAGTGATTTGTAAGGGAAGAAGAAGAGAATGTTATATATGTTTACCTTCCCATTGATTTCAAGTATGTTTACTTTCCCATGGAAACTCTGAAGACCTTTACGGAGGTTTGCCAGAGGGTCATTGGTCTTCAGAGTTTCCAACCCCTAATACATTCATCAAAGGATATTCATGTGAGAATGCATAGTACAAAATTCTTTTGACAAACGTATGGCTGATTGAAATGACACATGCAAAATGTAATGTCATGCACAATGTGTACTCACAGTGACATCGAACACTTTATATGAGTAAAACGATCACTTTACAATGCCGAAAACGACTATTATCACTATGTATGGATTGCTTGTTAGCGCCGATCCTACTGTCGATTTCTTTCCACAACCATTGCTCCAACATAACTTATTAGTTTCAGGTTTATAACATTCTCACTCTCTCTCCCTTCGTTCTTCTCTCACCTAGTATCTTCTTCCCCAACTTCAACACCATGAACCCTAATCTTCTAACCTTCATAACTTACTCAAATGTTAACTATGGTGATTCATAATCTTGGATTATGAGAAACAAGTGTGGTGATAACACACTTGGATTGGATGAGATATTAAGTTTCTAAAGCATTGTTTATGATATTGCAGGAAAATGGTACAATCGGATGATTAACCATGTAGACTTACCTGAAAAAGGACTTGTGCTATTTCTTTTCAAACCCTTCCATCTTATGGAATTTGCTAAAATAGTTAAGCAAGTGTATTTGTGAATAATACATTCATAAAAAGACCATCCCTTTGTTAGTAACCCTCATAGGAAAACCGACTCTCACACTTATGCGTAGATCAAAGAGATTGATGAAGATATTGATCAAGACCCTTACAGAGGGTCACTATTCATATACCATTGTTGTTGGATGTTCATGTGAGAATGCATAGTACAACATTAAAGAAGGACTTGTGTTATTTCTTTTCAAACCCTTCCATCGTATACCTAACACACTACAATAATTCACTATTTTATACATATAACACACCTTCATCGTTGACCGTGTTGGAGCACTGTTCTTCTTGATCTTGATCTTCACACTTGCTTTTGACAAACGTCTGGCTGACCTGAAGTTCCTTTGCAACCAGGTAGAAAGGAACTAGGTTGCAAATATAAAAATCCATTACATCACGATTTGCATCCCGGAAATAATGAGTAACCTACTAACTAACCCTTCGTCTTCTCTGTATAAAGTCAGCTGTACTGGTTGTCGAAAGAAATTGATAGTAGGATTGACGCTAACAAGCAACCCATACAGAGTTCGTTGTACTGGCTGTCAAAAGAAATCGCGTGATGATAGTCATTTTCGGCGTCGTAAAGCGATCGTTACTGTAATGATCAGAAACATTCTAAATAACTGTAATGATCGCTATGGTTAGTGGATACCATGGATCAGAGAGATTCAAGCTAATCAAACTTAGGGCAACCCTTGTTTGATTATACTCGTGTACAACCTTTATCAGGTTGCCTTCATCGTTGACCGATATCTCTCCGATAACAACCCTTGTTTGATTATACTCTTTATGTATGAATAGTGACCCTCTGACAAACCTAGTTCTTTTGACCACAGGTACAGAAAGGTTATAAATGTTCATGTCGTTTCAGGTTGCCTTCATCGTTGACAGTTATCTCTCCGTAGTGGATCTGCCATGAGTGTGTGTGTATGCACAATGTGGTATGCTCAAACATTTAAGTCAAAAGCGGTCCAAAGAACATATTTGAAATCGATGGGAAGGTAAACAAAATCGTCCAACTTCTTTGTTTTCATCGTTAAGTAAAAAGCGATCCAAATTCCATGGTTTGTTCTCCCTATGTATCATCATTTCTACAAAAAAAAGGGGGGTTTTGATGGTTTGGATGTTGATCCATGTTTGAGGGAAAAATGAAGAGTGGGATGTTAGTGGATACCATGGATCAGAGAGATTCAAGCTAATCAAACTCAGGGCAACCCTTGTTTGATTATACTCGTGTTCAGCCTTTATCAGGTTGCCTTCATCGTTGACCGATATCTCTCCGATAACAACCCTTGTATGATTATACTCGTGTTCAGCCTTTAATTGTTTGGGAATATATTTTCTGATCAAAAAAGGCAACCTGATTCGTTGTACTAGCTGTGAAAAGAAATCGCGTGATGATAGTCGTTTTCGGCGACGTAAAGCGACCGTTACTGTAATGATCAGAAACATTCCAAATAACTGTAATGATCGCTACAGTTAGTGGATACCATGGATCAAAGAGATTCAAGCTAATCAAACTCAGGGAAACCCTTGTTTGATTCTACTCGTGTACAGCCTTTATCAGGTTGCCTTCATCGTTGACCGATATCTCTCCGATAACAACCCTTGTTTGATTATACTCTTTATGTATGAATAGTGACCCTCTGGCAAACCTATCTCTGTTTTGAATTTTCTGCTTCCATAGAGAAGTTATCAATCTCACTGTAATGATCAGGAACATTCCAAATAACTGTATAATTTCAGCTTTTGTTTAACTATTTTAGCAACTTCCATAGAGAAGTTATGAATCTCATTGTCCAATAATTCATCTTCCTTGTCTTAAAACCCTTGACATCGCTGTTTGACTATACTCGTGTTCAGCCTTTATCAGGTTGCCATCATCGTTGACAGATATCTCTCCGATAACAACTGAATTTTACTTGCTTGCCTGAAAAGTTGTACCGGTTATAGAAAGAAATCAACAGTCGGATCGACTGTTGATTGGTATATAGAGAGCAAACCGAAGATCATTCAAAAATTTAAAGTTACCGCTAACCTCTGCGCCATCATCAACTACAACAAACCGACAATCTTCCTCCATGGCACTCCTAATGGGCCTCTCTTTATTTCACGGTACGATTTGTGTTTTTGTTGCTTTTTAAATAATAAGTTTTGTGTTTATCAAACCCTAACGTCTGAGCAATGATTTATTATTATTATTATTTTATTTATTGTTATTTTATTTATGTTTTGAGGGTGTAATGATGATGATGGTTATGATTTGACAAACGATTTTTGAAAAGTATCAACATTCGGAAATTAGTAAACATTACGAAACGCGTCAAATAGAGACCGGAAGTCCAGCATGTCGATTAGACATGCAAAAATCGTGTTTTGAAAAAAATATGGGTATCGACTGTATAGTCGGAGCACCAAGTAGAATGATTCATTAAAGTTGAACAAACTTGGATGTTTCAACCAAAACACACAAACGAGCAATAAACGACCCGTAACGCCTCAAACGAATTTTGTTGTATTGGGAACAACTAAAAACATTTTAAAATGAATTAAAATTAATTTTTAATCAATAACAACTATTTAAAATGAATTAAAACAAGTTAATTTTTTTTTAAAAAGGCCAAAGCTAGGCGCCTGTGGTCTAATCAAGACCAGCAGGCGCCTAGCTTTGGCCTTTCTAAAAAAAAAATTAACTTGTTTTAATTCATTTTAAATAGTTGTTATTGATTAAAAATTAATTTTAATTCATTTTAAAATGTTTTTAGTTGTTCCCAATACAACAAAATTCGTTTGAGGCGTTACGGTTCGTTTATGGCTCGTTTGTGTGTTTTGGTTGAAACAACCAAGTTTGTTTAACTTTCATGAATCATTCTACTTGGTGCTCCGACTATACAGTCGATACCCATATTTTTTAAAACACGATTTTTGCATGTCTAATCGACATGCTAGACTTCCGGTCTCTGTTTGACGCCTTTCGTAATGTTTAATTAATCGTTTGTGGTTTTCAGAAGTCACATCCGATCATTTTACTAATTCCCGATTTTTGATACTTTCATAAATCGTTTTACTAATTTCCGATTCTTGATAATAATAAAGTATTATAATAATAAAAAAAGGAACTAAGTTACAAATATAATAAAAAATTATTAAACAAGGTATGGATATGGAGAATATGCAATGAGATGATTTCGTACAAGATTCCAATGCAAGCAAGTCAAATTCAGTTGTTGGACCAACTTGAGATATGAGTTTGATTAGCTTGAATCTCTCTGATCCATGGTATCCATTAACCATAGCGATTACCGCGTGTCATGGATCCTTTGAAAGTGGATACCATGGATCAGAGAGATTTAAGCTAATCAAACTCATATCTCAAGCCGGTGCAAGTTATGTTAGTGATATCTGTCATCTTCTTCTTCTTCAACCGGATGGTTGGTAGCTCTAGGTAAGAACATTGTGGATGATGATGATAATAACTTTTCTTCAGCTGTTAACTCACTTAAATCAGGAGTTATGGCTCAGTTCAAAAGCAGCTTTGTTGCTGCCTCATCAAATTCTCAAAACCAGGCTTTAATCAACAGTAACAAGAAAATGGTTTTGCCTGGTTTTGTTTCTGGCGGTTCTATATGTGGAGATGTACGAATTCCCTCTACCACCAGTTCTCAAAGCTTGGCTCCCATGCAAGCTGGTTTGTAGCTCTAGGTAAGAACATTGTGGATGATGATGATAATAACTTCTCTTCAGATTCTAATTGCACCGGTGGAATTGGAATTTGAATTGGAATTAATGTTAGGAGTTGGAGTGGACAAACCGAGGCCTAAGGTGAATCCGTTTGGTGATGGTAAACCTAGAGAGGTTTTGCTTCAGGAGAAAGGTGTGGATTATCGGAATTAAATACTTTGAGATGACACACGAAGCTTTAGACTCCAAGCAGATCCCTTGATCATTCACTTATTTAATTAAATATAACGCGCATACCACATTCGACTATACGTGGTTTTTTTATTTTTTCTAAAAGTAGAAAAAACTATAAAAACATTAACAACTAACAAAAATTTTGTAGAACAAAAGAAGAAAGTGTTCCTTTCTGTTACCAAGCATGTCAAGAAATGGTAATTTTCAAATATTGCAGATCAAGGTCTGCGTTAGTACTTAACTGAATATATTTGTTAAAATCTTTGACTATAAGTGGTTGATGATGTCAAGTTTAAGTCGTTGATTCATTTGCAAATCGAAAACACCTATATATAGACGTTTGATTAGAGTTAAGACATTTGTTTTTTATTTTATTTTAACTTTTTAAAATAATTATATTAAAAAAAATAAAAAACCAATTCAAAACACCAAAAAAATACCCAAAATTAAAACTCTGATCCAAAGCGCATCGCTTTAGCCTAAGCTAGGCGCTTTGGATGAGCTTTTTCTGCCCCCCTGTCACCTCGTACGACTTGACCTCAGGCGCCTCGCTTTGGCCTAAGCGAGGCTCTTGGGGGGAGGGGGAGGGGGGGAGGTGTGAATAGCCGGGGCCATTAGGTAACCTATATTTAGGAGACTATTTTTATCCCTCAAACTCTTTTACTCATTATTTGTTTTTTACCACTTTTATATTTTTTTCTTCTTTTATTCTTTTATTGCAAAAAGTAAAAATTGTGGAAACATAAAACCAGCCTATGGATATATATATATATATATATATATATATATATATATATATATATATATATATATGATATGGTTAATACTAACTGATTTATTTTGAAAAAAGATAAAAAGAAAAAAGATATTGTTGTTAAATATTTTATCTTCTTTGGTTGGTTTAAAGGAAAACGAGTTTGTAGCTAGACAAGCATTAAGAAAAACAGAATTGAAGAAAGTGGATAAACACACTAAAGTTTGTGCAGAAAACCAATATGTCTTTGTCTTATTGGCCATTGTTACATTTGACTCCCTAGCACCAGAAGGTATTTGTTTCTTGACTATGGTCCAACAGGTTATCCACAACAATATTTCATCTCCAGGGGGTAGAGGTTTGTATTTGGTAGATTAGGGTTCACTATTCAGAAAGGGGTGGCGGCGCAGCTTGTTGCACGCATGGGCGAAGGTTAGTGAGAGCCAGGGGGTGCCCTTGCCCCCACCGTTTTTTGGCTTAGTGATGGAAGTTTGCGATTTTCACATGTAATTTTTCTATGGATTGAGTTCGGCCCCTACCGATTTGATCTTCCGGCTTTACCGATACAAAAAAAAAAATTAATCTGCCCCCATCGATTTGATCTTCAAGCTTCGCCACTGATTGTCTGTGTACCTTTTGTTTTGATGTAAGTTAACAAGCTTTAAGAAACGGATAGAATTATGTTTTGATTAAAAGAAGTAATATCATTTCGTATGCACAATTTATAAATAGATTGGAAAAAATAAATAAATATATCAAGTATAATTAAATATTAATTACTATGAATCGATCCGACAACTACAAAAATTAGTTCGATCACGTTTTTTATAATAATAATAAAAACTTTTTCTTAGTTCCGACTTCCGACCATTACTCCATATTCCCATTGGTTGAAAGGCGAAAGTGCGACTTGCATTGACCAATTAACTCAACTTTTTGGTCGGTGGACCATTCTCACTCGAATATCTCCTACAATGCCAATAATAATAATTTCAAGACATGTCGTTTTATAACTTTATGTCGTTTTTAATACATGGTATTTAGTAACAATTCACACATCTATCTAATCTAGTTTTTAACTTTATTTTAGTTTATAGCGGGACGCAAACCCTTAACACCTGATGGCTTATCCGTCTTAGTTATCCATTGGTTTAATTGCTTGAAATGATTTTTAAAATCAGAATATCTATCGAATAAAAATACAAAACAACCTCTTTTAACGTTGAAAAAATAGATGACGTTAACGAAGTGGATGAAAATGAAAAAAATTAATAAATGCGAAGACGACAATGTGGGAGAAAAACTTTTTAGATGAAAATGACGAAAATAACAAATACATAAAGACTAAGTTAACTGTTGACTCGGCCCATCCTTGGAATCGAATCAATCAGATCAACCATATAGATGTTTCCCCATCTTCCGATTGGTCGATTTGTCCAATATGATGTTTTTATACTTCAAACACTCCCAATCAAAGAATAAATTTTTTATAAAAAATTTCCCACAACCCCCAAACCAGTCACTCTCGTTTCTCTTTATCTTTCTTCACTTAATTCTTCGCTACTCACAAATCTTATTCTCTTTCCACATAGCATGTACTTAGCCAAAGATTTGTCTACACTCTCTATCATGTCTCACTTCTCTAGCTCTTCACCCGTGTCACAAATGCATTAGGAGGTAAACAAATAAAATGTATATATTTTTTTAATTCTAGTGATTCCACATACAAATATAGAATCAATTTGATGCCAATTTATTTTCTCGATATATTTTTAGTGTTGGATGATATTTGACTTTTGGTCTGGTCAACATCACATCACATTGTACACATGTACTCAAACTTCTCTTTATCTTTTTATAATCTTTTATTAATAATATTAATAATAATAAATAAATAATAATCATAATAATAATAAATGAATAAATAGCCCTGAAGTGCTCAACCAATTCCGCCATTAACAATGCTTTTTCCTTCCAATCATCATCAACTCCATATCTTTCAACCACCACTACCATCATGCCCCATTCTTTGATCTCCACTCACCGGCCACCACTACTCCGCCGTCAGCCACCGTGCACCACCACTGTACCCATCTCAAAACACTCATCCTTATTGATCCAGTCAACTTCAAGGTTCCAGGAGCTCAAGATCATGGCTAAGAAGAAACCCATTGAAGGGGTTAGTGATCAGATGAATGCTATTGCTTCCCAGAACCTTGATCATGCTCCTGCTCGCCGCAGAGTTAGATTGGCCTTTACCCATGTCCAAGAACAGCTTGATCATGTCCTGTTTAAGGTTCAAGTTTACATCTTTTTTATATTTTTGTTGTTGGGTTTATTATTATTTTTTTTGACACAAAAATAAACTTTTATTGATAATTTTAACTCGTTTAATTAAACAGAATGAATTCGTTTTGTTTTTTTTTTTTTTTTCCCTACATGTGGTTCCTTTTATAACTTCATTTCAACAAAATGGGCAAATTACATAAGAATAGCAGGTAGGCGGGCAACAAGCTGCGCCGCCACCCCCTTCTGGATAGAGAACCCTAATCTAGAGAATACAAATCCTTGCCCCTGGGGAGTCGAGAAGTAGCTGTGGACCACCCGCTGGACTCTCGTCAGAAACCTAATCGCTTCCGGTGCCAATGAGCCAAAAGTGTCAAAAGCCAGAGGGACAAAAGCATGTTGGTTATCCTCACACGCTTTAGTGTGCTTTGCCACCTTGTTCGACTCTGCTCTAGGTACCGCTTGCCCTGCCACGAACCCACTCTCCCTAAAATCCCGCTAAAGGTGACACACCCGTAAGGTCCACGCATGCGTGTTTCCCACCTTCCCAACCAAACGCTAGCAGGTCAGCCGGATGTAAAGTGGACCTCCCTTCTGCCGGGTCCGTAAGAAAGTTAACCGTGGCCTCTTTCTTTGCCGAGATCCCTGCTCGTCTAAGAATATCCATTAAAACATCCCGAACGAAATCGTGCCTGTACTTATTATTATTATTATTATTATTATTATTATTATTATTATTATTATTATTATTACTATTATTATTATTGGTTTTATAAATTTAGTGATTTTAAAGTTTTGTTTTTGTGTTGGTTGATGTGTAGATGGCTCCTTCTGGAATCAGGACTGAAGAGGTATTTTTTTTATATAAAAATTAGAGTCCAATTTTGACTTTTTTATGAGGGGAAGGGCGGGCAGAGCCCCCGCCCTTCCTTCCACGTATGTCAAAAAAGGCAAGGGGTGGCCAGGGCGAGGGCAAAGCCCAACATTTCTATGTTTTGGAAAAAAAAAAAAACCTTGGTCAAGGGGGCAACGCCCATGGCAATTAGGGGGCAGGGCGGTGTTTGAGGCGTGGGGGGCGCTTACATCGTGTAGTCTAAATGAGGGAATGGTGAACATCTGTGTTTTATAAAGCGCACCTAGGCGTAAATCCGTGCGCCTTATGTAACACTAGGCAAGCAGTGTACGGAAAGTCGAAAAGTGCAAGAAAAGCGCACGAAAAGCGCAAGAAAAAAAGCGAGAAAAGCGTGCTTTTTGTGCTTAAAATTGATATACATGTAGCTAAAAAGGTTGTACATTTTAGTTAAATCATATATATACCTTATTTGTATCTATATTTTGAGTAAAGAATGCTAAAAACCTATAGCATATATATAAAAAATTATATAATTGTCTTGCGCTTCGCATACGAAAAGCCCACCGCTTTTGCGCTTTGCGCCTCGTCGCTTTTGTGCGCTTCGCGATTTTTAAAACCAAGGTGAACATCAACATTGAAAAAGATTTATTTTTGTTTGTAATCCAGAATTATTTGATGCTTCAAACTTTGTCAGGTTGTTATGAATTTTATTTGTAAATATCTCATATTTGACATTTAGGGAGAATTAGATGAATTAGCATTAGCACACCATGTAGTAGTACTAGCAAACAAAAAAAAAATGTTCATATGATCTTTAGCTGCTTGGTCTAGAAGCTGCATGACAATTAAATTCATATATAAGTTAGTTTAACCTGTTCTCTATGTGGGTTCCATTTTATTTTGTTTCTTTTGGGCAAAAACTAACCATTTTGGCACTATTATCATATCATGATCTTCTTTGTCAAGTGAAATATATCAAAGCAACAGTGTGATAATTATGATTTCAACTGATCAAAGATATCTTATTTTTGTGTGAACATTTTAGTGGTTTGAAATGAACTCAAAGGGTCAAGAAATTTTCTGTAAAAGTTGGTTGCCAAAGCCTGGAGTCCGAATCAAAGCGGCTGTGTGTTTCGTTCATGGTTATGGTGACACTTGCACCTTTTTCTTTGAAGGTTTGTGCCATACCTCACCATTCATGTTCTAACTATATACAAAATTATTATTATGTATGCTTAAAGATAATAATTACTTTTAGGCATTGCTAAGAGGATTGCTGCTGCTGGTTATGGTGTTTACGCCATTGATCATCCTGGTTTTGGTCTATCTGAAGGACTGCACGGCTATTGTTCCAACTTTAATGACGTAGTTGACAATGTAATTGAACAGTACACAAAAATCAAAGGTATGATCTGTTGTTCCAAATCGCCATATTTGACTTTCAATGGTCAAGCAAATCATTTTCAACTTCAAAACCGATACGAATCTACTTACTTTCTATACATGCATGTTTACCACATTAGAATGTAACAATTTCTTTCGTTGAATTTGAATTTGAAAACTACTAGGTTTGACCCAGAATACGTTTTAATCCTGTTTAGTTGGACTTTTAATAGTCAAGCTGCTGGTTGTCTTCAAATTCAAAACCGATACGAATCTAGTTAACACACTAATATCTTTTGATTTTGAAAAATTCGAGGTTTGAACCGGAATACCTTTTAACCATGTTTAGTTTGACGTTTTTATAGGAAGACCCGAAGTGAGAGGGATGCCTCGGTTTCTACTGGCCCAGTCAATGGGAGGTGCAGTGGCGCTTAAAGTTCATCTTAAAGAACAACGTGAATGGGACGGTGTAGTTCTTGTGGCTCCAATGTGTAAAGTAAAGCTCTTTGTCTCTGATATTAGTTATGAAAATTAGCTTGACCAACGCGTTGTTTTATTTTATTATGTTTTGACCCGCAATATGGTTCAAGATTTCAGAGGAAATGAAGCCCCCGGAACCACTGCAGAAAGTTCTAATCTTTTTGTCAAGACTTATGCCAAAAGCAAAACTTGTACCGACGAAAGATCTCGCTGAGCTGGCTTTTAGGGACCCGCAGAAAAGAAAATTGGCAAGTCTTTTCATCATGCATATAAACTTAATAGATACAGATTACTAGAAGTTTGACTTTTAGTCAAATGTCTAAACAACCTTCAATTATCTGAAATTACAGGCTGATTATAATGTCATAAGCTATTCCGATCAGACAAGATTAAAGACCGCCGTTGAACTTCTAAATATAACAAACAAACTCGAATCAGAAGTGGAAAAGGTCTGTTTTCCGTGTGTGCACGCACACATGTATTTATATGACAGAAATGATTTGACCTTTTCGTTTCTTAAAAACTATGCAGGTTTCTGCGCCATTGTTGATTCTTCACGGAGCTGCAGACAAGGTAACAGATCCGAATATCAGCAAGTTTCTTTATGAAAAGGCTGCCAGCAAGGACAAAACGTTGAAGCTATATGACGGAAGTTATCACTGCATTCTTGAAGGGGAATCAGATGAGCGGATAATCGAGGTACTAGATGACATTATTGGGTGGCTTGATTCTCATAGCTCTATTCGATAGACGTTTGTAGCATTTTTTTGAGACTAAAGAAAATCTGTTCAAGTTTTCATAAAGCGTGATGCATTTGCCCACACTAGATCGGATTCTTTATTCTTTGTGTTACCACAATGTGGTGATTTTTGATGTAACTTGTTACCTTTCTGTTGTTTAATGTGTATGTGTAACGTTGTTGTTGTTGTTGTTCTGGTTTGTTTTAGTTTGTTTGTCAATAGTTCTCTTGCTTTTTTTGCAAGAGTTGTAGCAAGACAGGTCAATGTTTAAAGGTTATTATTCTTAACAAGTTAGTGTAATGATTGTTGTGGTTTGGTTCATGTTCGGCTTCGTAATTGTGATGGATCAAAAACATCATTTAGACTAGGTTCAATACACATCGCTTCGAAAATCTATGAGGTTAGTAATGTTATCTAACACCTATCGCCAATGATCTATAGATCAAGTGGTGGAAACACTTCGGTTCTCCCTAGGAGACTCAAGTTCAATCCTCACTTCCATCAAATAGTGAGGCATTTAGTGCGCAATGATGGTGACAAACACACTGAGGTTCGATCCTGAATGTCACCCCGGTTTTAATCCAGCTGTTACTTGAGCGATGCAACTCGTGTGAAGGAAGTACGGTTTCCAGGGATAAGCCACCAAGACTGATGATCTTGCATGGGGCCGATAGAACATCGTCAGGCCAGCCTTGACGAGCTGTCGGTTCCAAACGGACCTGGGGAAACAATGGGTCATTCATAACGAAAGTCACCTTCCAAAAAAATCTAACACCTATCACAATGCAGAATCCTTGCAAGGCACACCTTACCGCTACACTAAATCTCTTCAATTTCAGAGGATGAAAATAAGCCTGTTTAAAGAGAAGGTAAGGATTCATAAAACTTTGTATTCTCAACAACTCTTGACTTTACCCCCGAAAAAAGCGTTTTGTTTATTCTCTTGCTGGACTATGGTCACGACTCACGAGATGTTCCCCCCTCGCGGCGTCTCCAATGTGGCAAGTGTGTTGCTATCAATGAGCTATGGTTTAATCCTTCATAATATTGAATGTTCAGTATTCTATATGGTATGGTTTCACTAACCTTGGATTCTTTTGGTTTTTTATTATTTAGTTTTAGAGGTATTGTCCCCACTCTATCTGTGTTACACCGTTAGTTCTGCTCTTGTTGCCTAGGTTTTTGAACTCGACTTCACAACCAAAATTTTCTTATGTTGTTGTATCGTAGGTGTACACCATATAGTTATCAACAAATTATCCTCACGTCTTGTTTAGATATTCTAGTCTAGTGTAAGTGTTCGAAAAACCTCAATAACTACATTAAGAGGGTGTTTGGTATTGAGATTGGAAATGACAAGTTATTAAAAACTCAATTTTTGTGACTTTTAAAAATAATTTATTTCAATAAGCCATTTCCAAACTTAATCCCAAACACCCTCATGTTAACTTCTTTTTGACATATTGGGTTTTGGAAAAGACAATAAATTATTAAAAAGTCAAGTTTTTGTGACTTTTAAAAATAATTTATTTCAATAAGCCATTTCCAAACTTAATCCCAAACACCCTTGAAGATCCAAAAGCCGGACGAACCTCCTGTGAGAGGTTGAAGACGACTGGCTTGATCAGATCTCTAAGCAAATAACCTGCAAAACTTAACAAACCGTTAGGCTCGTCACAAGGGAGCAGGGAGTGCCTTTCTGTGACCACCCTCCGGCGTGAGGATAAGTATTTGTTGGTGAAGAAAAGAGAATAGAGAGAGAGAGAGAGGTTCGGAGCGTGTCAGAACGTGTGTTATTCGTACTTTTGAAGGGGTATTTATACTAGTCAGAATTGTCGTACTTTCCTTCGGTCAGGTGTACTAACCTTCGGAACTAGTGACCTCCGGTCGCTTGTTTTGAACACGTGTCATGGTGAGCCGCGTCTTGTATCATGATGCCGCGTCTAAGTGGGGTTGAGGTTCGGATGGGAGGTTTTATACCTCTTCATGTCCCCTCAAGTCCATAAGTTAGTTTATAACTTAGTGGAGTTAGTCGTTTCTTGGCAATGCTTTCCAGCTGTCTCTTTGGACACGGCACATGGCAGCTTCCCAGACCAAACGTTGTGGCGGTTATCCCCACACAATCTCCACCGTTAACCTTTTGTTGTTTTGGTGAGGGATTGTGACACGTGTCCATCGTTTGAATTTCCCTTTTCTTGGTTATATAAACCAGTTTTTTCTTTTTCATTTTTTACTTTTCCTCATAACTTGTTTTATCTTCCTCTATCTTTACACTGCTTCTTTTCTCGTTCATCAAGGCTCGGTTTACTCCCTTCTTTACAGGTTCGTCAATCTTTCCTTTGTTTCTTTCCAGATTCTTCCTTTATTATACTTGTTGTTTGCAATGGGGAAGGACAATATGGGCGTTAGTTTCTCCACCCTGACCCAAAAGAAACTGGATAAATTTTTAGTTGATTATAGGATTCCCCTAGATCTTCACCCTGAGATACCTGCCCCTGATCGGGCCATTTATCCTCACCTCCCCGGTAAGTTCGCGTTCTATACACGCGTGTGCGACTTCGCCAATTGCAGGGTGCCTATGACAAAATTTTTGTTTAAGGTTCTCCTGTTTCATGGGGTTCATTTTTCTCAAATGAACCCCTTTGGTTTGGGGAGGGTTTGTCACTTCGAGCTGAAGTGTCGGGCTTTGAAGTCGAAGGCCGATCTGGAGGTTTTTAGGGCTTTCTATAAGTTAAACCAGGCCGGAGACTGGTTTACTTTTGAGAAGAGGAGGAAGAAGCCGGAGTGTCATGGGAAGGACACCTACAGTCTGAAGAACTGGAAGACACAGTTCTTTTGGCTGGAAGACAGGTGTCGTCCCAAGGAGATGGTAACTTTGTGGCGAACGGACTTTGAAGCCTCCAAGTGGGAGCTTCCGGCAAATTTTGCTTGTGACTCGACTCTTTATAACAAGCTCGTTACTCACAAGTTGAACATTAAGAAGTTTCCGGAGCATATCTTGGTATTGGTCGGAGTTAGTAGGATTTGGGACGAGCCGGACCGATGGCCTGTTATTTTGTATAAGAAGAAGGGTGAGAATTGCTCCTTATTCTTGATTTTATTTTTTGGGGATCTTGATTTTTAACTTTCTTGTTTTTTGCAGAGATGTCGTTGCTTGCAGCATTGAAGTTCGAGGACTATGATGATGACGATCTTACGTTCACCAGCGAGCCCCTTGGGACGAGCAAACCGATTTTTAGAACAAGTGACAAAGCTGTAGGCCCCTATTCGTCCCGAAGGAGAGGAAGTGGAGAATGTGGAGAAATCTTCTGGAGAGGAGAAGGTTGAGGGTGAGGTGAGTGGTAAGGAGAAAGACGAAGGTGGTAGTGGGAAAGGACGAGTGCTTGGCGACGAAGGGGGCGAGGGTGATGTGACCATTGGTCAGATTTTTCCCAACCCTGCTCCCTTGCAAACTGTGAGTTCCTCAAGCATCCATACTTCGAAGGATGACATTGCTGAAGATGCATCTTTGGATTTGAATGTGGAGGCTCGGAAGAGGAAGAGCGAGCCATCCAAGGTTAGGAGGAGCCCTAAGAAGGTGAGGTTCGTTCCACCACAAGTTCTTCCTATTTCTGAATCATCCCAAGGTAATCTTTTAGACGAATTTGATTTACATATTTCTGGTGGGAAATCTTCTCGAGATGGTGATCCCATTTATATGGATGTTCCGGGGGATGGATCAGGTGGCGAAGGTGAAAAGGAGGGTGATGACGTTTTTCGTGACATTGCTAACAGTCCTCCCCGAACTTCGGTGGCCCAAGCTGCGGGTAGCTTTTCTGCGTCTTCTCCCGGTAAGTTTATTGGCCGCGTCTCTACCTTTCGTGCTAGTGAGGAGAATGAGTGTGGTGCATCCTATTCTCCTTGTTGGTTCGAGACCGAGACATTGATTATGTTTGATCTTGTAGATCCGTTGGATGATGTAATGGAGGTGGATCCTGCCACGGCCGAAGATGTGTTCGTCCCTGATTGGGACTTAAAGAATGGTTCTAGGGTGATCGATGCTCTGTCATCAAAGTTGATGCTCTTCAATCTTCATACCCCGGCCGACCATGCCCATTACCGGAGCCTGAAAGATAATGATTTGGGAGATGCTTTAATGGTTAATCAGGCTCAATCCAATTTCTTGGTGTCGGAGGTATACAGGCGATGGGTTGATTCGGAGTTTCAACGGAGCAAGTTGGAGTGGAGGGGTGTGTGTAACCATGGCAATGTCTTGGAGTCTTTGAAGACAACTCATGACCAGCTTAGGTCAGTTCAGGCTTCTTTAGACGTGGCTGGGGAGGAGAGGGACGGATTCCAGGGTGAAGTGGATGTTTTGAAGAAGAAGTTGCAGGCGTCCGAGCACGCTCATGAGGCTTCAAAGAAGAAGTATATTCATTCCATTGAGGAGCTGGAGAAGGTGATGGCCAAGACTAGGATTGCTGCGGATCTTCTTGTGAAAGGTTCACCCTTTTTCCTTTTTATTACTTCATCCCTCATTGGTACTTAGTGGTTTTTTCTTGTTTGTCTTTTTGCAGAAAAGGATGAAGCTTTGGTTCGAGAGAAGGATGCCTTGCAACTTGCTGCGGATTTGAAGGTGGACGTCGAGAGGAGGGAGACGGAGAAGCTCGATCTGCTGAAGGAGATTGAAGGATTGTTTAGTTTTAAACAGTTTGTATTGACGGAGGGAGTGGAGCTGGTATCTCGCTATGTACGGAACTGTTCATCAATGAAAGAAGCCGTAGCAGGAGTCAACAATGCCATGAATGGGATTGGCTACAATGCTGGGGTACGGGCTGGTCATGCCGCAGCTCTTAAGGGAGTGGCCATGAATGCCGTCCCTAAGCTTGTGCCGAATGCTAAGCAGCTGCCGCTAGAGGCTGTCAAGAACTATGACGAGGTCATCCTTCCTTCTGTCTCCAAGATGCAAGATCTTACCACCGAACCCTTAGATGTTGTCATCAAGGCCTTCAAGGACTTGTCTATAATTGACGACGTATCTCAGGGGTTGGTGAAGTAGTTGGTTCTTTCCCGTTCCTCCACATAGGTTCAGTGATTTATAATCTTTTTAGTGAAGCTTGTTTTAAAAACACCTTGTACCACCCGTTCCTTCATATAGGTTCGATGCTTTTTGTGTTTGCTTCTTTATGAAGCTTTGTATTTTGGGATGTAGCCGTGTCGGCACATAGACGTGTCTTTTATCCTTCAAGGATAATTTTTGTACATCAAGTTCGTCCTGGGGAGTGAACATAAACCTTCGTACCCCCTTAGGTTATAAATGGAAATGTTTTTCTTTTGAATATCCTTGTGTTTCAGATATCTTTTGTTTATTTATTTTTCTTAAGTATAAATTAGCCATGTGACTTACTAAAGGTTTAACAGCTTCAGCTCGTATGATATAGAGGCTTTATCATGCGTCCATGATTTTTAAGCCTCGGTTATAAATTATGTTTTAAGTGTTTCGGGATTTTTTTATCCTTAACTGCTTATAACATTCGAAGAAGAACGTTCATTTTTTGCGAATTTGTTTTAAAAGAATGCTACGTAGTCTTTATGGGGTGTCCTTTAGGTTCGGTATTTTTTGTTCCTCGAGCCTGTTCGACCAAGAAGTCCGGACGAAAGGGCCTTCGATACCCCATGCCCTAATTCTTATCCCCCTTCGTATGCCGAGGTACTTTTACCCCGAGTATCGAAGCTTGCATGTTATTTTCGAACATACGTATAAGTAAATACTTAACATGGAACGAATTTGTAAGGATCACTTTATAAAATGAGGTATATCGCGTCTCATTGTTAATATATGTGTGCAGAAGATTCATCATTCCGCAGTACATAATGAAAATTAGAAATTGTGGGGCATTCACATCCCACTCTTACATTGGAAAAGAAAATAAAATAAAGAACTACTTCATTATTTCGATCCTTTCTCTAGATGTAGCATTTTTTGAGATGCACTCCATTCTATGTCCGGGGGACTTCCTCCCCACCGAGAGTAGCGAGCTTATAAGCTCCTTTTCCCCCACCGAAGTAACGATGTATGGTCCCTCCCATTTAGGACTCATTTTGCCCGGCTTTTCCGAACCTTTTGCTTCATTACTCATCATCACATACTCTCCAATTTTAAATTTTTGTTCTCGGACCCTTGAGTTGTAGTACTTTTTTAGGGTCCGTTTATACTTTGCTTCTTGGATTGCTGCGGCTTCTCGTCGTTCTTCTAGAAGATCGAGATTGCATCGAAGCTCTTTCTCGTTCTCACACTGCTTAGCCACCCTATGGGTTGGCATGCCTATTTCGACCGGAATCATTGCTTCAGTCCCATACGTCAGACTAAAGGGTGTTTCACCAGTACTTGTTTTGTTCATCGTTCGGTAAGCCCAAAGGACATTCGGCCATTCATCTACCCAACCGCTTCTTTTCTTTCCCAGGCGTTTCTTGATGCCTTCTACCAGACTGCGGTTTACTCTTTCAATTTGTCCGTTTGCCTGGGGATGGGCAACGGAGGAGAAGGCCTGTTCTATGCCGAGACTGGTGCACCACTTTTTAAACGGGTTATGGGCGAATTGTTTGCCGTTGTCGCTGATGATGGTCATGGGTAGGCTGAATCTACATACTATGTTTTCCCACACGAATTTTTTCACCTCGGCTCCTGATATTTTGGCAAGAGGCTTGGCCTCTACCCATTTGGTGAAGTAGTCTACCACGACTAGTAGGAACTTGGCTTGTCCGGACGACACTGGGAAAGGGCCCACTATGTCGATCCCCCATTTTTGAAAGGGCCAAGCTGCGGATACGGGGACCAGCTTGTTCTTTGCTTGGAGGCTCATTGGTGCGTGCCGTTGATAGTTGTCGCATTTCTGCAATTCCTTTACTGCATCTTGATGCATGCCCGGCCAAAAGTGTCCTGCATTCATGACTTTGGTGACCACCATTCGTGGTCCGGCATGGATACCGCAGATCACCCAGTGGATTTCTTCTATGACATATTTTGCTTGTTCAGGGTCTAAGCATCGGAGTAGGGGGCCTAAGAAGGTCTTTCGGTATAAGATGCCATCGATCACTTGATATTGCAAGGATTTAACTTTAAACTTCTGGGCTTGTGCTTTGTCTGATGGCAGTGTATCATTCATGATGTAGTTCAGAATTGGAGATATCCATGATTCCGTGTGTGTATGTACCGCACATATTTCAGCTTCAACTATAGAGGGGGCGTTCAACACTTCGAGCTTTACCTCTTGTGACATGTGGTCCGGTGTATTTGCTGCGAACTTGCTTAAAGCATCAGCTTGTTTGTTCTTTGACTCTGGCACGTGCTTCACCTCACATTTTTCAAATTCTGTGATCAAGCTTTTTGCCTGTGTCAGATAAATATAAAGTTAGAAGCTATGCCTTTTGTAGGGGATGAAGTATTTTGTGAGAGGTAGGGTTCGTACCTTTTGTAAGTACTGAACCATGTTTGCCTCTTTTGCTTCGTATTCCCTACTGATTTGGCGTGCTACCAACATAGAATCCACATGTGCTACTACCTGTTTGGAAACATGGTATTTTATGCTTTAGATTATTGTAACTTCGGAGTATTATGAAAGGAGCATTTTTGTTTTATCAAGGTTTATACCTTTCGGGCTCTGACCTTTTTTGCCAGTCGGAGTCCGGCCAAGAAAGCTTCGTATTCGGCTTTGTTATTGGAGCTCTTGAAGTTTAGGCGGATTGAGTATACGAGTTCTTGCCCATTGGGATCTTTCAGGACTACACCGGCCCCTGACCCTTCGGAGCTGGAAGATCCGTCAGTGAAGATACTCCATTCGCTTGGTTCCGGTGGTGTGACTGCTTCATCTTGATTTATCACTAATTCAGTAAGAAAGTCTGTGACCACTTGTCCTTTGACCGGACCCCTTCTCTTATAGGTTATATCGAATTCCCCGAGCTCTATTGCCCATTTGGCCAGTCTACCTGAGACTTCCGGCTTTCTTAGCACACCCAATATTGGCTGGTCGGTCTGTACTTCGATTTCAAAAGCTTGAAAATATCTGCGTAACCTTCGTGAAGCGTGTACTAGAGAAAGAGCAAGCTTCTCCATTGCAGGGTACCGCGTTTCATAGTCACGTAAGACGCGGCTGACATAAAAGATAGGTACTTGTGCTTTTGTTCTGGTTACCATTAAAACCGAACTGATAGATGCCTCCGAAGCTGACAGATATATGGTGAGAGTTTCCCCTGGTTCTGGTGCGGTTAGAGTTGGTAATTTTGCCAAACATTTTTTGAGATCATTGAAGGCTGTGTCTGCCTCATCTGTCCATCGGAACTCTTTTGTGCTCAGGTACTTTTTTAGTACTATCATGAAGGGTAGTGTTCGTTCAGCAGCTTTGGACAAGAATCTATGTAGGGCGACCAACCGTCCGTTGAGTGTCTGAACTTCTTTTAAGTTGGACGGAGGTTTCATGGCGAGAACAGCTTCAACTTTTTCAGGGTTTGGCCGGATTCCTTCTTTGGACATTAGAAAACCAAGGAATTTTCCTTCTTCTAGGCCGAACGAACATTTTTTCGGATTAAGCTTCATGTTTATTTCTCGGAGTTTGTCGAAGGTTTCTCTGATGTCTTTCAATAAGATTTCTTCATCGGAGCTCTTTATGACCAAATCATCCAAGTACACTTCCAAGTTCCGACCTATCTAATTTTTAAAAGCCCGATCCATTACTCTTTGATACGTGGACCCGACATTTTTCAATCCGAATGGCATCTTCTTATAGCAATACAGCCCTTGGTTGGTGATGAAGGTTGTTTTGTCTTCATCAGCTTCGGCCATTTGGATCTGGTGATATCCCTTATAAGCATCCAAGAAACATTTCAGCTTGAAATTTGCTACAACAACGACTTTTAAGTCTATTTCTGGTAAGGGATAGCAGTCTTTGGGACATGCATCGTTTAAGTATTTGAAATCGATGCACATCCTCCAGGACCCATCGTGTTTCCAGACCATGACTGGATTGGAGACCCAAGTGTGATATTTAACTTCTCTGATAATGTCCGCGTCTAGCAGGACGTTTACGTCATGGGCAATTGCTTTGATTCTGTCCGGAGCCATGCTTCGTTTCTTCTGGGCTACTGGCTTTTTATCCGGACGAATGTTGAGCCTATGTTCGGCCAAAACTCTTGGTACTCCAGTCATATCTGATTGTTGCCAGGCGAACACGTCCAGGGATGTGGACAATAGTCTCCATAAGGACCTTTTGATTGTTTCCGGCAACTAGGCACCGATGGTGACTTTTTGCTCCGGGAATGCTGGGTTAATGGACCATTCTTCTTCAGTTTTAGTTTCTAAATCTTTTCTTTCTGGGACGGATGGTCCCAAGGCTTGTCGTACTTCGGCTACATATATTTCAGATTCGGTGTTCATTGTGGCTACACCTGTTTCGGTGGGAAACTTAATGGCTCCGTGGATTGTTGAAGTAACCATGCTAAAGGATTTCATTCCCGGCCTTCCTAGTATGATGTTGTGAACTGATGGTGCCCCGACTACTAGGAAGGTAAGGACGACTGTTCTTTGGTGCTCTTCCGTCCCTAGAGTGACCGGAAGAGTTAATTAATCCAATGGGTGTATTACTTCTCCAGAGAAACTGATTAATGGCATCTGGACTGGGATTAGTTTGTCCTTAGTAGCCAGAGCTAGCTGGTGATAGCATTGGTAGTACATTATTTCGGATGCACTACCGTTGTCAATGTAAATTCGCCACACCTTGTGTCCTGCAACGACTCTGGAGACAACAATTGGTGCTTCTTTCGCTTCTCTGGGATCAATGGGTGGGAAGAATAGTAACTTCTCCATCCATGGTGCTATATGATCGTGACTTCTCTTGATTCCATGTTCATGGGTGGATTGGATCATGTGGATCCCTGTTTGGTTGTTTGGATTGGAGATTTGTGCTGCAGATGGCTTTCCTTCTTTTAAGTCTCGTATCAAATGAGATAATTTCCCTGCTTTGCATGCTTTATCGATTTCTTGTTTTAGTGACCAACAATCATCGGTGTTGTGGCCTTTTGCTTGGTGATATTCACAATACTTTTTGGTGTTTCTGTCGGAGGTAGGTTTCTGCTTCGGTGGGGTTGGGAAGCGTATTTGTTCGGTGCTCAGGATCTCGCTTGGAGTTTTGTTGAGATCCAAGTAACTGGTGTTTCATGAAGAGCGTCCGGAGCTGGACCTCTCACTTCGATCACTTCTTGCATAAGGTTGTGACCTATGCTTTGACCATGAGCTATTTCTTTCCGCTGGAGCCGAGGCTCCCTTCTTCCAAGGATTACCTCTGGAGTTTCCTTTGTAATCACTTTCGCCTGTTTGTCCACAAGCGCTTTTTCCTCTTGCAAAAGCACGTGCCCTTTCCATAAGTGCTTCCATTGTCTTTGGGAGATCTTCATGCAACTTTTCAACCAATTGGTTGTTGCGAACTCCATGGCATAAACCAAATATCTGCAGCTGATCTACAGCTCCGGATATCTGCATGCTTTCCTTGTTGAACCGATCTATGAATCTTTCTAAAGATTCACCGTCTTTCCTTCGGATGTTATGTACCTCCGTAATATCTTTTGTGCAACGTCTTTGTTGGGAGAAATTTTGTAAGAAAATCCGCCGCAGCTCTTTCCAATTTTCTATCTGCCCGGATGGTAGACCGTCGAATCACACTCTTGCGGCTCCGGTCAGCGTCTGAGCGAACATGTGACACCATGCTGGCATGGGCCATAGTTCTATCTCTGCTGCTCCACCAAAATCGAATACGTGGTCGTCCGGATCTGAAGTTCCATCATACTTCTTGATGGTGGCGGGCATCTTTAATTTTGCTGGGAGTGGTGCACTAGCAACCCTCGGTGTGAACTTCGAGTATGAAGTCATGTATGCTGGTCTATATGGGGCTGTAAGTTCATCATCGATGATGCTGGAACTGGGTTGTTTCTTGGCTGGAATCACTGATGTGGTGGCCATTGACCCCGTGGATGTGAGTCCAGTTGGCAACGGTCCCGTATATCCATAAGGCATCAGGAAACCATAAGGTGTTTGTAGTGGGATGGACGTAACCACGGTGGAGTATGTTTGGAGACTAGCAGGGGTGGACATCATGGTGGACGTGGTTCCTTCGGAGGGGAACAAGTTTATCTGTACACTACGAAGCCTTTCGTCCCTGTCTTGCTGTTCTTTTAATTTCATCAAAAAATCACGGTTCCGTTGGAGAAAAGTTTCATCGAACTCCACTGATACAGCTTGCATCCCAGTGGGTGCAGTGACCGTTTCAGTAGTAGAAGTTGTTACGAAGTCTGTCAACACTCTGGAATAGCCAGCTGTGTGTTGTTCAGAAGCAGTGACGTCGTCATCTTCCTTGTTTTTGATGTCAACGACGTTCAAATTTTCCATAGCCATTCCAGATCTGAGTGGAGAAAGTAGATCTGCAATAGGATGGCGCCAATTGAAGATCCAAAAGCCGGACGAACCTCCTGTGAGAGGTTGAAGACGACTGGCTTGATCAGATCTCTAAGCAAATAACCTGCAAAACTTAACAAACCGTTAGGCTCGTCACAAGGGGGGCAGGGAGGGCCTCTCTGTGACCACCCTCCGGCGTGAGGATAAGTATTTGTTGGTGAAGAAAAGAGAATAGAGAGAGAGAGAGAGAGAGAGAGTTTCGGAGCGTGTCAGAACGTGTGTTATTCGTAATTTTGAAGGGGTATTTATACTAGTCAGAATTGTTGTACTTTCCTTCGGCCAGGTGTACTAACCTTCGAAACTAGTGACCTCCGGTCGCTTGTTCTGAACACGTGTCATAGTGAGCCGCGTCTTGTATCATGATGCCGCGTCTAAGTGGGGTTGAGGTTCGGACGGGAGGTTTTATACCTCTTCAACCTTCAAGTTAACTTCTTTATTATAAAAAAAGGCTCAAGCCCATTGTATTGATGGCCTATTGGCCTTCAGCCTTTAATATCAAGAATTCAAGAGTTGAGATTCGGTACATAGCATGTTAATTGTAAAAACAGATATGAGCCACTTAAAATTTTAATCAGTGAATGATAATTATTACACATCAACGCCTTGGTAGTGGTTATTTTTTAGGGGGGGGGGGGGGGCTCTCCGGTTACCATGATACAGCAATGGTTGCCGATCGAAAACATCGCCACCACCCATTCGATTAAGCCCAAAAATGTTTTGGCTCAGCAAGAAGTTTCCAAGCTGCAACGGTCAAAATAGCATTAAAAGCAATAAATTACCCCAAACGGTCAAAAAAAGCCACAATTGTTTTTTCATTCATCTACTTCCAAAATTTTATAAAAAGAAAATTCTCAACATCATGTCTTCACAGATTGAGTGGGCCGACGAGGAAGTTGTTGCTTTGGCGATTGCGTGGATAAACGTTAAGGAATCAAATACGTCAAATAATGCAGATTCATTTTGGGATAATGTGTTAGCTGAGTTTCGCAAGCAACCGGGGGGGGGGGGGACCTCATCGCACTTCTGATATGCTATCGAATAATCGGAGCAACCTAAAACGCGAATGTGAAGATTTGAGAAGATGTTTAAAAGTAACATGGATGAACATCCAGATCTAAAGGAAGAAACAACAATTGAAATTACGCGAGCCGACTATTATTTTGGAGTTCACCAAACTTTTGACCATGTTTCATCGTGACAAATTTTAAGGCAAAAATTAGCTTTGCTTTAAATTATGTTTCTAGTCGCTTTCTAGTTAAATTTCGATTATGTTATGTAAAATAACAATTTTAATTTAATGGTATTTGCACTTTATTTTAATTATTTAAATGTTTATTTTAGTAATATTCATTGGGAATTTTAATATTTAATTGTTCAGACAAAATACCCTAGAGTGCAGACAGTGATTTCGTGGTTCTAAGGTACTTGCCTTCAAATGAGGTGGCACTCCATGTGTGATCGGAACCAAGATACTTACCATAGAGTGCCCTCTCCCCTAAGAATATTTTTTACTGTTAATTATCTATACATATAATAAACCAAAGCTATTTTAATAACATGACACTCAAATAGGCATTCTTTTCTTTAAGTGTGCCATGTGTCATCCCATGTGGCATTGAGATATTTTAGGAAAAAAATAATTTAAAAACAAAATTGGATTTTTCACCCTCATGTTTCCTCCTATAATTTTTAAACGTTAATATCTTTAATATACGAGTTTTTTTAAAGAAAAAAATTACACCAAATTAATTAACGAGCGTTTTATTATCTTTCCAACGATTACCATAGTGCTATATAAAAAACAGAGAAATTTTTTTGTGGAGTTTTGTTCATACAGGAAAAAAACACAAAGTGTTCAGGTAAATCATTAATCATGTATAGACAAGTCACTAATTATGTTTAAATCAATAAATATGAATTTTTTTTTTCAACCAGAGCCTAATAGGTTAATAGAGTTATACGTTGTTTTAAGTTAGGTATCAATATTAGTATGTTAGAGTTGTACATTTGTTTAGTTTTTAGGATATGTGTTAATATTAGAGTTACATTAAAGTTATACATTCTTTTAGGTTAGGTGTTAGCATTGAATTTGTACATTGTTAATTTGTTTTCGGTTAGATATTAATATTAGAGTTATACATCAGTCTATTTCATATGTAAAATTGATGTATCATATTAAATTTCTCAACCCGGGACGCTCCCGAGGTATAATCTAGTATTAAATATAAAGAATAAAATTAAAATTTTCTTATGTTCACTCTTTCCGATAAATTTCACCTTTCTTTTTAAAACATAAAATTACTTTTATATGCTTTATCATTTTCTTAAAATAACTAAAAAAAATCAAACATCTATGTATCTTCAATATTTGTAATGGGATAGAATAAAATCAAAACTCGTAACAGTTGAGAGAAGCATAAGAACTCTTTATGACCATTGATCTACAATCATCCTACGACTAAGATTAAATTTGCTATTTAATCATTTTGTCTTATAAGGATGAAGATTTTTTTTTTATTAATTTTAATGTACAACAAGGGCAATTTTATAAAACATCATGACATACTCTCTCCTCTGAGCGCAATTTTATAAAACATCATGACATACTCTCTCCTCTGTGCCCATACACTATCTTCCTTCTGCACATAGACACTCTCCCTTGTCTAAAAAGGATCAATTTAGATTAAACAAAATGAAACCCAAAAGTATGAGTTCATATCAAATAAAAAGAAACCCAAAAGGATGAGTTCGGACCAACCAAAAAAAGAAACCCAAAACAAACCGTTGTGGCGAAATACCATAAATAAAGACCTTGATAGTAAATTAGCAATAAACCTCCATTGTTTCTATTGTCGTGTGGTTTCTCGGGAGTAGCAGGTCCGACCAAGTGTTGATGGTTTGGTGTGATGTTGGGGCGGCGCATGGATGACCCAGTAAGTTTGACCAGAAACGACAAAATTCAGACTTAAAAGAGTTTCTCAAATTTTGAACTTCTTGAAGTCAATGGATCTTAGATCACTCATAAAACTTCCAGGAATTATCCATTCTTACCCTTGATCTTCCGATCATTTGGAGAGATGACTCATTCGCCTATTTGCTTTGGGCTAATGACTATCTTCCGCTGAATCAATCATTTCTAACATGAACTTTTAAAGATTGTTATTATTAACCATGAAAGTGATGTTTTTGATGCTTGAATTGTACAAATTTTCAACATTTCATGTTTCGGCTTCGGATATGAAATTCCAATTAAAGAATTTAGCATTCCAACATCGGTCAATCAAAAATGAGAAAAACAAAATCTTTTTGTATATTTCAGAAAATATAAGCTAAAACACAAACACACACAAACAAACACACACAATATGTATATATATATATATATATATTAATAGGAAGGTAGTAAAAGAATATTCACAGACAATCTTTTTGCGAGCTTCACTGGTAAGACAATCATATCAGTGTCTAGACCTATGAAGATAACTTTTTGTTTGATTAGTTAGGATTAGAAATAAATATCAAACAAACAACTACCAATGTTGCTGTCTGCTTAAATCCTAAAATCAAATTTACACAATGGACACTTTAGAATTAAGGTAGAATTAATACTCTACACCGGTGGCTCCCACACACACGACACATTCTTGTATCAAGGTATGCACAAAGCTTCCTCGTAACAGGTGAATATATTGCTGTAATCCGTATTTACAAGGTACGGGTTCACTGGTGACCAGGTCCGCAAATGCGATGCAACTAAGAGACCAGTGAGATCTCGACTAGGATTAAGGCAAATACCGTTTTTGATTTGTCGGTACGATTTAATTGTGGCCTTTTGAGTATAATTCGTAGTGAGAATTAAGGTTTTAACATTTCTTATCTTTTTGCTCTTGAAAGGAGTCCTAGTTGGTTCAATCAACGTGCGATGACTTAGAGGTGCCTTGACTCGGTTGTTAACCCAAATTTTGACACGTTAGCCTTTACGCATATCTGAGATCTGACCAGTCCATCCCAAGATGGATTAACAATATAAAGACTCTAGACCTCGGATTTTGGCAATCTATCAAACGAATTTCGATACTAAGACAATATGCCAATGAGGTGTAAATTCACACAGTTTCAAGTCGTTAAGTTTATATCATCGTGCCAACTTTGATATGATTTTGGAGCCTATCGATACATCATATGTTAAGTTGTTTATTTTTGTAGTTGTAGGTTTTAAGAAATCGGACAGTCCACTGATGTACTATCATATTCTTTTTTTTCCTCACAGTGAAACTCAAATGTTTATTTTTTAATGGTTTTGGTTTTTTATATAATAGCCCTTCCTTGAAATTCAAAAAATTTAAACAAAATAAACTAAAATAACATTGTGGATTTTATAATAAAAAAAATTAATAAAAATAATGATTTTCCGATTTGGTTTACTCAAATTTTCCCAAAATGTCAGTTACCATTAAAAGAGAGTCAAATCTTGATTTGTTAATTGATTTTGTTAAAACAATCAACACATCGGTAGTTAGTGTGGACTTTAGGGATCATTGGATCCTTAGTAATCACTTTGGCAATAATATTATCAACACATATGAGAGTGTTAATAAATTTAAGACCATAGTAATGCAGTAGTTGGCGTATTCAAAGAACCTAGAAACAACAGCTCGATGCAGCTACCTGATTCGGCTTCATAGGTAACAAGAAAATACACGTGATGAACTCCCACATATTGTCATCCGCCCGTTGTGGAATTCAATTTGATTTCGCTGTTACCGTAGATAGAATCGTTGAATGTAACGAGATCAAACTTATCATCATTATGATACCATAGACCTTTGGTCAGAAATCCCCTAGATAATGAAAGACAGGTTTAACAACAACCACATAATCCACTCTTCTGCACTACTGACACCCATTTGTAAATTCGAAACACTTGGTCATGAATATAATCTTATATGACATTTTCTTTCTTTCTTTTCTTCTCCTTTCTTTAATAATACACCCTCTCCTTTTCAGCATAGGTTACATCCAATGATATTATGTTCATTCAACTTAAGCAATATGTCACCTATTTTATGCTAAGATGCACCACTCCAACAATCCAAAGGCTGCTAAAAATACTTAGTATTGGAGAAGGGCGTTGGAGGTGGATGACAAAGGGCGTTGGAGGTGGAGGGCATCAACGCTAGAACGTGGAAACATATAAGTTTGGATACAAAAACTAGGTTTATTTATCTCATATAGTCATATATTTACCTCGTATATATATATATTATTTATTGGGTAAAATACATAAAAGAATATAAAAAAGTATAAAACTTAAAAACCTTAATAAACTATAAAACACAAATGAACATAAACGAACATGTTACCGAACGTCCACGAACATAAACGAACAAACGCAACCTCTGTTCATGTTCGTTTGTTTAACTAAACGAACGGACTTTTTTGTCCGTGTTCATTCATTTATTAAATGAACGAACATAAACGAACTTCCCGCCGAACGGTTCATCAATTGTTCGCTGAAAGTTCAGTTCGTTTGCAGCCCTATGCACACTCATTCAAAGATTAATTGGGGAGGGGGACCCAAGCCTTGATTGTCTTAGGCCGGCCTAGGTCATCAATCATAGGTAGCTCCATATACCTACCGTGAGGAGTTGGTGTTTTCTTATCAACAACAGTTTATGTATATGGTGCTGATGAAATACGTAAACACACATATAGTGCCTCGGTAGGTTTCGACTTCTAAATCTAGTTATGCTTATCCTGTATAGGTTTTTGCTTGACAGATTTGGGTGGTACCTAAGGCTTCACCTTTGGGCTTGTCGGTGGCTTTGCCTTTTGGTTAGCATTTGGACCTGCTTTTGGGCCTCCCTTTGGTTTTGCAATCTTTGGTGGAGCCTTTGACCTTGATGTATGGTTAGCTTTAAGCTTTGAAACATCAACAACAACCTTTTGTTTCTTTTTCAATTCTTTGGTGTTACCAGAACATTCTGTTTAACTTATTGTTTAGGTGACCTAGATTTTTGGTTATTATATCTTAGGGGTTCATATGCTTTGCCTTTAGTTTTCTTAGATAGGGACAATTAGCGATCAAGTGTCCAACCTCGTTACACTTAAAACATGACCTCCATTCTTCATAATACTTAGGTTCATACTGTGAGTGTCTTGAGCTATATATACTTAGAATATCTGGGGCTCCACCTTCCTTGTGAGATTTTAAATCGAGAGGTACATGGATATGACTCATAATCAGACGATGTAGCCGAATAATTTCTTTGATCTCTTTGTCAAAAGTAGTCACAGTTGAACTAGTTTTCAAAATTGTTCACCTAAACAGTAAATCTCAGTTTGATATTTTTGATCTTCGTACCCTTTTGGCTGTTACCACATTTGTCCTTTCGGGTGACATGATGGTTGAGTTTGGTATAAACCTAACTGTTCCGACCAACCTGTTTCTTGACCTTATATTTGGGAACTAGTTTACATTGTTCCATAATTTGGTTTGAATTTTCCTTTTTTACTTATTAAAAGGTTAAACTCATGAAAAACTTGTGTAATTAAAGTTTTTTCACGTTTTTCATTGGAAATTATAGGTTACAATACATTTTTTCAGGCCCCCGACCATCATGTAGAATAGTTCAACCTCCTCAGGAATCTGGAAAGGCTTTTCTTTGGATTCTGGTTCATTTTCAATGGGAATCCTCACATTCAGACTCAATCTCTACCACCTCATTTTCATTAACAAACTTAGTCTTTGGTTTTACGTCATTTGGGTTAGCAACCAAAGGGGTAGTGACCACAGATTTGGTGGTGTCTGTTTCCTTAAGTTATATAAAAATTTGTGAGTCTCCTTAGAGGGTTTCTGAGCATCAATAATATATTCCAAAACACATTTTGAAGCCTTGTAACTATCAATCTTCATGCTAATTGACTCATAATTGCACTTGGGTGATGCTAACTTTTTCTTTGTTTGTTCCCAAGATGTTGTATAATTATTAATTGCATCTTGTTTGTTAGCAATAGGTTTTTAACAATTCTGAAATCTCTTTCTTTAAAGTGTTAATTTTATTTTAGAAATTAGTTTCATTTTGCTTTAAAAAATTTGTCAGCTTCTTGACATTTGGCAAGATTAGATGCCAAGTTGCGATTACGCTCGGTCAACCCCGTAGTTTTACCTTTCAATACTAAACATTTAGCACATTCATGTTTAAAAGGTCTTACAAAACTTATCTAAGTATCTTGCTCCTTTTGATCCTTACCTGAATTATTTTTAAGACTAGTATCCTTCACCTCCTGCCTTTCTTTTTTTTCTTTTTAAATCCTTATTTCGAGATGTTGAGCACTTTGCATCAACACTGATGGTTTCTTTAGAATCCTTTCCAGTAGTTGATGATTTAGTTTCCTTATCTGAGCTCTCATTAGTTCCACAGGTGATGTCATATAAAATATGGACATTCTTTGAAGCTTCCCCTTATCTCGATTTCTTACTACCTGAGCAAAACATGCGGTTCCACCTTGAACATCTTCCCGAACTATTGGATTCTAGTCACAACCTTCATCAGCATGTACAACCGAGGCTTTGCCAACATCCGTTTGTGTGGTAGCAGCTTGATTTGTTGAGACCGTAGAAACGGTCACAACTGGTTTCTGTACTTGCTTTCGACTAACTTGATGTGCCCATGGATTTGTCACAAACTGTTGTTATTGTTGACTCGGTAATACCACGAATCTGTAACATAGGCTTGCGGGTTTTGTGGCTGCGGTTGCGATTGCTGTTGGCTATTCATAGTAATAGCCATTGCCCACAGATTTGTAAATGTGGTTGCATGTTTTGTGGTTGCGGTTGACTAAAATGAGCCCACGGGTTGACCACATTTACAGGTTGTTGCTGAGCAACTTGTGGACTTGGAGTCTATCCATAAACACGCCACGGGTTGGCTGCCCACGGACCGGTTGTATGTGCCATTTCAGAGGTTTAGTCAGATAGTCAACTCTTCTCAACAAAGTAAAACTTTGGTTAACTCGGATTTTGATTTTTAACTAGAAAGTCAACCTTTGCCAATGAAACTCAAACGTGGTCAACAATAGTCAAACTTGAGCCGAGTGTGCAAATTATGTCCGTTTGTAGATAATTGGGTCGATAGAAGAGTTCCTAATCCGACTGAGGTCAATTTGGTCCGATTGAAGGTTTGTATCCGAATATGGATTTCTTGGCCGATTGAAATTCTTTAACTGTATGTGGGACACCGACTGTGGGTATCTGACTCAAGAACAACAGACTAAGGATGGGGCCGACCGGAGAGGTATACGATTGAGGATTACCGACTAAGTAAAATACCAACTGAGGACTGAGCCTATATGAGGGTGACCGATTGAAGGTTTGTCTGAATGTAAGTACTTGACCTATGATGATAACTGATTAAAGATTATGACCAATTGAGAATAATTGCCGACTGAATGACCGACTGAAATGCCGATTAAACCTAAATGTTCGACTAAGAACACACACAAAGCGATTGAGGCTACAAATGGCCCGACTAAAATGACAAAGTCATATACAGACCGACTAAGCAAGTCTCAGTTAGCTTGAAGATCTTCTGTCGGGTTGAGGACTGTTGTTATATGGTTTTGACGAAAATAACACTTTTTTTCACCTAAAAACTAAATCTAAGTCCGTTTTTAACAAAACATTATATATGATTTGATGGAAAACATGCTCTAAATCCATTAACGCGCTCATAGACATCATTTAAATGTGAATTTTGATCCAAAATCCCAGAAAGTGAAGAATAAATTTATTAACTTTTATCTACAAGATTTTTTAAGGAAAAAATTACGCCAAATTAACGAGTGTTTTATCATCTTTCCAACGAGTACCGTAGTGTTATATAAAAAATGGAGAAAAAACGATTATTTTTTGTGAGGTTTTGTTTATACAGGATAGGTGTTAATATTGGGATTGCATTGGAGTTATACATTGTTTTAGGTTAGGTGTTAGCATTAGAGTTGTACATTGTTTTAGGTTAGGTATTAATATTAGAGCTATACATTGTTTTAGGTTAGATGTTAACATTAGAATTATACATTGTTTAAGGTTAGGCGTTAACATTGAAGATACATTGTTAATTGTTTTAGGTTAGGTGCTACTCGAAGGTTTCCTGCATGTAACCGTAAAGCGCATCAGTCTATTTCATATGTAAAATTGATGTGTCATATTATATTTCTCAACCCGGGACGCATCCGGGGTATAATCGAGTATAATATAAACGAGTACGGTACAATGTCATCGGATCCCATTCTTTGGGGCATTGGGTATAAGAAACTCGCCTCATCTAACCAAACGTCCGAAATTTATAGGAGCAAAATCCAATTGGTATTTAGGAACCATACACCCCTCAATTAGGAATCATATACCCTGACCCACATCATACATTAATAGGAGGCTGCTACATACCCAAAATGTGATGTCACGAGGTGTATGAAACCCAGAACCCATCCGATTTCTCCTATTCATAATCATAAACTCAGTCGCCATAAGTCCATAACTGCATTAGGATTTCCTAATAAAACCAGAAACTAAATACAAAAACAAAGAAAATTATAGAAAATTCATCTTGCATGATAATATTGATTGATACTCCATAGTGCTCTTTCTACCATCATGCTCTAGCTAAGAATGACCAAGTGTTGGTACCGTGGAGCACGCAATTCAAATTCAGGATTGCTAGACATGGCGGTCCACAGAGCAATCGTTTATCAACTGGGAGTAAGAATATTGTGACAAATAGGTGTTACTCAGGCGAGATGGCAAGGAAGTGTATGCATGTTGATGTGGTTGTGGTGGCCGCGGTGGTGATGGTAGTGGATGAGGAGGTAAAATGGTGGCGGAGCTGCTGGAAAATAGTCTTGTTGGATAAACATTACCACCCATGTTAAAGCCTGCTGTGTAATGATAGCCTCCATGCACGGCTGGTTGTCCACTGTATTAACATCAATACGAATTTTTAGTAGTATTCAGTATATGGGGACTTAATAATAACAAAAGTTCATATATGCGCATAAAGTTCATATAACAAAAAGAGTCTGGTTAGAACTTATTTTCATTGTAGAAAGTATATATATCTTTATGTAGTCAATTAGTTGTTAAGTTTAGAAAGGAGATTTCGAATAACACATCCAATTCTTTAAAGGAGTTTTCACTATTCTTCACCATGGACAACTAATAAAGTTGAATTTCTTTCTCGAAAATGTGTAGCTTTTAATGATCGTCTACACATGAAGGGTCTTTTCTTATGTATATTTCTCTCAACTATAAGATAGTATAGACATTTTCCCAAAACATAATATTTTATATTTTTCAGTTTTCTTTAATAATATGTATAACATCAAATAGTCTTTTAAATCTAAATACTTTATTTTCATTTCTACGTTTCGAATTCGATACATATTATACTGAAAACCGAATTATATTTAAAGTAACATTTTTTGGTCTCCCAACAACAGACACGTTATTTTGGATATAAGTCAGTTTTGATTGTATAAAGTTCATATTGAAACATACACAAGAAAATAAAACATAGTACGTGGTGTATTTATATTTGTAAAAATTATTAATTCCGATTGATACCACCAGAAGGGGAAAACAAAATTCCGAAGAATACAAAAAATTGAAAAATTGGTTATTCCATGTTATTAGAGAAAAACAAATTATATGATAAATGAATATTGAAAAAAGGAAAAGAAATTGTATGTTAAAAATATCCTGCCTGTCATTTTAGGATTTAGAACTATCCATTTCTAAAAGAGAAAATAAAGTTAGCTTAATGCATGCTTGTTCATTCTAAAATACTAAAAATACCGTATGTATATAAGTTCAGGTCCCACTACTAAAAATATTAAAATTACAGACAAAAGTAGCGATTGAAGCAATGAGTTTTAACTACATGATAATTAGACATTAAACAAAAAAAAATAGTAGTATAAAGTAGTGAACATACCCTAGTTGGCGAGAAGTCGGGTTTATAATATTATCAGAACCGAAAACCAGTTGACGAGCTTGGTTTAGTGTTTCTGTCTCCCTCTCTGAGAGCACCATCACAAACCCCAAGTTAATTAATTATATATATTCAAGAAACATATTTGACTTTCAATCATTCATGGCAATGTTAAAGTGATGTACAAAATAAAATAAAAACTTTGACATTAAAACACAGTTTATTTGTGTGTTGAGAGATCTTCCAATTCCTACACAAATTCCAATTCCAATTTCAAACCATTTCACGAAATAAACGCACCCTAAAAACACAGTTTATCTGTGTGTGTTGAGAGATACCTTGGCGATGGCGGTTCATATGTCCACCAAGAGCTTGCGACTTGCGGAACTTAAGGGAGCAAAATCGACACTCGTAAACCTTCCCTCTTTCATCTTTTGCATTGTTTTTCTTTTTTATATGGATCCCTAAAACCACAACCGAAAGAAACTTATATTTCAGTGAAGTGGCAAAGGTGTACGCTGCTCACCCAGGTGGTTCAAGTAGAATTGGATTATATATATTAGGGCCATCACCATTCAAAATATAAAAGAAAAAATTGCACTATATACTATAGCTAGTAATTAGGATGCGAACGTTGTGGGTGGATAATTAAACCGAACGAAAATTATTAGACGTAAAAACGTTGAGGCGTCTACGCCTGTCGAAAAAAACACTTGTTAACGAGCAAAAATTAGAGCAAAATGTAAAACATATAAAAGAATAACCAAGTCGAGGTAGGACCTGAGTGTTTTAACGGAGTCGTTAGCCGGAAAAAAATAGACTAAACACGTTGAACAAAAGGCGTGCATTACAACATATTAACTCACAAAATTTAGATCGATACAAAAAAGAAAATTGTAAAACATGGAACGTACAGGGGACCAACATTTAAAGCGGAAAAGTGTTTTGGAGTTATAAATGCAAAAATTTTTGTGACAAATTTGTAAAAGATAAACGCATAGAGGTTAAAAAGTTAAAAAAAATAAAGAAAAAATACACAGGGACAAAATACAATAATATTGCTAAGTATCCAAAATTATGATATAAATAATGTTTTCTATACACCTTAGCGCATACATAGTGGGTTTCATGGGGGCGTTTTGACTTTTGAGGATTTATGACGCCCTATAGCGCCCACTACACTGCCCCCTTGAGCTTTATGGAGCGCTATGGCGGAAGGGCTCCATGTGTATACCGGGCTTTTATGAAGAAAAAAAAATGTTATAATATTATTTTTAATCAATTTCTACACTCATTTCTTCTATACCCAATCAAATATCTTCTACACCCAATTAAATAATAATATTTTAATCCTCATGGAGTCCCATAAAGTCCCTCACTCACTACACACATATTTTTCATAAAGTCCTATAGAGCCCCTTCTAATATTTTATTAATATTTAATCTCATGGAGCCCCATAAAGCCCCTCTACATATACACTTATAATCATAAGAAGCACTATACTATAGAAAAGAAAAAGAATACAAAAGTTAATTTTTAATAGAGTAGCTAAGTTTTGCTATTAAAAAAAAAGTAGCGACGAAGCTTGTTGCCCGCTTACCAGTCGTTCACTTGTAATTAGTCGTAGTTTCATTAGTCTATGTAACCAATCTATTATTAAATTAAAAAAAATGGTGAACTTCATTTTCAAGTTTCATGACTTCTTTTTAATTTGGTGGTTTCGGATTTTGAAAAATGATTGCAGGATATCGAAATAAAGATAAGCATTTCTAGATGGTTTGCTAGTGGTACAAACAATTTTAGTCACTTTATTTTTATAGTTTCTCAGGCTCACTAAATTCTAAACAAGAATAACAAAGTCCTCTTGTAGCATTAGTGGACTTTGTCCACCTATACTAATGAACCACCTAAAAACATATTTTAAAACCCTAATACCATAAATAAACCAACATAAAGTTCTAGCATGATATGTGAGAGAGAGAGAGAGAAAGAGAGAGAGAGTATTAAAGATGATTAGTACGTACCAGATGCAGCGGAAGAGGATTGATCATCAAGTGGTTGTTTGTTATGGTCTTTGATGAAATCATTTGGTAAATTGTTGAGGTCTAGTGAGTCTCTCCTGAAAACCAAGTAAGAGAGTTAATTAACTTAAGCACAAGTGAAGTGACCACTATGAACAAGTTAAAGCGTGGAATGAAGCCTAACATGTTGTTTGGTACCACAGAGAGAAAATATAAATTTATACAAAGAAAACTACAGCTCAAATAATCATCATATTATCTTCAGGTGGAAATGGAGTGTAGATTATGTGTTATTATAGGCTGGAGTATGGATAAATATTTAAGGGTTTTGGGTTTTATACATCCTGTTATATCATATTCTGAGGGTGTGATATCATGGGCACAGGATTTAAAGGGCCAGAGGTGCCTCAACCACCCCCCCCCCCCTTTTTGGCGCAGTGTTAGAAATTTGCGATTTACGTAGGTAAATTGGCTTCGGGTTGAGTTCGGCCCCCGCCGATTTGATCTTCCGGTCACTGCCAATAAAAAAATTATAGAAATATAGCGGAAGCGATTTTCTATTTGGTTTAGTTTATTAGTTTATTTGTTTCAGCCCTGCAGCCAAAGGGTTGCTCGGTTTCTAATAATCAACTCTCAAAATGGCTAGGTGGATATTTATATAAGAATTTATAAAGATAGAATGGTTGTTGTGATTATGATTCAAATATTTGGTACAATACAAGGAGGAAACAACCTCCTATATAAAAACATAAAGGAAGTACATAAAATGAGGAAGTGACTAAAGTTTGGGGCATAATCCAATGAGGCTAATCTCTAATCTTGGTCAATGATCAATAATGTTGGTCAATGGTCAAAGTCAACATTATTGATCACTTGGGGTACAAAGCAAGAAAGACTGTGACTACAATATTTTCACTAGTCAAGTGGTCATAATCTCCAATACTCCCCCTCAAGTTGGAGCATGAAGGTTACGAACGCCCAACTTGCCAAGTAATATTTCTTCCTTTTGGAACACTCCCCATCAAGTTGGAGTGTTTACTTTTCTTGTGTGTTCAAATAACCCGACTTTTCTTTTTCTTGCGGGCTCAAATAACACGACTTTTCTTCTTAGGGGCTCAAGGAACCAGACCTTTCTTCTTGCGGGCTTAAAGGAACCCGACTTTTCTTCTTTACGAGTTTAAAAAAAAACCCGACTTTTCTTCTTATGGGTCAAAGGAACCCGACTTTTTTTTTGCGGGTCAAAAGAACCCGACTTTTCTTTTCTCGCGAGTTCAAAGAACTCAACTTTTCTTTTCTTGCGAGTTTTTAAAAAACCGACTTTTTTTCTTGCAAGCTTAAAAGAACTCGACTTTTCTTTTCTCGCGAGTTCTAGGAACTCGACTTTTCTTTTCTCGCGAGTTCAAGGAACCCGGCTTTTCTTCTTGCGAGTTCAAAGATTTGAACCCGGCTTTTCTTGCGAGCTTAAAGATTTGAACCCGACTTTTCTTGCGAGCTCAAAGATTTGAACCCGAATTTTCTTGCGAGCTCAAAGATTTGAACTCGACTTTTCTTCTTGCGGGTTAAAAACCCGACTTTTTTGCTTTTTTTTTTTTTGCGGGTTCAAAGCACTCGACTTTTCTTCTCACGAGTTGAAAAGAACCCGACTTTTCTTTTCTTGGTCTACGATTTCCTCCATCTTGCTTCCACCCCCTCATTGCCTCTTTTATTTTTTTATTATTTTTTTTTAATTCAACTACTTTCAAAAAAATAGAAAAACAACTTTTTTTAGCAGATTGTTCCAGGATCAAGAACACTGCTCTGATACCATATAGAAATCCAGCGAAAGCGATTTTTTATTTGGTTTAGTTTATTGGTTTATTTGTTTCAACCCTACAGCTAAAGGGCTGCTCGGTTTCTAGTAATCGACTTTCAAAATGGCTATGTGGATATTTGTATAAGAATTTATAGAGATAGAATGGTGGTGATTATGATTCAAATATTTGGTACAATACAAGGAGGAAACAAACTCCTATATAAATACATAAAGGAAGTACATAAAATGAGGAAATGACTAAACTTTGAGGAATAATCCAAGGAGGCTAATCCCTAGTCTTGGTCAATGATCAATAATGTTGGTCAATGGTCAAGGTCAAGATTATTGATCACTTGGGACACAAAGCAAATAAGACTTTGACTACACTACTTTGACTAGTTAAGTGGTCATCATCTCCAATAAAAATTGAATCCGACACCATCCAATTCGAGAACCAAGCTTCACCACTGTGTGACATCATATTATAGGATATGTAACAGCCTTCTATTGATGTGTGATGTGGACCAGGGTGTATTATTCCTATTAAGGAGTGTATGATTCGTAAAGTATACGGAAGCAAAGCAATATATCAGCCTTTAAAAAACAGAAAAGCAATATATCAGGCTCCGCATGAAACTTCTCTATCAAGTTTCTGTCACACGGGACACTGGGGTTCGTGACCATGAAAAGGAGTAGTGATGGGTTGAATTTGTGAAAACCACCTATGAATATGCAAGGATCAAACGAACCTGAATTCAAGATATAAATCTCTGAAACCCGAAAAATTCGTATCCTTTTACCCGAACAATGTGATTAGTGATTAGTTTCAACATTTACGTGCAACACTTATAGCCCAGTTGGTTGAGGGCCCAAAGTTTCTTATGGGAGGCTTGAGTTCAATTCCCACTAGCTACATTTGGAGGACATTGGTGGAGGGGAAATGAGGGATGACCCGGCCATTGGCTTAGGTTCGAGTCCTGATCCCGACCGGTTTTACCGATTATTTTACCGTCGTGCCTTCGGGCGGGTGAGCAGTGGCGAAGCTTGGTTTCGGAATCGGTGGGGGCCGGACTCAATTTTTTTCGATCAGTAGTGATAAATCGGTGGGGGCCGAACTTAACCCGGACTCAATCTACCTATGAAAATCACAAATTTATACCACTGCGCTAGAAAACAGGGGGGCTAGGGCCACCCCTGGCCCTTCTTATTCTTCGTCCCTGCGGGTGAGTGATCGGGTTTTCCCAGAAATTGGTGGCAATTGGTGGCTCAGGTACTCTCGAGTACCAGATTCGCCAAAAGGGTTTCTGAGAGTGCTTGAAAATTGATTCGTTAACCGTTAAAAAAAAAAATAGTTTCAACATTTACCCTACCAGGTTAGGAAAAATATACGTATCCTTTTACCTGAACAATGTACGGGTGAATATTTTCTTTTTTATTATTATTTGTCCTTGGACAATAGAATAACTTGTCAAATTTTAGTTTTTTATTTCTAATTTCATTAGGATATAAATATTTATAAAAGTTCAAATAGTAAGAAATGCATTTGGAAATTCCAAAACATTATTTTTAACAAAACTAATTTACTCAAAAAGCACCTAGAGTGTTAATCGTATTAGGTTGATGGGTTGATGCTTGAAGTGTGCAAACTGAACCTGATTCATATTATTATTCGTGTCAATGATTTCAACCCTAGCTTGTACACACATAATTTCAGATCAACCTTAATATGACATGTTTAACCCATACTTTTAAATGAGTTTTATATGTTGATGGGTTATAAACGTGTTTTGGGTTGTAAGAGGCCGGGTTATGGATAATAGGAATGAGCTCGGTATTGGTACCGGTATTGAAAGTAGCGGTACAAAAAATATATACTTAATCGGGTTAATGGTGAAACCTGTTTTTTTATATAGTTCAACCTAAACCCAACCGGTTTTTAATACGGGTCAATCCGAACTTGGCCGTTCGTGTTAGTCGGCTTGTTTTTTCGTGTCGGTTTCATGTCGGGTTTCAAGTTGTGTCAAGAATTAATTATCACCTCTGCAAGCATTCGATTTAGAAATTCCAATAGGTAATTTTACATATGAAGTTGAGCTTATTTATGCTCATCCCAAACCTGTCACATTAGCAATCATGTTCGGGTTATGCAGTGACGGATCTAGAAAAAATATCAAAGGGTAGCATTTTATAAAAATACCTTAAAAACAAACTTTTTTCACTTCGCCAGAAAAATCGAAGAGTAACGGATGTTCCCCCTGCTTCTACTATACATCCACCACTGGGGTTATGTAAGAAATTAAAGTTTACATGTGCGTGTTACTTTTTAGTTGTTTTCTATGTTTGGGATTGAGTTGGAAGTAAGTTATTGACTTCTTCAAAAAGCCAATAAGTTAATAAGATGTTTGTCTTTGATAAAAGAACTTTTTGTTTTGGCTTTTAGATATATGATAAAAAGCTTCTTTGGAGAAGTCATAATTCCCGGCTTATTGTTTTGGCTTTTGATTTTTGAAAAACAAATCACAGATCTACCTAACCACCCATCGCATTCATTACAAACCCATATGTACTTTTTGATCATTTTACATAGGGCTGCAAACGAACCGAACGAACACGAACAAGGCCTTGTTCGTGTTCGTTTGTTAAGGAAATTATGTGTTCACGAATATTTCATGAACGCTTGCCGAACGAAAATTTATGTTCGTGTTCATTTGTTAACAAAACACTTGTGTTCGTGTTCGTTTGTTAATTTTGTTCATGAACGCACACGAACACAAAGAAAGATTAATGAACACAAACGAACATAAATAAGTGTTCATGAATGGAAACAAACACAAACAGACATATATTAACTTTCGAATAAGATATAATTAACATACATTAAGACATTAACTACATCCACCCAACATATAACTTAATTATCCAAACATAGTTAGTAGTTAACATAATATTGGTAAACATAATAAAGTAGTGTCTCGAAAAAATAAGTTTGCACTAGTGGTGAATAGAGGAGGGCGTCAGAGGTACATGGCGGAGGGTGTTGACACTGGAAGGTAGAAACATATAATGAGCGTGGACACTAAAAGTAGATTTATTAATCTCATATAGTCATATATTTACCTCACATATATTATTTATTTATTTAGGTAAAATAAGTAAAATAAAAGAAAATAAGTAAAATAAAAAATTATAAACCTTATTAAACTATCAAACACAAACGAACATAAACGAACACGTTACCGAACGAACACAACATCTGTTCATGTTCATTCGTTTAACTAAACGAACAAAAATTTTTGTTCGTGTTCGTTCCTTTATTAAACGAACGAACACAAACGAACTTCCCGCCGAACGGTTCATGAACTGTTTGCTGAAAGTTCAGTTCGTTTGCAGCCCTAATTTTACATAAATAATCAAAGGCAAACATTTAAAAAATAAATAGTTTATTGACTTATTGGTTTTTCCCACTACAAAAACCGATTCAACTATTTAAAAAAAACAGTAATAAGTTAATAACCAATATAATATATGACGCACTTTTAAAATTATATTTGAGAAATTTCATCATGTATACTTGATATTGGTCCTATCAGACATGTCGTGAGACTGTTGAAAATTTTGTGGTCAGGGTGACTGGGTGAGGAGGGACTAAACAGGTCGAAATTGGTGGGGTATCACTAGTTCTTGTCAACGTTTTAAATTATTGAAGTATGTGCACACAGTCGGCTTTTTGAGGCCTTATAGATCTAGTGGTGTGTTCGATCCAGCCAAGAGAAAATAGGATCATATATTCTTCAATATAAAGACTACAGACACATTGGTATTTCCACTTTTGGTTGATGCATATTGCTTAATTAGTAGCATTAAATATGTATTACAACAATTATGGGAACTTAGCTAAAGTAATAATATTACAATTTTTTTTAAAGGTGAACTTCATTAAAACACGCATACGAACCTTAAAACAAGGACCGGAGCAAACAAGGGATTACAACATATACACAGGGAATTTCGACCAATGTTTCCACACCACATTCTTATATTTAGATCTAGAAATAAACCAAAGGAAAGATACCGACTTAACTTTGGCTACGGCTTCAATAACTTTAGCTTCCTTTTTATTAAAAATCTTGTCATTCCTAGCAATCCAAATAGCCCAATTAGTCACCAAAATGATCCCTTGAATGATTTTACGAGCTTCCTTGTTACGGTTCTCTTTTCCAACAAGCAATAAATCTTTAATATTGAAAGCTAAAATGGGCCCAAGCTTACACCATGACCATATCGCCGACCAAACGCCAAAAGACCAAAAGCATCCTGTGAACAAATGCAAAGCCGACTCTTCCGGCGAATCACAAAAAACACAATTCATTTCAGAGATATTAATTTGTCTTCTTCGGAGTGCAACCCGTGTGGGAATTCTATCCATCTCTAAACGCCAATGGAAGACTTTAACCTTTAACGGGACCCAAGAGATCCAAGACATATGAACAGACCTGTTAGAGATCCGCTGTTGCATCAATAGATTCCTAAATTCAGCCACTGTGAAGCAGCCAAAGGAATTCGACATCCATTTCCATGAGTTGGCCGCCTCACCTATATGCACAGTCTGCAACGCTAACATCAACATATCTCAAGTTCTTGGCATTCAATGTCCGAGAAACCTGTTCTATTCCACCTGCAGTTCAGAATATTCGAGTCACTGCTATAGACTGCAGCGACTAAATCTTGTTTGTCAACTGCCAAACGAAAGAGATTAGGAAACACCTCTTTAAACGGAGCCGTCCCGCACCAATTATCCAACCAAAAACAAATCATCCTCCCATTGCCAACCACACCTTTAAGCCGACTGTTAATCAAGTTCCTTTGCAGCTCCATTTTCTCTATACTGGAAACAAGTGCTTTCCACCCTCCTGTCACACCCTCAAATTTCCACTGCGGGGTTTATACCGCGAGGCGCGTGACATACCAGGATCCCATAGCCATAAGTCACAGGAACGAACTCTAAATGCCCAAACCATTTAGTTCGTTTTCAAAAACCAAGTTTAGTTAAGCTGCGGAAGCGTAAACCAATTTAAACCTTTTAAAACCATGCGCAAAACAACGCACCCAAATTAAAACCATACGAAAGCATAATATATAATTTATGTGTATGCCCGAGAGCCCAAATGCAGTGAAGTGTACAGTGCTTTCTAATCCTGGCACCGGAAGCTAACTACCTGCAAAAGCATGTAAATCGTGGGTCAACAAACAATGTTGGTGAGTTCACTAAGTAAAGTAGGTGAGTAAGTAAAAGCGTAGGTTTCCCAAACCATGTAACCAAATGAAAGTGTCGGTCTCACAGACCACATAACAATAAGTAAGAACGTCGGCCTCCTTGGCCACAAGTAAACAGCTAATTCAAATGTCAGGGGTAGCTAGCCCACTCATGATAACTAAAACCGGCGAATACCGAACTACTAATGAACAAGTTCCCATAACAGGGATAAGGATGCCTTGCATCATTGTCCATCGACAATGATTATGTTTGAAGCTAATAGTTCACATCCGTGCCCCCAGCACGATGTGAGGTTTGTTAGACCTAATAGCGCTATCAACTAATTAACCCGCTTGCCCAACCGGCAATTGATTCGGTATTTTGAAGGACTTAAAAGATGTGTTTGGTTTAGTTCATCAAGGACATATATATGAATTAGTAAAAATAGATTCACCACGTGAACCATGCACCCCAAACCCGGGATGTGTAAAAGTAGTCCCAAACCGGACTAGAAACGTTAAGTAAGTTGTCTCAACCCGAGACGCATGCTTTTGAGAAAAGAGTAGTGAAACTCACATTATCGCGTAAGCAAAGAATCCGAACAGCAAGTATTATATGCTACCGACACCCTAATAACAGTGTCACTACGTGAGTATAGGCGCAACATCATTACACCATATAACTCGTTTGTCCAAGGCGTTTTAATATTCAAAAGTGTGTATGCGACGCCTAGTGATTCTACATGCAATAGTAAACCCTACGGACTCGTTGGTGAATGAGTTGGTTATAATTAGTTTCTACAGCCCGTATGTGTCATAAACATGTGTACTTCCGTTATATGTCAATTTTAGATCACCTAAGACCTCAAGTAATCACATAAGCACATAATACACAATCTGTGTTTTCAGGACAGATTGTGCGCCATCAAAACGAATTTATTTAAAATACTTAACGAATGAATTAGAGTCCCAAATTTTTACTGAATTTTATTTGGGATTCACTCGATAATACCTATTTTTGTTTTGTCTTAATTCCAAACACAAAAATTATAAAAATTCGTACAACACAGCAGTGTTCAGAAAATTTCCTCAACAGGTCAGTTTAGTAGGAAAATTCTTAAAAATTGTGTATTCATCCAAACGAGATGAATCCACTTGGAAAAGCTCTATTTTTCCAGTATTGACCTACTGTAAAAATTTCATAACCTAACTCCTTGTAAATCTCAAGTTATGACCATTTAAAGTTAGCCCAATTTACAATTCCGAAAATCTGATATGATCCCTAATCAATTAAAATTCCAAAAACGACTCAAACGATGTCCAAATTCGATGGTTTTGCCCATTATGAAAAGCTAAGACCTTGTACGTTACAATCATGCAAAGAATCGATCAAACCAATTATTTTCAAGCCACGAAACAGACCCTACAAGTCGACATTCAGAATCTGTCCAGATTCTGATCGTGCAATATTATCAATTATATCAAACCCTAGTTGCATATTATCAATCAATAACACCTAATAATCATCATACAACTTTCCTAATACCTATTCCCATCAGATCCTATTATCAAACATGTCAAGATCAAAGCTTTTAGGATCAAAACACCAATAACTTGCGCAACAAGCATCCTATGATGTTACTACGCGTTTATTAATAGGTTTAATCCGTTTAATCTTCAAAAAGACTCATGATTTAATGTTTATTAAACCCATTCAGACCTGGACAAACTTGTTATATGATTTTTACAATAAAACATAAAGTAAAAAGCGTAAGAAATCATGAGTTATACCCTTAGCTCTTCAAATCAATCAATCGCGCGCCTTGGAGCCTCCCAATTGATGATCTTGAGCCTTAGCAGGAGTTTTTGGAGTGAAATATTCGTGTGGGGCAGTAAGGGGGCGATTAGGGTTGAGTATGGGGGTTGCATGGGAGTTTAGGATGCTTAAATATAAGTTTGAGGCGGTTAAGACCCGTCAGGTCACTTCGAGCGGCCGCTCGGTGCCTGTGAGCGGCCGCTCACAGGTCCGGGTGGCGCGCTCTTGCTTCGTTTCGTCTCCCGACGCGTTATCCTTTGACGTTTTCGCTATTTCGGACCGTAACAAGTGTAACCCCATGCATTAAGACCCTAATCAACCTCATGCTCCACTTTTAATGATTTCTATTAACGTGTTCGGTTTAGGTTCACATAATCACGTATGGTTTTCACATAAGTTTGTCAGGTATCACCGAGACACATAAGTTTATTATTCACCAACGTCCGAGGTTCACTAATCATGCAATCACACCTTGACTCATAACCATGCACGTATGTCTTATCTAACTAACCCTAGTTAAGTATAATGCAAGGAATGTAACTAGAGTTTAGTTAAAGTGAGAACCTGAATTTTCGGGGTATCACACCTCCGGATAAAGATTTATTACAAGGAAGGATATGCCACCCTTTATTACTCCGGTGGCAGCTGTTAATAATCTTTGTCCATAAGCAATGTGACTCCACTCTATATCTCCAAACCCATTTAGTGAGCAACGCCAAATTCACCTCTAATAAATTCGCCACCCCCAGCCCACCATTTTTCTTAGGAGTCGTTACAACCTCTCAAGCTACCCAATGAATCTTTCGCACATTATCATCTCCCGCCCACAAGAAACGCTTCATAATAATTTCCAAACTTTCAATGACCTTCATCGGAGCCTTATACAGAGAGAAGTAATATAACGGTAAGCTAGATAAAACGGATTTGATTAGTGTAAGGCGCCCACCAAAAGAAAGATACTTCACCTTCCACAACTTGAGCCTAGATTTGCACTTATTGATCACCATATCCCAATTTCGCACTCCATTCATGTTAGCGCCAACTTTTATTCCAAGGCATTCGAAAGGAAAAACCCCTTTATTACATCCACATAAATCAGCCATTTGATTGATTTCTTCATCTGAACAATTAATCCCAAAAATATTAGACTTTTGAAGATTTATTTTCAGACCCGAACAAATGTGAAAAATCCGAAGAAGTCTAATCATATTTTTGAAATTAGTAATCGACCATCTTCCCACCAAAAGAGCGTCATCCGCATAAAGTAAATGGGATAAACTCGTGGCCCATGTTTAGCCACTTGCTTGGTCCATGGTTGTTTATAATATTTTTGGTTATAGGTTTTTTTTAAATCAACCCCACTGGTTTTTATTTATTTATTTTTTTAAGAATGAACCTTCACCGCCTATTACACTCCGATCACTCAATCCCCAATAGTACGTTTGTGGCCAAAGAAAGCGAAAGAGAAAGAGAGAGGCATGTGGTTGTGTTGTAGTGGCGGTGGCGGTGGTTTGGAATGGAGGACAAACGGAGATAAGAGGTAGTGGTCGAATGTCTTAATGCTTTGCTGTATTAATGTCTTTTCTACCGGTTAGAAGCTATGTAAACGCGGACGCTAGCGTTGTCGGTGTTGTGCCCGACATGGGGTTCTTTGGCGTGAGTGGATATGAATGTAAAGGACGTGGCAGTGGTGGTGGCACGTGATAGGTCACTATAGGTCGTTGTCTAGGTTACACGATTGGTTTTACACCCCAGGGGAATTTTAGTAATTATCTAGGGCGAACAGGTATGGATTCACACAAATGACTATCCCATTTGTGGGAATATATATATGGTGAAAACTATTTGATCCAACCCATTCATGTGAACAAAATCCAGTTTGTCCAAATGGATAGGGTGAATGGGTCTTCACTATAAATATCCATTTGTCATTTTCCCTACTTAGAAGTTCTGGAGAGTTTATGGCATGTATATGTATCGAAACCTTGTTCGAGTGTTTTGAATATGGAAACCATTGGAAAACATGTCTTGTGTGTTTTTATGTGTGCATATATTGGTTAATTGTTGCAAAAACTCTCGTATTTGAATTCCACATTTATGCGTGAGAAAACCCGTGAATTTCGGACTCGGTTAGTGAATTCATCGGTCCTACAAGTGGTATCAAATCTTTGGCTCGATTCGCAGGTGTTTTTGCAACAAATTGGTTCTATATATATATATATATATATATATATATATATATATATATTTTTTGGAATTTGGTAGTATTGATTTTTGAAAATCCATTATTCTTAAACCGTGGTTGAAAGTGTGTGGTTTTATTTTAGAAATGTTCCAAAATAATTTAAATACATTAATATTTTGAAAGATAAAAAAATGACCAATTTCATGAAAAACAAGGTTATTAGAGATCTGCATGTCGAATATACTAGTTTCACACAAGTAGGTTCTTCATTCATGGTCAATACACAAATAGATCACCTATTCGCCCGAATCACATGTGTAATATATACACACAAACACATAAAAGGGTGGTCTTAATGGACACACCCCCTCTCTATATATGTGTAACTAGTGAGTTGGCCTGTGCGATGCGGCGGGTACACAACCTCTAATATACGATATTATACGCAATCTAAAAGACATGTTATAAGATGCTAGTCGCACTCTAAAGCATTTAAGAAGTCGTTAATGTTCTCTAAATATTTTTGTTTAATAAAAATAGGGGACCAAATCCCGGCTTAGTGATAAGTTAGTTATGAATGTGAAATATTTATGTTGTAAACTATGTCGTCAAGGCGAATAGGCACACTTACGATAGCCAGGATGGCATGTGAAAAAGAAAATAAAAACATAATCACTTTATTCATCTATGCTTTAGTGATTGCACGAAATTGACTAAACACGATGTATCGATGGTTAATGATAGAGTTTATGAGTTGCATTATTATTTTGCATTGTTCATGATCGATCCGTGATAGATGTATCGATGGTTAATTATAGATTTTATGAATAGGCGCACTTACGATAGCCAGAATGGCATGTAAAAAAGAAAAAAACAATTAATCACTTTATTCATCTATGCTTTAGTGATTGCACGAAATTGACTAAACACGATGTATCGATGGCTAATGATGGAGTTTATGAGTTGCATTATTATTTTGCATTGTCCATGATCGATCCGTGATAGATGTATCGATGGTTAATGATAGAGTTTATGAGTTGCATTATTATTTTATACAATTGCTATTAAAAGTGGTACATAAGGGTATAAATGGAACAAGGAGGGAAAAAATTTGGAGATTACACTTGAGGCTTTTGGTATACCATCTTAACTTTGACATTTTGGACATTTTTACTCATGGCTCCCCCTTTATAATGTAGTATAGATAGTATAGATATATACACACAAACACATAAAAGCTAGGGTTATGTACAAATGATATTTTTTTTGTGAGAAGTATTTTTGATCATTAGATCAATAAATAAAAGTTGGATATTGATCAATTGCATAATTTTGATTGATTGATTTAATTAGATAGGGTATAATAGTGATTTGGTGTGTTCAAAATTTGAAAACTCACATACAAGTCACACGTAACTTTCCCATTTTTATAGGCAAACAACTTTTTTATACATAATTATTTTATAAAAAAAATACGCCATAATAACGAGCATTTTTTATCTTTAATATGAGTACCATATTGCTATATATATATATGTATATATATATATATAAAATTATGTTTAAACTTGTTAGATGTTTTTTTGTTATAAAAAACAAAGTAAAACTAGTGTGATTTATTTAATACACATCTATATTGAATAAAAACAAACCGGAGTGTCTTATAATAATCACTTAATAATTTTATATATGGATTAACTATAGTGTTTTTTTATATGAATCAACTTGTTGTCATGGTAGATTTTTATATCAATCATATGTAATAAAATTGTGTTTTATCAAATGACCTTAATATATACCACTATTCTTTAAATTTAATGATTGCCATATGACAACACTAGAATCTTTCTTACCCTTTACACAAACTTCACCCTTAGTACACGAATCTCCACATACATGTGTGTGTGTATATATATATATAGAGAGAGAGAGGGAGAGAGAGAGAGAGAGATAGAGAATGAGAAGGGGTGTACCAATCAGTGCTAGATCCAGGAATTATTTTTTCACTGGGTTCCCTTTTTTAGGTGTTTTAATTTCATATAACCAAACATAAAAACTTCGGGTCGGGTCAAGGGTTCAGGTCGGTTTTGTCGGTTCAGGTCGGATAAGGTTCACTAAATTTAAAAATACGACGCAATAATGAAAAAAACATTGGCATTAGAAATTTAAAGCACATAATATAATACGACCGTATTTAAGGATAAAAAACATACATATAGTTGTTCCCTACGAGTTTTCATCTTTTGAAAACGTTGCATTACATTCTCGACCGAAACTTGTTGTAGTAACTCCCTTTTAGTGTAACAAATGCAAGTGTTGTTCATGTATCCATCACCCATCTTATTACGCAATTCCGTCTTCACATACTTCATCGAAGAAAAACATTTTTCAAAACTAGCCGTTGCAACCGGTAAAACTAGTGACAACTTTATTAAACGATAGACCAACTGATAATCAATATGTTTTATTTTTTCCACCATCCTTTTGGCAAGATCACTTACTCTATCTAGATTGTCAAACGCACTATCTTCTTTCACATTGGTAATGTAGCGGCTAAGTTCATACATAAGCTTGTCTTTTTCATCCAAAGTAAAATCAAACGGATACATCTCCACCAACTTTAGCAAATTTAGTTTATTGAAGGCACTAAAATCATGACACGGGCTCAAAGAACTCATACACGTTAGCAATTCAGTTGTTACCTCATTAAGACAATTTCCGAACTCTTGAATTTGCATGTATAGAACCGTGTTGAAATTGTTGACCATATAATGGTGACGATTGGTGATGTTGGTCTTTCCTCTTTTATTTTTCAGGTCAACATAGTTGTCTTCCATGTTAATCATCTCGATGTCATGTTTTTCACAAAAGGATGCGACATCTTTCTAAAGTGAGTTAAAGCCTTGAAGTCGATACCTTTGTAATTCTTCTTTGTTTGATTTAACCAACCCAACTGCATTCATAATATCTTGATTCTTTCTTTGAAGAGCGAAACACAATGCGTTAGTAACTCCAAAGATATGCTTCATCAAATGTAATTAAAATACAAACTTAAAACTTCTCATGTATAATTGAGATCCATTTGCTTGACTTCTGTGAACATCATTGGATCTCTCATTTTCTATACATCATTGGATCTCTCATTTTCTATACATTCAAGCACGTCAATAACACAAGGATATAAAGCAACCAAACGAATAAGTGTTTTCTCGTGAGAACTCCATCGTGCATCTCCGGCTCTTGCAAGTGACATTTCTTGATTTTTATTCCACGTCCGGTTTCAACTTCCGGATCTAATCCCAACATCTCTCTTTGACTTTCTCTTAGCAAATATATTCGTTTGCAAGATGCACCAACAACATTTGTTAATTCGGCGGGTTCACATAGAAGATTATCCAAATCTATTTCAAGGGTTTATTAGTTGAAGATGATGACTCAATGTTTGACGATGGTTGTTTTTGAAAAAAACTTGAAATATTCGTCTGCATAGTACCTATAAACAAGGCAATGTACGGAACAATAAGTGTTAATATGCCATATTATTGAAGATTCAGCTTCATCAACAAACTGATAAGATTGTTTCTATAAGAAACATTGTAAAGCTAATTAATTTCAATAACATCACATTAATCGCCTAATTTCATCTTCTTGTAGGATTGTTTTGTAAGAAGCTAATGGTAACTCACGAATTCACGATTGATGGCAGAAACAAATGGAATATTGTTAGAACATTAAATAGATAAATAAACTTACAGAGCCAAGGAGGAGCCGAGAAGGAGGGGGGTGTCTCTATTTCTTTTGTTTGGAAGGAGGAAGAGCTCTTGTGTGTTTTTTTGTTTGGAAGGAGCAGAGCTCAAAAGTCAAGACTTAGGGTTTTGTTTTATCCAACTTTTGAATTAAAAAAAGAAGAAGAAGCGTAAAAATTAAACATGTGTGACAAGGATCAAACTTGGAATCATGTGTATGTTGATGGCAGGTCTTACCACTAAGGCACCTACAATTTTTTGTAATAGGTTCCTAAAATAATTTTTTTATGAGTTTTTTTTTTCTATATATATTTACACTAAAAATTATAAACCGAGTGAGTTTTAAGAAACTCACCGGATTGGCTGTAAATCCGCCCCTAGTACCAATATTAACACCAATATCAAAATCACACCACGTTTTCCCGATCAAGCAAAATAAAACCTACCCCTATTTTTCAGCCAAAAATATAATTCATGTATTTTATTCAGCACCCTTTTAAAGTTGTTAAATACACCATTATTTAGCCTTCCACATAATCCACTACCTAATTACCAAGATGATGTCGAGAGTTGAGCCCCAACTACAGTGGCGAAGTTTGACCCGGAGGTTTGGGGGGTCAGAAGTCACCGGGGGTCGAAAGTCACTAGTTTCGGGGGGTCGAAAACCAGTTTGTGGGGGTCGAAACCCTATATTTTCAAATTTTTCTATATGAAAACTATATAATCGGAACTTCTGCGCAAAAATCCGGGGGGGTCGGCCGCCCCTCCCCGCCCCAACTATGCTGCGCCACTGCCCAACTAGGGTGTAAACGAGTCGAGCCGGGCGCGAGCTTGACTGAGGTCGAGCTCGGTTCGTCATGTTTTTATGAAGCTCGAGCTCAGCTCGGTTCGAGCCTAATACTCTAAGCTTGAACTCGACTCGAAAGTAAAACCAAGGGCTTGAGCTCAGATCAAACTAAATATATAACAATTTAAAATGAGCTAAAAGCTCGGCTCGAGTTCGCTTTGATAGCTTAAACGAGTCAAAGCTCGGCTCGAGCTCGATTCGCGAATGTTAAATAGTAGGTATACTAAGTATAAAGTAATAGTAATTTAAAATTTGTTTGGGCTCGTTTAGGCTCGCGAGCCTAAACGGTCTTTGTATGAAAAGCTCGAGCTCGGGCTCGATAACTAAACGAGTCATGTTTCAAAATCGGGCTCGTTCGAGCTTTTTACCAATATCGAATAGCTCTTGACCCGTTGTGCATCATTTACACCCTGGCCTAGACCCAACCTATTATACAATTTAAGAAGGCCCATTTTTTAATCAAAAGTCAAACCGGAAACTTCATTTTGTCATGTTCAAAGCTTCTCAAAATCAAGTTGCAAAATATTACATTACAAGCTTAGCATAGGTTTGATATCCAAACATTCAAGAGTATGGATCAGATGGACCTCAGTATTAAATAAATTCTATTGTTTTTTGTTGGAAGCTTGGTTGGTAAACAAAAAGTGATGATTGGTGATAGGACAATTAAATGAGAGTAACAGGGTGAACAGTTCAACAAAATTAAAAAAGGAAGGGCTGTAAGAACCAAAATGCTCTTGTTGCTTTCTTTAACCACTTTTAACAGGATAGCTGCACATACACTACATATCAATACACTGCTTACTACTGTTGAAGTATCTAGCCCTATAGCCTCTAGCTCTGTAACATCTAGGCTTTGTTACTGCAATATTTAAAACTAACTAGAATCCATAAACTAGAGATATTATTAAATATTTTGTCACAGGCTGGAATGCTAGTAACGACTTTGTATAGTTCTCTATTTTTATTGTTTAAAAAGCTTCTTTTTGAACTAATTTTTTGTTTTAAAAAGCAAACTTTCAATTAGAAACAGGCAACCTTATGGTCCACAGTAAAAGTTAGGTCACCTAAGTGTAACCAAACAAAGTAATATTTTTTTTAGATAGTCGTCCTAGTAGTCTATGACACATCTGGGGTGAGACGTGGCCTCAACCGGGCGGGAACTCCGAGAAGAAAACCCTCCCACCTCATTGTGTGACCATTCGCCCCACAGATCATTGGCTACAAAGTAATAATTTTAATTCCAGTTTTTCTAATCTACAAACATGTGATATTGCAACTATAACGACTAGAAGAGATATTGCAATTGAAATGAATAGGAGGGCATATGCTAAACATACCTCATCTCCATCATTCAGAGACGGTTCAAAGTAGTGAAATAAAACAAGGACTTTAGACTCCTAATTGCTTACGCCGCACGCATCTAAAGTCTAAAAATAATAATAACTATTACACATAGGTAATTTGGGCTTTGCTAATGTTAGTACTGGGTATGTGGATATTTTTTCATACACAAAGATGTTATATACATCCTATGATGGAAAGCAATTTTTTTCTTACAAAAAGGGCCCATATTTATACGATTAAAAGTTTCCGGTTAGATTAAAAGTTTGCACCATCTATATGTGCATTTCAAACATCATAAATTTAGATACAGAAACATAAGGGACACGTTCCACTTCACTACTACTCATAATTCAGTCTACAAAATCTAATAACTTTAAAGTTGACAACATGGGTAGAAAATATGCCATTTATTCCCCTAACTAATGATTAGAGCATTCACAACCCGTCTCTCATTTTTTTGTGAGGGTGTTTTCCAAATTATATGAGGTGGGTATGAGGGGCTGTGAATAAAGAAAAATGGGGAATCTACTGTTAATCGGTATAATTGGGGTTATTTGGGAAAACTGTATTTATTTTTTAATATTTGTTGAAAGTGGTTGTGAGTGGAGGAAGGAGAAACTGTAATGATTTTTAATGTAATATGTGGTTGTGATTAGTTACGATATTTTATTTGCAAAATTCTAGAGGTTCAACTTTAACATAAATCTGATCTCCAATCTAATCTAAATAAATAAGCTGTATTTTCAATTGCTTTGATTTAATTTGTGGGTTTGCAAAAGGGTCATTATATTGTCACACCCCCACTTGTAAATACACACTCTTGCACACCTACACAAGGCGTGTGATGCCATAAGAGGCGTATGAAGGTCTGACAATGAAAATGTTTATGACCCCCCCCCCCCCCCCCCCCCACAACAAGTCACGTGTATTGACTGTGTATATACATACCTATACGTGGTGTATACATGGGTGTGCAAACAATTTTGTGGGTATACCATTACCACCACTCTTAAAAAAATTAATTAAAGTTGCAAAGGATGTACTACAAAAAGATACTTACGAAACAGGCATCTCAACATCATTCCATTACAACTCAAAGTCATGTCTGTTTCAAAGGACACACACAAACACACACTCATTGTTAAATATAACTTCAGAAAACACACGCATCTAACCGTACGTTTTCGCACACACACAACACTCCAGAGGTAAAGGCTAAAGCTACAAGTTAATATAATATATATTACTACTACTGTATCATATCATTATAGGAGCTATTGCATGAAAACGATGTATCCTTTTAAGTGTGAGAGAGATAGATTTTACATATATAACACACACAAAGATGCATTAGGAAGACCAATTACAAATAGTTTTTAACTTAAAATACATAGAAATTGGCTCAAACAAATTCAAATTGAACTTAATCCAGCGGAGTTAGAACCAACTCTTCGAACCCTAAATATATGTATCTAGGGTTAAGCTTTTCAGCTTAGCTTTAGCGTTAGCATTACTGTTTAGAATTTAGTTTTAGTTACGGTTTAGCTTAGGGTTTAACTTTTAGGATTTATAGTTTAGATTTTAGAGTTTAGCTTACGGTTTAGAATTATAGTTTAGGGTCTAGGGTTTTTTTTGTTACGGTTCAACAAGCAAGTTCCAATGTCATTAGAATGAGTTCAATCGGAGTTCGTTACAGTTTTCTACATATTTTAGGTTAACGACATTGTGTAACGGAATCACCCTTGGAAGATTAAACAAAACTATCTTCTAATGAATAATGAAAAACACTCTTATTTAGGTGGTGATGATGATAAATAAAAACTTGTATTTCAGACGGACCCTCGCGTGATCTGGCGTTTGATTTTAAGATCTACATTGGTTCTATATTCAGTTGATAAGTCGTTTTCGTCTTTGCATTATTATTCAAGATGGTGGTTTTCCATTGGTTAATTGTACAATGCATATCCTTTACACCTGTGAGCAAGTTTGTACCAATCTTTGTAAAGTGAATTATGTGATTACTGTTTTGGATTGGTATTTATTAGAGTTATGTTAACTGAACTACTTCCTGTTATCGAATTCATTGAACAACAGATTGATTTCCATCCATTGCTTAAGCAGTTGGGACCATTTTACATTATATAAGAGAAAATCTCAAGAAAAAAATTGTGTTTTTTCGTGCATATCTATGTTTTTTCCATTTATTAGTTTACAGTTTTCCCTTGCTCTAAATGTGTAATATCAACAAAATTCTTTTTGATGGTATCACTACAAGGAAGCTGACTTTTGCCGCTAATACCCAACCTTTAGTGACGACATATGCATTAGTGGCGACAGTCGTCGCTAATGCCCATATTACTTCGTCCAAATTAATAGCAATTATAATTCTAGTAAATAATTCTAGTCAAACAACATTTATGTTTATTAGCTATGTCTTAGGCTAGTCAATTGTAATTCCTTAGATTATGCCTACGGATGTATTATAAATAGGACAATGTACACGGTGATTAATCATTCAGTAAATTCATATACTCTTATATGGTATCAAGAGAGTTCCTGACTTCTTGACCAATTCCGCCACCACCACAATTCCGCCACCTTCTTCTTCTTTCTTCGAACCCACCTCCTCTTCTTTCTTCATGGATATCACTCTCCACCCTGCCATGGCGGTCACCAACATCAAGAACGTGATTCCTCTTGTTCTTGAGGATGAATCTTCCCACTATTCTACCTGGACAGCCCTCTTTGAGGTTCACTGTCGAGCCTATCAAGTATACGAACACCTCCTACCCCGCCCCCCACCTGCTGCTCCTCCAGGCACGTCTGCTGATCCCGACGCCGCCAAAGCCTCTGCTGACCAAGCGGCAGCCAATGTTCTCTGGGCTCGGCTCGACGCTATGGTATTACAATGGATATATGGAACCATCTCTAAGTCTCTTCTCCACATAATCATTGTCCCGGGTCAAACCGCTCATGAGGCATGGACTGCCATTGCGGACCATTTTAATGACAACAAGAGTGCCCTCCAAATTCATCTTCAACAACAATTCTCTAATATCCACCTTTAATATTTTCCCAATATGGCTGCATATTGTCAACAAGCAAAACACCTTGCTGATCAACTCAATAATGTCGGGGCACCGGTTGATAATCAACGACTGGTTACTCAACTCTTAGCGGGTCTGACCGAAGCCTACGAGAGTATCTCTACGGTTTTACAGAACCGTGACCCTCTCCCCCCGTTTTCTGAATGCAGGTCACGTCTCACCATGGCAGAGACCACAAAGAAATCCCTTTCTGCTCGTGCCGCCCAATCTTCTGCCACCGCCTTGGCTGCCACTACCGCCTCCTTTCCGTCGGCACCTGCTGCGTCTGCTTTCTCACGGGGCAGAGGCCGTGGGCGTTCACGGGGACGAGGACGTGGTGGCACCACCAATTGCAGCGGCGGCCGAACCTCCAACAATCAAACCTCGCACCCCTACATTGTATTTCCAAACTCATGGGCCGCGAATCAATGGAGTGCTCTTATGCAGGGGAATCAGCAGCAGTCAGGGTCACAACAAACCACTACGCCGCCATGTCCGTACCCCTCTGCTCCTCGGTCCAACAGTTCTTCAGCGGGTATTCTTGGAGCAACACCGGATCAGGCTTACACCGCCACTCTCTCTCCCACGGACATTCAACAGGCTCTCTATGCCTTATCCCTCTCTCAACAGGACCCGCAAGGATTCATGGACACCGGGGCTTCTGGCCACATGAAAAACCCCCAAGGTAATAACTTCCCGTCTTCTTTTAATACTTGCACTAACAAGTTTATTGTCGTGGGTAACGGTATGACTATTCCCGTGATTGGTCAAGGCAACATAACCCTTCCACCGCCCTTCCCGCCTTTTAAACTAAACAATGTCCTTTATGCCCCACAACTTGTTAAAAACCTTATTTCAGTCCGAAACTTACCACTGATAACTTATTATCCATTGAATTTGACCCTTTCGGTTTTACTGTGAAGGATCTCAAGACCAAGGAGCACCTCCTTCGATGCAATAGCTCGGGTGATCTTTACCCATTGACAGCACCACTTCCCACTAAATCAACCTCCACTGCTTTTGTCGCTGTCACTCAAGACCGTTGGCATCAACGCCTTGGGCACCCGAGCTCATCTACATTGCATTCTTTACCTTTATCTGTTTCTAGTACACGTAATAAACATGACAAAACTTTGTGTCAAGCGTGCGTTTTTGGCAAAAGTGTACGCCTGCCATTTTTTGATTCATGTAATCGTACTCATTTACCTTTTGATATAATTCACAGTGACCTTTGGACATCCCCCGTGCCTAGCACCGGGGGTCACCGTTATTATGTATTGTTTTTGGATGACTTTACAAATTTTCTTTGGACTTTTCCCCTTAACAAACAAATCCAGTGTATTTTCCATTTTCACCATTTTTAACAATTACATCACCACCCAGTTTGGTGGCAAAATTAAACAATTCCAATGTGATAACGGCAAGGAATATGACAATAAGTTGTTTCACAATTTCTTTCATCTCCAGGGAATGCATTTTCGCTTCTCCTGCCCATACACGTCTTCCCAAAATGGTAAAGCGGAGCGTAAAATTAGAACAATAAATAATATAATACGCTCTCTGCTTGCCCAATCCTCCTTGCCACCATCCTTTTGGCATCACGCCCTTGAAACCGCCACGTACCTCCTCAACATCATTCCCAACAAACACACCAAATTTCTATCTCCCACCTCCCATCTCTACAAGTGTGATCCCACCTATGAACACCTTCGTGTGTTCGGGTGCCTATGCTACCCTCTCATACCCTCCACCACCATTCACAAACTTGCCAATCGCTCCAAACCTTGTGTCTTCCTTGGTTACCCACCCAACCACCGTGGCTACCGATGCCTAGACCTCACCACAAATTCCACATTTGTCTCTCGACATGTTCAATTCGAAGAGACAATATTCCCTTTTTCCACTACTCTCCCCACACAACCCACATCCTATGACTTCCTTGATAGCGGTCCTCATCCGCTACTTTGGGATCACCTACGGCCCACACCTGACTCACCACTCATGACCCAGCCAACCCAACACACTCCTTCGGCTCCCCCACAACCCAACTCCCCACCACCTCTTACCTACTCGAGACGTCCCAGGCCCACACCTGGCCCATCTACCAGCTACCCTCCTACCGTGCCTCCCCTGGCCCAATCCTCTTCTCCCATCCAGCCCACATCTCCAGCCCATACTCAATCCCAATAACCTAGCTTATCCCCTCCTTCCCAACCGTCAAACCCACAACCCACTACCACCTCTGAACCAGCAACCCAGCACACAACCACCTCTGACCCATAACCACCGGCTCGTACTATGCGCACTCGCGCCATGGACGGTATATTTAAACCAAAATACCACTTTAACCTCCACACCACTACCATTCTACCTATTCCCAAGTCCCCTCAGGTTGCCCTGACCACGCCCGAATGGCTTACTGCCATGACAAATGAATATAGTGCACTTATTAAAAATGAAACTTGGGAGTTAGTACCAAGGCAACCAGACATGAATATTATACGGTGTATGTGGTTATTTAAACACAAGTTTCGTTCCGATGGCAGCTTGGAACGATACAAAGCTCGGGTAGTTTGTGATGGTCGCAGTCAACAGGTGGGTATTGACCGTGGAGACACCTTCAGCCCGGTTGTCAAACCGGCAACGATTCGGCTCATACTTACTTTGGCGCTCTCTCGCTCTTGGGCCATCAACCAGCTTGATGTCACAAATGCTTTCCTTCACGGAAACTTGGAGGAAACAGTCTTTATGCATCAACCCATGGGGTTTCGGGACTCCCGTTTCCCTGGTCACGTGTGCAAATTGAAGAAGTCCCTCTATGGTCTGAAACAGGCTCCAGAGCCTGGTACCAACGTTTTACTGACTTTGTCTTATTGCAGGGGTTCACACAAAGCAAGTCTGACACTTCATTATTTATTTATCATCATGGCCAAGACACTGCTTATCTTCTTATTTATGTGGATGACATTATTCTTACTACATCATCGGATACCATTCGTCGCCGTATTATGACATCATTGTCCAGTGAGTTTGCTATGAAAGATTTGGGCTCACTATCTCATTTTTGGGCATCTCCGTCAAGCGTACAGGTGACACCATGTTCTTATCTCAGCAGGCGTATACCAATGACATCATCCACCGAGCATCCATGGATTCCTGCAAACCAGTGGCTACTCCAGTTGACACCGGTTCAAAGCTTGGTGCAACCTCCTCTGCACCATTTCATGATCCCACTACTTACCGCAGTTTGGCAGGTGCATTACAGTACCTTACATTCACGCGGCCCGATATATCATATGCAGTGTAACAAATCTGCATGCATATGCACTCACCCACCGACGATCATTGGAATGCTCTCAAGAGGATCATTCGCTATTTGCAGGGCACGTCCGACCACGGGCTTCATCTTACCCCTGCCCCGAATATTTCTCTGCGTGCCTATACAGACGCCGACTGGGCCGGCTATCCTGACACCCGTCGGTCCACCTCCGGTTACTGTGTCTACCTTGGTGACAACCTTCTTTCCTGGTCATCCAAACGACAACCGACAGTCTCACGCTCCAGTGCGGAAGCCGAATACCGAGGAGTTGCCAATGTTGTCTCTGAAATATGTTGGCTTCGTAACCTGATGCTAGAATTAAATCAGCCTCTTCTCAAAGCTACCCTCGTGTACCGTGACAATGTCAGCGCCATTTATCTTTCGGGTAACCCAGCTCAACACCAGCGGACGAAACACATTGAACTGGATATTCACTTTGTCAAGGAGCAAGTACAACGGGGGTGTGTTCGAGTCCTACACGTGCCTTCTCGCTACCGGGTTGCCGATATCTTCACCAAAGGCTGACCACGCATACTGTTCGATGACTTTCGCTCCAGTCTTAACGTTCGTCAGCCTCCCGATTCGACTGTGGGGGTGTAATAGCAATTATAATTCTAGTAAATAATTCTAGTCAAACAACATTTATGTTTATTAGCTATGTCTTAGGCTAGTTAATTGTAATTCCTTAGATCATGTCTATGGATGTATTATAAATAGGACAATGTAAATGGTGATTAATCATTCAGTAAATTCATATACTCTTATACAAATTACCACGTGTCGCCGCTAATAATGTTGCCGCTAAAGCTATATTCCACGTGGCATTACTTTTTGATTTTTTTTCCACGTGGCATGCCACGTGTGATTAACCCGTGCAATCTGGGCTGTCACCTTTAGCGGTGACATGTCGCCGCTAAAGGTATTTTTTAGGCTTTCATATTCAGTTTTAACGCCCTTGCTTGTCGACAATCACACAATGAAGCAAGAAAACTAAGCAAACATACCAAGATTTACATATATATATATATATATACACACAAATACCGGCATAATTAACGCATAATAGTTACAAACATAACGTTATCACATTGCATAAACATAATAAATTGTACCATTCTTACAAATACGCCTAATCATCTTCGTCTTCATCATCATCAACGCCACTATTGCCGCTACCGCCTTGATTTCCAAAGTTGGAAGGATTTTGTGACTGTTGGAATTGACTAAACATTTGGAACATTTGTGATTGGAGTTGAGGATTGGTCATCGTCGCATTAAATTGTTCCTGCAAATATATATATATGTGTATATATAGGGTAGGGTTCAAATATGAACCATACCTTAAGTAGGAACTATAGGAACCAATCTTAGCCATTGATCTCTAATGGCATGATTGTAAATAAGTAAAACATTAATTAAATCTTTAATTAAATCAAAGGGCAATGTGGTAATTGTATATTGACTATTAACAACACATGTTTAATTAGTTTCCTTTTATTTTCAATATAGAATCTTAATTAAAGGGGTACTTTTAATATACATCATATTTATTATTTTTGTTTTTTAAACTAAGAAGAAATCATTACCATTTTAAAAACTCAATCCCTATAAAATCTCCCTATCAGTTTTTTTTATTTCAATCATCATCTTCATCATTATCGACATATATATATATATATATATATATATATATATATATATATATATATATATATATACATTGGTGTATATCCGTTTTTTTTGTTTTTTCATTCAACATCATCACCAACACAGATATACATTGGTGTATATCAGTTTCTTTCTTTTTTGTTCATTCATCATCATCTTTTCATTCAGCATCATCACCAACACAGATATACATTGGTGTATATCAGTTTCTTTTTTTTGTTCATTCATCATCATCATCATCGACACATATATACAATGGTGTACATTAGTTTCTTTTTTGTTTTTTCATTTATCATCATCATCGTTGACACAAATATACATTGGTGTATATCAGTTTCTTTTTTTTTCTTTCATTCATCATAATCAACATAGATAGATATACATTGGTGTATATCTATTTTTTTTCCAGCTTACATGACTATAATTTGGACACACATATACATTAGTGTATATCTGTCTAAATGTAAGTTAAATACACCATAGTACGTAGATGTTGAGGTTTCTCCCTTTTTATATATGAACGAAATATACATTGGTGTATATATGGACTGGAACTTATATGAAATTGAATACACCTGTGTATACAACAAATAAGTATTATTAATCAACATCAGTGTACACCATAATAGATGTTAAGGTTTCTTCCTTTTTATATATGAACGAAATATACATTGGCGTATATCTGGGCTGGAACCTATATGAAACTGAATACACGTGTGTATTCAACAAATAAGTATTATTAATCAATATTAGTTAATGCATTTAACATTACAAAAATAAATACAACTCTGTATATCATTGTATAGATTTATAGCATACAGAAGTGTAAGTTAAAAACGTATAAACGCATTTCAAATGAAAAATAAAACATACACCATTAAAATTAGACAAATTAAAAAAAAAGAGCACAACCGCATTACAGATAAACAAACAAGTCCCTTGAAAATCACAAATAAATCCTAATTTAAATCACTATTACTTTACTTTTTTTTTGGTCGGCACTATTACTTTACTTGATTAAAACAAATAATAGTTAACTAGGTGGGGGCAATTAATCTTAAACCTGTGATGCCAGATGCATGGATTTGTGAGACGACTGTTTGGTTCTTGTTCCTTCGAAAATCGTATCAAATGACGATTGATTAGTTTCTGTGTTTCGTTGATAACTGTTTCCAATTATAAAGCAATTTGATCGATGTTTTTTTTTGTTATGGTTGAGAGATTTAAGGAAACCTAATAACTAATGGCAAGGAAATCGCATATAAAAGGAAAAATGCCATATAAAAAAATTCTCAATTAAATAAAAAGTTAATATTTAATTGTCTAATTACACAAATACCCCCTAGATCAAAATAAAAAATGGATGGCTCAGATTGGTTTCTAAGTTCCTAACTAGGGTATTGGTTCCTATTTGATCTTATTCCTATATATATATATATATATATATATATATATATAGGGTCAAGATCGTGTACAAAGTATTTTTTTTGTGAGAAGTGTGAGAAGTATTAAAAATAGATACTTAGGGACCATTTATTGAACTTAGTCGTGATGTTTTGGATTGTTTTGCCTATAAAAACACCAATCATAACAATTAAAAACCGAAAACAATGTATTTTAGTCTTAAAATTTAAAACACCATGCTAAGAACATTAGCAGTGTGTTTTCAGCGTTAAGTAGTGTGTTTTAGCTATTTTTTAAATTTAATGACTATAATACATTGTATTGTGTTTTAGATTGTTGTGTTTGGTGTTTTTCAAATTAAAACAACCTAAAACATCATTCCTAAATCCAAAAATGATGTCTACATGTCAATTCTTAGTGCTTCTCACACTTCTCACGAAAAATGTACTTTGTACCGGATCCTAAACATATATATATATATATATATAGGCAAAGTATCCACAAGAAACCCAAAATTTTGAAGAAACTCCTGGAAACCCAACTAGTGGTTCTCATGTTTCCACATCACCCATTAGTAGAAATATTATTTTATTGTCTTGAGGGCTATATTAGTCATTTTGTTTTTCCCCCATTTAAAAGTTTGAATCTTTTATTATCCCTCATATATAAACAAGTTATCTCTCTCACACATACGCACACACACACACACACACACACTCTCTCTCTCTTCTATCTCTCTAACAATCCAGGGATTTGAAGGAAGCTTCATAATATTAATAATCAAACAAATCATCACACCCCTGTTCTAAATCGTGGATCAGAAACCAGTTTCTCTCTTTCTCGATTAATAATCAAACAAATCATCACACCCCTGTTCCTTGTCATCTTCCTAATCGCCTCGTTGATCTATGCTCACAGGTATGTAATTAATCACACAATCTTTATTCTCCTTGTAGTTATTAATTAATATATATTTGATTTGGATCCGTCTGTCAATAATTATAATAATAATAATAATAATAATAATAATAATAATAATAATAATAATAATAATAATAATAATCTATTTGGATTGTACATGAGATTAGTCAGATCTTCTTGATAGGTACATTATCTTTCATAAACAATTTAAATATTAATTAAAGGCTAAAGATGGTGACTGTTGAAAATTCTTTTGAGGGATGCAAAGTTATCTTTTCAAGATATCGATGAGGTGATCCTTATTATTAAAATTTGATCCTTATTATTAAAAAGTGGACGGTTTAGTTTTTTTTATTAGTAATAATAATAATATTGGTTTGGAAATGGATTGGTTAGTATGTTTTTTTATGTGTAATATTGATTAATAATAATAATAATAATAATAATAATATTGGTTTGGAGATGGATCGGTTAGTATGTTTTTTTATGAACGGTGAGATCGGTCAATATGTGAATATCATTATTATTAATATGAGTTTTTTTTAAATAAAAAAAGTAGTGAATCTTAAAAAGTAAATTCATATGGAGTGTGTGCAATGGTACGCATTTTGTTAAGACGTGGATCACGTCTTAACGTATGTTATCCACTTGAAAAAGTGTGATATTTATTGGTGTTGGATTACACGTAGGTAGCATACGTTAACACGTAGGCTTACATATTAGTTAACTTATTTTATATATTAATTAAACAAAAGTCACTAATCATGGGATGAAATATATGTTGCGTCTGTTTCGTATGTAACAGCAGAACTAAGTTGGTATAAATTAGTTTCTGATTTTTTTACCAGGTACAAAGGTTTGATTTTTTTACTTTCATCAGTTACACATGGGATAAAATCTATGTTGCGTCTGTTTCGTATGTAACAGGAGAACTAAGTTGGTATAAAATAGCTTTCTGATTTTTTTTTACCATATATTAATTAAAACCAGAACTAAGTTGCGTATGTTACACATCTATGCAGTTATATAACATTCCTTCTAAGTTAAGTTTGATAATCTTGATAACTAAATGGATAAAACAATGTTTGTTTGTATCAGTTTTGTATGTTTTTTTGTAATACAGATGGTTAACATACGTTAAGACGGGGGGGGGGGGGGGGGGGGCTTTACATGTAAATTGATGATTTTTTTTTTATTTTTGTAGGTGAGCATATTTTTTTGCATTAAAGATGAAGATGATTATTAAGAATGAAGTGTAGACAATTTTTTTTATTTATGATAGTTTTTTTTAGCATTTGTTGATTTGTAATGACCGTTTTGTTTGTTTTTAGCATTTTGTAAGAAACAATTCTTTGTGTACATTTGAATGTTTTTTGATCTGTAAAGTTTTTATTGATTTTATACAATCTATGTGTCTATAACCATATCAATTCTCGTTACGTATGCAACAATTCTGGTGCTGGTACAATAAAGCGAAAAAATATGGTCTAATAAAAAAATAAAAAATCAGCATTTTTTAAATAATATAAACTGGCAACTCAGTTTTAACCTATGTAACACAACACATGCTACATATGTAACACGGCGTCTGACAGCTTTTATAAGAATGTGAAAAAAAGTAAAAGAGAGATGATGTGATGGGGTGTCATATCAACATTTGTCATACTCTTTTTCAGAAAAATCAAATTACCCTATTACTCTTTCTTGTCCTTTTTCACATATTTAATTAAATCAATATTATAGAAAAAATGGTGACCATAGATTAAATGGATGGACGGTTAGGATTGAGTTTGCAAGGTTTCTTCATTTTGAGTGGGTTTTTATTCTAACAATCCCATATATATATATATATATATATATATATATATATATATATATATATATATATATATATATATATAGGGGATGGTTCAATAGAAAACTCATTTTTTATTGAGAGAACTCGAGAACTAAATAATGACCATTGATCTTACAAGATCAATGGCTGTGATTAAAAGGATGTGGGGATTAAAAAAAGGCTAAGATTTTACAAGGGAGGGTAGTTTTGGAAAAGTAAAGTTTGCAAAACCTATTTTCACACTCAATCAAACAAATCAAAAACACCCTCACCTTTTCTCTCTTTCCCTCTCTCCCTCTCTCTAACTCTCTCAACAAACATCCTGGGGTTTCACTAAACTCTTATTCGATCAACAATTTACCACGAAAATCAACCAATACTCATCAACGATCGATATAGGTACGATCTCATACTTGCAAACCATTTTATTCGCTTATAATCATAATATATTTGGTGTACTACACACATATCGCATCATCTCGTGTATTGCAACGATTTTCGAGTGTTTCGTATAAAATAACGAAATGTTGAACAACATTTCATGTTTTATTCATGAAATATATGTTAAATATGGTTGATGATAGTGTTAAATGATATTATGGGTTTTTTTGTCAAGTGCTATGGCCTATGGATGTAACTGCAGTACACATGTGTAGTATGATTATTTCAGCTAATGTTAACAATGGTCAGGCTTTGTATGATATGTATTGCACAGGTGTGATAATTGTTCCATGTACTACACATGTGTGATAATATTATTTATGATAGTTAGTGTTAAGTTAAACTGATGTGCTTGTCATACGTTGCACATATGTGATATCTATAACTATATTTCACATGCGTAGTAGGCTTGTTTTAGTTGATGTTAGGTGTGAATAGGCTTTGTATGTAATGTACTACACATGTGTTATAAAGGTTTAATGTATTACACATGTGTGATAATTTAATTTGTGATAGTTAATTTAAAATGATACAATGTTTTGTTTGTCATGTGTTGCCATATATTACATATTTAAATGTATTGCACATGTGAAATGCGACTATTCTAGCCAATGTTAAATGTGAACATTATTTGTATGTAATGTACTACACATGTGTTACTAATGTGTATATATTACAAATGTGTGATGGTGCAATTTATGATAGTGTTTATTGAGATTATGTTTTGTTTGTCATGTACGCACATATGTTATAGATGTAACTATAATTCACATGTGTAATATGCCTGTTGTAGTTAATATTAATAGTGAACGGGGAATTGTTTGACATGTATTGCACAGGTGTTATAATTGTTCCATGTATTACACATGTGTGATAATATTATTAGTGATACTTAGTGTTAAGTTAGACTTATGTACGTGTTTGTCATATGTTGGATATATGAGATACCTCTATAACTGTATTTCACATGTGCAGTAGTCTTGTTTTAGTCAATGTTTAGTGTGAATAGGCTTTGTATGTAATGTAATACAGATGTGTTCTAAATGTTTAATGTATTTCACATGTGTGGTAATTTAATTCGAGATAGTTAATGTTAAAATGATATAATGTTTCGTTTGTCATGTGCTTCTATATATACATGTAACTGTATTTCACACGTGTAATGTGACTGTTATTGCCAATGATAAATGTGAACATTATTTGACATGGTGTAATGCTACAGGGAAGGAGTTACGGGTTTGTGGGTTTGGCTGAGACTCCATTGTATAGAGGAGCTGATGAAGTGATATCAGGTCTATTAAGATCGATTAACATCCATGAAGAGCAAGCTAGGATATGGGAAGCTCATATTAGGCGACATGATGAACGAGCTAGGATTGTGGCATTAAAGAATAAAATATTGAAGTTTTTTTCTTTTTAGTTGGGTCCTTTTTATCGCATATTTTGTTTTACAACGAATTAACCTATGTACTAAGTTTGTATGTATGATTTAATGGATCTGGGTTTTGAATTTATGTATGTACCAAGTTTAACGGATGAATGTATGGCGTGTTATTATTAGTTTGGTTGTTTAAATTCTAATGACATTTTTTGCTGCATAATGTCTCATTTTTACTGTGTTTTTGGCTGCAGTTTGATACATTTTTATGCAGTTTTGACCAATTTCGGCTGCAGTCTTTGACTCATTTCGGTACATTTTTGCTGCAGTTTTTTGTTGTAGTTTATGACCCATTTCGGCTGCAGTTTTGTCACAGTTTGCTGCAGTTTTTTAACACGTTTTGGCACTAACTTGGCTGCAGTTTTTAACATATTTCATCACATTTTTTTGTTGAAGTTTTTTTGCTACAGGTTTTTACTAAATTACATTGAAATCCATAATAAGATGTATACAAATTGTAGTATAAAGTTAAACTAAAATACATATAACATCTAAACATGTAAAGGAACGTCTAAAACAAATGGTATCATTAATAATATATGAATTTAATACAATCCATGAATCAGACAATGTATAAAGGAACGGTAAGCAACAACACGATATGATGTTTCGGCATAAGGATGCACAACACGTATAATATCAGCAAATGATGACTTGACTGCAGCAGTAGCTGCAACCTCTATAGTGCCTTATATTTTTTATAGTTGCGTAGATCATTGTCACGCACTATCCGTTACACGTACAATGCAAAATTGTATTGTTTTTCTTGAAAATTTTCCATAGCCTTTTAAAGTGGATCGATTATACCTACAATAAAAACATAAAACGCGAAATTAGTATAATAGTAAACGTGTGATAACAGTATTACATACGACAAAAAATGTAAGAGATATGGAATAGCTATAAGATCACTACCACATATAGAAAAATAGCATTAGATAACACAATCATAATGGACATGTGTAATACAACTTCATATGTCACATATACGCAATACAAAATAGAAACATCTGGTTGCAACTAATATTAAATAGTCCACGCCTGATGTACACGTGTGATACAACTTACTTGAATAACACATATGCAGTACAAAACATAAGCACTTATTCATGTATAGCATTAGATAGCATAATCATAATACACATATGCAATACACATCCTTCTACACATATATCATTATTCATATTTGCACACATGCAAATACACATCCTTGTATCACACATATGCAGTACATATCATTAAAAAAACAGACACATATAATACACATATGCAATATATGGATTAGGACATGTACATCTGTTTGAAAACTGTCAAAATCCAAATTATCATATGCGGTGTTAGTAGAAATCAAAAGAAGTAGCATCATACAATCTCAAATCTAAATTCTCATGTAAAAATATATGCTTTTATCCTCGTTTACCATCAATTTCTGATACTAATTAATGACAAAAAAATGTTTGAATTCGTCTCAATCTGTATCTACTTGATTTAAAAACAACAATACATACAAAATCCTAATAAATCAGTATCAATTAACAAGATATATGAAATCAGATGAGATGCGTGCTTCAGTTTTGAGAATTTTGAGCATGTACCTTCAATTGACATGAATAAAATTCGTAATACGAATTCGTATATGTATGAACACGTATTAGGTTTCGAATCGATGCAAACATGTTATAATCTGGTAAGAGCTTGTTGATAGATGTGATTGGAGTAAGAGATCTAGGTCTAAAGTTGGGGAACATATTTAGGGTTCTATAGTTTTCTAAAGTTGGGGAAGATGAAGTTAATAAAACTTGACAAAAATACCCCTATACTTAAGGAGTTCTCGAGTTCTCTCCCTAACTATGAGTTTTCTATCGAACCTTCCTATATATATATATATATATATATATTGTTAGGATCTGAGTTTGATTGTTTTGATTATGTTTAACTAAAATGATAAGAGTGAAATGAATATAGAATGGAAAGTGCAGCAGAATAATAAACTATTAATCAAAACATGAGAGTAATTGTTTTCTGATCGAATGCTTTCATTTATCTAAAAGATTACAATCATACAAGTACTCCCCCTCAGCCTGATCACACAGAGATTGTTTGTCTGAGAGAATGTTTGTGTGTGTGATACAATAGAACAGTACAAGCACTGTTCTATTTATAGACAAACCTAAACCACTGATGACCTAGGCTGACGTCACCTAAGACAGTGACCTCTAACAGAATAACAAACATAAAACATCTGCCTATTACAAACTACTGTTACATTGAAAATACTGAAGATAAACTACTGTTGTAGGAAAACTCTGATGGTCTTGTATCCTCTGCTGGAGCCTAAGTGCTGTTGACTCCAGCAGTGCTTTAGTCTTCAATACTTGGATCAGCAGTTGTTCTTCATCAGACCTTTGGTCAGCAGTTGTTCTTCATCAGTGTTTATTCAGCAGTCATTTGTGTCAGCAGTTGTCATAGCAGTTGTTTGGATAGAACAGTTGTTAGAGTCAGCAGTCTTTTGGGAGAAGTATGTTGTAAGGACTGTTTATTGTGTGGATCAACTGTTAGCATGTTTTGGCTTTTCAATCATCTGTTCTTCTCCAGGTCAGCAGACCCAACAATCTCCCCCTAGAACAGATGATGCCAAAACTCAGCTTTATTTACTGATCTTTATTCCTCACCAGACTTTCTCTGATTTGACCTTTGAATTGTAGTTCAAAGTCCAGAGCAAATAAGTCTTCTTCATCTCTTTCAAGTTTTAGATTTAGTAATGTTTGAAGATCATCTGCACATAGGCTGTATGCATCATCCATGCTAATCTTCTGAACTCTTCCATCTGACCTGAGCAGAGTCAATTCATGGTTGTCTTTGTTGACTTTCCATTTTAGAATTTTTGAGTCAGTGGATTTGCTGAGATGAACTTTTATTTGGGATGAGTTAGGTGATGGAGGTCTTCCAATGAGTTCCCTAAGTTTCTCTGTTGTAGGATCAGAGAAAAAGTGTATCTGATTGAAGAGCCCTTCCTTGATAAATGTATCAGCAAACTTCTTCTGATCTTCTTCTGACATTTCCTTCTGTTTCTTGAACTGTCTTCTTGCAGCAGTTGATAGATCAGAAGTTTCAAGTAAGCTGTCCAAGGTAAAAGTCTGCTGGGGTCTCTTCATCAGTGGCTCATCAGTATAGACAGGTTTTCTAGGTAGGCTGGGATCCTTCTTTCTGTTTTCTTCAAGACTCTTGTATGTCTCAACCAGCCTCAGCTCAGACCATCTAAAGACAGACCTCATTTCCCCATAGTTAGCAGCTACTATCTCTTGTCTCATTCTTTTAAACTTTAAGGCTCTGACTGGGTCTCTGCCTTTGCCAAAATTAGGAGTAGAGACTTTAGCCTTGGGGTCTTTGGCCAATTCTTCTATTCTGAGAAGTTCTTCTCTTAGTGCATGTGTGGTCCAACCATTAAACTGCTTTTTGGTAGCTTTATATGGCTTGGTTGCCAAGATCTGTTCCAGAAGAGAATCCCTAACCTCCTTTTCCAAGTCAACACTGAGAGGCATGGAGGACATGGAGTTGCTCAGGGTCTTAGCAAAATCCTCAATCCTTCTGAGTTTGCTAAGCTCTGCTGAATGGATGCCCTGAGCAGTCCTGTCATCCTTCCCTTTGCATTTCTCCTTAATGATGGCATCTACCTGTTCACCCTTGTATTTAAGATATGTATCAATGTTTAGGGGAACAGGGAAATTTGGGAGAGATGGGAAAGATCTGTCAGATGGTTGTTCAGTATTGTAGAATGATTGTAATTCCCCCTTGAGTAGATCAAGTTCAAGGGGATACTGAACAACCAATGGTGTAATGGTTGGTGGTGGTCTATGGGAACTGAATTTGGATGTGTGTGGTGAGAATGATGAAATTGGAATAGCTGTGATAGGAGTGGATTGTGCAGTTGATGTGGTGTTTGGTGATGTGTGTATGTTTTCATCATGTACAATAAAGGTTGATTTTCTCTTCCTTGTGTACAAGATTTTAGGGGATGGTGATTTGGTAGCAGTGGTTGGATTAACATCTGTTGGCCTTTAGTAGGTCCAGCAGATGTTTGGGATTTGGTTGGTGATGTAGGTTTGGGTGTAGGTTTGGTGGTTGTATGTTCAGATGTGCTTGTAGGTTTAGGTGCAGTGGTTTGGGAAGCAGTGTTTTGGGTGGTTTCAGTGTTTTGGGTGGCAGTGGTTTCAGCAGCAGTGGTTTTGTCAACAGAGGTGTTCAGCTTGGATGGTGGTTTTCTGACATGTCTAGCAGGCCTTTTCATCCTTTTTGAGGATCCCACATCTTCAATCTCCTGCTGTTGTTCTTTCTTGAGGTTCACCAACAACTCTGCTTTAGCTTCCAAGGTGTCAGCCCTTTTTTGTTTGGCCTGAGCAGCCTTTTCAGCTTCTATGTTTGCAGAGTTGTCTACTGCTTTGCTTTTGTCAGTGGTTTGTTGTGGTGCTGTTGGTGTTGCTTGTTGTTATTGTGGTGCTGTTTGACTAGCCTCTGGTTTGTTGGCAGACTTGGCTTTGCCCTTTTTAGAAGGTGGACAACCAAAGGGATCTAGCTTTGGTAGCCTATCTCTGCCACTCTCCCCCTTTTTGGCATCATCAGCCGTGAAGACATCATCATCTTCATCCCTGAGAATGGTGGTAGGGGCAGAGCCAGTGGTCTTCAGCAGGTGATCTTTGATGGCTTTAATGTCTGCATGTGTATCTTTGTACCTTGCATCCACCATGTTTCTGATCTCAGCCATATATGTTTCATGTGTCTGATCAGCTAGTTTTCTGTGGGCTATGATGATGGGGGAAACGGATTTCCATAGCTCACTAGCTATATCAGCTGTTGATGGTTGACTTTTAGAAAGGTCTGCTATGGAACCCAGTATAAGCTTGACATCAGATTTGATGTCTGCTACAGAAGTTTCAATTGCATGAACTCTGTCCGTCAATTCTTGGTATTTTGACCCCTCTCCTAAGTTAATAGGATCATCTGAGTCCCTACCAGTGGTAGTTCTACCTGATTCAGTCCTAATAGGAGAATCAGATGCCCCTTTTTCTTGGTACTGGGGACTTCCAACTAATTTTGGAGACACTATAGTGGCCTCATCAGTTGTTGCCTTCAAGGGAGTCTTAGCAATGTAATCACTATCTTGGTGTGAGACAATGGTCTCTACATCAGTAGTGACTGCTCCACTTGAAAACTCACCTAGAGTTGCATTGAACTCAGGTGGTGTAACCTCCTCTACTGTTTGTTGGATGGCAGATTGAATGTTCTCAGGACCAGTCACTTGTGGGGGTATGCTCTCAGTGATAGGTGGAAGAGAGGAACTGGGATCTTCCTGAGATTTCTCAATTGCCTCAATCAGAGGTTGCATGGTTTGTGGAACATGATGTGATGGTGAGGGTGGAGGAGTAACAAGAGAATTAGCCCTGGGAGAGGGGCTTGTGAACATTTGGCCAAGTGACTCAAATGTATCATGATGTGTTTCCCCTTGGCTTACAACATGATCCTTTTGGGAGGATTCATGAGGAGTTTGGTCAGGTGGAGGTATGTCCAACTGTTGTGAGGAAGTAACAACAGTGGTTTCAGGTTGCTTTGGTGGTGCAACAGAGTTTTCTTCTGGTACCTCATCATCCAGAAGTCTCATTTGTGGTTGAGTGGTGGTTTTTGTGGATGGATGTTTCTTTTTGGAAGTGGCTGGTGTGGGTTTCACAGCACTGGATGTAGTGCCATGATCACCAGGAGCAGTGGGCTCAACAACAGAGGTTTTGACAACAGTTGTTGTCTTTGTCCTCTTTGTTTGTGCTTTAGAAACTTTGGACACTTTTGACACTTTTTCTTGGGTGCTTCCACCCAGCATTCTAGTGAAAGTTTCATCAGTTAAGCTTTTCATTTGCATTGCCTCACCCTTTTTGAAAACCTTTTCTGGTAAGACCTTTTGTAGGATTACACTAAGAATTCTTGGGTAAATTAGAAAAGCATTGTTTGACCCAGACTTAATTGCTTTCACATTTGACACTAAGTCCATGAACAATCCCTGAGAAAGATTGAAGTCAGAGTTTGACAACATGGCATAACCCAGATATTGCATCCTTAATGGGATTTCATTAAAGGATGTGGACTTAGCGGAGACACATAGAAGAAGGGTATGGAAGAAAAATTTCATGACTGGTGGGAAAAACTTTTTGAAAAGAGTTGATCCAGTCATCTGACCATCATATCCTCTTTCTTGGAACTCAGTGTGAAGCTTTGTTTTTGTGAAGGAATCCTTACCTGCCAGGTCTTTTAGTGAGAAGGTTGTGGATATGATTTCAGGGGTAATGACGATACTTGATTCTCCAATTTTGGAAATAATGGAAGTAGGCTTTTTGTCTTGCAATAGAAACTCAGCATTCAACCAGAACTCTTGGAGAGTATCGATATAGATGGGGGCGTCAGCGGTTAAGATGGGTAGGTATTTGGAGTTTAGAAGAATGTCGATGGTGGAATGGAATGATATGTTATCATCTGTTTTAACCAGATATGGGAGACAATTGTGGGTGGCTTTGGCTTGAAGATCCATTTTGATGGATTCCGAAAGTGAAAATGAATGAAATCTGATTGAGGGTTTGAGAATGGAGAAGGCGGTTTCAGTATTTTGAATACAATGAGACAGTGTAACATCTGTTGTGGTAAAACAGGGTTTTTATAGGCTCAAAAGAAACCGCTGATGTGGCCAAACCTCTGCTTATATGAGCAGACGTGGCAATCATCTGATGGATGAAACATCTGGTGGAGAATAGCTGTTTTGGTAAACAACTGATACAAACAGCTGATGGAATCAACTATTTTTTTTTAATATAGATATAGTATAGGTATATAGCGAAACAGTTGTTTTATCTGATCAGATGTTTTGAAATAGATTTTTCAACCAACAGTGGATATGAATGAAACAGTGGTTGTTTTATCTGATCAGATGTTGGAAACAGATTTTTCAACCAAACAGCTATTTTTAAGAAATTTTGATTTTCTGAAACATTTTATTATTATTATATATATATATTTTTTAAAAAAAATTATTTGTTTAATCCATGTTTAACGTACTAATTCTGGAAATCAGACTTGTAAAGGTAGATGTGTCTACAGCTTTTGTTAACACATCTGCCAACTGATCCTCTGTTGGAACATGGTGCAGAGAAATCAAACCTTTTTCATAGCTGTCTCTGACAAAATGATGTCTGATGTCAATGTGTTTGGTAGTGGAATGAGAGACTGGATTCTTGATGATATTTTCAGCAGCTTGACTGTCCAACATGAGTGGAGTCTGTAGTGCAGTTATCCCAAAATCCAGTAATTGATTTTGAAGCCACATGAGTTGGGCTGTACAGCTTGCAGCAGCAATGTATTCAGCTTCAGCTGTTGAGGTTGAAACAGCTGCCTGCTTTTTGCTTTGCCAGGAAACTAAGGCATTCCCTAGAAATTGGCACCCTCCTGATGTGGACTTTCTTGTGGTGTGACAGTCAGCAAAATCACTATCTGAATAACCTGAAAGCTCAATGTTTCCATTAGCAGGATACCAAATACCAAGTGTGGGAGCACCTTTGAGGTATCTGAATATCCTTTTCATAGCAATAAGGTTTGACTTTCTGGGTGAAGCCTGGGATCTTGCACAGACACAGGTAGCAAACATAATGTCTGGCCTAGATGTAGTTAAGTACAGTAAAGACCCAATCATGCATCTATAATGTGTTTGATCAACCAGTTCATCCTTGTCATCAATAGTGAGCAGCTTGACTGTACTCATGGGTATACTACATGGCTTACAATCATTCATCTCAAATCTGGTTAATAAATTCTTTACATATTTGTTTTGGTGAATGAATGTGCCATTTTGCAGTTGTTTCACTTGAAGACCAAGGAAACACTGAAGCTCACCCATGGCACTCATCTCAAACTCTGCTGTAATGAGTTTTCTGAACTCTTCACACATTTGGTTACATGTGGATCCAAAAATGATGTCATCCACATATATTTGAACAATCATTAAGTGTTTCCCTTTCCATTTAAGAAATAAAGTTTTGTCTATTTTACCTCTTGTGAAGCCAATGGATAAGAGAAATGTGGAAAGAGTTTCATACCAGGCCCTTGGTGCTTGTTTGAGACCATACAAAGCTGTGTTGAGCTTGTATACATAGTCAGGATGGAATGTGTCTTCAAAACCAGGTGGCTGACATACATAGACCTCCTCCTGAATTTTGCCATAAAGGAAAGCACATTTGATGTCCATCTGATACACCTTTATGTTGTGGTTGACAGCAAAGGCTAAAAATAGTCTGATGGCTTCTAGTCTTGCTACAAGAGCAAAAGTTTCATCATAATCTATTCCTTCTTCTTGTCTGAAGCCTTGAACCACAAGCCTGGCTTTATTCTTGACAACAATACCCCTTTCATCAGTTTTGTTTTTGAAGACCCACTTTGTTCCTATAGGACAAACATCCTTAGGTAGTGGTACAAGCTCCCATACTTGTTGTCTTTTTAAATTGAAGGAGTTCTTCTTGCATAGCTTCTACCCAACTGTTGTCTTTTAGTGCCTCTTGGTACTTGACAGGTTGTGTGAGCGATAGGAAACCTGCAAAAAGACAGATATTGGAGGATTGACTTCTTGTGAGCACACCCTCTCTGATGTTGCCAATGATCTGGTCTGGTGGATGAGCTCTTAAGTAAATAAGATCTCCCTGATATGGTATGATGGCATTTTGAGGTGATGGACAGAGGTTTGGTGACTCTGTTGGTGTAACATCTGTTGGTACTTCTGTAGTGCCATCAGATGTTTGGAATAGTAATGGAGGAATGGGTCCAAGTGGTGTGAAACTGGACTGACTTTTGTCAACAGATGATTGACTTTTGTCAACAGATGATTGTTCAGTGGTTGTGAGAGGTGAGACAGTGGTTTGAGGATAAGACTGGCCAACAGTGGTTGACACAGATGTGGCAGAGTTTTGACAATTGTTTTGAACAGCTGCTTCCTCTGAGGCAGAATAGATTTTGTAGTGACTGGGGATCACAACATCTGTTCTATAATCTTGTTGTGGAGACTGTGGAATACCTGCATTGTTAGTTTTAACAGTGATATCTTCAAATTTGAATTTATCTAAATCAAATAGTTCAGCAGGATTTGCAGGGATTTTTAGAGATGAAAGTTCATTGAACTTTACATTCAGAGTTTCTTCTATTGTCTTGGTCTTTGTGTTAAACACTTTATAAGCCTTGGCAGTAGAAGAATATCCCAGAAAATAACCACAATCTACTTTGGCTGCAAATTTTGAAATGGAATCTTTGAGGTTTAAGATGAAACATGGGCAGCCAAAGATTTTGAAAAATGAAATTAGTGGTTTGATTTTGAACAAAATTTTATAAGCAGTTTTTTGATGTCCGGGGTTGATCAAAACTCTGTTTTGAACATAGCAAGCAGTGTTTACAGCTTCTGCCCAGAAGGACAGTGGCAAACCCGAATCTACTAGCATGGTTCTTGCAGCTTCTATAAGAGTTCTATTTTTCCTTTCAACCACCCCATTTTGTTCAGGTGTTCTTGGGATGCTATACTGCCTTACAATCCCTTTTGACACACAGAAATCATCCAACTCCTTATTTTTAAACTCTGTTCCATTGTCACTTCTGAAGACTTTTACTGGCAAGTCATATTGTTTTTCAACTTTGGTGACAAAGTCCTTCAATATACCTGCAGTCTCATCCTTAGAATGTAAAAAGTAAGTCCATGTAAACCTAGAAAAATCATCAACTATGACAAGACAAAATCTTTTTCTTCTTAGACTCATGATTTTAACAGGGCCAAACAAGTCCATCTGCAATAATTGTAGACATTGACTGGTTTTGGACTCATCAATGGATTTGTAAGAGCTTTTATGTTGTTTCCCTTTTAAACAAGAAACACAATGCTCATCACATTTGAATTCTTTTGATGGTAGGCCTCGGACAAGGCTTTGTTTGGAGAGTGTGTTGATAGTGTTAAGGTTGGTGTGACCCAATCTCCTATGCCACAATTCTTTCTCCTTTGTGGAGGCAGCAGAAAACAGACAGACATTTGCCATAGGATTGTCCTTTAACATATCGACAACATACACATTGCCACTTCTATGAGCAACAAGTTGTGCTTTGCTCTCAGCAATGATGGTATCAATCTTTTTCACCACTTCTGGCCTAATAATCTTGCAAGTTTTCTTTATGAAGAATGAGCCATAACCTTTGTCACTCATTTGTGAAACACTCAGAAGATTAAACTTGAGATTATCAATAAGATTGACATTTTCAAACTTGAGTTTTCCAGCTTGTACAGTCCCTGATCCCAACACCTTACCTTTTGAATCATTACCAAAGGATATATCACCCCCTCCATGAGCCAAGAAGTCCAGAAGAAGGGCTCTACATCCTGTCATGTGCCTGGAGCCTCCACTATCTACATACCAAAGACTATCTAAACAAGCAGAAGCTCCCTGCACATCAGTAATGGATTAGTTTTGGTGGGTGTCCAAAGCCAAGTTGGCTTTAGATGGGTCCTCAGACCTTTCAGACTCAAGCTTTGGAAGGTGATCAGTGGTTTGAACTAATTTTTGAATTAAGTTCAACAACTGCTGCTGACCATTTGCCAGTGCTTGAATGTCAACACTTGGGGCAACAGTTGTTTGATCACTTCCAGACAGATGATAGTACCCATATGGATTTCTGTTCACTCTTGGTTTGAGGGTCTTTTTGGCTCCTCATAAACATGTGGCAGACTATGACATGGTGGTTGTCCATAACCTCTTGGGTATTTGCTTGTGGGTGGAGCATCTGTTACTTGGACATCAAATTTTTTTAGATACAAGCACTCTTTGGTCTTGTGATTCTTTTTCCCACATATTGAACATGTGGCTTTGGAATCACATTCACTTGTTCCTTTGTTAATGTCATATGCTTTTAGAAGAAAAAAGTTTTTAGTGACATGATTCTTCTTCTCACAGAAATCACAGAACAAGTGGACAGTCTTTTCTTTCTTCTTCCCTTTTCAGCCTTCTTTTCCGCAGATGTTTGAGCATCTGCTGGAAGGTTTTTCAGGGGAATGACTTTTGCCTGAGGAACTGTCTTTCCTTCAGGTGTTTTAAAATCAACAGGTTTAAAATTCTCAAGAGTATCACACTCATCAGACCAGGTAGGTTTAAATTCATACTTTTCAAGTTTAGTGAAAGATGAGGAACCTTCTGGTTTTTCAAGAACAATTTTCTTACCATTTGGTTCAGTGATTTTAATCTCTTGACCCTGCAGGTTTGTTGGAACTATCTCAACAGACTTTTGACTCCTTTTGTCAGTGTTTTCAAAAGCTGGAGCAGTGGTTTCAAAACCAAAACCAAACTTCACATGACTTTTGGTTTGTTTGTTGAGTAGCATCTCAAAACCTCTACATGATTCCACCCATTTCTCACATTCAACTTGGGTGGACTCAAGCTCACTTTTACAACTCTGATATTTTGCTATCATAGTTTGGAGTTGGTCTTTGGTTATGGTTGCTTCATGTTTTAAGCTGCTTATTTCAGACTCCTTTTCAGTTAAACTTGTTTTTAAATCTTTTGAAAGTTTCTCAAATTTAACTTCATCATCTAAAATTTTCTTTCTAAGGTTTTCATTCACCACTTTGATGTTAGCAAATGCAATTACACATCTGTCAGAACATAACTCTTTAAGAATTTGAGGAGATACCTTAGCAGCAGCCATCAATGCACAATCACACTTGCACTCACAATCATCAGATGCACCCCAGGGATCTGAGAGATTCACAACCTCTTCTTCAGGTTTTTCACCTATAACAACTTCATCAACAACATCATTAGTCACAACATCAGATCCAGTCACCACCTCCTCAGATTCAACTTCATCAACCATAGCCATGAAACAAAAGTTTTCTGGTTCATTCTCAGCTTTGGCAACTAATGCAAAATTTTCATCTGTTAACTCATCTGGTAGACTGCTCCAATCAACAAAGCCTTGTGTAAAGAAACTCTGTTGACTGGTCTCTGCAGGAGCAGAGGATGAAGCAACAGTCGTTTGCACAGGTGCTTGAGTAACAGGTGTTTGCACATAGTGGATCTGAGGAACAGTGGTTTGGACATACTGGACAGGAACAGTGTTTGAGGACTATGCAAAATGAGCAGTGTTTTGCACATTTGGTCCAGGGGTATTATAGGAATTCTGATAAGTGTTGGTCTGAGGTCTTTGATTTGGATAGGTGATTATAGGTGTACCATGTTGACTCCTACATTCTCTAGCAAAATGACCTAGTCTATGACATTTGTAACACTTTATCTTTGATTTATCCAACCCCACCTTTGATCTGCCAGTTAACCCTGGAAACCTTCTTCCAGTTTTCTTGTAAAAATTGTTAGTTCTTACACTAAGAAGGGCCAATTGGTGCATAATGTCCATTTCTTCCAAATCATCAGGGTCAAAGTATTTCAGGTCATCATACTCAAAGGATATATTGTCAGATGCCTGGATATCACCACCACTTGCTGTGAAGGCATAGTTTGGTGAATAAGAATCAGAGTTAAAACCTGAGTTAAAACCTGAAGTTATGTCAATGAAATGATCATAACTCTGATCCTTAGTATTTCCAGGCACCTCATCAAGACCCAAAAGTGCTGTATTCCCAAATACATAATCATCAGACACTTTTCCAGAGTCCTGGAGCTTCTTTTTTTGGTTAAGCTCTCTCTCATAGGTCAAGAGCTTACCATGAAGCTGGGTCAGTGATAGGTCCTTAAATCCAATCGAGTTTCTCATCACAATAGAAATAGTGTCCCATTTGTCTCGTAATGATCTTAAAAACCTATGGTTCAGGGTTGAATGAGGGTAAGTAAGACCAACCAGTTTTAGTTCACTAATTAAACAATTAAACCTCTCAAACTATTGAGTTAATGACTCTCCTTTGACATGACTGAATGTTTCATATTGTTGGTTAAGTATTTCACGATTGTTTTCAATAATCTCCTCAGTCCCACCAAATTGTTCTTTCAGTGCATCCCACAACTCCTTTGCACTGTTACAGTGTAACAACCCAGCATATATATCATTGGGTAGAGCCATGGCCACAATACTGAAGGCCTTAGCATCTAACTCAATTTTCTGAAAATCCTGGTCGGAGTAGTTTTCAAGTTTCTTTGGCTCTTGAACCTTGGGATCTTCAGTACTCGGCACCGTCGGAACATGTGGTCCGAAGATAACTGACTTCCAACACCCATTGTTCTGTTGAGCTAGAACATGGCTCATCCGACGTTGCCAGATATTGTATTCAGATCTGACAAGCATCGGTGGCTTGTTGTTCGTGCCAGTGTTTTGTGGATCGTGATTGATTGAAGCCATTCTCTGATTTTTCAAAAAAAACAAAGTCTGTTTAAAAACGGTTGAAACGAAATTAAACTATTACTCTGTTTTCAATCCAACAGACAAACGATATCAATAATTGTGAGCTGATCTGTTTATATTAAATTGATTTGTTAGATCGAATTTAATTGACCAAGCTCTGATACCAATTGTTAGGATCTGAGTTTGATTGTTTTGATTATGTTTAACTAAAATGATAAGAGTGAAATGAATATAGAATGGAAAGTGCAGCGGAATAATAAACTATTAATCAAAACATGAGAGTAATTGTTTTCTGATCGAATGCTTTCATTTATCTAAAAGATTACAATCATACAAGTACTCCCCCTCAGCCTGATCACACAGAGATTGTTTGTCTGAGAGAATGTTTGTGTGTGTGATACAATAGAACAGTACAAGCACTGTTCTATTTATAGACAAACCTAAACCACTGATGACCTAGGCTGACGTCACCTAAGACAGTGACCTCTAACAGAATAACAAACATAAAACATCTGCCTATTACAAACTACTGTTACATTGAAAATACTGAAGATAAACTACTGTTGTAGGAAAACTCTGATGGTCTTGTATCCTCTGCTGGAGCCTAAGTGCTGTTGACTCCAGCAGTGCTTTAGTCTTCAATACTTGGATCAGCAGTTGTTCTTCATCAGACCTTTGGTCAGTAGTTGTTCTTCATCAGTGTTTATTCAGCAGTCCTTTGTGTCAGCAGTTGTCATAGCAGTTGTTTGGATAGAACAGTTGTTAGAGTCAGCAGTCTTTTGGGAGAAGTATGTTGTAAGGACTGTTTATTGTGTGGATCAACTGTTAGCATGTTTTGGCTTTTCAATCATCTGTTCTTCTCCAGGTCAGCAGACCCAACATATATATATATATATCAAATGGATCAAATATTAACATTTAAACTACAAACATATACCAAATTGGTCAAATTTCAACATTTATCAAACATATATACACCAAATGGGTCAAATTACAAACATATATCAAATTGGTCAACTATCAACATTTAAACTACAAATATATATATCAAACGTGTCAAATGTTAACATTTAGGGTATGTTTGGCAAAACTAGCCGGAGGCTGTTAGCTGAAAGCTGGTAGCTAGTAACTGGAAGCTTTTTAAATATGTTTTGGTGTTTGGCAGAGTAGCTGGGGCTTTTAATAAAATGTATAAAATGACCAAAATTGACATAATTAAAAAATTGTAAGGAAAGTTTTTATTTTGTTTTAAAATAGAATGGGTATTTGTGTCATTTACTAATTAAAAGCTTGTAGCTAGTAGAGCTTTTTCTTAAAAGCTACTACTAGTAGCTTTTCACTATAGAGTTTTTTCTCTAACCTAAAAGCTTGTAGCCCCTTCAACCAAACAAAGCTTTTTATTAAGTATGAGTTTTTTCTTAAAAGCTTGAAGTTTGAAGCTCCTAAAAGCTCTCAAAAGCTCCTTGTCAAACATACCCTTAAGCTACAAAGATATACCAAATGGGTCAACTATCAACAAATAAACTACAAATATATATCAAATGGATCAAATATCCTATTTACTAAACATATTTATACCAAATGGTTCAAATATCAACAATTAGCAAACATATATACACCAAATGGATCAAACTAAAAACATATATCAAATGGGTCAACTATCAACATTTAAACTACAAATATATATATATATATATATCATATGGGTCAAATATTAACATTTAAACTACAAAGACATACTAACTGGGTCAACTATCAACAAATGAACTACAAATTTATACCAAATGGGTCAAATATCCTATTTACTAAACATATTTATACCAAATGGGTCAGATATCAACATTTAGCAAACATATATACACCAAATGGGTCAAACTACAAACCTATATCAAATGGGTTAACTATCGACATTTAAACTACAAATATATATCAAACAGGTCAAATATTAACATTTAAACTACAAAGAAAAACCAAATGGGATAACTATGAACAAATAAACTACAAATATACGCCAAATGAGTTAAATATCGTATTTACTAAACATATTTATACCAAATGGGTCAAATATCAACATTTAGCAAACATATATACACAAAATGGTAGAAATATCAAATTTACCGCGACGTCTGCCCAACACATCTTCAAATATAACAAACGTTAAACACCCCAAATAACATTAGTTTTAACCTACTTTAAACCCAATAAAAAATCAAACAACCACGAAAACTAAACATGCACATACACAAATATATACCAACCTTATCCAACCGTTGGGAGCAACTTCCTCCTCCTTCTTGTGACAACCGGCAAATTCTGTACAACGTTTAACATGATTTTAATTGTGTTTTCAAAGAAATTAACATGGTTTAAAGTTAATTTAAATTAATTGATCCGTTACGAGTCCTACGATATCCTTCTCAAAGTTCGTGGACGCTGATATGTTTTAAAGAATGAATTACTCGCGTTTAACGTTAACGAACTGACATCAGCACAAAAAATTATCGAACTAAGCTAACACAAAATTACTATGTGTAATTATGGCGCATATTCTCTATCGGTACGATCAAACACGAAATCAGTGCGACAAATGGCTAAAAACACAACGTTTTGGAAACGCGAGAAATGAAGCGATGTGGAAATCGGACGTTGAAATGCGTGGTTTGAACCGTAATCGAAATTTCAGAACAATTATTAAGTATAAATAACGTTAATTATCAAGTTTCGAAAGGTGACATATCGTTGTAACGAAGGAAACCGTAATCAAATCGATTAACGCGATTTAAACGTCTGTTCTAAAAGCACGCGTAGAATGACAAAAATAACATTTAAATAATGCGGTTTAGATGTGCTTTTTATTTCGAACATAACCAACCAGTTTTTGTGATTAATGAGAATCCAGTTAAAAACCGAATTCATGGATCGATTAAGCGAAAACAACTCGGTTTCAGACGGGAGATTCGAGACGAGACAGAAACATACGATAACAAAGTCATCACAGATTCGTATTAATTCAGAAACAGTTACAGACACTGTCATCAGTAGGATAAACATCTATCTCGGGGCCGGGGGGAGGTCGGGCATGACCTCCCCCTTGAGAGCATTCAAAGTACAAACTCAAATCACCAAATGAACAATAACACATGAGATTGCTATTTATAGTCCAAAACCCAAGTTCCACGTTCGCCCCTTTTGAATGGTCGAATGTGGAGCATTTCCACATTCGCCCAGTTGATATGGTCGAATGTGGAAAACTTCCACATTCGCCCAGTGTGTTTAGGTCGAACCTGGCTCAGTGTTTTGTCCTATATATTACAAATGCGTCAGATCCATAAAATGCCCTTATGGATCACCACAATCTCATGTAACACACTACTAAGACTCAACCCTAGTCTATTCGACAGTGACGTCCACAGAAAGTGCATCAACAATTAATAATCAAGCTTAAGAACTAACTAAAGCAGGATATACTAAAACGGGTTTGTGCACGCGGTATCCACCTACCAAGAAACCCTACTTATAAAATCTCTCATCCACTACTTCTCCCTCCTTTATTTTTGGCAGCCACCACCAACCAAACCCTAGCCTCTCTCTCTCTCTCTCTCTCTCCTGAATCTCTCTACCCTTTCTCTTACTCTCCCGCGGTCTGTCTGTCTGTCTGTCTGTCTCTCTCTCTTTCTCCCTCTCTCTCTCGGAAACACGAACGGCCGACCACCACCATTCTTGGTGGTGGCGACGCTGTAAAAGAAAGATGCGACGGGGATGATGATGATGATGGTTATCTGGGTGATAATGGGAACGTCGGCGTCATGTAGTGATGATTGTGGTTGTGAAGGCAACTACGGTGTGATGGAGGTTAGATCGTGTTAGATCTAGGGTTTTTGGTGGTCACGGGGTCGTGGTGGTTGCTGGTGACGTCGAGTGAGGGTTTTGTGGCCGGGTGATGACGATGGTGGTTAGTGGATGTTGAGCTGGTGATGGTCCGATAGGTGGTAGTTGTAGTGGTGGCTCACGGTGTGGTTGTTCATTGTGGTTAATGGGTCTCGGTGGTGAGGAACCCCGATTGATTTGGTCTTGAGTCATGGTTATGTTGTTTTGATGACATGGGTCAACACTATCGGATGATTCGGTTCAGGATTCGTTTAAAAGTTCGGGTCTCCAGGCTCGGGTCAGATCTTGGTCTGAGTTGCTGTGGTTCAACTCACAGGTCTTGTTTCGGGACCGGTCAAACCGAGTCAACTATGAGTTCATCTTTGGGTGTTGGGTCTCGTTTCAGGTCTGGTCAAACCAATTCAAACGGGTCAGATCTGGTCAAACTTGCTCATGGATCAGGTTTTGGGTTCGGATAAACACGAGTCAACTTCGCTCAAACTTTGGCTCGGTCAACGCATCGTTCGAGACAACATGCCAGGTCGCGCGCACGCACTTCGGTATAATTTAATCGTGTTTATTTGTTGTTACATTTATAAATATATATTTATAAATAAAAAATATGAAAGATAATAAATGTGTTAAAGCGTGACTTCGGTATAATTTAATTGTGTTTATTTATTGTTACATTTATAAATAAGTATAATTTATATAAAAGTTATCAAAACGTATAATGTCTCGTTGATGAAATTGCGGATAAATAGATTGTAGTTTTGTGTTTGGAATTGATTTTGTTGTAGATAACTTGTGTTGTCTGGTTTGTAAAAAAAAAAAACAGAGGAAACTCTGCCGAAATTTTTATAAAATCTGAAGCATAACGAATGTGATATTGTTGTGCGTTCTTATAAATAACTTTCCAAGTGTTTGACAAAGGTAATTTTATCCAAAATCGTGACATTTTTGACAAAGATTATTTGTAACAATATTAGTTAATCCCGGGAAATATTTCAAACAAATATATAGTTTTTTTTACCAAGCGTCAAGTATGATAAGTTTTTAAAGGTTATCGGTAACAAAATAATGTGTGTCGTTCGGATTCAAAATGTATAAACGTTCGATTTTACTTGGAAGCCCTTTTACAAAAAGCGAAGTTTTGAAATTGGTAAAATACTCGGATTTGAAAAAAGATGTAACAACTGTTATTAATTGACTTTAGTAACTATATTTATGTTTCCTCAAAGTATATTTTCCAAAAATAATTATACAAGACAAATACAATTATCCAAAATTCAAGACGAGCTACGGCTCAGGATGAGTTATACGTTTCGTGGAAGTAGTCCAATGTGGTTACACACGAATAGTAACAAGTGTTCAACTTGGGTACTATGTCGTGTGTTAACACATAGATTAATTTAAGTCACGATCGGTTTGTCGAGTTAAAACACTTTAGGACTTGGTATGTACACGCGAGTGTAGATAGTTGGGCAAACTATCTTTTAACCGGAAAATAAACTAGGCTTATATGTGATAGACTTTTAAGGTGTCCTTTGTTGGTAATTAGGGCATGAAGAAGTCGGTCAAAACTTCGGGCTTTGTTTGCTAGCTAAGCAAGGAAATTGAGGTGAGTTTCATGACCCCTTTTTACTGTTTTGTTTTGTTTTGGGGGAGAGATATGTTTTGTAAAACGTTGTTAAATGTTAAGATGTGTTAAGTGGCATGATGAGTTCTTGAGTTATTTGCATACCACTCGGGGTGAGTTCTCGCTATTGTAACGATTTACTCGTGTGTTGTGTGTGTGAATTCGAGAACCGAAGGAATATTTGGATAGTACTATTGGTTCCTGATAAGGCCCACCCCTAATCGATAGCGTCGATTATGTATCTGTGTATACCAGGGGTGCACGTATTCTGAACTATGTTGTTATTTTTTGAGAAACAACTACTCGCGAGGCATTGCGTATCTTGGTTTGATTATGGGCTCAAGGGATTGCTTGTCATAATTTGTAGGAGTTAGCTACTGCTTACAAAGGTCACTGCTTGTGTTTATTCCGCACGTGTTGTTGTTCTTAAAATGTTTTGTTGTTATGGAACTAAAAGCTGTGAACTGACCAATATTTTATATATTGACGTCTTTTTAAACATATATTTAAGGTAACTAAGTACTGAATAGATATGAGGCTAGTACGGTGGAATACGGGATGTCGGACACTTGTCGGGGGTTTCATCTATATTTACCATCAGGTTGGGACATAAGTGGAAAAACCTCATGTTTGAACTTTATGTTTTTTGTTTGGGTGAGGTTTGAGACAAGGTACTTATTTTCGACATCTTAATGAAATGACAATTTCTAATTAAATATGGTTTGTGTTAATCTTGACTTTGATATGCTTTCGAGCGTTGCGTCACGTGTTTCTGCCATTGGTGTGGTGTGACATAAGTGGTATCAGAGCCAAGGTTATAGCGATCTAGTATTTTTGAAAACCTAGACTATAACCGGTTTTGGCTCGCAAACATAAGTTTTAAAAACTAAAACACAACGAAATATTTTTAGAAAAGAAAGAAAACCGTACAAGGGTTGTACAAGGGGATATTCCGACCGACTAGCCACATGTGTCAATATATGAAATGTTAGAAAATATAGATAGGAATGTTTATGTTGTGTAGAGATCTGATTTTCTAACTAAGCCTAGTTAATACATATACATAGTACATATATTTTTCCTGTAATAGGATGTCGTATCACGCTTCACCTTAGTCCGCACTCTTGCATCGATCACCGGTACCAACAAGTGGGAAGGACGTTTGTGGTTTGCGATGACCTCACCCGCTTACCTGTGGACAAGAAGATCGGAAGGGCTAAACTCTATCGTTCTAGTGGATGTCACCATGTTATGTTGTTTATGTTGTGAAGGCGAAACTAGTCCAAGTCATTTGTTGTGAGAATCCTTTGTTTTTGGATTAGGAAGCTCGAAACTAGCGGACACCAAGATGACTTGGCAACGCAAATTATCATTATGGGTGCACATGAATAATAATTTGGGGTGCACAGTAACCTTGGTGGGCGTTAGGGTCGGGGTTGGTGATCACTCCTTGTCTTATTTGTTCTTGTTCTCTAAGTTCAGACTTTGCTTTTGATTGGTCAATGGGTTAAAAGGGAGGTCTTGTTGACATCCCTTGATTTTGATCCTAGCAAACCCAATGAGCTTTCTTCAACATTACCTCTAAGGTTCGAACACGAAAGAGCTCGAATGTTTGTAATCTGACGTAAACCCTCGCATCGGATAGGGACGAGAGACGAAAGCTTCCTTATATAGGAGTTGAATGCCTTTGCCACGCAGTTTTTCCAAAGGAGCGGACGTACGAGGATGCACTGCCTACCGAAGCGATGAATCTGGCACGATGCATGGAATGTTATACCTGGTACCCATTGTGCGTCCCTGCAAGCCGACGTGCTTTGGGCATGAGACCCTGTGTGGGTCGGTTATGAGGCTCGTGTGATGTTGTGTCATTATTTTTTGAAAGTCATTGTTGACCTAACTCATGCTTGGGTGGTCTTCGAGGAATGTGGGTTCCTTCTCCAATTGAAAGAGATAATCAACCTTGCTTAGTTAAGAGGCTTGATTATCTGTATCAAGACAAGAAGGCACGATAGACCTCATCTGAATTGACGGTGTTGGTTGTTCCTATATAGGTGTGGACTGGTTGCGAAATCAACCGGCTGCATCACACATCTACGAGTCATAGGGTTTTGCTAATTTTCGATGGTGTCAAAAATTTTAGCCACTGATCACGACCGAGGTAGCATTGGCCAATGTTATGATGACAATGTAAAGCGGAAAAGCAAAGCCCCAACCTGTGTTTTGGTATGGACTCACTTGGAAGTGCTCATGATTGACCCATGGGAAGCCACTTCTCAATGTATTGGGTGTTCGCATGTGGTTCAACATCCCTTGCGGTAGCACTGGATCGTATTCCGGAAGATACACTGGGATAGACTTAGCAGTTGGTTGCTTATGTCATGCTACTTTCTTGAGATGCAAAAGTCAACGTAAGACTCCCCTACCTCTCTCATTTCTATTTTTGAAGGATTCTTGGTAGTCTCGCTCCAGCCGGTGAACGCCCGAGTATGTTCGATGCATGTGTTGTGTCTGAATACGTCATAAATCCTGGGGAATGGAACCACACTTCAGGAACCGTAATCGTAAGGTATGTGTTCAGTAATTGCCAAATTTCGCAAGACACCTTCTGCGGACATTGAAATCCCCTCGAAAATCAAATGACTGACTGCTGGGAGCGGTCATGTTATTCTGCTAATTTAAATTTATCCACGGCGATGAGATTAGTTATCTATTTAGGCAACAATTGATGCAAACTGTTTTGCATCAGTCACTGTAGGTACTGAGACGTTGCGTCCCCTCGTCTCATTGGTTTGTAAACGAAGGTTGTGAGATCCATTCGCTATGGACAACGTCTGTGTGTGTCTGTGTGTATATATATATATATATGAAAGAACTAAAGAACTCACTTTTTAATCACAAACTTATTTTAATCAGAAAAGAATATGTGGTTGAGAATTAAAGGGAAATAAAATATTAAAGGGAATATTCCCTTATTGAAAAAGTCAACATTGGTGAGCCCAGATTTTTACACCACTGTAAACCCATTGTAATTTTTTTTTATTTTTTTAATGGTTGGGTTACCCTTTTTTACATCGGTGTGTATTTTTTTTTTTAAATTCACATTTTACGTCGGGGTTGTTACGGTTCTTTCACGAAAGGTGGGTTTTCATTGGAACCTAATCTTATATATATATATATATATATATATATATATAAGTCAAGTATAAAATAAAAACCTCTTGAGTTGAGAAAACCGTTGAAACCTCATGTAAAAAAAACATTATTTTTTTTGAAAAAAATAACCAATGTAAAATAAATGTTTTTAAGCGTTTTGGACAAAAAAAAAAACAGCGCTGACGGGATTTTTTTTTTTAAAAAAAGAAAGTTGCTGAAAACATATGTTTACAACAGCTAAATAGCCGAAAACATACGTTTTCAGCGCAACTTTGTTTATTTTTTTAAAAAAATCCCATCGGCGCTTTTTTATATATATTTTTCCCAAAATGCTTAAAAACATGTAATTTACATTGGTTATTTTTTTCAAGAAAAAATAATGATTTTTTACATGGATTTTCAAAGCTTTTCCCAACTCAAGAGGGTTTTCATTTTATCCCTCCCACACACACACACACACACACACACACACACACACATATATAAATATATAGTGTTAGGTTATTTTCAAAAGAGTGTTTTATTGCGAGAAGTGCGAGAAGAAACTAAATCTTACTTTTTATTAGTAACGGTTCATATATTTTTGAAGTTTGTACTTTTTATATATCATTGTTTATGTTATATATATATATATATATATATATAAACTCATTAAATTAATGTAATCAAATGTTTTTTTTAATGTTTAAACTCTTTCCTACACTTGTGTTATATTATGCGTAGGTAATGTTTCTACACAAAATTTGTACATGTCTAGGTTATATAAATTAATGAAATTTCTTCATATATTTGTTTTTTTTTCAAGATAAATGAATAAACACATTTCAACAATGTTTTTACTTTCTTAATTTTTTAAAACAAAAAAAATGAATTATTAATCTTCTTATTGCACTTCTCGCATTAAAATCTCTTCTGAAATGAACCATCCCATATATATATATATATATATATATATATATATATAGGGTGGGGTTAGGGTAAAAAGACCATATATATATATATATATATATATATATATATATATATAGGGTGGGGTTAGGGCAAAAAGACCATATTTCGTGAGAAGTGTAAGAATGATCAAGAATTGATATGTAGGCATCATTTTTTGGATTCATTAATGATGTTTTATATTATTTAGGCTAAAATAATACTAAAAGTAACAATTAAAAACACAAAACAGTTTTTTAAGCTTAAAAACTTAAAACACCATGGCAAGAACATATGTTCTAAATTGTTGTGTTTTAGTTGTGTGTTTTAGCTATGTTTTAAATTTCATGGCTATAATACATTGCATTGTGTTTTAAATTGTTGTGTTTGGTGTTTTTCCTATCAAAAACAACCCAAAAACATCATACCTAAATCCAAAACATAATGCCTACATGTCAATTCTTGATCTTTCTCACACTTATCATGAAATATGACCTTTGTACCCGAACCTTTACCTATATATATATTAGATTATAAATAAATGCTTACATAGTTCTCTTCATTCTGGAGCTATCAAACGTCCCCTGCCTTCCTGTCTGTGCTTAACCGTATGCTTCATACCGTTCGATTTCCAGTTTAACATTAAAAGTTAAATTATAAGTTAAATAAACATTATTGTGTATGTATATGTGTGTGTATATAATAATAATAATAATTTATATCTATGTGTATATCTATATTTTACCTTATTAAGAAGGAAACATAGGCTCAAAGGTAATTTTATCTCTATTTTAAGATGGCATGTGAAGAGTTTGTTGCTTCACATACCAAATATCATATAAACCTTTCTAATCCTACCCCTATTGTTGCAAAAATCACATGTACATTCACTACTACAAAATTTAGCAACTGCCACCAAAATTTGCTACCGAAAAACACGGTAGCAAATTTTATGACTTAAGGTAGCAAAGCGGTAGCAAGGGTTAAAAAATTTGCCACCGTCGATTGTGGTAGCAAATCCGTAAAAAAACTAAAATAATTTGCTATAAACTTTTCCCCCAAAAAAAACTTAGACCTAATTAAACCTTCTCTAATAATATCGTTCCTCTTCCTCCATCTCTAATTAAATCGTTCCATTCATCTTTACCACTGCTGTAACCCACCACGAGACCACCACAAAACACCATCACCTTCACAACTACCAACAACACAACCGCAACTGCAACCGCAACCAGCTTCACCGTTTCTTCATCTCCATCACCGTTTTTTTAGATCTGTTGCTCCATCATGACCGTTTCTTCATCTCCAGCTTCATCCACGTTTTTTTAGATCTGTTGCTCCATCATCACCGTTTCTTCATCTCCAGCTTCATCCACGTTTTTTTAGATCTGTTACTCCATCATCGCTGTTGGATCTGTGGTTAATTTTGTTCGAAGCATAGCCATCTGGTAATCTGTGCATCAGGTTTGTTTGATTTGTCGCTGTTTATGTTAAATCGATTAATTGATGTTGTTTATTGATCTATTCAATTGATGATGTGCATGATTTATTAATGACTGGAATGAAGAGCATAGAATCGTGTTCATGATTTAACTTTGAATCGCTGTAGTTGTTGTATGTTAATTGAATAATTGATGCTGTTTATAGATTCATGTGAATGATATGTTAATGACTGGATTGATGCTTGTTGTTTAAGTATACTTTGTGGAGGCCAGAGTATAGAATAGTGTTGATGCGAAACTTTGAAATATGCATTTTGTTGTAGTTTTCTGTGTTAATCGAATAATTGATACTGTTTGTTGATCTATTTAAATTGATTTTATGTGCGTAATCTGTTTTTAAGATTGGATTGATGTTTGTTGATTAATTATACTTTGTGGAATGCAGAGTATAGAATCATATTGATGAGAAAATGTGCAATTTGCTTTAGTTTTGTATGTTAATTGAATAATTGATGTTTATTGATCTTTTTTATTGATTTATGTGCATGATTTGTTTTAAGATTGGATTGATGCTTCTTGTTTAGGTATATTTGTTTATTTTTGTAATGTGTTTTATGTGATAACTAATAACTTAAGGGATGTTGGGTAGCCTTTTAATGGTTTGATTAAAATGCTGATCAGTCAACATTATGTGTGTTTGGTTTAATTAAAATGCCGTCAAGTGTTGTCTTGGTTGTTTTGTGATTGTCAGTAGACCGGATGGTTGTTCGATCAATTGAATTTGAGGCTGTGATGTTTTGTTTAGGTAGGCTTGTGTAGGATAGGAAGTAGGTTATTACGAATTTTAGGACAGGTACCTCTTATGATGACTTTTGAATTTTAGGAGCACTAATCGAATGGTAGTGACATGGTACACCGATCGACATTGGATGCATGATGACTTTGAATATATACGTGTTTGTTTATGTACACTAATTGAATACTAATTAGCCATATTTTGGATAATTGTTATGCGTTTCTGTTGTGTATATACGTGTTTATGATGACTTTGAATTTTAGGAGCCTAATTGAATAGTAATGGCATGGTACACCGATTACGTGTTTATCATTTTATACCATTTTAGTTGAATTATACCATTTTAGTTGGTTAATAGTGAGTGCTTAGATGAATTATAGAAGTCGACTTAATGAATTACTTGCAGTAGAAGAAAGAAAGACAACGGACCAAGTCATCTTATGACCCGTATGATGTTGTTGGAACTTCTTATGAAGAAGGCTATATTGCAGTGTCAAAAAAAGACTCCTTTGTATGGAAGGTATTCTGCTGGTTCTGTTGATAGTGATGGTGGTAAGAAATGGGGTTCGGGTCCCATCCAAGAATCGGCCCAGATCCCTAGTGACGATACATGGTCCAAATGCTAAGGATGCTGTGGCATCATGGTCCATTCGGTTATAAAATTTGGAGGGAAACAATGACATGGAGGTTGATTCTAATTCAACGCCCCAGGTCAATGGACTTATGAGCTCTGATACCCAACTAGATGATTCAACAGCTGATTTGGAACTTAGCCTTTCAAAATTGCAGCTTTGAAGATCAATTCATCTCCTGATACTAAACCTAGCATCCCTCAAATCGTTCATCTAGTGAGTTCAAATTCCAAAAAAAGATTCAGTTTACTTATTTATACACTTCTATATTGCTAATAATTTAATCTTGTGATCTTATTTCTTTTATTAGATTTCTAATGGGACCAATGAAAGTTCTACAACAACCAAGCGTACTGCACTTCAGCAGTTAATTGATGCTTCAGCGGCCAATGATTCTTCCGTATTGACCAAGGTTATTTAGTATGTTATTAATGCATGAAATTTAGTAGCAAATAGCTACGGGACGCAAAAAATAATTTACTGATACACGTTTGGTGTTTGATATATGTTTGCAGTATTTTAATCAAATTTTGATCGTTGTACTCAAGGTTTTGGATGACCCCGATTCATCAATTTGGGAGCTTGCTCTTTCATTAATAGCTGAAATGTTAAAGAACCAGGTATTTTTTTATTGATTTTCAACATTTGGCGCCCTTCACAAACTGGTTTTTTCTGACTAAAGTTTTCATCCACTGATTATTACAGAGAGATGCCATGGAAGATTCTATTGAGATAGTAATTGAAAAGTTACTAAATCTTACCAAGGACACAATCCCAAAAGTAAGTTTCTATCCTATTATATCTTCCAATGATTATTGCAATATTTACCATCAGCAGAGAAGTATTAGGAGCTGTTTGGGGATCTTTTTTTTTCTTTTTTCTTTTTTGCGTTTCAAGATTTTTAGGTTCTTTATTTGCAGGTATCAAATCAAGCAGAACATTGCTTAACTGTTGTTCTGTCTCAACATGATCCCTTCAGATGTTTAAGTGTAAGTTATTCCATGTTTCAATGTTGTTATTTTAAATAATTTTTACACAATGACAATTCCATTATATATCGGCATCATTTCCTATTCATTTGTTTTAGGTGGAAGTTGGGTGGTCACTGATGGTGGTGGCGGTAGTGGTAGTGGGGGTGGAGGAGTTGGTGGCTGCGGTGGCGGCGATGGAGGTGGAGGTGGTGTGAAAAGAGGAAAAGTGTACGGGTTAGGCATTGTTAGTGATCCGTACATACATAGCGGACAAGACCCCGAGGTATGTTTGTTAAACGAATTTGTATCCTACTCACTGCTGTTAAATACAACACGATGTAGAAAATGTTCCTTGGGATTATTAGATAGACTAATATTTCATTGATTGATCATCTTTCTAGTTGACTTGGAATATACTGATTATTTCTTCAGTTTCTTGATTTCAAACCAAGTATTAGTCAGTCAGGAGTAACAAATATTAATTTTCTTTCACTTTTTACAACTTTTAATCAAACCAAGACTGTTTTATACCTTGTTAGGTTACCTTAGCCACTTGCATGAATTTTTCCACTCAGATTGATAAATTAGGTTATAAATTGTGGTAATTATATCTTTGGTTGTGCCACATATAACCTACTGATGACAGTTAGATGGGATATATATAGTAAATAAACCAATTGTAACCAAATTAAACAATGTTTGCTTGCAATTTTTAATGACCGAACAAGCATCGGGCATGGAACTGGTTCATTTAAGCCTCTTTCAGCGTTTCTCATTTGACGCGCTCCACGAATAGGTGACATTCACCTGTGTAAAAGTTGGCTAATAGCATTGGTTGTTTTGTAGATTGAGAAGCTAAACGAGGTTATCAAGAACCTCGTTAAGGAAAGAAAGAAGATAAAGAAAAGTTCAATGGAATCATAGGAGAGATGAGGGCTCAATGGAAAAAGATAAAGTGGAGAAAGATGCAATGCTCGTAAGGATGATGAAGATCGAGGCTAGGTTTACAACTTAGGTTATTTGAATGTTTGGATTTTCGTTATTTGAATGATTTGCATTTGGGTTATTTGAATGATTTGGATTTTCGTTATTTGAATTATTTGGATTTGGGTTATAATTTTGATTATGAAATTTCATAAATAATAGCAAAGTCGTGACAAAAACGGTAGCAAAATGGTGACAAAAAAGGGTAAACCAGTAGCGAAGTGGTGACAAAAAGCGGTAGCAATACGGTGACAAAAAAGGGTAAAAATGGTAGCAAAGTGGTGACAAAAAACGGTAGCAAAATGGTGACAAAAAGCGGTAGCAAGGTGGTGACAAAAAGCGGTGGCAAAACGGTGGCAAATAAACGGTAGCAAAACAGTAGCAAAAAATAATACGGTAGCAAAACGGTTGCAATAGGGCAATTGCCATGTGTGATTTTGCTACCGAGTTTTTTGGTAGCAAAATGGTGGCAAAAGAGCAATTGCGACCGTTTTGCGACCGAAAATACGGTAGCAAAAGCCCTATTCTCTAGTAGTGATTTTTATAGAACACCCACTCATTCATTCATTCAAGGTTTTATTTCATTGAAGGCTTCAAATGAAAGGTCACCCTTTAGTTTACCCTACATTGATTGAATGTTGCAATTGAAGTTTTTTGCATAACTGCGGTCTATATATATAGTGCAATTGATTTTCTTCAAAATCTTGTCTCGAGCCTTGTTTCTGGTACTTAAGTTGCAATCCTTTTCATTCTAATCATATGCTCGTCATATATATACCACACCCATGTCACTTTTATTTTTTCTTTCTAATAATAGGTTTGCTAACCATTGGTCCACATTTTGGTGGTGCCATTGATGATGTTACTCGCTACTTTATGGACGCTTATGATAGGGTAAGTTGCTCATGTGACATCAAGCTGTTAGTTTTTTATAATAATTTATTGGCTTTGATAGTAATTGCTAATAACTCTTCTTCTGTTTTAGTCACCTCATAACGGGTGTCTTGTATTTTATAGTTAACTGCTTCATAAATTTTATCTTTTTTGGTGTAGGGAGCAAAAATGTGAAACGAAAAATATGGACGGTTATTTATCAGTCCTTCGGCTAATGTGGATGCACTGCTGCTTATAGCACTTATGTGTTTTTGGGGTTGATTTCTGTATAAAAGACTTGGGAAAAATGATGTTAAAGGGCTTGCAAAGGATGTCAGTGGAGATGAGATTCTAACAACCGTTTGATGGATATTAATAATTAGGGAAATGGAGAGGTTTTTAAGCTTAAATCTAATAATTTGGGCGAAATATAGAGCTTAGCTAAAGAACTTATCTTGGTCATATTGGTGTAAATTTGTTAATATGTTATAGTGTCGTTGTTTTGTTTGGCCACCCCGTTTTGTAGGTTGGTTCGTTTGTGTTAATGAAGTTGACCTTCAAAAAAAAAAAAAAAAAAAAAAAAAAAAAAAAGCATAAAAAGGTACCTTTGAACTTCCAAAATTTTGATTATTGTAATGTTACCTCACCAAAGTGCTGACATGATGGTACCTTTGAAAGTGTTGACTTTTGGTCAAATTTAAAGTAAATGCATCTTACATGAATAATTTTCGTTTTTTCGTGTATGTGTTATTGACTTTTGTTGTTTGATAGTAAGTATTGAGCTTATATCGGTTATAATAAGTTTTTAAAATCTCAGATGCATCCATTGTTATGTTTCATGGTGACTTACCATACTTATCAAAAGATATCATTTAAAGTTTCTAGAAACTTTAAATAAGGAACACATAAGCGGCTTTGGAACATTCTACAAGTTGGCAATGGATGACAAAAATATTTTTGCCTTAAAAATAATAATGAAATTAAATAAGGGATTCGATAGGTTTTTTGAAATGGAGCTTGCGATTCATGGAAGCATTAACCACAAATACTAGTGAATTTACAAGGATATTGTAACTCTCCCTCATCCAAACTGTTACTGTATGACTATTTGCGAGGTGGCCATCTGAATGAAGCTCTCCACGGTAATGATATATATTTTTAGCAAAGCTTGCTCACGTAATTTGTGTTTCAATTTGTTGTGAGTTATTTACTTGCTACATTGAAATTATTCTTTAGATGAGCTAGTTTTAGATGTATGAAATGTTGCATTGAATTGTGATGAGGAAAACCATTTTGTTACGTTTTGCTGATAGTAACTGAATACTTGAAGATAGGCCTATAAATGATTAGTCTAGCAAGTCATATAATGAATTTTTAGGAAATGTTTTTCCCTTTTGTGCTTTAGTATTACAAAGATATTTTCACAATTAGTTATAACCTTTTACCGGTAGTTTTAAGCTAAAAATGCTTAGGTTTAATGAATAGCCTCATGACTAAGCCGGAGGTGTAGGCTTGACTTCTTTAGGTTTGAGAATTTTCTTTGTAATCTGTTTGGTTTTCTTAAAACATATAAAGATTAAGCAAAAATAATGCCCTGGGAATATGGGTGAAGGGCCCTACTCATTTGTCTAATAAGTCGTATCTCCATGATTCGATCTTTAGGAGTTTCCATTGTGTACTGCCAGGGTCGGTTTTTTTATTTGCTTGAAATTAGATTTCAATAGTGTCTAATTATTTGCTTCAAGCTAGCGCAGATATGGCAATTCGACCCTACTAAGGTACTAAGGAAGACAATGATGTTGAGATTATATCTATTTGGATATAACATTAAAGGATGTTAGATGTATGTTAAATGCATACTACACTCTGATATGTCGTTAAATGGATGTTAGGTAATTAGGTTCCTTATTATATATACAGGGAAGCAAATTGCTAAGTATAGGCTTCTGACTTTTTTTCTTAGATTTTGAGGAAATTAACTCTCTTGGTGACGAGGAAATTGAAATTGTAACAAAAAGGTACAAAGGTGTCGACTATGTCTTAGGTTATATATAGTTTTGTCATTACCATACGAGTAGCTAAACAAACCAAACAGATAGTGTCCGAGTTCCTCCTGCATTGCATGGACAACCCCACTAGGATATCCCGATATAAATATATCTTTTATGGCTGTATCTATGATTTGCCAATAAACCAACTCTTAAAGCTAAATGTTGAACATGTACTTTACGCGTCCACTCTACTAACAGAGACGCGCCTGTTTAAATTCTTTAAGACGCCATCATACGGTTATAGATCACAGATCAATGATTCCAAGAATTAATGATAGTGTTCTTAATTTCATTCATGGGATTAGTTAATCCATATGTTAGAAACCAACGGTTCTTGGAATGCATTTGTATGTTCCTTTTTCTCATGTTGACCCCATAAAAAACTTTCAATCAAACCCTAATATGTTCTAATTTAAGTTCGTCGCTCATCATTCATTTACGATCATCATGTCACAAGTCTTTGTAGATAACTATTTTTAATTAGATTTTGATTTCTGGATTTATATAAGAGTCTTTGATTGAACAAATCAAGAGTGTTTGATTGATTTTGGTTTGTCATTATAGTGCCGCAGTCGAATTCCATTGAAAGGCGCCATAATATCTTCTAACTCCTTTTTATTGTTTATGTTGTGCATTTTCAGCTCTGAAACTTACCATGAACTATTTTTTTTCCTTGGCATTCCTAAGTTTAGGTCTACATAAGCATGATTCTAATTCCTTTTATTTAGGTTAACTACTGGAGCATAATTAGATGCATGTGTATGGAGTCTACGCCTATTAAATTTTTATGGTTTGGTCATCACTTTATAAAATTCCGTAAGTCGAACACATCTTGTAGTCAATGATTTCTCTAACATCATTATTAAAAAAGACTTACCACGTAACGATATTATTTTAGACATTATTGTTTTGTTTTTGCATTTGATCTATGGAGCATACATAAAGTAATTCATGAGGTGATCATGCATGCTGTATGCACAATAAGAAGCCAATTCTACATACTTGTGTTGCATGGGCATTGTTAAATGCCCCTCACAACCCCTGATCATATGAATGCTTCTAAAATTTGCATTACTACTACCATTCCCATCCCATCACTTCTACTATTTGTTTGTGTTTGTAATTTTATAGTTAGTCGATGGGAAGACGACCTTCGGGTTGTGTGAAATCACATGTCAAAAAAGGCCTATGGACGGCTGAAGAAGATGCAACTAAACATATCAATTACATACATACCAATTATATATAGCCAAACATCGTGCAGCCCCGTCGCAACACCTAAGTTCCTGTTAGTTTGACTAAAATAAAGAAACGCTTCTTTTGTGTTTTTTTTTTCTAAAATAGCTTTTTGTTTTTTTAATTTTCAAATTGAATATTTTTTTATCATTTATTTATTTTATATAATATATTATTCTCTTTTTAGTTTATTATAAAAATTTTTTTAGAAAATAATAAATAAATAACAAAATATAAAAATATAATTACTAAGAATACATTCTTTAATATAAAATAAATAATATTATTAATTAAATAAATCACAAATAGATTATATAAATTAAATATAGTTTAAATAATAATAATAAAAGTAGGTGATGAGATAGACAATGAAGTAGGGTTTGGAGTGGTTTAATATTAGGCTGTCTGTTGTGGTGCGCGACCGGATCTGCGCGAACGAGCTTGCGAGCCACGTGGATCGCTGGAACCACAACACCTACACGTGAATGACTGCGTGAGCTAGCAGAAGTGACCCAGACCGCGTGGGCTAGCGAGGTGAAATCATGTTTGTTTGTGTGTGTACTGTGGTTTTGTTTTTTTGTTTTTTTTTGTTTTTTTGTTGCTGTTGAAGATGGAGTTGCAAAGTGAAGAAGACAGAGTTGCAAAGAAGAAGACGAGTGCATATTTCTTTTTTGTTTTTTAATCCAAAAATAAAAATTTAGTCAAAGTGACGTGAGATATTTAAATATAATAAACTTTATTTTTTATTTTATATTCTTTTTTTACTTTTTTCTTTCTACTGTATTTTTTATTTACCTATTTTTCTAAATAATATTTATTCTATCGTTTTTAATTTTATGTAATAATATGTTTTTATATTTTTAATTAATGTTAAAAAAATGAATAAAGTTATCGCTCACTTGAGCAACAACGGGATCAAGTGAGCAATTTGCGGTCGCGAGCCAGTGACACATGAGCGCCTACTTGGCACAATATTATAGGATTAAGTTGTTGCTCACCTCTAATCACAACACGATATAGTCTTAGGTTTTGAATGGTTGTGATTTGAAATAATATGACATGCTGAGGTGGCAAGTATGTATTTTAAACAAGCCCATGTGTTGTGGTCCTGTGGATGCTGTATTAAAAGTAATGCTCTGAATGTAGAAACACATTTAATAAAGATAACACCATAACCTTTTGGGTATTCCTATGGGTGGGCTCAAAGTAACCGACATGATGAATCCAACAAAATGAGATGTTGTGTGAGGATGGGGCCGGGGGCCAATTTGGTGTTGATTCTACTCTAAAATGTATGAAACAGGTTACTAAAAAATTAAATAACTCTTGATTGGAATAAGTCATATGGTGACGTTCAACCCCATTACATAAGAGACAACTAAAGGCATCATTTTCAATATGCATTTATGTAGTTACATCACACTATGATTAAAAACAACAAAAGAGTTCACGAATACTATCATATGTGTATAATAGAGATATCCTTAAGTTCAAGTCTTATAATCTGCGAGTTAAAGACAATGAAATTGGAATTGTAAGTGTAATAAATTTATACCATACGGTGTGGGGCTCGCCGTGGGTGCGGCATCCGCTAGTCAGGGGCGGCAACACCGCCCCCTGCTCCGTCATCGTCCTGAACGACATTCCACTGCCGGGTGTGCCGTCCCTCCACCTGTCCTCCTTGATTGAATTTGACCGTTAGACAATGGTCAATAGACCGTTTAAAAAAAACATTTTTTTTAATATTATAAATACACCATCATTTCCTATTTTTTATATCATCTCACACACTCCTCTACAAAAACACTTCTATTTTTTTTATACAATCTTTTATTTTATATCATCATGGATCCATACCAAAACAAGGGTATAAATTTACGTGTTTGACAGGGAGAGGTAGCGAGCATAAATTGAGCAAGATTGATCGGGTTTTAGTGTGTCAGGAGTTTTTTAATAGTTGGCCAGCAGCGTGTCTTAGAGCGTTGCCAAGGATTTTATCGGACCATTGCCCTCTTCTGATGACGCTTGTTGATACTAATTTTGGTCCGAAACCATTTCGATGGTTTAACTCTTGGTTGAGTAGAGATGGTTGTGATAAAGTGGTGATTAAGGCTCTTGAAGAGAGTAACTTTCAAGGAAGACTGGATGAGGTGGTGATGGCGAAATTTAAATATGTCAAACAATGCCTAATTCAGTGGTGGAAAGAGACTTTAAAGAAAGATAGTGAGGAAATGAACAATATGAAGGAGGACTTGCAGTGGTTGGAGTTAGCTTTGAAAGAGCGGGATTTGGAGGACGAGGAGGTTTGGGTTATGGAAGAATGTAGGAAGGGGATTGATTTTTTGAATATATGCTTTAATAGAGATTTGAAACAAAAATCCAGGGTTAAATGGGCTATGGATGGGGATGAGAATTCTGCATATTTTCATGGGATAGTTAATAGTAGAAAGGCCTCTAATGCGATTCCGGGTTTAAAGGTGGATGGGGATTGGGTTGGGTTGCGAAACCCGCCTTAGTTAAAAAGGAGGTATTCAGATTCTTTCAACGGCACTTCGCAGATGACTTGAAAGATCGACCGGGTGTGTTATCGGATAACATGAAGAGATTGGATGATATTTATGCTACGGATCTGATAAAGAGATTTTTGAAAGAAGAAATCAAGGAAGCCGTTTTTGATTGCGGATCTGATAAAGCCCCAAGACCGGACGGGTTCAATTTCAGGTTCGTTAAGCATTTTTGGAATTTCCTGGAGGAAGACTTCTCTAACATGTTCGATTATTTTTTTGAGCATGGTGTCATCAGTAGAGGGTGTAGTTCCTCTTTTATTACTTTGATCCCTAAATCCAAGACGCCGGTGGGTTTGAGAGACTATAGACCCATTAATTTAATAGGGATCATTAGTAAGGTGATATCTAAGGTGTTAGCAGGAAGGATAAAAAACGCCTTGGATGTGGTTATCTCGGGTTCGCAGTCTGCTTTTATTAGAGGGAGATTCATCTTGGATGGTCCTCTTATGATTAATGAGACTGTGGGTTGGTTAAAGAAGACTGGTAAGAAAGCGTTTTTGTTGAAATTGGATTTTGAGAAGGTGTATGATAATGTTAACTGGGGCTTTCTTTTAGCTATGCTTGATCATATAGGGTTCCCGAGTAGGTGGTGTACTTGGGTGAAGGGGATTTTATAATCAGCTAGATCAGCAGTCTTGGTAAACGGCTCACCTACTTTCGAATTCAATTGTGAGAAAGGGGTGAGACAGGGTGACCCGTTATCTCCGTTCCTTTTTTTAGTGGTTACGGAGGTTTTACATTATATGTTGGAAAAAGCGGCAGACATGGGGATTATAAAAGGGATTCATTTTGGTGGGAATTCAAAGGCTTTGTCTCATTTATTTTATGCAGATGATGCTATGCTGGTAGGGGAATGGTCGGATAATAACTTGAAGAATATTGAGAGAATTCTTTGGGTTTTTCAGTTTGCTCGGGGCTAATGATTAATTTTCAGAAATCTTTTTTATATAGGGTTGGGGTGGTTGAATCGGAGGTGGAGGGCATGGTGGAGAATATAGGTTGTAAGATGGGAGTTTTACCGTTTGATTATTTGGGTATAAGGGTTGGTGCAAATATGAATCCGGTTTCAAATTGGTCTGTTGTTATTGAGACTCCAAAAAATCGCTTGTCTTCATGGAAGACAAAGACGCTCTCTATGGGAGGTAGGCTTACTTTGGTTAAGGCGGTTTTTTCTAATATACCTATATATTATTTATCACTTTATAAAGCCCCTGCGGCAGTTTTGGAACAAATGGAAAGATTAATGCGAAATTTTTTGTGGTCTGGGAAAGAAGGGGTGAATAAGATTCATTGGGTTTCATGGGAGGTGATTACTTCTTCCAAGAAAGACGGAGGTTCAGGCGTCTCTAGGTTGTCGGTGGTTAACTTAGCCTTACTAGCAAAGTGGGCTTGGAGATATGTTTCGGAATTTGGTGCGGGTTGGTGAAATACGATAGAAGCTATTCATGGTGGTCGGGGATTATGGAATTTTCTGCCTATTAAAAGAGCGCAAGCAGGGTGCTGGAAAGCGATAGTAAACTTGCTTGAAGGGGTGAGGATACAAGGTAAGCCGATGCAATGTTTTATTAGAGGGATTGTAGGTAACGGGGCAAATATCCGTTTTTGGTATGACATTTGGTGGGGTGAGACTGCTTTTAAAGATCGTTGGCCATCGCTTTATAAGTTGGATAAGAACAAGAGGTGTACGGTTTGGGATAGACTGCAGCGTGCTAATGAAATTACTATTTTCAAAGAAGATTGGAGAAGGGGTATTCGCACAGTGGAAGAGCTTTATGAAGCTGAGGATCTAAGTCGCATGGTTGCGGATTTCAGTTGCAACAGTGAAAAGGATAAATGGGTTTGGAATTCAGGGGAGGCTGGGATTTTTAGTGTTGCTGAATTTAAAAAGTTGGTGGCGAGTCCTTCTGCAGCTACGACGCCTTTCAAACGGGTGGCTTGGTCTCCTTTAAAGGTAAACCTTTTGTCTTGGAGGGCTAACTTGGATAGGTTTCCTACTCGGGTTGCTTTATCTAGAAGACGGGTAAACATCACAGATACGACTTGTCCTTTTTGCAACATGGCCGATGAAGATGTGAAGCATATTTTGGTTACTTGTGGCTTTTCCTATGGTGTATGGAGTATGATAAGTAAGTGGTGTAAACTTGATCCGTTTTATGCCTATGACTTTGATGATTTAATGAATCTATACAAGAATGTGCACGGGGGGAATGGAGAAAAAAGATAGTGCAAGGTATTGTTATGATTACAGCGTGGGTGATTTGGAATACAAGAAACTTGAAGATTTTCCACAATGAAGAACGCAAAATTATGGAGGTAGTGGCGGAGGTGAAGTCAAAGGCCTTCTTGTGGTTAAAGTATAGGTCGAAATGTATTGATATTGTTTGGAAGGATTGGTCTAAGTTTCCTTTGTATAATTGTTTCTAGTTGGGCGGCTCTCGGTTTGAGAGCTTGCCGGTTTTAATGAAAGTTATTCTTCAAAAAAAAAAAACACCCCGAACCCAAACTCGGATCAAACCCCACAACGTAATCAAAACCCGAACCTAAATCTGTTCACGACACCGGGATAAACGATGGCAATCGATCCAAATTGGGCGACATTTTCGGGGTTCCAACAATCTCCCAACCCTTTCACCCAATATTTCCAAATTCAAGTGAACCAAAACCCCACTTATTTTAACCAATTTGGCCAAATGCAAATGCAACAAAACCCTCAATCTTTCACCCAACTTTTGCAAACCCCGCTTAATGTGCCATTCCAACCGTCTCAACAACGACAACCGTCACCATCACCGTCACCGTCACCCGAACCCAAAGAAGAAGAAGATGATGAGGTTGAAGATTTCGTGCCCGAAACCCAACCCCAATCTTCGAAGGGGAAGAAAAAGAAGAGTCGGGCTTGTGTACGTGAAACCCCGCGTCCAAAAGGCTATGGTCAAAAATGGAAGAAAAGGCATTAACTAAGGCGTATATTTCTACATCAAAAGATCCAGGAGTTGGTAATTTTTTACTATATGTGTTACAATTTTTTTCTTATTTTTTAAGTACTATAATATACGTTATATTTAAAAATGTAGGGAACAATCAAATGGGAGAAAGTTTATGGCTTGAAGTAACGGATACATTCCACGAAATAATGGAGCAACCTCCATATCACCACTTCGACTCGATAAGTTTCAAGTTTTGAAAAATGAACTCTACAATCAACCGCTTTATCAAGTATTATAATCAGTTGTTTGTCAATCCTCCAAGTGGGTACTGAAACGAGGAAATGATTTTCAAAGAGGCGATTCGTAAATATGAAGACAAGCATGGGCAAGCTTTCCCTCACGTACGTGCGTGGCTAATTTTGAAGACATCTCCCAAATGGGCACCGGTTCCAAACGAGGCTGCTGATGCGTTTGGTTTTAGTAATTTAAAAAGATGTCAATTTTCCCGGTGCCAAAAACTTGATGTGTCAATTCCAAAACATTGGTTTGGGGAAAACGACTAATTTTTACTAAACCTTTTTACAAGTTTTAAACTTATAAAGTAAACGATAGTCACTCATAAATTAAAACCAACACATAGGCAGAGAACCTGACGTGTATAGTATGGCTTGCTAGGGCAAATACCGAGTATCGTATTCCAGAGAACACACTTTCCCCTACTCAACTTTTCATCAGATAAATGATCGGGTTTTAAAAGATAAAATAAAACTGAGGGGTTTTAAGAAAAATAGTTTTAAAACGGTTTTAGGTTTGATAAAATAAAAGGATAAAATAGTAGAGATAGCTAATATGCACATCTCGGGAACCTCCGTATAAGTAGTTAAATTTATTATTAGAACTAATATTGAGATTAATTATTTGTGAGGAGGACGAAAGTGATCTTAAATTGTTAACTCCTTGATAGAGAAACGGGGTTACTACTAAGTAGTGTGTTAAACCTCCCAATGCACGTCCACATGAAGGTACTCCGCCTGAGCTGTCACACCCCGCCTAAGGCGGAAACGCGAGGTGCGACGAACATGGTGATCACAAACATTGTTTACATGAGAAGTACTAAATGTCATTTATTTCATCAGCACATAAGTCACATAGTCGAATACAAGTTTCAAATCCTAACAAGTGTTTCAAACAGCTATGTCAAAACCACAAAACAAGGCCTTCTTTATGCAGTCCTAAACTTGGCTCCTTAATGTCCTTACTTGGTTTCCTGAAAAACATGCTTACAAGTGTCAACTAAAAAGTTGGCGAGTTCGTAGGTTTTGTTGACTCGATAAATCAGTTTGTTGCTCAAAAAGTTTCGTTGTCTGTGTCCATGCATAATATTGTTACCACGAGCACCATAACCAAACCCCGACGTTCATGTGCACCCCTCCCCAATGCCTTGTCACGGGACATTGTAAAGTATGGATAATATGCATTCATATGTGTTAGCGCGACTAACAGTGAAAGGGGGTGTCAGCCCAAATAGTACTATTCATATGATCCACGACTTATTGCTAAGCTAATGGTTATAGTTGTCTGGGGAATTTTTGTTGATCTGTGACAATTGTAGGTCTAACTCATGTAACACATATTGTTGTCATGTACATATGTTGATCTGTAGCATGTTTCTCCCCCGAAGATGCAAAACAGCAAAACAGAAAAGGGGACACGAAACTCACCTGATATCTTGATATGTGGTCTAGCAAAGCAAGAAAAGTAACTACTGTTCCAACAGAAAGTGCCCTATAACGTCAGAGATATCTTAAGTTGTGTGTACTTATTGTTTACCATACAAGTTGTTCACCCGACATTTGTGGACCTTCGTGTTTAGTGTGTGTTTAAGTCATGTAATCCCGAAAACATGGTGTTTTGTATGTAAGATGGACCCCATATGTTACCATGAGTTTTAAATTGACATCCATTATAACTCTAACCTTTGAACATGGATTAAATGGGTTTATTCTAATGAAAAACAACACTTAGAAAGTTGCATAAGGGTGGGGTTAAGATTCATTATACTCAACTCGACATATAGCATAAATATGTGGGCCGATTCATGTTAACAATAAGTGACTTAGTGCCAAAGTGTTTGTTAGTTAGGTGTTTGCTATAAGTGAAACAATGTGTGTGGTTAGTGTATGCATAGGGCCGACCTATAGTGACCAAATGTCGATGATTATGATGAACATGGCAAGGTCGAAGGTTAGTAATGTGTGTGGACAAGATGACTTACCTAAAGAGAGCTTAAGATGAGACAATGTCGAGTGTTCTTGGCCTCCTTCTCCTCGGCTCGCCTTGATGGTGATCTTGATGTGGCTGAGAGTTTTGAGAGAGTATTGTGAGAGTATTGTGAGGATTGGTGTGAAGAATGGGATGGTGGAAGCCTCCTTATATAGTGGATTATATGGCAAGTTCCATACTTCCTTTCCTATATCAATTGATTACTACATCATACTATTTTGGTGAAATGGATTTGTCTAGGTGTGTTGTTGTTGTCCTTCATGTTCTAGCCGAAACATAGGGAGGTTAGGGTGATGGTTTTGGCAAGTCAACCATTGTAAGAAAAGAGCTAGGTAGGTGTAGGTGTTAAATAAGTGAAAGTCTTAGAATTTTTGGTTGTTAGTGTGTGATGGAGACTAGACAAATGACAAAGATTGTGTGCTTCTTTTTATGTGGGATTGTGTGTGGTGTTTGGTCATCATTGGCCGATTATTATGCAAGGGTTAAGAGGATATGTGATCTTGTCTTGGAAGGTGTTCATGATGGATGTTAAGTAGCTAATTTGGTATAAGGGGTTGACATGCATGAAGCTCCATGTTTTCTTCCTTCTTTTCGGCTCCAAGGAAACATAATCCAAGCAATTGTGGCAAGTCTTCACTCCTTGGAAGTCTAAGCATGATAGGAAGAAAGGCCTATTCTAGTATAAATGAGTTGTTTTGTCCCTAATGGCATGCTTGCATCCATTTGTCTTCATATGGATATGGATATGACCGATTATGATAAAAGAATGTGGATTTGTTTTTGGCACATGTCTAATATAGGTAGGCTTAGTTGTGAAAGGGATGTGTCTTAGGTTAGGATTTGTCTTATGCTTAATCCAATAAAAATAAGCAAGTGTGGTGTGTGTGTGTGTGTGTATATATACGCATGTATGTGTATGCATATATATATAGTTTTGTCTTTTCCTAGTTCAAGTGTGTATGTAAATGTGTAGGAATTGTCATTTTCACCATGTGTGAAATGTGTAGATGTATAATATTGAACTATATATTTATTCTACACATGTGTATCTACTTAAAAAATATATAGTTTTAGTCTTCTAAAATCCATACGTTTCGTTGATCCTTAAGATGGTCATGGTGTTTGGATAAAGTTAATTTTTTTTTCACATAATCGTTCAAATAATGAGGCGCACCGACATACTTATTCTAAGCACATAGTGAATCAAAACCAGTTAATTGTACGGACTCGACTAGTGAACTTGGCGGGTGTCACATTCTCCCCCTGTTTAGAGAATTTCGTCCTCGAAATTCTTGGTGTGTCGTCTAGTTTCATGCGGTATCTAAGCTTCATCCAGTTTTTTACTGATTAGTGGTCTATGCTTAGTTACAGCAAAGTCTATGCACACATATAGAGTAAAAATGCAGTCTAGTCATAAAATGTACCTTTGCCAACATGTTACTCTTGCCTTGCTCCTAGAAAAAAAATGCTCTACAACGAGGAGGACTGACATTGACATTGGTATTGGTATTGTCATTCTGGTCCTTCAGTTTTGGACAAGCTCTCTTGAAGTGCTCAGTACTGCCGCACTCATAACATTCCCACCGAGTTTCCTGGTTCGTGCAATGCCTGGACAGGTGGCCGGGTTTTCTGCACTTATGGCAAGTAAAACTTTCGCATGTTCCCTTATGGTGAAAACCGCATTTGTCACACTTAGGATGTGCCCCTTGGTACGGTTTCTTCGCCACTGCCGCATACGCGTTTGCAACTTCCTGCCTCTTACTTGGATGGTGCATTGATTCCTGGTCATCCGGCTTCCGCTTCTCACCCGTACTCTTCTTGATGAAAACTCCAGATCGAACAACCTCGTCTGTCAGGCTATGTGCCAAAGTCACAGCACTTTGGATAGTGGTAGGTCGTGATGACTTCACCATGCTTTGAATTTGAGGCACAAGACCCCAAATGTATCTTTCAATCCTCTTGAACTCAGGCGTAACCATATGCGGGACAAGTCGAGAAAGCTCGTGAAATCGAGTAGTGTATGCTGATATTTCCGCTCCGTCCATGGCCAAGTTCCAGAACTCAGACTCAATTTTTTGTAGTTCGTTGCGAGGACAGTACTCTGCCAAGAGCATGGACTTCAGATCATTCCATGAAAGTTGATACGCAGCTTCTCTTCCTAGGGTCTGGACTTGCAGATTCCACCACGTTAGGGCTTCATCCAGGAAGGTGCAAGTAGCATACTTGACCTTGCAGTTCTCAGCACAGTCGCTAATGTCGAGCACAGACTCCATCTTCTCGATCCACCGAACAATTCCTACCGCTCCTTCAGTACCGTTGAAACTACGCGGATTGCATGCCAAAAACGCCTTGTATGAGCAACCTTTCTGTACCTCCTCAGTCTCTGTGCCACTTCCAGTCCTAGCACCATCTCCGCTAGTGCCGCTACCTCCGGCGCCACCGCCAGATTCTCCACTCGTGCCATTTCAGGCTGCCTCATACTGTGCAATAGCAGCTGCAACTTGTTGTGAAACCAGCTGCACAATGTCTTCAGGGGTCATCGGGTTTGCTTCTCCGGAGTTGTTGTGAGTAGACCTTGTTGTTGGTGCCATGTCTTCTTCCAAAATGACAAAAGAAAAGAGATAGGACCATATATCCAAAGAAATCACGTAAAGGAGTGAAGAAATGCACAAAGACTCCTAAAGTATAAATGAGTGGACCTTAGGTTATAGTCTAGGTATATCTCCCCATGAGACCTAATTCTCTATAACCAATGGCTCTGATACCAATCTGTCACACCCCGCCTAAGGCGGAAACGCGAGGTGCGACGAACATGGTGATCACAAACATTGTTTACATGAGAAGTACTAAATGTCATTTATTTCATCAACACATAAGTCACATAGTCGAATACAAGTTTCAAATCCTAACAAGTGTTTCAAACAGCTATGTCAAAACCACAAAACAAGGCCTTCTTTATGCAGTCCTAAACTTGGCTCCTTAATGTCCTTACTTGGTTTCTTGAAAAACATGCTTACAAGTGTCAACTAAAAAGTTGGCGAGTTCGTAGGTTTTGTTGACTCGATAAATCAGTTTGTTGCTCAAAAAGTTTCGTTGTCTGTGTCCATGCATAATATTGTTACCATGAGAACCATAACCAAACCACGACGTTCATGTGCACCCCACCCCAATGCCTCGTCACGGGACATTGTAAAGTATGGATAATATGCAATCATATGTGTTAGCGCGACTAACAGTGAAAGGGGGTGTCAGCCCAAATAGTACTATTCATATGATCCACGGCTTATTGCTAAGCTAATGGTTATAGTTGTCTGGGGAATTTTTGTTGATCTGTGATAATTGTAGGTCTAACTCATGTAACACATATTGTTGTCATGTACATATGTTGATCTGTAGCAAGTTTTTCCCCCGAAGTTGCAAAACAGCAAAACAGAAAAGGGGCCACGAAACTCACGTGATATCTTGATATGTGGTCTATTAAAGCAATAAAAGTAACTATTGTTCCAACAGAAAGTGCCCTATAACGTCAGAGATATCTTAAGTTGTGTGTACTTATTGTTTACCATACAAGTTGTTCACCCGACATTTGTGGACCTTCGTGTTTAGTGTGTGTTTAAGTCATGTAATCCCGAAAACATGGTGTTTTGTATGCAAGATGGACCCCACATGTTACCTTGAGTTTTAAATTGACATCCATTATAACTCTAACCTTTGAACATGGATTAAATGGGTTTACTCTAATGAAAAACAACACTTAGAAAGTTGCATAAGGGTGGGGTTAAGATTCATTATACTCAACTCGACATATAGCATAAATATGTGGGCCGATTCATGTTAACAATAAGTGACTTAGTGCCAAAGTGCTTGTTAGTTAGGTGTTTGCTATAAGTGAAACAATGTGTGTGGTTAGTGTATGAATAGGGCCGACCTATAGTGACCAAATGTCGATGACTATGATGAACATGGCAAGGTCGAAGGTTAGTAATGTGTGTGGACAAGATGACTTACCTAAAGAGAGCTTAAGATGAGACAATGTCGAGTGTTCTTGGCCTCCTTCTCCTCGGATCGCCTTGATGGTGATCTTGATGTGGCCGAGAGTTTTGAGAGAGTATTGTGAGAGTATTGTGAGGATTGGTGTGAAGAATGGGATGGTGGAAGCCTCCTTATATAGTGGATTATATGGCAAGTTCCATACTTCCTTTCCTATATCAATTGATTACTACATCATACTATTTTGGTGAAATGGATTTGTCTAGGTGTGTTGTTGTTGTCCTCCATGTTCTAGCCGAAACATAGGGAGGTTAGGGTGATGGTTTTGGCAAGTCAACCATTGTAAGAAAAGAGCTAGGTAGGTATAGGTGTTAAATAAGTGAAAGTCTTAGAATTTTTGGTTGTTAGTGTGTGATGGAGACTAGACAAATGACAAAGATTGTGTGCTTCTTTTTATGTGGGATTGTGTGTGGTGTTTGGTCATCATTGGCCGATTATTATGCAAGGGTTAAGAGGGTATGTGATCTTGTCTTGGAAGGTGTTCATGATGGATGTTAAGTAGCTAATTTGGTATAAGGGGTTGACATGTATGAAGCTCCATGTTTTCTTCCTTCTTTTCGGCTCCAAGGAAACATAATCCAAGCAATTGTCGCAAGTCTTCACTCCTTGGAAGTCTAAGCATGATAGGAAGAAAGGCCTATTCTAGTATAAATGAGTTGTTTTGTCCCTAATGGCATGCTTGCATCCATTTGTCTTCATATGGATATGGATATGACCGATTATGATAAAAGAATGTGGATTTGTTTTTGGCACATGTCTAATATAGGTAGGCTTAGTTGTGAAAGGGATGTGTCTTAGGTTAGGATTTGTCTTATGCTTAATCCAATAAAAATAAGCAAGTGTGGTGTGTGTGTGTGTGTATATATATATACGCATGTATGTGTATGCATATATATATAGTTTTGTCTTTTCCTAGTTCAAGTGTGTATGTAAATGTGTAGGAATTGTCATTTTCACCATGTGTGAAATGTGTAGATGTATAATATTGAACTATATATTTATTCTACACATGTGTATCTACTAAAAAAATATATAGTTTTAGTCTTCTAAAATCCATACGTTTCGTTGATCCTTAAGATGGTCATGGTGTTTGGATAAAGTTAATTTTTTTTATTTTTTTTTTCACATAATCGTTCAAATAATGAGGCGCACCGACATACTTATTCTAAGCACATAGTGAATCAAAAACCAGTTAATTGTACGGACTCGACTAGTGAACTTGGCGGGTGTCACATTCTCCCCCTGTTTAGAGAATTTCGTCCTCAAAATTCTTGGTGTGTCGTCTAGTTTCAAGCGGTATCTAAGCTTCATCTAGTTTTTTACTGATTAGTGGTCTATGCTTAGTTACAGCAAAGTCTATGCACACATATAGAGTAAAAATGCAGTCTAGTCATAAAATGTACCTTTGCCAACATGTTACTCTTGCCTTGCTCCTAGAAAAAATGCTCTACCACGAGGAGGGCTGACATTGACATTGGTATTAGTATTGGCATTCTGGTCCTTCAGTTTTGGACAAGCTCTCTTAATGTGCTCAGTACTGCCGCACTCATAACATTCCCACCGAGCTTCCTGGTTCGTGCAATGCCTGGACAGGTGGCCGGGTTTTCTGCACTTATGGCAAGTAAAACTTTCGCATGTTCCCTTATGGTGAAAACCGCATTTGTCACACTTAGGATGTGCCCCTTGGTACGGTTTCTTCGCCACTGCCGCATACGCGTTTGCAACTTCCTGCCTCTTACTTGGATGGTGCACTGATTCCTGGTCATCCGGCTTCCGCTTCTCACCCGTACTCTTCTTGACGAAAACTCCATATCGAACAGCCTCGTCTGTCAGGCTATGTGCCAAAGTCACAACACTTTGGATAGTGGTAGGTCGTGACGACGTCACCATGCTTTGAATTTGAGGCACAAGACCCCAAATGTATCTTTCAATCCTCTTGAACTCAAGCGTAACCATATGCGGGACAAGTCGAGAAAGCTCGTGAAATTTTGTAATGTATGCTGATATTTCCGCTCCGTCCATGGCCAAGTTCCAGAACTCAGACTCAATTTTTTGTAGTTCGTTGCGAGGACAGTACTCTGCCAAGAGCATGGACTTCAGATCATTCCATGAAAGTTGATACGCAGCTTCTCTTCCTAGCGTGTGGACTTGCAGATTCCACCACGTTAGGGCTTCATCCAGGAAGGTGCAAGTAGCATACTTGACCTTGCAGTTCTCAGCACAGTCGCTAATGTCGAGCACAGACTCCATCTTCTCGATCCACCGAACAATTCCTATCGCTCCTTCAGTACCGTTGAAACTACGAGGATTGCATGCCAAAAACGCCTTGTATGAGCAACCTTTCTGTACCTCCTCAGTCTGTGCAGGCTTCCCAAACCGTGGTTAAGTCTCTGGTCCTCAAACTCATCTTCCTCTTGCAATGAAGGCTTCATTTCCGACCTGGAACATCGTACACCTCCCTTAGCTCTCACTTTCCTTGCCGAAGGATCTCTTCTTATAGTCAGTCACGGCGACATTGTATCCCCTTAGTAGGTTAGCGATCATGAAGATCGAAGGATCTCTCTTACAATCACCTCAAATGACATGTATCCCCATTGGTTAACGGATTCGTACTAGCAAGACCTAGGTATAGAACTCTTGTTTTATTTATCTTTAAAAGTTACACTTTAATATTTAGTGATCAATTAAATATAAAGTTGGTTTAATGATTGATGGCCTAATAAACCCAACCCATAACCTCCCGAGCTGAATGAAAACCTTGACAAAGGTGGAACATAATCCTAAAGGTGTGCAATCCGAAGATCACTGGTGCATCTGTAGGGAATCCGCTCTTTATCAAGAAGATCATTCAACCATCTGGTAAGTACCAGAAATGTCTCACTCAGATCTGGTCCACTTCATAAGCCATTTCCTAGAACCCGGTTTGGATATGAGAAGCCCGAAGGATCTGTCTAACTATTGGTTTCCTCGCCTTGGATCTAGCTCGGGACTGCCAGAAACTGATTAAACCTCTTGATAGTTTAATTTATTAAGTTAGGGTTGATTTTAAGTTATTAAGTAAATCATCATCTGAACCTATCCCAAGATAAATAGACTAGAGTTAGAAACAAGATAACACAACAAATAACTAAAAATAAACTACTAATAATGATAATAAAAGTCTACAAATCGAAGCGGATTCAGGAATAATAGAAAGATAAAACCATAAGAATGATCAACACATGAATATGACTGCTCATAGACAAGCTCTCCATCTCCTAGTGCTATGTATCTAGTATCATCCACATGACCCTCGATGTTTATTTCATATGCTACTATACGATCCCATGCTTGGCCAAGTTGATATAGGTAGGACGAGGACTAACCTTGGTGGGTGAGTTAGGATGGCCCTAAGGTCTCCCACTGGACCCCAAGCTCTCTGCTAGAAGCCTGGAAATCGACCCAAGATGGCTCAAGACTTGAAGGAAGAGGATATGATGTGACCTCTCTCGGATGTCTCAAATGGTGAGTCAAGCTTGCTATTTATAGAGCTGCCAGGGCAAGCATGACTGTGCTTCAGGGGGTGGCACGGTTGCGCCATAACCACACGTATGTTCTGTTGGCTGCAGTCCTGCATTATCTGTCCTTGTTGTCTTGAGCACGTGCGTGCCTAAGCATATTGCACTGCCGTGCCATGTGCCTTCAGCAGGTTTTCTTGTTCCCCAAGTTGGTTGCGTTGCCTTCTAGCGTGTAGGACCTCCGTGCAACTGTGCATGGGTGTGATGGGTCTGTCCCGGGCTGGTTTTATCACTGTTTAAGTCTCGGGAGGGTCTTTAAACATACAGGGAACATGCTACAAGTCTCGTATCCTCAGGAATATCCAGTTTATGGTTGTTTTTTTCCTGAAAATCTCCTGTTTTTGGCTTGGATTAAGCACCCAATATCGGTAATTTAAGTCTAATTCTACCCTGTTATGAGACTGATTATGCACATTTTATATGTTAATTATTTGATACATTAGCTGCAAGCGCCAAACGATCCAAAACTTCAGAGTCGGACAGCTATAGCATGGGAGGCAGGTCGACCGGTCATTGTCAAATAATATAAACGACGGCCCAGAGTTTGAGGAAGATCCCATTCCAGATGAGGCACGACCCATAGGGAGGGACAAAGCTAAAAAGGAAGCGGCTGCAATAAAACAAGTCGCATTAGCGAGCGGGAGCGGGTCAAAGATGGAGAGTTTGGTAGCTGAATTGGAATCCTTCAAACATATCTTTAGTCAAACGCAAGCAGAGAAGATAAAACTGAAGGAACACGAAGTCGAAGAAAAACTTTGATTGAAGCAAAAGCAAGTGGAGGAAAGAATTCAACTGAAGAATGAAGTTGCACAACTAGAACAATGGAGAACAATGACAGCCAACATCAATGACTATCCCGAAAAAGACCGTCCCGTCTTGCTCAAAATGAAAGAGAATATCGCCAAAAAATATAATTCGTAGTTTTTTTTTTTAATTTTTAAGAAGCCGTCTAGTTTTATTTAAGTTAATTCATTTTTTTTAGTTTTATTTAAGTGTTTTTGTATTTGTAATTTTAGGTTTATTATTGTATTTTTAACTTTTTAATATTAATATTAGAATATTAATTAATTAAAAAAACAAAAAAAATATAAAAAGAAAAGGGTGATGATGCTCCTAACTCCACACCCTTGGACCATCATGGTGATGATGTTCCTAGGCCATGGTGATTTGGCAGCTGAGATGGAGCTCATCCACACCCACCAACCTTAGGCATACTATTCCCCTTTTATATTTTCATTCAAGCTTTTGTGAGAATTATGAAAAAAAAAATGAAGTTTATGTATGCTAGGAAACATGCGAGAAAGTATTGGGTACAAAGTCCCTTAACCTACAAAGTGTAGGAAGCCACAATAATATGCCACGTGTAAGATGTCTTTTAAAACAAAAAAAACTGATTTTCAATTATGAGAGGGGTATTATAGACATTTGCATCGATCAATTAATCACATTCATAATTATGATTTTCACAATCCCTGTTTTATCGTTTAATTGGAATTCAATTTTTTATAACTAATTTCACGATCTTCATTGTCAATTCTTACCTTATTAAAAAATTCTCATCACCTTGAGTCTGTCGATCAAAAGTTTACCAGAATCATACTCAATTGCAGAGTTCATCATCATGTTCGGTAGGTTATTCTGTTTTTTAATTTCACATAATCGTAATCTTATTTTGATTTTTAATTGTTTATCAGACCTAAACAACAAACCTGAAATCTTAATCGGAGAAGAAGATGATGTTGTCGATGCTCATAATCTAAATTTTTGAAGGTTAGTTTATACTGTTTTGATTTATATTAGCAGATCACAAAAAACAGAGATGAACAGAGTGTTGAGGTAACTGCTTGGTTTAACATGCGTTTTATTATGTTTAACATGCGTTTTGAGGTAACTGTTTGGTTTATAGAAATGATTTTTATTCAAATGCGTTTTATTATGTTTAACATGCGTTTTGAGGTAAATGCTTGGTTTTATAGAAATAATTTTTATTCAAATGCGTTTTATTATGTTTAACATGCGTTTTGAGGTAACTGCTTGGTTTTATAGAATTGATTTTTATTCAAATGCGTTTTATGCTGTTTTAACATGCGTTTTGAGATTCAAATGCGTATTATGTGTCTTTTTATAGTATGAACATGTCATTTTGTCATTAAAATTAGATTTACTAGTTGTATGTTTTGTGTTTTATGACAGATCTTTCTAAGAAAGATGTTCCCATTGATGATCAAACTCCAATATACAAACCTGCTGTTGCATCTTCATTGAAACCAGAAGATGCAATGAAGATGAAAACGAGATGAAAAATACATTGTTACAAGATGAAAACGAAGAAGTTGAAAATGCTGAAGACCATGGAAATGAATACCAGGCAGATGAAAGAACAAGTTGTTGATGAGTGATTTTTTTTTTCAGTAAATGCGTTTTATGTTTTATGCATGCGTTTTGGTATATACTGAATAGTTTGCACATTTTCTTCTGTTTTCTAAAGTGCGTTTTATGTTTCCTTGAATGCGTTTTACAATAACTGAACATTTGAAACTCTGTTTCTTACGAATGCGTTTTATGATCATATCGAATGCGTTTTACTAATACATCATGATTCAGTTTGCTTCTCTTTCTCTTCCTTCATCTGTTATGTTTTATTTAGGTTTTATCAAATGATTTTCGTTATACGATCATAATGACAATCATAATATGAACATAAACTTACTTGATTTGCGTTTTGGAGCCATAATACTTCCTTGATCGGATGTTATATTTTCGTCTTCTACAACTGCTCTGTTTTTTTTTTGTTTCAGAGATTTTGATTTTGGTTGATTTTGTTTTGTGAATTCGACGACTATATGTTTTGATTAAGTAACCGTCATTAAATGATATTGAATTGTACGCTATTATTAAAAAAATCAAATTATTAGATTGGGAATTTGTCCAATTTACCTTTCCCCTTGCTAACTGATCCTTAAAACACTCATGGGTTATTAAATGACGATCATCTTGATTAAAACACAATGGATGGTCAGGATGGCTTCTTACACTTTGTATTTTAAGGAGACTTTGTACAATAGCCTCTCTCAAAACATGCAATGGAGGAATTAACCTAAGTCTAAATGGATAAGCCATGATCAATGACAAGCTAGTACTAAATGAAAGCTTTTTTTTTTTAACGGCTAAATGAAAGCTTTTAGTAACTACATGTACAACAAGAACATTATTAAGTGTATGCTATTAATTATGAGATGGGGAAACCACGGCCTTAACAATACGAAACAAGATAAGGGCATATCATTACCACAACTCCTTCTAAGCCAGTGTAGGATGTTGCATCATGAGGCATAGAATTACTTGAAGTTAATGCCCAGGCAAGCCGCCCAAAAAAAAAAAAAGTGTAATTTTAGGTAACCATCCTAATGTCGTCCCCATTAAAAGTTTGGTTAAGCTTCTCGTTTACGCCCCTCTAGCCCCAAAAAAAAAAAAAAAAAAATTCACAGACTCGTCACTGTATATGAGATGTGTCTCCTCAACTAGGAATCCTTTAATTCACCGATTAATCTATCTATATATATAAAAGAAAACGTATATGCTGACGTGGCGTGCAATGGAGGCCTCAACCTTTCCTTGAGAGTGCCACGTGGCATCATAATGGAGAGTTTTTGGTGTTTTTGTTTCCTTTTTTAATAAATTGAGTTATTTTAGGAAAAAAGAATTTAAAAATAAATTTAAAATTTTCTCTATCATATTTCCTCCCATAATTTTTAAACGTTTATATCTTTTATATACGGGATTTTTTAAAGAAAAAAATTACACCAAATTAACGAGTGTTTTATTATCTTTCCAATGAGTACCATACTGCTATATAAAAAACGGAGAAAAAATCAAATATTTTTTTGTGAGGTTTTGTTCATACAGGAAAAAAACACACAAAGTGTTCACGTTATCACGTAAAATTAGATTTTGTGGGGAATATGAGTTATTACTGATTATTAAAATACTATGAACATGCAATGATTGAGAGATTTTTTTGTTAGCTAACTTGAGCCATTTGCAATAGGTTATCACGTAAAATTAGATTTTTCAACCCCAGGACCCTTCCGGGGAAATCAGCTAGTTGCATATATGTAAATGTTGAGCGAGGCTCAGTGGGTAAGACGATATGCACAAAATTTGAAAAATATTATGGCCAATTTTCTTTCATCGATGGTAAATCCACCATCGAAAATAAAATTAGATGGTGTTTGCTTAATGCTCTGTAGGACCGGCCAAATCCAATTTTTTTTTTTTTTTTTTTTTTGAAGCAGCGCATCTAGTGGCTCATTAGACGCATATACATCCAAACATACCATGGTTGATTACCACCGTATTACAACGCTCTAATCACATGCGAAATGCGCATTAACACAACTTATTAGGGTAAACGTTTACACAAGGCATCAAACTAGGGTTTTCACCAACAAGTTATATGTCACCATATTGTCACGGAGTAACTCTCTTGACTCACGTGCGGCTCTTAGACTCCTTCTAAGATCAGCCTTTGACCCGACTATGATGCGATTCGGAAGCGATAGATGTAAGAGTAACAAGATTGGTAATCAAATAAACCTTTATTGATTACAAGGAAGAGTAATACAAGAGCTTTACAATGCTTTTGCAAGGTGAATGCCTTAGTGTTTTGGAGGTGATTTGCAAATGTGACATGGTCACCTATTTATACTAGTCCCTTATGATCTAGATTATTCTAGAGTTTTCTATACATAATATCTATGAATTTACATAGAACATTCTAGAATCCTAACATAGAACTTTCTAGAATCCTAACCCTTAATATCTTGGATATTTTGTTGGAGTTTTCTAGGCCCTTCTTGATCTTTTCTATGCTTCTAGGTTGGTCTAGTGCAACCTAGAATGTTCTAGAATGTTGCACCTTGGTGTAGCCCAAAACGTTGCCTTATGATCAGAATTTGGTGTTGTTTGAGCTGAATTTTGAGCGGGTCGTGACATTCTCCCCCACCTAAATTCACGACGCCCTCGTCGTGCATCGTTAGTGGTGTTTGATCCACTGTCCTTAGTCACGACAAGCTCATGTCTATTGTTGATCCCAAACATAAGTCGCATGGCCGACACCGTTTTACCTTGACGCTTAGTGTCACGCTCCATTTTTACCATGCGCATTTGGCCACCATCTATTATGCACAGAGTATCCATAAACGGTATTGGAAAGGCTTGTACCTGTGAGAGAAAGTCCATCCCGAGTACCAACTTATAATCGTCCATGGGAACAACTGATAAGTCCATTGTGCCTTCCCAGTCCCCGATCATGGCTTTGACCCCTTCCACCATACCATCAATTAGTTTAGGGTCCCCGTATGCAGCCTTGATCCATGCCAACTCCTTAGTCGCTTTGAGCCCCAGTCTTGCTGCCTCATCCTTTGCAACATAATTGTGACTTGCTCCTGTATCGACCATTGCTCGTGTTGGCACCCCATTTATTTCCAGGCGTACGAAATGAAGCCCAGTGGCTTTTGGATCTATAGTCGGGTTCGTAGCATCCACCTTTGCCACTCCTGGCCCCGACTTGCTAGTGCCTCTGTTGCACTTAGCTCCTTGTGGTTCTCCGACCGCCTTGCCTTTGGTACGCTTTCTAGTCCTCCTCTTGCGTCCCTTAGGCTTTCTCTTCGGGTTTGTGGCTTGCCCATGTGCCACTCCTAGCCCCGATTTTCCCATAGAGTTAAGGAGTTGTATCACCCCAAGTCGTGCCTCTTTATCCTCCTCTTTTTCCTGTGCAATCATCGCGTGCAGGCTGGCCTTCTTCGAACAAAACCGGGCAATGTGTCCTTGTTTCCCACAAATGAAACACCCATCATCTTGATTAGTGGCGTTACGTGCATCTTTCTTTCGGTTTTGATCCCGCTTAACTCCCCCACCATGCTCATGATTATTCCTTTCATTTGCTGGTTTATGTAACACCCCAACCGATGGCGGAAACATCGGGGTGCCACGTATTGATGATTGTTTTCAGTAGCACATGGTATAATATAAATTTTAAATAATTTATTCAAACATAAATATCCAAAATGTGAAATAATGTCTAAGAATTCAAATACATAACATCAAATAGCAACTTCAAAAGAACTTCAAATAACTTCAAGAAAAATCCTCATGCTAACTCAAGCCTCAGCTTCATTGTTACCTGAAACATGTTAATTTTGAAAGTATTTTGGGTCAACATAAGTTGGTGAGAATTACATAGGTTTTTGATGATAAAATGAATAAAATGTTATGCAATTCATGTGTCATGTTAATCTAGCCCATATGTGAGAACATATTAGAAATAAATCGAGTGCATAATCAACCCTGTTGACTGTTATAAATGATACATACCATACACTTATGGTCCCAATGAATATGTTATGCGATAACAAACACCCACGTAACCTTTGTAGGAGGCACGTATCCGAGTGGGATTGTCAGTCCAATAGATCTATCAATGTATACCGTCGGCTGATCAATGTTAATGATTATGCTAGAATGGTGCTTACTCTAATCATGCTCAAGACAATATGCAACATAGAAAACACATAGACACATTGATGATTGAATTGCAATGAAAATGTTATAACATGTCTCACCCCAAAAATGGTGATAAAAGGGGCTATGTAAACTCACCTTAGCAAATGTTAACTTGTTGAAAAGATATGATAATTGTGTTGCCCAAAGTGATTTCCAAATATCACCCTATAATAAGGTAATATGTAATAAGTCTAAGTCTAATTAACTAATGAGTGTATCCTAGGGTTTCGATTTGGGGATAATCAATTGTTAAAATTTAAATTAAAATGTTTAATTAATAAAGGAAAATTGGATAATTAATGGATGATAGTCTTTTTATAAAATTTGAATTTTGAGTGAGCACAATAAAGTGTTTGAAGCAATAAAATAATTTTTATAAAGTTATTTCATTTAAAATAGATTTTTAAATCTATTTATTTATAAATAGCCAATTATTAACTTTAGTATCCAAAAATACTAAAATTAAAGAATTCTTATTTTAAAAATCATATTTCTGTTCTAAATGATTAAAAATAATTTGTATAAAATTTTGGTGCAAAAATGATGAAAATTGGATTTATTATGAATTAATTATGATTAAATCTAACAAAAATTGATTAAAAATATAAAATAAATGATTTTACTGAATTAAAAATTATTTCAGTAAAGTTCAACTTTATAAAAAGTTAGGATAATTTTTGGGAAATTTAATAATACTGTTTTGATATATAAATGGATTTTTATAAATATAATAGTATAAAAATGATTTAATTATTATAAATATTAAATAAATGAATTTCTGAAAAATAAAAATTACAAATAAAACCTTTATATCAGATTAAACAATAATAATTTTTTTAGAATTTATAAAATGGTTTTGGTATTTTAAAAAGAATTTAAAAGATTAAAAGGATTTAATATATATATATATATATAATGTAATAGTTTGTTTAAAAAGAAAAGGAAATAAAAGAACAAAACCCGGTCAGAGCCGGGACTCGAACCCGGGTGACCTCAGTGGGGAACCAACATCACAACCACTTGGCCTAGGCCGGTGGTTGTGAGATTTCTGATTTCAAAATACTTAAATACACGACGTGAATACAGGTTTATCCCCAATTCAAATCACACGAACCCTAGAATTACAATAGAATGATTCAGACAACAATAGCCCGATTAATGTTAGGGCTATTGTTGCTGGAATGCCGATGAACTAAACCCACAAAAGAAAACATACTCACAGTGTGGTATTGATGTTGATAGTCGGGTCAAAGAGAAAGTCAACCACGAGCAAAATAATCAATATCAGAGTGAATTAGAGTGAAATAGAGATTGAGAGAGAGTTGTGAGCGATTTGCCAAGACTCGCAGACCATCTATTTATACTAGAGGATTAGGGTTAGGGTTAATTAGAAGGTTTGACTTTCAATTGAATGTTACGCGTATAATTGAATAAAAAGTCAACAATTGACGTGTAATCGTTGTGTATTCGTGTTGTGCAAGGCCGGTTATTGCACGAATTTGCCAAAAATAGTTCAATTACGCGTTAATTAGACGGATTGCTCATCAAGCTATCCCACAGTTGACTCTCCTTGTCAACTGTGGGAGTTTTAATGTGTGAATAAATAAAATATGAATCCGGGTTTAAAACAAAGAGATGGCCCAGCCCAGTTGGTTGAGTATGTGGGCATGGGTGGCTCTGGCGCGGGTTCGAACCCCGGCCAGAGCAGGTTTTTGTTATTATTTTTGATTATCAAACAAACCAACACACACATAATATATTACAATATATATATCATATTAGGGTTCCATAAACGCGACAAAATAAATAAATGCGAAGTATAAAATGAAACTTGACGTTTTTATTAATGTCGATGCGTAACGTACAAGTATTAATGCGTAATGTTACAGTCTCCCCTACTTTTAGGAACTTCGTCCCGAAGTTGGAGTTGGAGAGTCTGGTGGGAAAAGATGCGGATACTTCGACTTCATCTGGTCTTTACGTTCCCAAGTGAACTCTGGGCCTCGTTTAGATTCCCAACGAACCTTAACGATCGGAATACGACTGCGCTTGAGTTTCTTGACTCCAGTGTCAACAATCTCGACGGGTTTCTCGATAATGTGCATGCTTTCATCGATTTGCACATCCTCAAGAGGAACATGAAGGTTCTCATCTGCTAAGCATTTCTTGAGATTCGAAACATGGAAGGTTGGATGAACATTGCTTAGCTCAGGTGGAAGCTCAAGTCTGTAAGCCACTTTCCCAACTCTGTCAAGAATTTTGAAGGGGCCTACGTATCGAGGAGCTAGTTTTCCCTTTCTACCGAAACGAATAACTCCTTTCCAAGGGGATACCTTAAGTAGCACAAGGTCCCCAACTTGAAATTCCAAGGGTTTACGACGTTTATCAGCATAACTCTTTTGGCGACTTCGAGCCTTGAGAAGATTATCCTGAATAAGCTGGATTTTGTCTGTGGTTTCCTGGATTAGTTCGGGTCCAGTAATACGAGCTTCACCAACCTCGGTCCAACAGACAGGTGAACGACATTTCCGACCATAGAGTGCCTCAAAAGGAGCCATGTTAATGCTGGCGTGATAACTGTTGTTGTATGAAAACTCAACCAAAGGAAGATGAGAATCCCATGCGCCACCAAAATCGATGACACATGCCCTGAGCATGTCCTCAAGTGTCTGGATGGTTCGTTCAGTCTGACCATCCGTTTGAGGGTGATAAGCAGTGCTCAGGTTCAACTTGGTACCCAAAGCATCTTGTAGAGATCCCCAAAAGTGAGAGGTGAAACGACCATCGCGATCAGAAATAATATCCAAAGGTATACCGTGACGACATACGATTTCACTTACGTACATCTTTGCCAACCTTTCCACCGAATACTTCTCACGAATAGGTAGAAAGTGAGCTGACTTGGTCAAACGATCGACGATTACCCAAATACTGTCAAAACCTTTGGGTGTGCGAGGGAGTTTGGTGATGAAATCCATAGCTATGCTCTCCCATTTCCAGACAGGAATCTCTGGTTGTTCAAGCATACCAGATGGTCGTTGATGTTCAGCCTTAACCTTGGAACAAGTGAGGCATTTTGCAACGAATAGAGCAATGTCTTTCTTCATACCAGGCCACCAATAAGAATAACGAAGATCTTGGTACATCTTGTCAGCTCCAGGATGAATAGAATAACGAGACTTATGAGCCTCGTTCATGAGAAAAGTACGAAGATCATCACGGTCGGGAATCCACAGTCGATTAAGAAAATAAAGGAGACCATCGGGTTTGGTTTCAAGTTGAGTCTCAGCACCACAAGACATTTCATCGTATATGTTACCTTGGGTGACTGAGGTGTGTTGAGCCTGGAGAATGCGATCTTGAAGATCAGTACGAACTCTCGCACATTGGAGTTTGACACGCTCTTTACGACTAAGTGCGTCAGCCACAACATTCGCTTTGCCAGGATGGTAGCGAATTTCGCAATCATAGTCGTTAAGTAATTCAACCCAACGTCGTTGCCTCATGTTAAGATTCTTTTGGTCGAAGACATGTTGGAGACTTTTGTGGTCCGTGAACACCACACATTTGGTCCCATACAGATAATGTCTCCAAATCTTGAGTGCGAAGACAACAGCACCCAATTCAAGATCATGGGTGGTATAATTTTTCTCGTGAGTCTTGAGTTGTCGAGACGCATAAGCAATAACCTTTCCTCGTTGCATGAGAACACAACCAAGACCTTGGTTTGATGCATCACAGTAGACCACGAAATCATCATTACCATCAGGTAGAGATAAGACAGGAGCTTCACAGAGTTTCAGCTTAAGAGTTTCAAATGCTTCCTCTTGCATAGGTCCCCACTCATAGGGTTTACCCTTGTGAGTTAAGGTAGTGAGAGGAACAGCGATCTTGGAGAAATTGGCGATGAATCGACGATAATAACCAGCCAACCCAAGAAAAGAACGGACTTCTGTTGGAGTGGTAGGAACACTCCAATTTTTCACAGCTTCGATCTTTGCAGGATCAACATGAATCCCGTTCATATCAATGACATGTCCCAAAAATTGAACTTCCTTAAGCCAAAATTCACATTTGGAGAACTTGGCGTACAGTTGTTCTTTCTTTAGGAGACTCAAGATAGAGTGAAGATGTTGCTCGTGATCGGATTTTGACTTAGAGTAAATCAAAATATCATCGATGAAAACGATCACGAATTTGTCGAGATAGGGTCTGCAAACCCGATTCATTAAATCCATAAATACTGCGGGAGCATTGGTCAAACCGAAAGGCATAACCATGAATTCATAGTGACCGTAGCGAGTGCGAAAAGCTGTCTTGGGAATATCTTCATCGTGGACTCTAAGCTGATGATAACCAGAACGGAGATCAATCTTCGAGAAATGCGTTGCTCCTTGAAGTTGATCGAAGAGATCGTCAATCCTAGGGAGCGGATAACGATTCTTGATGGTGAGTTTGTTGAGTTCACGGTAGTCAATACACATCCGAAGAGAACCATCCTTCTTTTTAACGAATAAGACAGGGGCTCCCCATGGAGAAGAACTAGGGCGAATGAACCCTTTATCAGAAAGTTCCTGTAATTGACTAGCAAGTTCCTGCATCTCAGAGGGTGCAAGACGATAAGGAGCTTTAGCAATAGGATTAGCACCAGGAACAAGATCAATACGAAACTCCACTTGTCGAGCAGGAGGCAAACCAGGTAAGTCCTCTGGAAAGACTTCAGGATAGTCTCGAATAATAGGAATGTCTTGGATACTTTTGCCTTTGTCCTTCTTCTCTATCACGTTAGCTAAGAAGGCTGTATACCCCTTTCGTAAGTACTTTTGGGCAGTAGTACAAGACATAAGCTTAAGCTCACCACAGGGTTTCTCACCATAGATCTTCAAAATCTCACCAGATTCGAGAGGAATGCGTATGACTTTCTCGAAGCACAGAATTTCGGCACGATGAGTTGACAACCAGTCCATGCCTACTATAACATCAAAACTACCAAGATGCATGGGGATGAGATCGATAGGGAAGGTATGATCATCGAGATTCAACAAGCAGTTACGTATAATAGAACCGATCGAAATAGACTTCCCGTTAGCTACCTCTACCACGAAAGGGTCTTCTAGATTAGTGTGGGGTAAGTTAAGTAAAGGTTCAAACTTCAGTGACACGAATGACTTATCAGCTCCTGAATCAAATAATATGGATGCATAGTGATTATTAATGAGAAACGTACCATTCACCACTTCGTTGTTGTCACGGGCCTGATTAGCGTTGAGATTGTAGGCGCGACCTCGAGCACCTTGGTTCTGGTTGCGGTTCTGGTTTTGGTTTTGGTTTTGGTTTTGGTTACGGTTACGGTTACGGTTAGGGCAGTTGTTGATGTAGTGATTAGGGTTACCACACTCGTAGCATTGACCACGAGTAGGCCTGTTGTTTTGTTGGTTGGGAGCTGGGTTGTTGTTGTCTTGGGCAGCAGGAGATCGACAGACGTTCACCAAGTGACCATATCTTTGACACTTAGTACAAAATCGACATGGCACCTGTGTGGGATGGTGGTACTTGCAAGTGTTGCACAGAGGGTGAGGTCCAGTGTATGGTTTCTTGGCTGGGTTTTGGGCAGCAGGTGGAGTAGTAGCAACCATATAGTTTCTAGCCTTGCGCTTCTTGTTGCTTGAGATCTCAGGCTTGACTTCAATTGCAGGCTGTGGAGTATCTTTGGCAGTAGTCTTCTTGGTGCCCTTGCGAACTAGAGTACCGTTCTTCACATGATTATCAGTAAGAGTGGCCGCAAGACGTTTGGCCTCTTCCAGAGTTGCAGGATTTCTACCCCAAACAGTGTCCTGGATTTGCATGGGCAGACCACCGATGTACTTCTCGATGGCTACCGGCAGAGGAGTAACCTTGTGTGGCAACAATAAGCTAAGCTCATGAAAGCGGGTGTTGTAGGCAAGATTTTCCCCACTATCTTGAGCCAAGGTGTGGAACTCATCCTCTAGCTTTTTAACTTCATTGCGAGGACAGAACTCCTCCTTCATGATCTCTTTGACCTGGTCCCATGTCATAGCAAGAGCAACCTCGGCCCCACGAGTACGCTTTTCTTCATTCCACCAAGTGAGTGCTCGTTTATGGAGAACACTCATGGCGTAACGAACCTTGAAGTTATTGGGGCACTCACTGTTGATGAAGGTATTTTCAATACCCTCAAACCATTGGAGAAGTCCAGTAGCTCCTTCTTCACCGCTGAACTTTGGAGGGTTACAGGAGTTGAAATGTTTGAGGGTGCAAGCTTGGGGTCCATTACCATTGCCATTGCCATTCCCGTTCCCGTTGTGACCATTCCCATTCAATTGGATGACCTGAGCAAGTAAATTGGGAACCAGAGTTGCGATTTGCTGCGCCATTTGTTGAGAAATGATCGCAGCCAGTTGAGCATCGACCCCATTGTTGTTGTGGTTAGGAGCTTGGTCATGGTTGTGGTTATGGTTATCACCACCTTCTTCGTGGTTCTCACCATTGTTGTTGCGAGTGCTGCGACGAGGAGGCATGATCTGTAATAGACACAATGAAATGAATGAGAGTTTATATAAGGAATGTAATCATTTATTCATTAATTAAAACGAATAAACGAAAACGTTGACTTATCAAAGATTCTAAATTCTAATAACATATGAAGACATGCTTTAGCCTATAAGTGAACACTCATCCCGAGAATTCCCAGGTAGGCATCCGGGTCCCTCGTCTGATTGGGATATATGCGCAATGCCAGCCTAGACAGAAGACTCAGAATACAGGCGTTCACCCTTCCAGATTGCACGTGTTCGTTATTAAAATCTAGAACTTCGACGGGATCTCAAGGGGGTTCAGGTTAAACCTGAGGATTTTGTCCTATAAATCTAATGGTGGATCAGGATTGCAGCAGACAATTAAGAGTAGTCACATGTAGGTTTAGGGTATAGGATAAGGATAGGATTAGGGAAGCAATTAGGGTTACAAGTAGGAGAAGCAAGTACTGTTTTAGTCCCTAAGGTTATAGTCTAGATTATTTCTAATAACCTAATTCCCTATAACCAAGGCTCTGATACCAATCTGTAACACCCCAACCGATGGCGGAAACATCGGGGTGCCACGTATTGATGATTGTTTTCAGTAGCACATGGTATAATATAAATTTTAAATAATTTATTCAAACATAAATATCCAAAATGTGAAATAATGTCTAAGAATTCAAATACATAACATCAAATAGCAACTTCAAAAGAACTTCAAATAACTTCAAGAAAAATCCTCATGCTAACTCAAGCCTCAGCTTCATTGTTACCTGAAACATGTTAATTTTGAAAGTATTTTGGGTCAACATAAGTTGGTGAGAATTACATAGGTTTTTGATGATAAAATGAATAAAATGTTATGCAATTCATGTGTCATGTTAATCTAGCCCATATGTGAGAACATATTAGAAATAAATCGAGTGCATAATCAACCCTGTTGACTGTTATAAATGATACATACCATACACTTATGGTCCCAATGAATATGTTATGCGATAACAAACACCCACGTAACCTTTGTAGGAGGCACGTATCCGAGTGGGATTGTCAGTCCAATAGATCTATCAATGTATACCGTCGGCTGATCAATGTTAATGATTATGCTAGAATGGTGCTTACTCTAATCATGCTCAAGACAATATGCAACATAGAAAACACATAGACACATTGATGATTGAATTGCAATGAAAATGTTATAACATGTCTCACCCCAAAAATGGTGATAAAAGGGGCTATGTAAACTCACCTTAGCAAATGTTAACTTGTTGAAAAGATATGATAATTGTGTTGCCCAAAGTGATTTCCAAATATCACCCTATAATAAGGTAATATGTAATAAGTCTAAGTCTAATTAACTAATGAGTGTATCCTAGGGTTTCGATTTGGGGATAATCAATTGTTAAAATTTAAATTAAAATGTTTAATTAATAAAGGAAAATTGGATAATTAATGGATGATAGTCTTTTTATAAAATTTGAATTTTGAGTGAGCACATTAAAGTGTTTGAAGCAATAAAATAATTTTTATAAAGTTATTTCATTTAAAATAGATTTTTAAATCTATTTATTTATAAATAGCCAATTATTAACTTTAGTATCCAAAAATACTAAAATTAAAGAATTCTTATTTTAAAAATCATATTTCTATTCTAAATGATTAAAAATAATTTGTATAAAATTTTGGTGCAAAAATGATGAAAATTGGATTTATTATGAATTAATTATGATTAAATCTAACAAAAATTGATTAAAAATATAAAATAAATGATTTTACTGAATTAAAAATTATTTCAGTAAAGTTCAACTTTATAAAAAGTTAGGATAATTTTTGGGAAATTTAATAATACTGTTTTGATATATAAATGGATTTTTATAAATATAATAGTATAAAAATGATTTAATTATTATAAATATTAAATAAATGAATTTCTGAAAAATAAAAATTACAAATAAAACCTTTATATCAGATTAAACAATAATAATTTTTTTAGAATTTATAAAATGGTTTTGGTATTTTAAAAAGAATTTAAAAGATTAAAAGGATTTAATATATATATATATATATAATGTAATAGTTTGTTTAAAAAGAAAAGGAAATAAAAGAACAAAACCCGGTCAGAGCCGGGACTCGAACCCGGGTGACCTCAGTGGGGAACCAACATCACAACCACTTGGCCTAGGCCGGTGGTTGTGAGATTTCTGATTTCAAAATACTTAAATACACGACGTGAATACAGGTTTATCCCCAATTCAAATCACACGAACCCTAGAATTACAATAGAATGATTCAGACAACAATAGCCCGATTAATGTTAGGGCTATTGTTGCTGGAATGCCGATGAACTAAACCCACAAAAGAAAACATACTCACAGTGTGGTATTGATGTTGATAGTCGGGTCAAAGAGAAAGTCAACCACGAGCAAAATAATCAATATCAGAGTGAATTAGAGTGAAATAGAGATTGAGAGAGAGTTGTGAGCGATTTGCCAAGACTCGCAGACCATCTATTTATACTAGAGGATTAGGGTTAGGGTTAATTAGAAGGTTTGACTTTCAATTGAATGTTACGCGTATAATTGAATAAAAAGTCAACAATTGACGTGTAATCGTTGTGTATTCGTGTTGTGCAAGGCCGGTTATTGCACGAATTTGCCAAAAATAGTTCAATTACGCGTTAATTAGACGGATTGCTCATCAAGCTATCCCACAGTTGACTCTCCTTGTCAACTGTGGGAGTTTTAATGTGTGAATAAATAAAATATGAATCCGGGTTTAAAACAAAGAGATGGCCCAGCCCAGTTGGTTGAGTATGTGGGCATGGGTGGCTCTGGCGCGGGTTCGAACCCCGGCCAGAGCAGGTTTTTGTTATTATTTTTGATTATCAAACAAACCAACACACACATAATATATTACAATATATATATCATATTAGGGTTCCATAAACGCGACAAAATAAATAAATGCGAAGTATAAAATGAAACTTGACGTTTTTATTAATGTCGATGCGTAACGTACAAGTATTAATGCGTAATGTTACAGTTTAGATGGTTGAACCTCCCTTAGGCCGTGTAGACTTTCAGCAGCGGCAATGGCTGAAGCTAGATCTTCAACCTTGCGGCGCTCTAACTCGGTTTTTGCCCAGGGTTGTAACCCATCCAGGAAGTAAAACAGGGCATCCTCATCCGAAAGGTCCGGAATCGCCAAAGTTAGAGTAGTGAATTCGGTTACATACTCTTGAATTGACCCTTCATGCTTGAGCTTACGAAGCCGACTCTTTGCCTCGTGTTTAGCATTTACCGGATAGAATTGTCTTTTAAGGTCCCGAATAAATTCAGCCCAGGTATTGATAGTACACGTACCTCGCTCGACATCCGCGTGTCTACGACGCCACCATAAAGCCGCGGTATCCTTCAGGTACATTGTGGCCGTCTTGATCTTAGTCGCGTCGTCCACAATGCCGACCCCCTCCAAGTATCGCTCTATCTCCCAAACGAAGTCGTCAACAGCCCTTGCCTCACGTTTGCCTTCAAACGGACTTGGTTTAGGGACTTTGACCTTCGGAGCGAAAGGGTTAGCATCCCCACTCATGCTAACCAAGGCCTTGCCGCATTCATTCACCTTGGCCTCTAACCCAATCAAGCTTCTATGGCAGTCTTGGGACAACTCATCCATGTCTCGACGCAGCTTAGCGATCTCCTCCTTAACTATCGCCATCACCTCATTGCGGAGTACTTGGACACCCAACTTCAGGTCTTCTCGGAGCTCAAGAAAATCGTTGCCTAACGAATCGAGCTGCTCGAGTGTGTCGTTGACCTGCAAACCCATCCCGGTTATGCTTTTTTCTATGTCCCCAAATCGTGTCTCTAAGGCCCTCTCCTTGGACACACTTCTGCCCTTTTTCCCAGCTCCTTGCCGTGTTCTTTCCCGACCACGTCTTCCTTCTTCCTGTGCAACGTTGTCAATCGTCGCAACAGCATCAACCTTGTTTGGATCTGTCGCCATCCCAACGAATCGACTTGCTCTGATACCACTTGTCACGGAGTAACTCTCTTGACTCACGTGCGGCTCTTAGACTCCTTCTAAGATCAGCCTTTGACCCGACTATGATGCGATTCGGAAGCGATAGATGTAAGAGTAACAAGATTGGTAATCAAATAAACCTTTATTGATTACAAGGAAGAGTAATACAAGAGCTTTACAATGCTTTTGCAAGGTGAATGCCTTAGTGTTTTGGAGGTGATTTGCAAATGTGACATGGTCACCTATTTATACTAGTCCCTTTTGATCTAGATTATTCTAGAGTTTTCTATACATAATATCTATGAATTTACATAGAACATTCTAGAATCCTAACATAGAACTTTCTAGAATCCTAACCCTTAATATCTTGGATATTTTGTTGGAGTTTTCTAGGCCCTTCTTGATCTTTTCTATGCTTCTAGGTTGGTCTAGTGCAACCTAGAATGTTCTAGAATGTTGCACCTTGGTGTAGCCCAAAACGTTGCCTTATGATCAGAATTTGGTGCTGTTTGAGCTGAATTTTGAGTGGGTCGTGACAATATCCTATCATTGCTATCGATCTCAAAGCCAACCTTGTTGCGACATTACATACTACTCTAGCCACAACCAACCCAACATCATGCCTTAAATATCAGAGAGTTTACACAGAGAAAAAGGAACATAAGTGAGCCCAATTCGTGTCCGTATTGAATTAATGTTAACAATATATCAACATACGCTTGCTTAATAATACTCGAGTGGTAATTCGTTTACAACAAGATTTTTAGTCTCCCTATAGGACTCGTTAATATCATCTAGCTATGTAAGTACTTAATCTCTCATATGACTATCGATATATAACAAAACAGCAACAAAACTTAGCTACTTTCGTGATTTTCTAGAATAATACTAGAAACATAATAGCATAAAAACCACACCTACGGAAAGTTAACATGGACACACGTTTTACAAGATTAATTATGTAGCGGATAACATCCAAAGGGTAGAGGATTTGTTTTTTGAGTAAAAGGATTACACAAAAGACATTGAAAAGAAAAAAACAAAGAATGGACATAGTACTCCAACATTTACCTTGGATCCAAGAAACTGTAGATATAACTGTAACTGTAGCTTCATCTGTTTGATTAGTATAAGTAATGTAAATCTTTATATATAATAGGAGTGACTTGTAGTTTAATTAACTAGAGAGTTAGTTTAACCAGGGTTCAAGAAACTATCGTGGGTTTAAAATGTCCATATCATAATCATAATATATCTATATTCATCAATTATTAAGAGCACCCATAATGGCTCTTAACCGGACCATCTCGAATTCCGGATTCAACTTCTGAACCAACATCACCGTTGTAGGAGAAGATTTGGAAGTGGTTTGGTTTGGTCCATTTGGACACCCCAGTCCAAAACCTACAAAGGGATCCAACATAAATAAAAAAATTCATATGAGTGTAAAAAGTGTTTAAATGATTTTAATTTAAAATCAACTGGCATGTTAACATGACGGTTTGAAATTGCGAACCACCCTCCCATAATGGGTCTAAGAATATGAACAAAAAGAAATCATTATTTATGTCTGAATCTCAATCCCCATGCAAGGAGAGATAAAAATTGAAATCCAAAAGGGGGTTGGGGACTTCCAGTTGAAATCTAACTTATAGGTCCCACCTGCATATATCTGGTTACACATAAAACACATACCAATTACAATTTCATCCAATACATTGCCATCAGTCTATATTTGGTTAAAATCCATCCAAACCCTTGCATTCAGTCTGCTCTTACTCTTACTCACACTCTCAAACCCTACATTAGAATATTTGGACAATTATCCCTACAACATAAATTAGACAACATAAAAAAACAATAGAACTAGTACAAAAGTAACACTTTATTAACTAGGCCCCCCATGTGATGGTGTTACATTTCTGCACCACCACCTAGAGTAAAGCTTTGGCCAACAGGTGCACCAACACATGTGTAGTTATTAGTACTCTCCGGCGGTGGCGCGGCAAAACCACTCAAGTTCTGGACGGTGTACGAAGGGGGATTGCCGGAACACACGTGCCCGATATAGTAATTATCGTTTGAGGGTGGGTATTGGGATGTGTAGGGGTTAGTGAGGCGTGATGCCGGTGAACTGTAGACATGTGGAGCGTGTTGAGGCTGTGGTGCTGGTGGTAGCATAGTGGTGGATGCACCGGAAAAGAGTCTTGTGGGATAAACAGTATTCCCCATGTTGCAACTTGGTTGATGATTAAACCCTCCATGTACCACTGGTTGTCCACTGCATTTTATGATTATAATGTGACTGGTCAACTTTATGTATATATAAAAAAATCTAAGTTACCAATATTTTATGATGTATATATGATCATAGTGGTCACTATAACATAAGCTTCATTTATTAATATATATGGTATAGAATTCAAATCTTTTAAGTGGTGTGTTTAACTAGAGAAAATTAAGGTAAAACTTTTGGTTTTCAAGATTACAAGATTATTAGTTATCTAAAGAAATTAACACTATATTTAGAGTTATGTTACTCAATTTAACTTTATGAGTTTTAAATTAATCAATAAAGATTACACAAGATTCTTAGTTATTTAGAGAAATTAACTTTTACATTAGAGTTATGTGCTCTATTAAAGCAAAGAAGAATATGATATGCAGTCCAAAACTCTAAACTTTAAACCCGAAAAAAAATGTATAATCGAAAAGTATATACATACCCTAGTTGGTGAGGGAGTGGGGGTAGGACGTTATCGTTGCTGAAAACCAGCTGACGAGCTCGGTTTAGTGTTTCTGTCTCCCTTTCTGAGACCATCACCATAACATTTGGTTAATTGTTTTCAAGAAATAATTAAGTTGATATACTCAAAATGAAAATAGTATAATTTGGTATAAACTATAACATGTTATCAATAGCAATATATAAAAGACTAATAACACTACACTACACTACACTAGCTTATCACCAACCACATTTAAAAATATAGATACTAAAAAGTTAGTAACTTTGTCACCCAAAGAGTGGAACTCAAAGATAAAAAAAGATTGACAAGACTACGCTTCATGGCAGATCATAACTAAACTTCACTTTCTTTGTTTGTGTGTGTGTACATACATACATACATATATATATATGTATATATATATATATATAGAGAGAGAGAGAGACCTTGGCGATGGCGGTTCATGTGACCCCCAAGGGCTTGAGACTTGCAAAACTTGAGGGAGCAAAACCTGCACTCATAGACCTTCTCGCTTTCATCCTTAGCGCCGTTTTTCTTTTTCTTGTAGATACCTAGATATCATCACCAACAGAAGTAACAATTCATTTCAATTCATTGAAAACCAACATTGATATGATGGGATGGGATGGGACCTCTCATATGTTTTCTTATTTACTGTTCACTGAAATCTAAACACCAATCAAAACATATTTGTATATATTACCTACCACAAGGGTAGCCCTAAACTTCGAAAAAAAATAACAAACTTTTTTTCCATCTAAACATGTTAATTTTAAGTGGTCTTTGGTGTATTTGATGTTATTTTCAACTTTGAAGGTCACTTTCCTGCCGGTCGTTTTTCTACTTTTTTTTTTATATATCTCTGTCCTTGTTCAAAAAAAATATTTATACAAGTTTTAACCAGCCAAAGTGCTCATAGGTACCACAATGTGAACAAAAGATTGTGGAGATTTAGTGATTGAAGGGTGTTTAAGTTAACAGAAAAGGAAAAAAAAAAAGATGTTCTTCTTAAGGGTTATAATAGAGATTTTGAACTAGGATTAATTAGAGTATGTGAGAGTTAATGGAAATTAAAGAAATAAAATCTAAACATGGCTTTTTGAGAAAGAAAATCATATGATCTTTTAGGGTTTGCATTCTAAAACATTAAAGAATTTAAAAGTGTTATAGGAAGAAAAAAAGTTAAAAAATGTTTTTAAAAGGAAAATCATATGATATTTTTATGGTTTGCATTCTATAAAACTTAAAGAAACATAAAAATTAATGAGAAGGAATATAATTTACCAGATGTGGAAGAAGAGGAGTCATCAAGTGTTTGTTTGCTGGTGAAATCATCAGGAAAGTTGTTTAGGTCTAAAGGGTTTCTCCTGAAAACATGAGAAATTAAAGAGGTAGTGAGTAAGTAAGTAAGTAAGTAAATAAAGTGAACAAGAAGAGAGTGATAGTTCAGATAAAGGGATTGTGGGGTGAAGCCTATGATACATACATGTTGGTGTTGCTGGTGGTACCACAGACAGAGATAGATAGAAAGAAAGAAAGAAGTTTGAACAATAATAACTCTGAGAGAGAACTATCAAAACACAACACTACTACTTAACCAACCCTTGCTGGTTGTATGCTTCTCATATAATTAAGTCCGTGTGTAGTTTGTCACATGGAGCATACATGCTTTATAGGATACTGATTAACCTTTTATCATTTAAAAAATGAGTGTTAAAATTAATGTATAGTTCAAAGAAATTCAAGAGTTGTGACTGGTGCAGTTGAAGTTGTAAAAAATTCAGGTTAAGAGTATGTGTAGTGGCCTCTGTTTTGGGGTGTTTTGACCCCTATAGCGCCGGGGAACACCGCCCCCCCAGGCGCTATAGGGCGTTTTGGGTGAGATATTTTTTGAGGATAACGAGCGTTATACACTTGAAATTGATGATTTATTATTTTGACCGTTGTCAAACGGTCATTTCATTTAATTTTTTTTTTTAAACAATAAAATCTATCTATATATATACATATACAACACACAAACAATTCACAAATACATACACTCTTACAAACCAAAACCAAATACAAACCTATGGCAGCCTGGACGAATGAACAGCAACTGGAGTTAGTGCGGGCGTGGATAAACGTTAAGGAGATCCCGTCAACCAATAGGCAGGCTTTTTGGCCCGATGTGTTGGTCGAGTTCAACCAAATCACGGGAACGAACCACCGTACCGTTGACCAGATCACCAGTAAGTGGTCTGCTATACAAAATAACGTTAACAGATGGCATGGAGTCTATTCAGCGACGATGCAGGCGCACCCTGGGGTTAGCGAACAGATGGCAATTCAGTTGACACACGACGCCTATCGTCAACAATACGATAGCGACTTCTCAATCACCAATCTTTTGTTGTGGTCTCTGATGCGTTTTCACTATGTTTAATTTTTAATGTTTAGGCTTTATGTTTAATGTTATGTTTTATGTTTAGTGTTGTATTTGTAATGTTTAAGGTTTTAGTTTTTAAAGTTTTATTTGGTTTTGTGTTTAATGTTAGTTTATTTTAAAAGATTACATAATATTTTAAATTTAAACCATTACATTAACACATAATACATAAACACATAAAATTACAATCCTAAATTACTTATTACAAACAGAGTTTCTAATCCTAAACTACTTATTAAAACGTTACATAAACACATAATATAATCCTAAATTACTAATTAAAACCTAAACCTCCCACTACAGAGAGTAGTTGTCCCAGTCCTCGAGTGTGTAGTACTCGGGGGATAGGGAACGTGAGTTGTCCCTCCCATCGGACCTTGCATCCGAGGGGAAGTAGTAGTACTCCCGAGGAGGGGTAGGCATGCTCCAAAGGCGCTCCTGCTCCTCAACTTCCCTGAGGGCTTTCAAGTCCTCAGGAGTTGGGTCCCCATATTCACGGGGTGGGGTGGGGATAGGTTGGTGGTGGTGTAGTGGGCAAGTATTCTGGGGGGTGGGGATAGGTTGGTGGTAGGGGGAGGGGATAGCAGCAGCAATTCGGGGGGTGGGGGCCGACACCCTCAGTCGGTCCATTTCATTAATAGCCATGGTATAATCCATGGCCCAAACCAATTCTTCATCCGTGAAGTCATCATCAGGATGAGGAAAGGTTGGAGGAGGAGGAGCAAGAGGAGGTTGTGAAGGAGGAGGAGAGGAGGTGAATGGTAGTCTCCGGGGCCGGCCCCTCCGGCGAGCGTACTGCCGGACATTAGAAGTTCCGGCAGTTTCTGCTTGAAAACCGCCCATATTATTCATTGTGTTCAGGATGAGGAAAGGATGAGGAAGAGGGAAGAGGTGTGACTGAGATTTGGGAGGAGGGGAGGTATTTATAGGTGTGACTGAGATTTGGTGGGGGGAAAAACTTTGAAATTCAAACTTTGAAATTTAAACGTTTGGGGGGAAAATCTGAAATTCAAACTTTGAAACAGGAGGGAAACTGTTTGAAATTCAAAATTTTTTTTATTAAATATTATTTTTTTAATATTAAATATTTTTTTATTATTTTATTAATTTAATAAACTTTCAGTTTAAATTTTTATTTTTATTATTATTTTTATATTTAATGAAATATTATTAAGTATTTAATATTATTATTTAAATAAAAATCAATAATTAACCAATCATTACCAATCATTTATAACCCCCACATAACCCCCCTTCCCACTACACCCTCTTTTTCCATAACCCCAACATAACCCATTTTCTATTACTTTTTAATATTTTAATCCTATTACCCCCACATAACCCTCTACCACTACACATACCCTAAGAAAATAACACAACATAACATTTGAAGTTACTATAATAAGAAGTGATATCGGAACCATTAGTTTGTATATTTTTTCGTTAAAATACAATTTAAAGCCCAACTTTTTGTTAATTAGTGTTTTTTTATAAAATACGTCTATTGAATTAAAATAGAAGGTAAACATACAACCACCTAGATTGCTAGCCTAATTTTTAAATAGCCCAACTTCAATCGTTTGTAAATCAAAATAGGTTATCTACCACATTATATTTATGTTTTAAAAGATACTTAACCTTGTTTTATACTTAAACTGTACTATAACTTATATCGTTTTTGAGAACCCATAAAGCAAGTCTCTTCTATGAACATTTTTAAAATTTATTTATAGATAAATGCACATCCAGCCATTGGGGTTGGTGGCCCAATGGTAGAAGCAAAGCTTCTAGGAACACCTAAAGGGGAGGTCATGGGTTCAAGTCCCACAAGGAGAAAAAATTTGTTGTTCAAAAAAAAGATAAATGCACATCCCATTTGTTTTTATTTTCTTTTACTTTTTTTTATTAGCTTAGACTAAACTGCAATTTGAGTCTCTGTGGTATTGGACGTACTCCGTCATATGTCCTCCATTCTTAATTTTTGCTTGCCGAGTTTCTGACGTTTACATGTTATTGTCATCAAAGTCCCTCCTTTTATACGGGCACCGTTACTCTTGGGGTAAATTCTCTACTTTACCCTTTCTTTACCACCAACCCCACCCTACACCGCCTCTTTTCATCATCTTCAAGATTAGATGCTTGTAGATTACTTGCAATTTCAGCCACAACCCCCACGTCTCATTAAAATCATACACTCACAAAACCATGGGTATTAATGTAAAGTTTGAATCTAAACTAGTTAGATCAGAACCTTGGTCTTTTGGTACAAAACACCACCATTCGCCAAATATAACCATTGTTTAACTGCTCTAACCACATGCAATACCTCTGTAGAAAACCACCTACCTTCGCCGCACAAGCATGACTTATAACAACTCACAAGTTACCACACCATTAAATCACGCATTTCCCATCATGATGTTTTAGATATAGAGAGCTAGAATGTAGATGCATAATGTTTGTAACTAATGTTTGTGGGGTCTTTAATGTTGTGGTTTGGAGCTTGTTTATGTAGTTGGGATTTGAATAGTTTAGATAAGGCTCTGGTTATTTGTAATTGAGATTGGTGATTAAGAGTGAGTTTAGTGATTGAGCCCAAGGTACAAAAAGGCCCAATCGCTAAACAATCACAACTTTCCCCACATTTAGTAACTAACTACCTCCCCCTCTCTCTCTCTCGGTTTTGGTATTCATCTGAGAGTTAAATTCTTGAATCAAAACTTTGTTTATTATAATCAGTCAAATATGATTTCATGTTTATCTTCTTAATTTGTTTATTGTTGTGTGCATATTGGATTCTTGTTGGTTTCAGAAGTATCATCCTCACTTTAAATCAAATGGTAATGAGATTTCAACAAGATATATAATCAATGTGCGAAATGGGAAATCAAACTTTCAGAAACAATAGATCACACAAGTTTTTAAGAAGTTTTGAGTTTCATATATAGTGACAACCTTTATGACAAGGATCACCTTTGGAATTTACAAAAGAATAACTCAAAAGAATTCGTATGGTTGTTGTGAATGTGATGTGGAGTATGTGTAAAACATATTTCTAGTAAGAGCAGATGTTTGCTATGTATATCACACACTTTCACATTCACACTTGGCAATCTTCTCCTTCATATAATGTCTTGTCTTGTATTTATAGAGAATCATTGACCTCAAGTTGGTGACTAAACAATTGTTTGTTTATCAACGTGTTGTTTTTGCAGGTTAAAAATGGAAAGAAAGTCTTGGCATGAATGATTGGGATCAAGGTTCATGCATTTAACTTTCCCACTTGTCAAGATTCCATATTTCTTCCAGAAATCTGAAGTCTAAATCTGGGATTTGGTCAAGAAGTCAATATCAGAGTTTTGTCCAAGAAATCTGGTTCATTTGTCCCAGATTTCTATCTTCTTTCCCAGATTTGATCAGAAAGGAGTTGTGTTTGTCTTTCATTGTCTTTGTCTTCAAATAGATCTTGTTCTTGAATCTTTCTTGATCTTGATCTCTTCATTTGGAACCTTTTCTAGAAGTTCTTCACTTTATTCAGTCTTGTTTCCTAGCCTTAGTTTTCCTCAACACTTCATGTTTTCTCATTTTGGTTCTAACAATTCCACACTTTGCGCATACTTAGGTAGAATGCAGATGTTATTCGTGAGTTGGACCTACAGAGAGAAAAAAAGATGGGTGGGTAGGTGTTGGTGGTGAAAATCCTAGGGATGATTTTACCCTACATCCCTAATGTACCATCCCCAGGATGTTGAAGGACTTATCTAACTTCAGGATGTAACAGTGTTTCTGGATGTGCACATCCTGAGAATAAACTAACAAACTATCTTGTACTTATGTTATTGCAGGTATAATTAATGCATGAGTAAGACTTGTAACTCCTCTTTAACGGCTACAAAGTCTTATTAAGTCAAAGATATCAAGGATGCATGAGTTGTACGCGTATAAACCTGAAAAATGAGTCAAAGTGTAACCGCCAAAGTGATGAATGCAAGGCGAGAAAGTTGGAAACTGTTATCCAACGTCCATTTTAGCTGAAACACCCACAACGGTCACCTGAAACAGTCCACAAGACTTCAAAGACCTTAACTACTTAGCGGATTTCGTGGGATTGTTTGTTTATTTCATGTACTATATAAATGGGGGTATTGGACGAGTATAGGACACATTGCTTACACTATAGCTACACACACATACACTTAGCTGATCAAAAACACTTGCACAATCATTGTAATCTTAGTACACTCGTCCATTTGTTCTTCTAAAGTTGTATCTTTTTACCAAATTAATATTAACAAACAAGGCAGAGGCCTAGACTCCTCCCGAGGTTTTATGCCGGCGATCTACAACTGATCAAGGTCTTTTCTCGTAGATCGTGTGTTGTTCTTTGTGTTTTCTACTTTATTTGTTCATTACAAACAGTTCCATCCTCAGGATACAACTATCCATCCCGAAGCCAACCTAAGCCATCCCGAGCATAGTTGTCATATTTTTACTTCTTTAACATCCTGATACACCATTTTCATAATTTAATTGATTCCTAAACATATTTTCACACATTTAGCACTCTACCTCACTTTAAATAATTTGGAATACAAAGCTATTTTTACTAGATAATTTTTTACCAAAACAATTTGGCGCCCACCGTGGGGTAAGTGGTGCTATTTTAACAAAAAAACTTTGTTAAAACTTTCTCTTATTTAATTCTTTTTTAAAAAATTTGACAACTATGGCTTCTTCATAAAAATCTGTTTCAACATCCATGCCATCTACAACCTCTGCCAGAAATACTGCCTTACCACCTCCACCTGCACTTCCAAGAAGTTCTACTTCCCAAATCCCACCTAGACCATCTGGATCTACTCCTCCCATTTTTGTATCAAATGATGAATTACTTTCTATGTTTGCATTGATGAAGATTCAATACATCAACAACAAGACACAAACCGGATGTTGATAAGAGAAATACAAGCTCTTAAATCATCCTCAAGATGGCCAAGTGAAGACAAGGGGACACCATTGCAGCCCAGGGCGTTAGATTTTAATTCTAGCATCTCTGGAAGGGTACATTAAGGAGATTTATCCCCATGAGTACTGGGTTCTCTGGTCCAAAAACAATTACTACTCCCAAGATGGCAACCACCAGGGATACAGGATATACACCTGTGCCATCCCAAGGATATAACACTAACGGTAACAATTTAAGTTCTAGTACTTTTACTGCTAATGATGTTGCTTCTTTGCACGATACAGGAATAAGTCCTCAGCTAGCAAGGGAGCTTCAGAGGATTAAGGATATGGTGTCGAGTGTACCAGGGATAGCGCAACCCATCCCTGAGGTATTCTCAGCATGCCATAGAGTGTCAAGATTTGCATCTCCCATATGTGATGCAGAGATTCCAAAACGGTTTCAAACCCCAAGTATGAAGCTTTATGATGGATCTACAGATCCAGAAGAGCATGTGGCTTAATATAGGGAAAGGATGGAAATAAATCCAATCCCTGCCAATCTGAAAGAAGCATGTTTATGCAAGGGATTTGGTTCAACTCTCACCGATCCAGCCCTGAAATGGCTCCTAAGTGTTCCACCATATTCTATTACTTCTTTTGCACATTTAATTAACATTTTTAATAACCAGTCGATTGTTTGACAAGTGATCTATACAGGGTGACTCAACCACAGGGAGAATCACTAAGAGAATACATTACTAGGTTTGGAAAGGAAGCACTTGACATCCCTAACCTAGATGTCACAATGGCAGTACAGGCATTCAAGATGGGGCTGCAAAGAGATTCACCATTCTATCAAGAGTTGGTGATGAATCCATGCAGGAACTTGGATGAAGTCAGGAACAGAGCTTTAAGATTCATTCGACTTGAGGATGATAAGAAAATTCAAGAGAGGATAGAATCATCCTCAAAATATAAGCATCCCAATCGAAAATCCACTCCCACATACAAACCATATAAGCATAAGCCATATGCTAGGCCTGATAATAAAAAGGTCAATGTGGTGGAGGACGACGATGAGGATGACTGTCCTAAATTGTCAAATTAATCTTTTTCTATGGATGTAACAGGACTAATGTATGCCATGAAGGATCTAGGGGACAAAGCAAGATGGCCAAGGAAAGAGAATAAGGCGGGATGGAAGGACAAATCCAAATGGTGTGCCTTTCACGAAGATTTCGGCCATATCACCGAAGATTGTATCGCCCTAAGGAAGGAGATAGCCTATCTCTTGAGTAAAGGTCATCTTATAGAACTATTGGGCAAAAAGAAATCAAGAGCTCAGGATGGCACTAACATCCCAGAAAGAGCGGTATCCCCACCCAAGGATACTGATATTATCAACTTCATTTCAGGAGGGTCAGACATTTGTGGAACCTCATACTCAGCTGCCAAAAGACATGCGAGGGAAACAAAGTCTGAAAAAGGAGAAAGACCAATGAAGACGGCCATCCTGACTACCTTTAAAGTGATCAGCTTCGAGGAGGAGGACCGAGAAAACATTCTTGACCCCCATCATGATGGTTTGGTTATTACTTTGTATATTGCTAACCAATTTGTTCGCAGGATTCTCGTAGATGGAGGAAGTTCAGGGAACATCATCCAGCTTGAAGCTCTCAAAAGAATGAATATCTCGGAATCTGAAATAGTTTCCAGATCATCAGTCTTAGTGGGCTTCAGTGGAGAAACTAAGAGCACAGTGGGAGACATAAAACTACCAGTGTATGTGGAGGGGGTGAACTCTATCCAGAGATTTTGTGTGATAGATTCTCTATCCTGCTACAATGTCATCCTGGGGAGACCCTGGATACATGACATGAAGGCAGTACCTTCAACATATCACCAGTGTATAAAGTTGCCCACACCTTGGGGAGTCGTCAAAGTAAATAGTGATCAACAAGAAGCCAAGGACTGTTATACAACATCAATGAAGGCTTCATCACGCCAAGCATAGAAACTACAAAAGGATGCACAGTGCCATCCTCAAGATGTCAAGGCACATCCTGAGCAGGATATAAAGGCTGTTTGCCTTGATAATAATAATAAGGATGTCACTGTGCTAATTAGTAAGAATATCCCTCATGACATTGAACAATCACTAATCTCGTTTCTTAAATGTAGGATGTCTACTTTTGCATGGAAGCATGAAGATATGACTGGCATCTCTAAGGATGTCATTACTCACAAACTCGGGATTGATAAGAATTTCAAGCCCATCCAGCAGAAAAGAAGGAAATTTGCTCCGGAACGAAATGTCATCATACAAGAAGAAGTGGATAGACTCCTTAAATCCAAGATAATAAGGGAAGTAAAATTTCCAAGAAGGATTGCCAACGTGGTGGTGGTTCAAAAGAAGAATGGGAAATGGAGAGTGTGTGTAGACTATACAGACCTCAATAAAGCCTGTCCTAAGGACCAATTCACATTACCACATATAGATTCAATGGTGGATGCTACAGCAGACCACGAAATGCTGACATTCATGGATTCATCCTCAGGATTCCAACAAATTCAAATGGAACCAGATGAACAAGAGGACACAGCGTTCATGACCCCATCAGGTATATATTGTTAATACCTATGCCATTTGGATTAAAAAATGCATGTGCTACCTACCAAAGGCTAGTGAATATGATGTTTAAAGAGAAGATTGGGGACACAATGGAGGTGTACATTGATGACATGGTGGTCAAGTCCAAAAAGGCAGAGAATCATCTTCAAAATCTTAAGGAGGCATTTGACATCCTGGACGCCTATAATATGAAGTTGAACCCATCTAAATGTCATTTTGGAGTTGGTGTTGGGAAATTTCTGGGATATCTGGTTACCAAAATAGGGATAAAGGCCAGCCCTGAACAAATAAAGGCCATCCTTGACCACAAATCCCCAAAAAAATATCAAGGATGTTCAAAGGCTGACAAGCAGGATAGCAGCCTTAAACAGATTCATTTTGAAATCCTCGGATAAATGTAAAGAATCCTATGATATCCTGAGGAAGAATAGTAAATTCGACTGGGGACAGAAACACGAGGAAGCATTGAAGAAACTGAAAGAGTATCTAGCAGCAGCTCCACTCCTGATGAAGCCTGAGGATGGAGAACCACTGAAGTTGTATCTTGCAGTTTCTAGGAATGCTATAAGTGCAGTATTGGTAAGAGACTTCGAGGGGGAACAGCATCCTGTGTACTGTGTAAGTAAAACTCTACTAGATGCTGAGACCAGGTATTCTCATCTCGAAAAACTTGTTTTAGCTTTGATAATGGCATCTACTAAGTTAAGGCATTACTTTGAAACACACAGGATACATGTACAAACTAACTATCCCATTAAAAATGTACTTAGAAAACCAGAAATGTCGGGTAGAATGGCTAAATGGTCAGTAAAATTAAGTTCCTTTGACTTAGTATACGAGCCTATAAATGCAATCAAATCTCAGGCTCTAGCAGATTTTGTGGCTAATTTCAGTAGTGACATCTTGAGTGAAGTAGAATCTGAAGTACAACAATTAAACGAAAACTTAGGAAAATGGATTTTGTATACTGATGGTGCTTCAAATGCATAAGGAACAGGCTTAGGAATATTACTAAAATCGCCACAAGGGGACAAAATACCCCATGCTATTAGATGTGCATTTCAGACAACCAATAATGAGGCAGAATATGAAGCTCTCATTGCTGGTTTACAACTTGCTAAAGACATGCATATTACTAATATAGAAGTATTTGTTGATTATTTATTGATTGTTAATCATTTTAATGGATCTTATGCAGTAAAGGGTCAAAAGTTAGCTCTTTATCTTGAAAAAATTAAAAATTTATCAACTTCTTTTGTAGAATTTTCACTAACACGGGTACCTAGGGAAGAAAATGCTGAAGCTGATGCCTTAGCAAACTTGGGACCCTCCCTTAATTTACCAGAAGGGTCCAAGATTCCCATAGTCCACATTCTGAAACCATCTATTGAAGAGTGGCATCCTGAGGACAGCCAGGTACATCCTGAGGATAACCTGGCACATCCTGAGGATAAAACAGTCCATCCCGAGGATATCACTGTTTTAGCCACTCAGGCACAAGACAATTCATCATGGATGACTCCTATAATAAAATATTTACCAGAGGATGTCATTCCTGATGAAGAGAACCCAAAGGCTTTTAGGATAAAGGTATCTAAATTTACAATTATAGACAATATTTTGTATAGAAAATCTCTTGCAGGTTCATATCTGAGATGTCTTAACAAGGATGAAGCAAATTAAGTGCTCAAGGACATCCACGAAGGAGATTGTGGAAATCATACAGGAGGAAGATCTTTATACTCGAAGACTTTGAGGACGGGATACTATTGGCCTACTATGAAGAAGGATGCCATGCTATATTCCCAAAAGTGTGATCCATGCCAAAGACATAGCAACATCCTTCACCAGTCTGCTGAACCACTACATCCTATTATTTCACCATGGCCCTTCATGAAATAGGGGATGGATATAGTAGGAAAGCTACCCAAAGATCCTGGAGGAAAAGTATTCATGCTGGTAATGACAGACTACTTTTCAAAATGGATTGAAGCTAAAGCATTTATGCAAGTCAGAGATAAAGAAGTGGTCTCATTCATCAAAAGAAATATCCTAACAAGATTTGGAGTGCCATTTGAAATTATTTGTGACAATGGTTCTTAATTTATAAGCAAAGGAACAACTGACTTTTGTGAAAGTTGGGGAATCAAGATGGTGACTTCAACACCAGTCCATCCTCACGCTAATGGACAAGCAGAATCTTCGAAGAAAATCATCGTCAACAACTTGAAGAAGAAGCTTGGGGAGAAGAAAGGGAGATGGGCAGAAGAACTTCCATTTGTACTCTGGGCAGATAGGACTACTTCCAAGAATGCTACTGGTCAAACACCCTTTTCCTTGGTTTTTGGAACAGAAGCAATGCTGCCAACAGAAATGGTCATGCCTACAGCAAGGAAACATCTTCAGGATGCAACTACCAATTCAAAAGCACTACTTTAGGATTTGGAAACTGTGGATGAACTCAGGGATGCTGCTAAAGTAAGAATGGCAGCATATCAACAAAGGATTGCTAAAGCTTACAACAAGAATATCAGGATAAGAAGATTTCAAGAAGGAGACTTGGTATTGAGAAAATCCTTCCAAAACACAACAACACCAAGTGATGGTAAGCTAGATCCCAAGTGGGAAGGTCCATACTTGATCGATTCTGAAGCTGGTAAAGGAGCATATTGGTTATCAACGATGGAAGGGGAGATTCTACCAAGGGCTTGGAATGCAATTCACTTAAAATACTACCATGTCTAGGGATGCATGTGACTGATCTCTTTGGAAGAGAAACCATGGTCCAAATCACAGGTGGGATGAAGGTGAAGGCTGATAGAGATGAATCATCTCCATATGTAAGTACCTACCCTCTATCTATTTCAATCGATTATATTTTTACTAAACATGGTCTAGAAATAGTCCATCCTTAGAATTTTGCAGTACTATCCTAAAGATGGAATGCTTAGAAGACTAGGGGTGGCTACCCTCTCCTCCGTTAAGGTGTCTGACACCTTCCTAAGGTTTAAAGGTTTTCACCTTTCACATTGGGTTAGCAACCCTCGCCTGGAGCGCACGATGCCCATGTATATTCTCGGGATGGTGGGACCAGCCCATGTAAAAATGGCTGACAGTTTCATTGTTTTTGAGATATACGATGGAGCTCTTAAGGTTTAGACATTTTTCAATGTGTCTTTCTCGTATTTGGTCTAGTCACCAGGGCCTTGTCGCAAGTTATTCCTAAAGGGCCTTGTCGCCAGTTATTCCTAAGGGCCTTATCGCCAGTTATTCCCAAGATGTTACATATTGGTCTTGTCACCATGATTATTTCAAAAGGGTTTTGATCCCAGTTAAATCAAAGTCTTAAGTCGCCAGTATAATAACAAAGTTTTCCTTTGCAGGATCTTATTAAGATTCAATTCTTTCTAAGGATTATAGACTAGAAGTCTATACTGAAGATATTACGTGGGGGACATCCCCAGGATGCAAGACCATCCAAAGGATGAAGAAGAAACTGGGGACATCCTCAGGATATTCAAGACCATCCTGACGATGACAAGGACTTATGAAGAATGTGGCAAGATCAGGAGAATTACTCAAAAAAGAAGATATAAAAGGTATTATTTTTATCATTCTTTTGTACCACTAAGTGTTTGCTAATGTTTGCAGAATGTCAAAGGAAATAAAGAACACAAATCTGATAGTGTCAAAAGATTATTACCATATATTATTATTAATGCGTCATAATCAAAAATTGATGTCAACCCCTGGCTTCATCCAAAACCAGGACCCATCCACCAGGGGTCAACATCTATGGTCCGGGTCAAATAAAAGATTTGGGGCTTCGTCTTGAAACCAAGATCCATCCACCCCAAACCTTATAATATCCTGAGTTATTACATGTCAAAATAAAATTGTCTGAAATTGTTCAACCAACCACTACCACAAAAGTTCAAATAAAAAGTGGGCTCCAGCCTAGTCAACACATCCTTCATCGCCCACTAGAAGGTCCTTCACTACCTCAGCAATCCTGGCCTCAGCTGCCTTTGCCTCTGCATCCTCAGGATCCTTGGCCACATCCTCGGGATGAGCAACAGGAACAGGCTCATAAACCACTTCTTTTCCACCCAGGCTCTTGATGTTCTCCTTCCAGGCTTCAACATCCCTGGAATTCTGATCAAAACCTGGATCCTTGGCTTGAAGAGCCATCTTGACCCTGGCCTGAAAGACATAAATACTAGCAGACTTGATGAGCCCGTTCATGTGATCCTGTGCCTCCTTCTCCTGGTCCGATATGGCCTTAGCATGCTCAGCCTTCATCCTCTTCAGCTCTGCTTCAGTCTCTGCCAGCTTGCTCTCAAGATATTTGCCCTTATCATGAGAAATCTTCTGGACGTCTTCAAGCTTAGCATGTGTCTCATGAAGTTCTTTAACAACAATATCCAGAGACTTTGACATATATTCATGGCCCTAACAAGGAGAAGAAAAGGTGAGTATTCCTAACTTTTTTCTTACTAACATAACAGTGCTATTCTCAGGATAAGACCATACCTGGAGAGTGATTTGGGAGATCTTGCTCAGAATTTCCTGACAACTCAAACCCTCAAATGGAATGACCTCCTGGGCAATGGCAACGGCGGTACTCCCCCTTCCTTTTCTTTGAAGCAGCAGCAGCCCTAGACTTGGGAGGATTAGTAGAAGGAGTAGCCATCTTGGAGCTTGAGGGAGAAGGAGATGTAACGTTGATTGCCTTGACATCCATGCTGTCAATATCGTCCAAATCAAAGGAAGTAGGTTTCTTGGCTGAGGCTAAGATAAAAACAGAGTTAGTGAATAATTATTTTAAATTAATTGATAAATCATCGTCAATCCCCAAATTAGGAACCCTAGAATACCTCTAGACTATAAAACTTAAACTTTCCCAATACTTATTTCATTGCCTTGAACTTAGGGTAATACTTGGAATCGTTTGTGTCACATTTAGACTATTTCAAAGGATTCAACACTTGTGCTAATGTGAGTTTACATAGCCCCTTTTTACTGTTTTACGTTTTTGGGGTGAAACATGTTTAAACATTTCTTATACAATAGCAATTACTCATTCTCATTATGTTGAAACTTGTGGATTCATTTTGATTGTAACAAAAAGACACAGTACAATCATTAACATTGATCAAGCCGCTTGTTTAAATTATAGCGCTATAGGTCTGACAAACCCATCCCCCCGCATAAATTCAGGGATGATCGAAAACAGTTACACATTTACTAACTTGCGAGTTAGGTCTCAGTCGACACAAGGTTTGATTGTACAAAAGATGCATTGTTACATGTCGAACTCATACTATAACATTATTTATTGATATATCTCAACTATGACTGCTATACAAAATATCGATTTCTATTACATGCAAAAACCTATGTATTCTCACCAACTATTTATAGTTGATCCCCCCCCCCCCCATTTTTCCAACTTAACATGTTTCAGGTTTTATTTGCTATTGGAAGTTGTACAAGTCTTGGAATCCATAGGAGCTTTGGACCTAGATTATATTAATCAACTGTTGTAATCATTACTTGTAAGACAAATTGTAAATCATTTAATATTATTCAACTTTCATTTAGTACCATGAGCTATTGAACAATCATCACTACGTGGCTCCCCAATATTTCCGCCATCGGTTGGGGTGTTACATCTAGAGGGTCACACATTTGCTAGATAATTTTTTTCGAAAGAACTCCAATTGGTGTAGCAACTAACAACGCAAAACATGGAGCCATGCAACATTTATCAAGGCATAAGGAAACACAACCCAGTAACGGGAGTGTTCCCAAATACATACAACATGTGATGCGGAATATTAAAAACGCAAAGAAAGTTGGTTCAACTCTCATATCTTCGGTTCCAAAAATAGCACAAAACAATTAACTAATAAAAAACTGAATCATTTATAAATTTCCAAATTGAAAATACCCCTAATTTGCGGACATAAAGGGGTATCAAAAAGCCACACCTACTTTAAAAAAGACGTGTTATTTCAATTTCCAACATTTTTTCTTGACAACGAACAAGGGAGAATATATTTAATTTGCAAGTCCAAGACAACTCTATCAATTTTAGCCCAAATCCATTTCCCTTTAAGCCTTCTAGACATTCTCGAATGATCTAGCTTATCCCCATAAATGTTTCTTAACACATGCACCCATAAGAATGAGGGCTGTTAACAAATCACCACTGCCATTTCTAAAGAAAGATCTAACAAAAACTCGATAAACCTCGAATACCCAATGCACCTTTAGATTTATCAGCTAAGACCAAATCCTATTTGATCCATGTACGAACGTCTTTATCTCCTTTCAAGAAAAAAGTAGCATGAAAAAACGCCAACTTCCTTTTAACCATTGTTGGGAAAGAAACAAAGACATATAATGAATACCAATAAAACCCCTAACGGAAGACAACATAACCTATTCCCCTTAAATAGAAAACAAGTTAGCTTTCCATTTAGATAGATGAATCATAAGTTTATCCACAATCAGTTGCCAGCCTTGCATACTATTATTCCAATTGAGATGCCTAAGTATATAAATGGAATTTTATCCACTATACATCCCACAATCACATAATATAACTGAAACTCAGACTGAACAACTCAAAACCTAAACAAGCTAGACTTGTGAGAAATTAAGTTATAACCTGGATGCTAGAAAGAAGGAATTGCAAAACGTAAGAACTCTATGAAAATTGCTAAAAGTCCTTTCTTTCAAAGAATAACATCATCAACATTGAAAATGTGGGAAACAGATAAATTAACAGTTGATACCGCTAATAAATCGGCATGGATGATATCTTCCATGGCCACATGTAACCCTTCCAAGGAAATAATAAAAAGAAAATGGAGATTAAGGATCTTCTTGACAGAGACACATATCTAGCTGAAATTCAAGAATAGGACTTCCATTTATCAACACAGAGTCTCTAGCAGATGACAAGCATGCTTTGATCCACGATATCCATTTACCAGCAAACCCTAGCAAAGACATGATAGAAAATAGGTAATCCCAATCAAAGAATCATACGCCTTCTAAAAGTCGAGTTTAAGCATTAACGTATTGTTATTAGACTTTCTATTAATCTATACCACTAAACAATCTCATTAAGAATAAGAAGCCATTACGGATTTGTGTCCTTTTTATAAACGTAGATTTCCTATGCAAATAACCTATACAATAAACCTAGAAAGTTGAATCGCCAAAACCTTGGCGATGATTTAGTATTGCACGTTAATATGGGTGATGTGTGTAAATGTATATATAAAAAATGTGCACAAGTTTTAATTAAAACGACTCACCTAAAAACTACACACGCACGGCAAGTGTACCGGTCGCAAAGCAGTAAACAGATAAGACCGAGTATCGAACCCAAAGACGCGAATGCAACTCTAGATCACAACCTATACCGAATACTAGCCTAAATAAATATATACTTAAATGGGGGGTTAAACTAATGATTATAAACTTAGAAAAAACTAAATATAAATTAAATAACCTCAATTGCTTAAACGAACCTAGGAACTTGGAGAAATCAGATAGGAAGAAGGCTGGTTACTTAGGTAAAATCCCTAGACACTAGCAATAAATCCTGAATCTGGTAATTAACTTGAGACCCTATTCTTATCTAATGAACCTCCTGTCAAAGATAGCTCACTAGACTTAAGGCGGGACAAGTGCAGAAATGCTAAGATGGATCCGGATCGCCCTAGCGTACCGAAATCCCACAGAAATCAGATTAAAACCTCTCCTGGATTAAAACCCTTAAACTATGAAGCAGACTTAAACTCTACTGAAGAAAACCTAGGAAAACTCTAAACACGGACAAGTAGCGACTCCCGCCCTAGCGCTTGCCAACTACCGAACAATGCCTAGTTAGTTACCTAGCAAACTCGAGTTAGATTTCTCACCCTCAAGAATGGACTGCACGTCTTAGTTAATTTATTATATTAGTTTGTTATACTTGTGTCGTACTCCAACTCCAAATACTAGCACGCTAACCTAAGTTGACGAACTAGATTGATTTCAAGACCTAGGGGGTATCTCTACATGCCTAGCTCCACAAAACCAATAAACAAACCTCAAATAAAATTAACACCAACACACATATATCAAATCCTACAATAAAATTAAAATCATGTAATCCTACACATCAAAATTAAAACCAAAAATCATTAAATACTGCAAATAACGTGTCTAGTTCATAAACCTAAGCAACCATAAAAGTTTTAGTTCATAATTATAATTAGAAACATAGTCATATAGTCTCGAAAAACAATAATAAACATGTCTCTAAAAGTATAAAAGCGATAAAACAAACCATCGGGTCTTCAATTAATTAATCTTTAGTGTACCCCGAACCTTCTCCGTCTCCAAAATAACCTCCAAGACTCCTACCTAATTTTCTTGTTTTTAAGCTGTGTTCTTGGAATGAATGATTTTGTAATGCTGTACTTCTTTTTTTTCCGAATAATAATCCCCCTAGAAAAAATCGTGCCACCTCCAAAACAAAACAATCTCATATATTCATGCTGCTGCTGCTTCTAGCTTTCGAAAAAAATGCCCTAGTGGGCCTTGGGCTCATGACAAGGCAAACGTGACATAAGTCACTTATTTTCATTCACATATTATTATTATTATTATTATTATTATTATTATTATTATTATTATTATTATTATTATTATTATTATTATTATTATTATATATAGCATTTTAGCTCCGTGCTCTTAACTCGGGTGTTCTTGGCTCAACCAAAATTTCTCGTTTATGCTCTAATGTCCATGAACACATGCTCTCTAGTGTTCGTGTCTCAATTAAAATTCCTTCGTTTTAAGCTCATTCTCTACGAACACCTATAAAATAATAAAATCAATAAATAAGTACTAAAAATTAATAAAAACTATACAATGATAAAAATAGGCTAACAAACGAATACACGCCTAAAACTACTAAAAACTATATACAAAAGACTCAATTATAACTCAAAATACATAGGAGAATAGATGTGTTTTACGACACATCAATGGGCTTGAAGTCCGTTATAACTAAAGGACTGCTCACCTTTTGGATAAGTAATTAAGAAGAATTACACCCAATACGGATTTCAACCGACGGAAAAAAGATATCCACAAACTTCAAGATATCACTTTTAAACACCTCCTAATATCTTTTAGCAAGGCCAAAAGAGAAACCATCTTGGCCCTGAGATTTTTGACTACCGTACTCTCGTACAACGTCCTCTACCTCAAATATAGAAAAAACATTTTTCAAAAAAACATCTACAAGAGAGAGCAATTTAAAAAAGAAATTCTACACTTAAGTTTTATCCTTTCAGACTTTGTAAATCTTTTCAACTAGAAATCCAGAAACTCCTATTTTAAACAATTCGAGTTCGTAATCCTATAACCATCTTTTTAATGCCACCAATCAACGAATTACACCTCTTTTGATTAACAATACCATAGAAGTATTTGGAATTGTTGTCCCCGTCTCTATAGCCTAATTTACTTTTGCCTTGCATCCAAATCTTTAACCTTGTCGAGATCTAAAATCTGTTTGATAACATTCCTTCTTTCTATTAGTTCCTTCCCTACCATCAATAAGAATATCAATATACTTAGAACAATTTTGTAGCGCCGAAACCTAATCCTTAGCAACTTTAATACGATCACCAATCCAACCTTTTTTTTATTATTATTCAGCTTCTTTAATTTTTTAACAAAGATAAAGCCATTTGAAGAAAAGACATATCAATGTTCCAAACGTCTAAAACCACCCTTTCGAATCCATCTTGCTCATCCAAGAATTAAACTATATAAACGATTTTAGGCAATAATTAACATATTGTTGCTTAAATAAAATTAGCTCTGATTCGTAATAGAAAGCTCCAACACAACCGCTTCTATATTATGAAACACTTTAAGCAACTCCTCTTAAACTAGGGAATGTCCATACGAATAAAAATGAAAATGCCCAAGGGAATATCTACCAAACACTCGTCATTAACGAAGTCAATAAAATCCCAATTAGAATTAAGAGAAAATGTTATACGCAAACGCTCAAACTCAAATTGAATTGCATTAAAATCAACCATGAAAAAATAATAACCCGGGGTAATTTACATAAAAGATAAATTAGATAGCCAAAGATCCCTTTTATCTTTATCAACCTGAGGGGCATAAATGTTTGCCATGAAACACCACAACGTCAAATAACACTCAGATACCATTAACAATAACAAGGTTAGAAGAACAAGAAATAGAACATTTGATGATCAATGAATTATCCCAAACAAAAAAACACTGCAGAACGAACCATAGCAAAACCCATAGCAAAATCAAAACTATTTTTTCCTACATCTCCTTAACTTTAAAAAGATCTAAGGACGGCATACGAGTCAATTGTAAACCCAAGGAAAAAACAGCATCATTTCACTCATCCTCTTTAAAGTTTTTTTCCCATGTTTATTTAAGAAAGAATAGAAGAGAAAGACTCTCTTTTCTTTCCTTTCTTTTCTCTCCTCTTCACTTCTCTTCTTTCCAATTGCCAATATGGAACGATAAAATATAGCCCTGCACTCTCCTCCCATTCACTTCTCTTCTTTCCAATAAAAATCTCTGCAACGCAACATTCTTTTCATTCATTCTACTTCTTTACAAAAAAAACATCCACGAAACAGAACCAAGGTTTTATTTCCTTCCACTTGTGTTATTTTCTTTCTCTAAGGTGTTGTTTGTTTTTTCTGCAGGAAAAGGTATGCATTCTGCGGACCACATCTTCAGACATCCGCAGAAGAAGAGGTGGACCAAATGTCTGCAATGTGCAAGAAGAAGACTGTTTGTTTGTTAACGTCTGTAGGCTGCTGAAATAAACTGAAATTTAAATAAACTGATTTTTTACATGAGTCTGATGGTGGGCCGTGGTGGTGGTGGTGAACGGTGGTGGTGAACGGTGGTGCGGGACGGTGGTAGTGGACTGTGGTGGTGGTGGACCGTGGTGGTGGTGGTGGACGATGGTGGTGGATGGTGGTGGTGGACGGTGGTGGTGGACGGTGGTGGTGGTGGTGATGGTGGACCGTGGTGGTGGTGGACCGTGGTGGTGGTGGACGGTAGTGGTGGTGGTGGTAGGTAGTGTTGGTAATTTACGGACTTCAAGTCACAAGTCGGTGAACTTGGGGGATCAATATTGACAAGTTGGTCATAGTTGGTTAAGTTTCCTAATTATGTTATAATTATAATTGGTAATGTCTTGGCTAGCAAGTTTGGCTTAGTCTATATAAACCAAGTTGGGTTAGACATTATGAACAAGAGAGTCTAGAGAAACCGAGTCATGGTTTAAGAGTCTGTAATCAGTTTTGAGTTATGTTTTCTGATTAATATATTAGAGAGTTATTTCATTCGCATTCGCATTCGCATTCGCATTCGCATTCGCGTTCGTGTTCGTGTTGTTATTATCGATTCTTGGACTTGAATTGGTATCAGAGCCAAGAGCCAAGTTAATCATCGAACCAGACGAGCACCTGAGATCGGCAATACAGGTTCGTCGGAGCAGCGGCGGGGTACTGTTACGACGGTGGACAGCGAGTAGGTTGTTTGTGCAGCAGGAACTCGAAGAAAAAAAAAAGATTTCAACGAGTAGGTTGGAGAAAAACGAGAACACTGCTCAGCGATTTGTAGGAGAGTTATACTTACGATCGAGGCTATTTTGAAAGGTTGTTCGAAATAAACAGGCGAGTTCAGGCTTGTCATCGAAGTTCATTCTCCAACTAATTGTGTTTGTACCTCCGACATCAATAAAGCGCAGGTTGAACAAACCTGTTTATGACGTCAAAGGACAGACGGGAAGCAGATCGGCAGCAATAGGAAGCGCCCAGAATCAGCAGCGGCGGTTAAAGCGAACTGTTGTCATCGGCGGCAATCGAAGGCTTTCCAGACCGTTCGGTTTTTGGGTTTTCAAGTATTCTCAATTGCGGCGTTTACCTTGAAGTAAGAAGTGTTTCATGTGATAAAGAAGAATAAAAGAGGCACAAAAGTCAACCAAGTAATCCGTTGTTTTGCATAGGAAAGTTGGGGAAGAGTAATCCAAAAGTCAACAAAAGTGTTGTTCGGGGTGGAATTAAAAGAAAAAAAAAACAAACGTCGGTTTATTTTTTTCAAACAATTTTTTGCGAGAGATATTCTCAATCGGATCGTACGAGCAAACGGCTTTGGTTCTAAAAAGTGGTTTAGGACTAATCTATTTGTAGTTGTTTCAACAGACTCGAGCAAGGGGGTTCTACTCCGTTAACTTACAAGAGACGAGGTAAGATGACGGATGGTGATAGACCGATTGTTACGGTTAAAGAAAACAATTTGGCTAGTCTCGTATGTCCCATGTTGTCAAAGACGAATTATACAACATGGAGTATGAGAATGAAGGCAATTTTTAATGTTTATGGAGTTTGGGATCAAGTTGAACCAGGAACTGCTTTAGATGTGAAGAAAAACAACCTGGCGATAGCGTTGTTGTTTCAGGCTATACCCGAAGATCAGATTTTACAAGTCGGTAATCTAACTACGGCAAAGGAGATGTGGGATGCGCTAAAGACCCGTAATCTTGGGGCTGATCGAGTGAGAGAAGCACGGTTACAATCATTGATGTCAGATTTTGAAAACTTAAAGATGAAAGATCATAGTTCAGTTGATGAGTTTGCAAGTTTATTATTTGGGCTGGCATCAAAATCAACTTCTTTGGGTTCTACGATTGAAGAATCCAAACTCGTGAAAAAGTTTCTAAACGGACTACCAAGGAAGTTCATTCATATGGTTGCTTCAATTGAACAAGTTGTTGATTTGAAGACGATTACTTTTGATGATGTGGTAGGACGATTAAAAGCATACGAAGAACAGATAAAAGATGAGGAGACTCAAGAGAAAAACCAAGGTAATCTGATGTTTACTAAAACCGAGTCCTCACGTAATAGTTGGAACCGTAAATCGTATAAAGGGAAAGGAATGGACCAAGGTAGAGCTGAAGATCGGGATGATGAGGACCAAGATGGAAGTCAAAGTCGAGATGGTCAAGATCACAAGCCAAAACAGACGGGTCAAAGGAGAACCAATGATCGCCAAAGGGTGTAGAAGGATAGATCACATGTTTAGTGCTACCGTTGTGACGAATTCGGCCACTTTGCATCAGGGTGTCCAGATCGTTTGGAGAAAAAGGAAGAAGCTAACTTTGCTGAAGCCGATGATTTGGATCCATCTTTATTTATGATGAGGTGTGATCAAGAGACGGTTTTTCTTAATGAAGAATGGGTGATTCCAAAGCTTTTTGAGACCGAGCCAATGGAGAAAGACAATTGGCATCTCGACAACGGAGCATCGAATCACATGACAGGTAATAAAGCTTACTTCTTTGAACTAAAAAAACGTGTCACGGGAAAGGTGAAATTCGGAGACGGATCTTGTATAGATATACGGGGAAAGGGATCGGTATTACTTGTAGGGAAAACGGGGGAGAAGCGCCTGTTGACCGATGTTTACTACATACCGGGTCTATAAAGCAATATCATAAGTCTTGGTCAAGCAACGGAAGGTGGACGTGACGTTCACATGAAACGTGATTTGCTAACTATTCATGATGATATTGGTAAGCTTATGGTGAAGGTGACAAAGACCAAGAACCGTTTATACAAGATCAACCTCAAGATAGCAAGTCCTGGTACACAAGTTAGCATGATTGGAATGAAGAATTTTGCGGATGGGGATCTATAAAGAGCTGAACTGAAAGATGAGACACCAAGTACGAGTCGGAATCTTGTCAAAGATCCAAGTTCAATGGTGAAACCCAAAATTCAAATTCCAAAGAAGAATGCTCAAGAACTCAAAGGATGTGTCAAGCAAGGGATTCAAGCCCAAGGAAGGACAAGTATTGATCGAACGAAGCATGTGTTTGAACAAGCTAAGTGGAGCCCAAAGAACACTGCAAGAGATCATGAAGAGCCTCGGAGACATGTTCGGAGTTAAAGACCCACCAATTTTGAGTCCGAAATTACGGGGGTGATTGTTGGTAATTTACGGACTTCAAGTCACAAGTCGGTGAACTTGGGGGATCAATATTGATAAGTTGGTCATAGTTGGTTAAGTTTCCTAATTATGTTATAATTATAATTGGTAATGTCTTGGCTAGCAAGTTTGGCTTAGTCTATATAAACCAAGTTGGGTTAGACATTATGAACAAGAGAGTTTAGAGAAACCGAGTTATGGTTTAAGACTCTGTAATCAGTTTTGAGTTATATTTTTTGATTAATAGATTGGAGAGTTATTCCATTCGCATTCGTGTTCGTTTTCTTATTATCGATTCTTGGACTTGGACCAAATGTCTGCAGTGTGCAAGAAGAAGACTGTTTATTTGTTAACGTCTATAGGCTGCTGAAATAAACTAAAATTTAAATAAACTGATTTTTTACATCAGTCTGGTGGTGGGCCGTGGTGGTGGAGGACGGTGGTGGTGGTGGGTGGTTGTGGTTGTGGTGGTGGGTGAAGAGAGGAGAAGAGGAGAAGATCTTTGAAGACTTTAGAAAAAGTCTGCATCAAGAAGAGGTCATGAAGACCTGTTTGAGTGAAAAGTCTTTAAAAAAAAAAAAAAAACAATCTGCACGTCACAGACAAAAGAGGTCAGAAGTATTTCTGAGTAAAAATCAAACAGCCCCAAAGGAAATTAGGAACAGAGCGTAAAACTCTAGTGATATCCTCTTTACTCCTTGACATATCGTAACCCAATTTTTTTCAAACTCTATATTTCTCCTAATGTGGTTAAACAATCAGCCCTCACGAAATTTATTACCTTTTAGTCTAACTTTAGTCTTCCGGTTTTCAAAAGTATTACCATAACTAAGTACATGAATAATGTGACACTACCTCTTCGACTTTTTTGCTGTAATTTTAAATAATTTTATACTTCATAATTTTTAAAACTGATGTCTTCAATTAAAAAAAAAATTCCATCCATAGGTAAACCTATATTTATTATCAGGTGTAAAATATTTGTATGAAAGAGGATCGATGGATAGCAAGGGAATAAAATAAAAATGAAGGGACCTTTAGAAAAGAAATATGGAGAGAACGATAAAAACTAAATATAATGTACGTGAACTTGTAATGTATTAGAAAAGAAATTGTATCGATGTTATTAGGTCTGCAAACGAACTGAATTTTCAGTGAACAGTTCATGAACTATTTGGTGGGAAGTTTGTTTGTGTTCGTTCATTTAATAAATGAACGAACATGAACAGATGTCATGTTCATTCGTTTATGTTCGTGAACGTTCGGTAACGTGTTCGTCTATGTTTGTTTGTGTTCGATAGTTTATTCATGAGGTAAATATATGACTATATAAGATCAATCAATAAACCTATTTTTTGTATCCAAACTCATTATATGTTTCCACGTTCCAGTGTTGATGCCCTCCACCTCCAACGCCCTATGCCATCCACCTCCAACGTCTTTCTCCAGTACAAAGTCTATTTGGACAATTAAGTTATATTTTGGGTGGATGTAGCTAATGTTTTAATGTATGTGAATTCAACGTTATTCCAAATTTAATATATGACCGTTTGTGTTTGTTTTCGTTCATGAACACTTCTTTGTGTTCATTAATGTCCATTTATGTTCGTGTGTGTTCATGAACAAAATTAACAAACGAACACGAACATGAGTGTTTTCCTAACAAACGAACACGAACAGAAAATCTCGTTCGGTAAGTGTTCATGAATTATTCGTGAATACATAAAAAGCTTATTCGTGTTCGTTCAGTTCATTTACAACCTAGATCTTATGATTTAATGTTTATGTTTGGTATCACTAAACTTTTTTTTTCTCTCTTAACAAAAGTTAACAGTTACAAGATTTGACTATATATGAGAATGGAACTAAAGAAGCCTTAAGAATCTATATATATAGGGGTCACCAAGATAGAGGCACTTGTCGGTACATCAAAATATCACAAACTCAGCTAAAGTTTAGACACTACAAGTCCAGCTTAACCTAATGTTTTGTGTTTGTCTGTATATGACATGATAATAGCTATAGATAAGGCGTCTTCTCCCTGTCTAACAAACAAACAAAACAATATAAATAAGTGGAGAAACTTTAATTGTACCCTAAAGTTGTTTCTGAACTAAACAAAGCATCCTTCATTAATGGTGGTTCCCATTTTTGGCAAAATTGATCAATATTTCAAATTTCAGGATTAGAACTAAAATAAGGAAATTTCTAACTAATTCAGGGTATAAAAAAAATCATAGATTTTACTCTATTTATAATATATTTAAGGTTTGGATGCCTTAAATCATAAACAACAAATCTCTAATGCATCACCTTTGTACGATATTTATAGGTTGCTAAGTGACTAACTTGTCAAAGCCTTTTTTAACTGTTGAAGTCACATTTAATTTTGTGTTTTTTATTGTTTTATGTATGATTGTACGTTGCACTAGTTCTTTTTTTTTTTTTACATCAATTCATTAGTTTTCTAAAATAAATACATCACAACTTGCAACTAACACAATGTAGGTGCTAGTTAATTTAAGTTATTTGCTATAATTTTTTTTTTTTGTTGCTAATTCTGATAATTGATTATAGTTAAACAAATAATTCTTACAAGTGGGAGGCGGGTAAACGGGCCACAAATTGCGCCGCTACCCCCTTTTAAATAGAAAAAACCTGTTACTGATCAATAATACCAAAAAAAAAAAACTGTTACTGATTCATTAAATATAATCTGATTTATTTTCTGTAAAAAAAATGAAAACTAAGGATTTGTTGAGTTGCTTTTGAAGGCAACGATGAATGCTGAAGGAGTGAAGGTAGGCTCAAGATTTGTAGGTTACTCACGTTCTACTATAAATATTAATTAACTGATTTTCCATTAATTTTAGAGAATATTTTCTCACTTAAAATTAATAAAAATCACAAGGATGTTAAAAAATATGTTAGGATATATTCTTTATGTGTGTATACATTTGAAAATACGCATGCAGAATCTGCTTAAAAGATATGTAGGGCCGTCTCCAAAAACGCTTGGGTCCGAAAGGGCCTAGATCGAGTAATAAAAATGGGCCCCAAGTTAATATATTACAAATAAAAAAAATGCTGTCAACTACATGAATTTTGGAGAAAAAAATTAACCTTTCAGCTTTGGAAATAAAGTCTTCACAATCGTCGTTGTACTCCTGTTAGTTTAATTATTGTTAGGTTTAAGTATAAAAAAATGGCTTAGTGTTTAGAAATGGGCTTTATACACAGATTAACCATTAAAAAAAGTCTACATATAATTTTTAACGAAAATAAGTTTGGGCCCTCTAGAATGATGGGCCCAGATCGACTGCCTACCTGCACTAGGCCTAAGACGGGCCTGAAGATATGCTTGGAGGCAAAACGAGAAAGACGAACATAAAGAATAGAACACTAAAATTTTCTTTGAGAAAACAAGAAATGTGGTTGCACTATCGCTTGTTTGGCTAAGCAATCAATATCTTTGAAATTTGAAAAATGGTAGAAGGGCTAAAGCTTGTTTTGCTATGTAAAGGGCAACGGTATCTTTGGTTAGAAGAAAGGATTTGACTTTGTATTTTCCCATTAAATTGATCATTTCCAAATTTGTGTAATCCCCACTATTATCTCGTTAAGAAAGATTGGTCCCGTAATTTTCTTTAACTCGTATCTTTTATAAATCATACTTTTTTTTATTAAAAAAAAGATTTTTTTCATCTCAAAAGGGATCGGATCGTTAAACTATGAGGTTCTGACCCTGGGTCAAGCAGTGGGTTAAGAACATGCCCCTTTAAGCAGTTTCATGAGTGAAAAGATGGTAAACCGGGATCGTTGGGATTTCTTCGCCTTCTTGAGCACATGCAGAGTACCCATTTCAAGACAGAAAATCGGAAGGCATTTTTGAAAGATGCAATCATTCAAGACCTGGACTTTTTTATGGATGTTGGGGGCGCACTTAGGGATGTGGCTAAATGGCTATGTGGAAGGTGCATGGTGATGCATACTTTTAGCAAAAGGTGCAATCACAACGCTGATGATGTCCTTTCCTTCTCTGTGGTTTCCGGAGATGTGGAAGATTTCATTATTGGTATCCAGGAACCTAGTCGTGTGATTATGGACTTCGAACCGGGTCCTTCAGGAGGTGTTGTTGGGGATATATCCCTCTTAGAAAAGGTTTTCTCACTGCCCATTCAAACCGTCAAGAGCATCCCTCCAAGCTGTCGATTGGCGTTTGCCCAGGCTTTGACAGGTGCCTTACGCAAAGTGGTGGCTTCACCAGGCTCTATAGAAAGTTGGGTCAAACTGCTTTTATTGTCGCGATGTAACTTGCAGGTGGTCAAACCGTCCACTAGGCAGGAGCGGAGGTCTAGGAATAGGAAGTTTTTGCAGTGCAGTAGCACTCTGCAAGCGCTTTCTTTGTGGAATGACGGGTCTGGGTTTACAGATCTGGGGACTTTGAGGAAGGTTGGAAAGGAAATGGTTAAGTACCTACGAGACTTTCAATTTAGGGTGAGGACTTCTAATGGGGCAGAGGCAGTGCTCTAGAGTACGAACATGTTCCTTAACTCCTTCCATGCGGACGGTTTTTTGGCTATGCTCACTGTGGATTTCTCAAATTCGTTCAACATGATCGATCGCATTGCCCTTCTTCGTGAGGTTCATCAACACTTCCCATAAATGTACCTTTGGGTCCAGTTCTTATATGCCCAGCTAGCTAGGTTGTACGTCGGTAATGATTGTATATGGCCTACTACAGGGGTTCAACAAGGGGACCCTTTAGGTGCCCACCTATTCGACCTGGCGCTACATCCTATGGTTCTCCGGGTGCAAGAAAATTGTAATATCCCATTTCATGCGTGGTACCTTGATGATGGGACGACTATTGGTGATGCCACCGAGGTGGCTAATGCCTTAGAGATTTAGCTTAATATTAAGAAAACTAAGGTTTTTTGGTCGTCTTGTAATGGGGTGAAACTTCGGGATGGGCTTTTCCTCATTGGAATTGGCAGGCCAGAAAGGGGGGTAAAACTCCTCGTAGGGGCTGTTAGTCGGGACTCTCACTTTATCTAGGAATTGGCAGGACTGAGAGCCTCGCGCGCGATTGACTTTATGAAACTCTTTCCCTGCCTTTGGGATACCTAGAGTGAACTCCTGCTGCTCAGGTCTTGTATAGGGGGTCGCTAAGTTACTTTTTGGGTTACGGACCTGCCAACCCCACCATGATGGATGAAGCAGTATCATGTTTTGACAAAAGGTCCGTGGGAAGTCGTTGAAGACATAGTGGTGTGTGGGGGTCCGTTCTTTGGTGACCTTCAATGGCGGTTGGCTTCCTTTCCAATGCGTTTAGGAGGATTAATACCCCTCTCAACAAAGGATGTTGGGATGTATGCTTTTGTGGCGTCGCGAGCCCAGTCTTGGAACCTCCAAGACCACATCTTACGGAATAGCGGGGTTTCGACGTGGACTTAGATTACGTGTAGGCCCTCTAAAGGCTAAATGACTATCTCCCAGGTTTTGATATTGTTGGTTTTTCTAACAAGGACACCCCCCTAAAGTCTCATAAAACTTTGACGAATGCCCTTTTTGGAAAAGTCGCATAGAGCCTGGGTGAAGCTTTTGATCCCCCCCCCCCCCCCCCCCCCCCGCCAAAAGGCAGTTTTTGAATGCTTGCAAGGCCCCCATGCCTAAGATTTCCTGACTGTTATCTCGATCGAAGGTTTGGGCCAAAGCATATCTGCAGTTGAATACAAGGCCATTCTTAAATATCGTTTGATGATCCCCATGTACCATGAAGATGAAGTCTGTCCTATTTGCCTAGGCCTACTTGGACAAATAGGGGGAACATGCGGTTCATTGTAAGGAGTTGCCCGGTTTCAAATATCGACATGATTAGGTCCGGGATGTTCTTTGGGATATTTTAAGAAGGGCTATGATCTCAGGAAAGAAGGAGGCTCTTGTGAATTTCCTCTTGGACCCCGCAGAAGAGAGATCCAGCCTGCATCCAGCAGATTTGCTTGTCTTTGGGTGGGTCGGGGGGAAACACGCTTGTGTTGACCTAACAGCGTATCTCCCCTAGTTGGTTTGAGGGATAGTGGATTCGTAGCAGGACAAGCAGTGTGGAAGGCAGATGCGAAGAAGGTTGAAAGCATGCTAAAGCTTGTGAGGAGAACCAACACGTTTTCATACCCTTGGCGTTTGATACCTTTGGTTTCATGGCACCGGAAGCTACCCGTTTCCTGACCAGAGTTCAACGGGTTATTCATAGTAGTGTCTCGACTCTGGGGGAGCAAGGTTTCTCGTTCAGTAGGTTAGGGTTCGCCGTTCAGAAAGAGGTAGCGCCACACCTTATTGTCCGTGAGTTTGAAACCAAATCTTAATAAAAGAACGATCTTAAGAGCATGTTTGGCTCTCCTTATTTCCACCTCCTTATAACTTATTACTTTTCCAAAAAGTTAATAAGTTGAAATAAGTGTTTGGCAACTGAAAAAGTCTTTAATGTTTTAACTTTTCATTTGCCTATAATAAGTTGTTTTGGAAAAGTAAGGAATGTGTGACTTTTTGAACCTGTTTATAACTTATTGATGGATATTTACCTACACGCCCTCCTTATATCCTTATACCTACTCTCCTTATATTATTTTTGGTCATTTTACCTAAATAAATTAAACCAAACACTTTTATACAAAATAATTTATCAACTTATTATTTTTCTCCACCACATAAGTTAATCCAAATACTTTTCTAAAAACTTCTTTTTTAAAAAGACATAAGTTAATAAGTTTTTTTTTTTACTAAAAGTCCTTTTGAACTCAAATAAGTTTATCCAAACATGCCTTAAGTAGTTTAAAAATAACGTTTAGTTTGTATAAGTATATTAATGAGTGGTTATATTTGATATCATGTCCACTTTAACTCGTAGACATGTTGCTAATTTCAAATCTACTAACTTTGTCCTTGAGCACTACGATCGATCCAGAGACGAACTAGGACATCAATCATCAACTTTTTCGATCAAAATAAAGAGTGCACTTCGATTGGTTAGAACCACCACACATTTGAGAAGTGTTACAAAAATTAGAACCATATTTTAAAAGTTGGATCTACTTCATAAAGATTCTTCATACAGTGACATTTTCGTAATTAACGAAAATATAGATAGCCTTTTGCTAACCTTTATTTTGTGTCTTGAAATAATATTATATCTTTTTTTTTTAAATTGGTAGTGAAGGATTTGTAAGAATGTCCTTGTTTATGCAGATTGAAAGCAATGCCACAAGCATGGACGATGGGGACTTGACAAAGTTAGGGCAATGGAAACAAACACACTAAATTGGTCTAGGTTATACACCTACATGAAGCCTATCATCATCTTGACTCATAGGCCTATAATGACCTACGTTCGTATTTGGAACTATTATGTTTGGGTTTTTGTGTATGTGATTACAAAAGAATATTACTTAACTACATAATTATTTTTCTTAAATTAATTGATTTATGAAAATACGCTCCACCTGCTTATGGGAGGACGAGGTGCTCCACTGAATCATTTTCAACTTCACTGATTTACACCAATTCTGCACTGCCACATTACTTCACTAATTCACTTCACTGAAACACATTTTTTAAGGCAGCACTACCCTTAACTACCCAAACCCATAAAAAACAAAAAACCCCACACACAAAACCACTACCCGTGATTGCTTACTGTGTGTTAAATAGAACCAGAATTTGGTCCACGTGACCCCTACCAGCACTGATGGCGGTGGTATTACCGTGCTAGTAGTGGGATACCCGTGACCAAATCGGTAAGCACCCCGTCCCCCCTAATTGTTTAAAAAGGGTCCATTCTAATTTTTTTCTATAAGATTTGTTTTATTTTTTTTGATACGTATTTTACAATTATCATAATTATCTTGGGTTATTTTTATTGATAATTTAAAGCTGAAATTTTTGTTTTATTTTCGTGAAGAAAAGGTTTAGGATCTCCTAATCATAATCATATAAAGCAATTTTATTTATAAAACTACAATGAGCTACATAGAAATTTATACTTATTGTTCAAATATAACCATATATCTTTCTTTGTTTCAATTAAACATTGTTTTGTATTAAACCCCTCTTAAATAGATTAGGTCTAAACTACAAAAAAACTATATTTGGAAGGGGGAGGGGCATGTTTAGCCCAGATTCTTTGAAGGATTATCCAAGAAAACTGTATGAATAAGATTAGATGGTCTTGGGCCCAATCCATTTCAGGATATAACATTGCAGTCTGTTGGGCCAACCATTTGAGGCCTACACCAAATTATATAAGAGTTGATTTATATAAGCATAATATACAACAGTTCTCGGAATTTGAAATAAAATAAATTTATACATAATAGTTAACTGAGGTTTACACATAACAAATAATAGTTAATCATACGTTGTAAATAATAGTTATCTGATAAATTAATATGTAACAATAATAGTTATGTGGTAAATTAATAATCTGAGTGTTACAAGTGTTTTGGTCCATAACAGCAATAAAATTATTATGCATCCTTTATAGTACTCTTTATGCTTGTGTGTTGTGTGCATCTTATACTTTAGAGCCTTTGTTAAGACGCAACACTAGAATGTGATAAAGTGGTTCAATGTGACCAAGAGGGTGAATATATGATATGCAAAAAATTATACATGATTTTAGAGGGTGTTTGGGATTGACTTTGGAAATCCAAAAGTGCTTTTGGTCAGAAGTGTCTATTGGTTTATGACTTTTTGAAAATGAGTTTTAAAAAAAGTGTTTGGATTAACTTTTGGGATGAGAAACGTCAAAAAGTCAATAGAATGTCCTTTTTTAAGTGTTTCGCTTAACTTATTGTGAATATTGGTTGTATGGGTGGTAAATTTGTAATTTTTTTTCAAAAGTCAAAAGCCAAAAGTCAAAAGTCAGGATTTCTAACTTATCAAAAACAGTTTTTCCACCCTTAAAAGCCAAAAGCCAAAAGCCAAAAGTCAAAACAGAAGTGTTTTTGGCTTACACACACAGCTTATTGACTTATTTGCTTCCCGTGGCTTCTTGGAAAAGCCAATAAGTAAATAAGTTGTTTTGAAACTCAATCCCAAACACCATCTTAATTAGGGTTGCATACGAACTAAACTTTCAGCGAACAGTTCATGAACCGTTCGGCGGGAAGTTCGTTTGTGTTCGTTCGTTTAATAAACGAATGAGCACGAACAAAAAAATCCGTTTGTTTAGTTAAACGAACGAACATGAAAAGAGGTCGTGTTCATTCGTTTATGTTCGTGAACGTTCGATAACATGTTCGTTTGTGTTCAATAGTTTTTTAATGTTTTTAATTTTTATACTTTTTTATATTCTTTTATTTTTGTTTATTTTACCCAATAAATAATATATATGAGGTCAATAAACCTACCTTTTGTATCCAAACTCATTATATGTTTTCACGTTCCACCTCCAACGCTCTTTTCCAGTACTAAGTATGCTGGATAATTAGGTTATATTTGTGTTCATTAATATATGTTAGTGTTCGTGTGCGTTCATGAACAAAATTAACAAACGAACACGAACATGAATGTTTTCTTAACAAACGAACATGAACATAAAATCTTGTTCAGTAAGTGTTCATGAACTGTTCGTGAACACATAGTTTTCTTAACAAACGAACACGAACAAGGCCTTGTTCGTATTCGTTTGTTTTAATATAACTTTTATGATTTACTTGGAAATATAAACAAAAAAGGCTTAATTTAGTTTGTTTGTTTTTTTTAATTTCAAGACAAACTAGGCCAAATCCGAACAAACGAGGCAAAAATACTGAAAAAAAACAAAGTTCTGTTAATAATGTTGATCAAACACGGGTCGTACCTCCCTGGCCCGCCCCGTGCTTCAACTAGAAACAACAAAATCCGACTGAGATGAAGATTTCGAGATCTCATGGGGCCCATAAGAGTTGACCACGAGTCATGCCTCAGTGCCATCGCTTGTGCCGGTTAGATATCAAAGATTTGATGCTTAGATCATTGAGGCACGAGTTATGCCAAGCCGCCAACTCCATCCTGTAAATTCAAGACGCCTCCTTTATTTTTCTTGCTCAATCCTTCCCTTTCCCCTTAGATTACATTCTATTTCTACTCATTTCTATTTTTGTTTTGTAATTATTAAGATCGTAAACATAATTTAGTTAATTAGCAATCTTGTGATGATTAATACAAACCTTAATGATGAATATTCTTAAAGCCATGAGTGGCTAAAGTTCTTTTAGACACTTGGGGGGAAAGAACCCCTTGATGGGGAGTTAACTAAACGGGTTATCGATTAACGGGGGCATGTGTATGATAATGAATTTAAGTACTATTGAATGTGAGTTTTGCAAAATCCTTAAAACCTTATCATCAACCTTGTATTTTTTGAGTCAAACATTCACTTTTTCTATGTCTATGTAGTAAAAACATGTTAACTGTTTGAAAGAGGGTTAGAGATTAAGGTTTGGGACTTTGAGTTTTGTAAATTATTGCCTTAGCATGCTGGGAAAACCTAAGCAATAAGGACTTAGTTTATTACATTGTTCGCTACTATTGTAGAGATTGGATCAATCCAAGAGAGAAATAGTGATCAGTGGAATAAACCCTTTATCATTAATTTTTATTTAAAAATAAACTCCAGTGATGAAAAGCCACCGTGCTGTTTCTGTTAACATATTTTGTGTTTGATTCCCATCGTACGAATCGGTTACTTGGCTGCTTCCTTCCAATATAGTTGAGATATGAAGATTCCCTCAAAAAGGCCCACCACTATATGCATCAACATGACACAACTTGTTACTAGGTCTTAGAATAATAGCTTTGGTCAGTTGTCTCACATAGTACTCGGAATAGCCTTCCAAAGGTGTATGGTGTTTGTTAAAAGTGAACTTCCGGGAATCCATAACTTAGTTAATGATTTTATCAAGGGCAAGTGCACACCCAAGTGGACATTTGTTATATTTGATTTCAAAACCAACTATCTTTTGTGAATTTATTTATTCTCATGTTTTTACGAAATCAACAAAAACCACACTCTTATTAGCTAGCTTGACTAGACATTAACATATCGGCACAGAGAGCTCTTGTATCCTTGAACAACCTCGGTACCTTACCATCGCTATGTTACATCACCAATGGGTGCACATGCCCCAACGTGCTGTATTGAGTGATTATATCTTATCGTATTTTATAAATTTAAGACTTGATCCTATTCAAAAACCGGCTAAAAGTAGCCATTATTTATATTCACTCAAACACATGTCAATTTTTGGCGTCGTTCTTGGGATATAAAAATTTTAGGAAGAGTTGAGGTTAACGGCCTAGTCTATTTCCAGCTGCTTTCAGCAATTTGGGGAAGAGACAAGGGCCGTGCTTACCAAACACGGGTCTTGCCTCGACTTCCATCAATAGAATTTTGTTTTATTTTACCCTTTGTTTTGAACGTCTTACATGCAGTCTTTGTTTTCTACATGTAGTGCATGGACAACGAACAAGACGAGTAGTATAGGCTATTTTGCATGACCGACCCATGGAAGAAGGGGAAGAAAGACCCTCATGGATATTCTTGAGGCATACTTTGGACAACTCTGTAGGTGCAACATTTCTCCATGGGTAAATGCAAATAACTCTGAACTTTGACCTCCATTATTCAAATGCTCCAAATTTCTGCCACTTTCTATGGCCTACCCGTTGAAGACCCCTATCTCCATATTTTCAACTTCTTGAAAATATGTGACACTTTCAAACCTAATGGTGTTTCCGTCGATGCCATTGGACTCTGAATGTTACCTTAATCACTAAAAGACTGAGACAAAGCATGGTTAAACACCTTACCCCATATTTCCATTACCACCTGGGAGAACCTTTGTCACACCCTCAAATTTCCACATGCGGGATTTTACCGCGAGGCGCGTGACACACCATGATCCAAGTCAACGGTTACAATAAACGACAACTATATGAAATGAAAACAACGTAAACTGCCCATTAAGTTTCAAAATCATTCCAGCACAACCATAAAATGTTATTACAATCCAAAGGTAAAAGCATAAAGTCTGAAAACGTTTAATGAACATGCATATGAATCCTAGACGTCGTGAGACTCCGTGCGCCTATCGACAGCTGCTACCTTAGCGACCTAAGACAAACATGCTAAAAACTTCAGCAAATAATGCCGGTGAGTTCACAGGTTTTTCATGAAGACAGATTCCAAAAGTTTCAATGAATACCCTTGGCCAAACAAGGCCACATACATGCAAATCATATGAATACATGTCACTACTGGGATTGGAAAACCATTATTGGACTTGAATACTATGAATACTTGAATATTGCCCGAATGAATACTGAATACTAAATACCTAAGAGACAACATGCACCCGTCCAACCTCCAATCAAACGAGTGGGGCCGGTCTAGCCCAAATAGATCTATCCACATTTCCCCCGTTGTGCATCCCCGCACATTCATGGTTCTTCCCGGGACTTCCAAAGATCGCATAGTAACTCAAATGAATACTCCAAAACATAATGAATACATGAATACCAAAACATAGTTTGACACATCTTTTATGAAAACATAGTTGACATACGTTTAAAGAATACATCATGTTTTCTCCCCCGAAAATGTAAAACCAGTAAAGAGTGGGGCCGTGAAACTCAACTTAGAGTGTGATAGTCCCGACTATTGGTGACCTATCAACGAGTTTAGGTAAGCATATTGACTACTAACCCGAAGGTTAACTAGTCCCCGATTCTCCAGATCTTGACTATGTGTGTTTAGAAATGTGTTTGAGTGTTAACCGGACATACCAGACAGACCTGACATCCCGTTAGTGACCCATTACATCAATTAATCAAGTACATAGGATTAACACATAAGTTTCAAGCATACACTCAGTTTGCATAAAAAATCGCCCATATGGAGTTGTAAGGTTGAATCATCATAACACAGGTCCAGGTTCGACCCAAACTGCCTAGGATCGACCCCCTTGGGACTCATTCGACCTATACACAAGTTATACAACCTAATAAAAGTTCATTCGACCTTAACACATGTTTATTCGACCTAAATCGAGTTCGTTCGACCTAACAAAGGCACATTCGACCCACCAAAAGCCAGGTTCGACCCCTGAGCACCCACCTTTGACCCCACGCTGGTCGAAGGTATGCCAGGTTTGACCCCTGCAGTCCCATTCTTCCTAAAACACATTAAATCGCATCAAAACTATCCGAAAACATCACGAAACACTGCAGTCAAGTATGAATAACATATCCCTACAAAACCCTACAAATTTTATTCCAAAATCCATCCGTTTTAATACTTACCCAAAATGGCAAAAATTATGGAAACGTCACATCATGCATGTAAACTTTACCCAATTAGGAAACTTTCTGAAATCATTCAATAATCAACCCAACATGTTCAGATTATCATGTGAAGCAAAAACCCTAATCATATTATCCATAATAACATCATGAATCCAATCCCTAAATCTAACGAGCATAATATCATCATCCAACAATTGATAGCCTAAAATATCCAAAACCTATCATCCATAGCAGCCCTAGAACCTTTCAATAGCATCTATGCAGCACATAATCATTATACAACACATAACACACATAAAACATCATTAACACAACATAACATATGTTAACTTGTATGAAAACTCATGTTTAAAGACTAGGTTTTGTTTAGAAAGATGTTAGGAAGGTTTTTAATTGTGAAAACCATCTTAAAACAGATCTGGACCTTTGGGGTTTAATGAAACCGAATCAAAATGATTTAAAAGGATTTAGAATGAAAAACACACCTTAGATCTTTGTTTAGAAGATGTTTGTAGGTTAGATTATGAAAAAAAAGAGAAAAAACTCCTTCCCCAGTGATTAAAGTTGAGAGAGAGTGTTTAGAGGCGTTTAGGGTTTGTGAAATGATGAAAAATGACAAAGTATGGTATTTATACTAAAACCTGGTTCGACCCTATGCATGGGTCGAATGAGAACAAAGGTGGTCGAATGAAGCTTTTAAGCTTCTGAATATCTGGTTCGACCCCCCTACAGGTCGAACCAAGACTGAGTATTTTCAAGTTTTCCAGTTTTGTTGTTTTAACGCATTTTAACACATCCTATCACATGAACATGCAATCCTAACATTTGTTAAGCATATCTAATCATGGATAATTATCTAAACACCGTTTAAACACGTATTTGTATATTTTACATTATATACAAATCAATTTATGTTTGTTACTTAATCTAATTTATGTAATTCACCAACAACGGGATCATGACTTGTGTGTGTGTGTGTGTGTGATTAACCCAATGATCATCCGAATCATTGAACCCTGGACAATACGTAATGAAATCTGACTCGATTGAACTAGTTAAATATATTTGAATAAACGTTTTTCGCCAAGGTAGACTTATGTGTTTGTGAAAATGTTAACCTGAACATGTCGGGTGTCACAACCTTGCTCAAAAAGTCCTCTATAAATATTTCCCACCCCTTAAAACCGAACTCATGTCCAGAATCAATTCATTCACTCAAGATGGGGAGGGGGGGGGGGGGTCTTTGTATGAAACTTAGGAACGTTTCAAGGAACTTCTAATAGAGTGTTCACATCATACCAAGAGGTATGCATCAGGTTTCCATCTTTTATAATGGTTTACTGCCACACATATGCCAAATCTTCGATTCTAGTTCTAGATGAATCTTGGGAAATAGGCACCCAACCGAAGTTTTCACTCAAACAGAGGAACTAGCACAAACTAGTTTTCAGTGGCACACTTCTGTAGAGCTAAATCCACATCCCCCGGTTCTTACAAAGTTGATGAATCAGCCGCACTTCAAGCACAAATCGAGGCTCTAACCTCGAAAATTAAAAAAAAAAAAATATGGTAAATCCTTTGCAATTGTGATCTTTCACCCAACGGAAGCCTAACTAACCAACCAACACTTAAACTAAGCTATGTTTAAGGGTTATTTAAGGCTAATATAATGTCCGGATAATGCGTAATTAAAATCCTATTTGAACCCGAACGAAACCCGAACTTTATGTTCGAATCATAACCAAACTATCTAGTAAATATTTTGTGTTGTGGACCCCACAACCCCCCCCCCCCCCCCCAACCCAATCCAACTGGCCCAACCCCTCACCTTCTCATAATCTTTTTTTTGTACCACTAAATATAGGATAGATTAGGGAAGATCATGAAAATGGTGTGTTGAGATTTTTGTTAAGAGATCTTATGTCCTTATGAAAGATCATGAACCCTCCATGACCAAGAGTAAGAAATCGGCCAACACCCCTCATATCTCCTAAGATTACGTGTGATCTAAGGGATTGGAATCATGATTATAGAGATTTTGAAATAGATTGTATGTACTTGGGTGATCTTGGAAGATCTATAAAGGATGGATGATCTACTTCATTTCATGAACAAAAACTCTTCCTATGTTTCCTTTTCTTGGCCGTGAGATCACACACACACATACACATTCATTTTTCAAGTTTCAATCACTAAGTTCATCCATAAACATCCCACTTCCAAACCCCTAATTGTGTGTTTTAAGCTTGGAGTTTAACCACATTGGAAGAACACACTAAACCACTTCAAAATCAAGTGTTTTTGTCTTCCCTAGCCTTGTACTAGTTGTAAGTGTTCTTGATCTTATTCTTGTTCTTGGAAGTTTATATTTTCATGTTTTTAAAGCAAGTTGTACATAGGGTTTAAAGTATGATTTTAAAATAAACTTTAGTATGTTATTACAAGACTAAAATGAACCTTTAAAAACATGTATGTAGGCCGTGGGTGATGATGGATGTTGTTAATATTGTTGAATTTTATAAAAAGTTACATAGTATTGTTTAAAAGATGATGTAAGCTTTGTTTGTAAAGATGACATAAATACACCTAAGTGTTATTTAAACCGTCTTAAAATAACCAATTAAAACTTGATATAAAGTTGGTCTTGATTAAAAATGAAAAATATAAAAGTTACCTTTTCAAAGTTTACAAACTTGAAAAATGCAAAGTTGGACTTATTGGAAATATTACACTAAATACACCTATTATTATCCTTAATAAGGTTATTATATACTATTAAGAAGGTTGACTCATAATAACAATCTACCATGACAAAGTTGACATAATAAAGTTTATTAGTTTGGTAGAAAATTGTCACTTTTAAAAGATTAGGAAGGAAATGTAACTTTTGAAAGTTAAAAGGATTATTTAGTAACTTTAAAAGTTGAGGGACATAAAATGTCATTTTTAAAACTTGGATCTAAATTGTGACTCTGGAAAGTTAAGGTGTCAAAGATGTAAGATGTTAACTTTCCAAGATTGTAGTGTAAAAAGTTAGTAAATTTACAAATGTATATTTTTGTATAAAAATGTATTTTTATAAAATAAGGTTTTATAAAAAAAATATAGATTTCCAAACATGTTGGGAAATATAAAAACAAAGGTTTTTATAATAAAGACTTGATGAGAACTTCTTTAAAAATGGACACTTTTATATAAATGGGAATATAAAAGTGTTGAAGCATTTTTACGTTACAAGTAATCAAGTTTTGGTTATAACGACAAGTATTTAACCCTACAAACTTATATTGCTACAGCTGTAGGATTTCCTTGATGTTGTGATTACTTGTTGTTTGCTTCGCTCTTGGTTCCCTCAGGATGGAGACATCACCTAAACCCCTCGTTGCTGTCATTATTCTATTTGTTTGATTGTGTAGTGCTGACATTGATTATGTAGGGTTCGGGTGACTAACGGACTTCCTAGAAGTCATACTAAGACACTCTAGTCTAAGTGTTAGCCCATGTATTCCTTGGAATCTCGTGATCGTTTGGGTAATTGACCGAATCATATGTCGACCCCTTTATATGCTCACGCATTTCATGAGCATTACATCTTCAGAATCTAAGGCATTAGTGACGTCGTGTCCAGCCTTAACCTTTTTCGCGCAATTTGGTCGACTAACGATCGGCTATGCAAACCAATGTCGAGAAGAAACCTTGTGATCCCCACATGACGAGGCGAGACTCGTCTATGTGATAAGGGACTTCGAATGTGCCTCGATACCCTAAGGTATTGCAAGGATGTGAGCAATGCTATAGCCCATACTCTTGGGGACTAGCAAGGGTGGAAAGACTCACTTCTTTATTACTCATCCTACTGGGTTAATTTAAACCATCTCTGTTGACGTGTCATGCTGATGATTATGGAAATACCATTGTGGACCCACCCATGGCGCGTGCATTGGTGAAGTCCCTGGTACATGATTCGGAGGTTTTATGAAACTCTGAATCCCGAAGGGCATAAGACCTTGTCTATTTTATGAAGGTGCTACCCTACCGTGTTGAGATGGTTGGTCGTCTCGGCCCTTCGATTAATGTTGTTATTCCTCTGATGGTAGGTTTATCTTGTCTTGGTGTTGTTGCGTAGGTTCTCGGGATAGTGAAACCCTTTCGAGCTTGAGTCGATATTGGTGTTCCCAGTTATCCTTTAGTAGCATTACTCGCGCCAGAGCAAAATCCCCTGTCTTTGACAGACACTGTTGGAGACACCACAGTAATCTGATCTGTCAGGTCAGTGCGTTTAGTACCTGACTAATCAAGATGAGCTCGAAAGCTTACATATTGCAACCATATGTGTGACTACCTTAGTCGTTGAATAGGATGCCTTATGGGAAAGCTCCAGACCATTGCTGGTGGTGCGATCTTGGTCGTTTGTTTGTTTTAAGTAACGACTTTGGCGCATGAAGCTGCCAAACCCCAAAGGTGAAGTCTCTACCAAAGGCATACATCTATGACCCGATTTCACCCATTATCTCAAATAACTTCGGAGAGACGGAACTCTCGGCAAATTGAAGGTTCTGGTTCTAGGACTCTTTCATTCAAACCTCTGTGTAAGACCTGATAGCCAAAAATACGAGGGTAAGTGGCCTGTGTTGTTTGAATGTGACCTCCTAGGTTGTTAATGCCGATGGGGTTGCCGGTACCATGAGGCACATATAACAGAACTAGTACTGGATGCCCATGTTTTGGGTAGCTACTGGTGTTCTGTATACTTGTCGCGATGGAGACCAACGTGTTGATATGTTTTTGAAATCTTATACTCTGTTCGTTGCGACAACAATTTGTGATGTTTCACATATCTCATTCCGGTGTTGACCGATTTGCTGAGGTGATGTAAGCATCTGCTTATTTGTGTTTGAGTCGACTTGTAATTCTCGAGGATTGTGGAACTACATGACCAATGTGTCGTATATACACCGCTTACTGTCGGGGAACTGAGGGGTGAAAGGGACGCAAAAACTTTCGACCCCCATCAGTCCATACTAGGCGCCCTAGTACCATTAACCACAATTGCTCAGGTGGAAGGTAGCAATTCAGTACCTAGAGGATTCTACGTAAATAAAGTCCCATTTTGAAAGTAGTTGTTTGGTCGACAAGAACCTAGTATATTTATCTTTATGGGGAGGTAAATATATGGTGAAGTGAGTCGAGCCGAAAGATAAATAAAATGGAATACCCGACGAGGTTTCCAAGGGGACTTTTATAACTATTATGTGGGGCAGTAAGATCACATGTTTAACATTACCATGCCACCTGAGGTGTCCCGTGGTCGGGATGTGACCCAAGTGATGATTGATTGTCATTTGGAACCCTCTCATTCCGTACTCATCTGTGACTTCGAGATGAGGCATATGGATAGCTACCTATACTCTTGGAGAGTCGTGGCTAAACACTGGATTGCCGACTTCTATTATATCGGATTGTAGTAGTCACTCTACCTCAAGTTCAACAAACTATGCACACTAGCCTGGGATACTCGATTTGAGATGAGTATGGCTTGTCATTCTCGAACAAATTGAATGTACTTGACGGAATTGTTCCGCGTTGACACGATTGATGTCCGTGGCACATCAAATTCGTGTGCTTCATCGCCAGAATTTCCTATGTGATAGGAATTATCATCCCAGTGTTCGGGGTGTACTGCTCAAAACCCTTCGGAGGGCATACGTTTACATCTCCTGTACTTTGAAGGACAGACGGAGATAGACACATAACCTGGCTTGAGTTGTTCGAGAGATAACCAATAAATCTTGTAGATTTAAGGCTGCTTGAATGAGTGCGGATGTATTGAAAAGTTGTACGAACAAGGCCATTGCCTTAGGAACATTGAATCGGTATTAGGTTTTCACTAAGGATTATACTCTTAAAGGGTGTTGATAAGCATGGAAATTGTAACGGACCAAATTCTCGATACTCCAGTGGCACGGAGATATCGATCAGAATCGGTCTCGTGATGAATAAGCTCGAACTATCGCGAGAGCTTAGTGGGACTCTTGATGAATCCTGCAAGTCTAGTCTGAGGAAGCATTGTCAATCCCTCGACCGACGGGATCCAGGTTGACGCTAAGCTCTACTATTTCGGGGAAGTCGATATGTGTCGGATTGCGAAATTCAAGAATTTGGTCGCAGCTAGAACATGATATTGTGTTCGTTAGAACGCTAAGAGTGAACCTGGGTGCACTTAGAAAAGAGGAGACCTCACGAAGCGCAAACACCCCGCCATGTTCAAGGATAGTAATGTGGTGGATTACTTGAACTGAATTCCGGGACGGAATTCTCTTAACGGGGGGAGAATGTGACAACCGGCAAAATTAAGGTAATTCCGTACTAATTAATTATGTGTAAATAACGTAATTAAGTGCAAATTCGTGTTAATTGTTTAACTGATGCCTTAGATAATAGCGAATTCCGAATAAGATGCATAGGGATGCACATGTTTAATGTTGAAGCACAACGAAATCGCGTGCGAATAAACTTGTCCGGAACGGACGTTGGTGATTACCCGGTAAGAATTAAATAGCCGAAAATGATCCCGGACACCCAGGATATAAAATAAAGGGTATTTTCATGAAATATAAAGTGTTTTGGAACTCCAAAACCATAAATGAAAACTCAAAATACAAATATCCCGGTAACGAATAAAGTGCGCGTACCGCACCCGATACAAGTATAACTTATAATTTCACACAACGGAAGCCTAACTAACCAACCAACACATAAACTAAGCTATGTTTAAGGGTTATAAAAGGCTAATATAATGTCCGGATAACGCGTAATTAAAATCCGATTTGAACCCGAACGAAACCCGAACTTTATGTTCAAATCATAACCAAACTAGCTAGTAAATATTTTGTGTTGTTGACCCCACAAAACCCCCCAACCCAACCGACCCAACCGGCCCAACCCCTCACCCTTCTCATAATATTTTTTTTTTGTACCACTAAATATAGGATAGATTTGGGAAGATCATGAACATGGTATGTTGAGATTTTTTTTAAGAGATCTTGTGTCCTTATGAAAGATCATGAACCCACCATGACCACAAGTAAGAAATCGGCCAACACCCCCATATCTCCTAAGATTATGTGTGATCTAAGGGATTGGAATCATGATTATATAAATTTTTACATAGATTGTATGTACTTGGGTGATCTTGGAAGATCTATAAAAGGATGGATGATTTACTTCATTTCATGAACAAAAACTCTTCCTTTGTTTCCTTTTCTTGCCCGTGAGATCACATACATACACACATACACATTCATTTTTCAAGTTTCAATCACTAAGTTTATCCATAAACGTCCCACTTCCAAACCCCTAATTGTGTGTTTCAAGATTGGAGCTTAACCACATTGGAAGAACACTAAACCACTTCAAGTGTTCTTGATCTTATTCCTGTTCTTGGAAGTTTATATTTTCATGTTTTTAAAGCAAGTTGTACATAAGGTTTAAAGTATGATTTTAAACATAAACTTTAGTATGTTATTACAAGACTAAAATGGACCTTTAAAAACATGTACGTAGGCCGTGGGTGATGATGGATGTTGTTAATATTGTTGAAGTTTATAAAAAGTTACATAGTATTGTTTAAAAAGATGATCTAAGCTTGTTTGTAAAGATGACATCAATACACCTAAGTGTTGTTTAAATCGTCTTAAAATAACCATTTAAAACTTAATATAAAGTTGGTCTTGATAAGAAATGAATAATATAAAAGTTACCTTTTCAAAGTTTACAAACTTGAAAAATGCAAAGTTGGACATATTGGACATATCTATACTATATTATAAAGCATTTCCCAAGGACTTCTTAAATTTTAAGAGGTATAAGTTTATATGCTTATGATACAACACACAATGCATAAAATAACTACTTTTGAGGGGCAAATATGTCTTTAGAACAAAATATTTAATCAAAAGAAAGTCAAGAGTTAAGAGATGTTATGAAACCTCACTACATTTAATTTTATAATTACATTAAACATATTAAATAGAAAACATATAAAAAACAATTCATAATGCTACATCTTTTATTATAATATTTTATATGTAGTTACTTTATAAAAGTTAAAGTTTTATAAACTTGATCATACTATATAGAAATCGATAAATCAATACTGGAAGTTGTGTTTTCAATGATGAGGTAACGGTTTGAATTCTGAAAGTATTACGTGTATGAATATTCATACACGTAAACATGCATAATCTAATCTAAACTATATGATCACCGGATTCAACGACCGAAGAAGAAAGCTTCTGTTTAATTTAGCCATATCTAATTATCTATATTCATACACGTAAACATGCCTAATCTGATCTAAACTATATGATCACCGGATTCAACAACCGAAGAAGAAGGCTTCTGTTTAATTTAGCCATCTCTTATTATGTCTATGCAGGTTAGGGGATTAAGTTTCCTAAACCCTATATTAGAATTTATATATTGATGTATTGTACTTGTAACTCCTTATAGCACCCAAATAATAAGAATCGTTATACATTTTACACATTTTTTGTAGGTTACGATTTTAGTAAAGTCTGGCTCACAGTGCATCCTACTATCTTACTAATCGTTATCAAAAGATGAGAATCTACAGAGAAAATTAATGAATATATATAATTTGATACAATTATTCTTTACTTGAGATGAGAATACTTATGTCATGTTGTTACAAGTATTTTTTTAACTTAATATAGCATTTAAACAAAAAGTTTTGGATGTATTTTACATCACAATGAATTGATACATATTGATGCAATTTTTACTTCCGCCGCAACGCGCGGGTTACTCACTAGTTACACTAAATACACTTATTATTATCCTTAATAAATTTATTATAGACTATTAAGAAGGTTGACTCATAATGACAATCTACCATGACAAAGTTGACATAATAAAGTTTACTAGTTTGGTAGAAAATTGTCACTTTTGAAAGATTAGGAAGGAAATGTAACTTTTGAAAGTTAAAGGGATTATTTAATAACTTTAAAAGTTGAGGGACATAAAATGTCATTTTGAAAACTTGGATCTAAAATGTGACTTTGGAAAGTTAAGGTGTCAAAGATGTAAGATGTTAATTTTCCAAGGTTGTAGTGTAAAAAGTTAGTAAATTTACAAATGTATATTTTGGTAAAAAAATGTATTTTTATAAAATAAGGTTTTATAAAAAAATATAGATTTCCAAACATGTTGAGAAATATAAAAACAAAGGTTTTTATAATAAAGACGTGATGAGAACTTGTATAAAAATGGACACTTTTATATAAATGGGAATATAAAAGTGTTGGAACATTTTTACGTTGCAAGTAATCAAGTCTTGGTTATAACGACAAGTATTTACCCCTACATACTTATATATATATATATATATATACACACACACATCTTATACAATTCGGGAAAACTAAAATATATAAGTTTAAATGATCGGATATGGACGTGTTCATGTTACGACGTGTAAACGGACTAAAATGTAAAAACGGACGAATAAGTATTTGGGTTATTGCGTCTAATGTGTAAATGAAAACATATATTTCAAGGATTTAAAATATATAATTTGGGTGAAAATACGTAACACTTTCCTATGTGATGGAAACTTATTCGTGGGAGAAAATAACGTAAATAATCTAACGATTAAGCATTTAAAACAAGCATATAGACTTGATAATGAAAATGTGTTATCAAATCGACAAGATCCTAGTATATTTATTTAATGGGAAAGTAAATATACGGTAAAGTGAGTCGAATTGAGTATTGAAAATGTTATATCGAATCGACAAGATCCTAGTATATTTATTTAATGGGAAAGTAAATATACGGTAAAGTGAGTCGAGTCGAGCGTTGAAAATATTATGTCGATCGACAAGATCCTAGTATAATTATTTAATGGGAAAATAATTATACGTCAAGTGAGTCGAATCGAGAACGATATTATACAAGTTAAGTAATATTCATGGAAATATAAGTGTAACTTGTAACGAGGGTAAATCCATCACCAACGGACCCAGGATACACGTTTGACTAAATGGGGAATTGAACTAAATAGTGGTTTGGGAGTTGGACGTACAACTTGCCGAAACACATGCACCATAGACTTAGTGATTTATACGTCTAGGACATTTGTAGGTGTTTGACCTTGGACGAGCTATTCTCTGAGTTGGGATTTGCATACTTTGTTTGAGGTGAGTTTCACGGCCCCTTTTTACGGTTTTGTCTGGGGGAAAGATATGTTTGTCAAATGTTGTCACATGTTGAAATATTTTTAAATGTTAAAATGTGATGAGTGGCATGATGAGTACTTGAGTTTTGTTGTTTGTACACCACTCGGGATGAGTCCTCGCTACTATAACCATTTACTCGTGTGTTGTGTGTGTGTGTTGAAATCGAGAACTGAAGGAATATTTGGATAGCGCTATTGGTGCCTGACAAGGCCCGCCCCTAATCGATAGCGTCGATTATGAAACTGTGTATGCCTGGGGTGCACGTATTCTGAACTAATTTGTTATTTCTGAGAAACAACTTCTGCTTGCGGGGCATTATCATTAGTCTTGCTTTGGTTATGGGCTCAAGAGACTGCTCATCATCGTAGTTTTGTAGGAGCTAGCTACTCCTTACAAAGGCCACAAATTGTGTTTGTTCCGCACATGTTGTTGTTGTTAACATGTTGTTGTTATGGAACTAAAACCTGTGAACTCCCCAATATTTTATATATTGATGTCTTTTTAAACATATCTTTCAGGTAACTAAGTGCTGATTAGATATGAGGCTAGTACAGTGGAATATGGGATGTCAGATACATGTCGGGGTTTCGTCAATATTTCCTATTGGGTTGGGAATTGGATGGAAAAACCCCATTTATAAACTTCTTGTTTGTTGCTTTGTGAAATATTGTAACAAGGTACTCATTTTCGACATCTTAATAAAATGATCTCTCCTAATTAAATATGGTTTGTGTTAATCTCGACTTTGATATGCTTTCGAGCGTTGCGCCATGTGTTTCCGTCGTTGACGTGGTGTGACATAGTGATAACAGAATTGTAGACACCCCTCATGAAATCAATGCAAGATACTCTTCTAGTGGTGGTGAAATCATATTGAATATTTAACGATAAATTTCGTACCTTGCGAAAAAACCGATCCTTGTTTACCAACCACACATTGTCTAATCAAATCAAATTCTCTCTCGATACGTTCCTCAAAAAATCTGATTCGGGGGGATTCTTCCCCTAAAGAACGGAGGAATCTTTCTTTATCTGACTCAATCCTATATCGTGCTATTGTAGGCGATTTGTTTTGTCTTACAGTTACTCGCCCGAATATAACTTATATTGTTCATGTGGTTAGTCATTTGCTACCGCTCCTACTCCTATTCACTGGGAGTTGTTCTTTGTATTTTTAAGATATATCTGTAGCACTTAGTTTCAAAATATCTTGTTTCCTTTAGCATCTTCTCTAGAGTTGCGTGCATATAGTGAAGCTTATTGGATAGTTATCCTAATTATTATAAATCCACCACTAGTTTCTATGTTTTTCTTGGAGATTCGTTAATCTTATGGAAAACTAAGAAACAAGATGTTATTTCTATATCGTATACTGAGGCCGAGTATCGTGTTATGGTTGTAACTACATGTGAGATTCTTTGGTTGCCTTGGCTTCTTGCAGATATGGGAGTTAACATTTCTTAGCCTACTCCTCTACATTGTATAAGAGAAAGTGATATGTAGATTGCAAAGAATTCTGTTTTTTTTTCATGAGCGGACAAAGCATAATGAAATTTGTTGTCATTTCACTTGTCATCGTTTACAGCTACGAACCATCTCGTTTCTATTTGTTACATCAGGCTTGCAGAATGCTGATATTTTTACCAAGGTTTACTCTGTGTCACGGTTTTGTTACTTATGTAATGAACTCTCAATGCTTATTACTGTTGCATTGTAAGAGTAAAGGGAGTGGGCATGGGAAATGGGCGTGGAGCACCCACCCAAGCCCCAACACCACCCTTCCTAGCGTGAGAATGCCCTTTTGGCTTGGGTTTTTCCACGAGCGTATGACGGGCTTAATAGAACTGTGATTGGCCGATTTAAAATATATATATATATACACACAAACTTATTCAAGAGCCTCCACTCCCTTCAGTCTGAGTTGGGGTGGGGGGGGGGGAGTTGGGGGCTAATATTCATGAGCCCATTTGGTTAACCTGGATTGTTTTCCTATATATCGTCTTTCTTTTTGTGTTTATATAACTCATTTCTTACTCTTTAATGATAAACCTTATACTAGTGTGTATAGGGACAACCCAAATGGGCAGGTAAGCAAGGGTGGGATGTCTTCATTTTTAGTACTAACCAAGGGTGTGGGGACATCCCCCTCATTTATTATTAATTATTTTATTTTGTTTAACTTCAATTTTTTAATTATATTTCAAAGGAATTAATAATTAACTATTTTAAAAATAAAAAAAATCAAAAAATTACCGAAAAAAACACCCAAATATTAATAAAAAACACTAAGCATTAAACATTCGAAATTGAACACTAAACATTCGAAATTTAAAAAGCACCTACATTAAAAAGCCGCAAAAATTGCCATGCAAGAAGATGGGGATGCTGAATTCTTCCTCGTGAGCAGCCCGATGGTCTTCTTGTGTGCGTTCAATTGTCGCTCGTTGGGTAATACCAGGGTTTGCCTCCATTGTGGCTTGAAATAGGATGTTCCACCTCATACACCTTTTGTGTAAGGTCCGCCACTTACTAGCGAGTTGATCCGCACTGTGCTAATTTGTTTTGCTTAAACGATTGTATTCCGGAAAAACGTTGTTCCAAAAAGAAGACGTATTTACTTCTTCATACGTTGTCCCTTTGATATTGATCCAGGCCGTCACCAATTTGATCTCGTTATCCGAAGTCCAGGCCACCATTTTTTAGATTCTTGTGTGTTTTTAGGAGATTTTTTTTTTTAAAAGATAAGTGAAGATTCTAGAGAAAATGGTATAATAAAATGTGAAAGATGGGTTGGTTTTTTATAGTTTGTAAAAATTGATTTTTTTTAAACTAGCCGTTAAAATGTAGGTGTAAACGGTCGAAATATTTAATAGGATTTAAAATTTTGGCCCGTTTCAAACGTTCTCACGAGAACATTGAGGATGAGGACGTCCCCATGGAGGCAGTGTGCGCATTCCAGACGGCCCAAAACAGTCACACCCTCAAATTTTCACTGCGTGGTTTATACCGCGAGGCGCATGACATAATAGGATCACATAGCCATAAGTCATATGAACGAACTCTATATGCCCAAACCATTTAGTTCGTTTTCAAAGACTAAGTTTAGTTAAGCAGCGGAAGCGTAAACCAAGTTTAAACCTTTTTAAAACCATGCGCCAAACAACGGGCCCAAGATAAAACCATATGAAAGAAAACATAAAAGAATGATATATAATTTAAGTGTATGCCCAAGACCCCAAATGCAGTGACGTGTGCAGTGCTTTCTAATCGTGGCACCGGAAGCTAACTACCTGCAAAAGCATGTATATCGTGGGTCAACAAACAATGTTGGTGACTTCACTAAGTAAAGAAAATGAGTAAGTAAATGCGCTGGTTTCCAAAACGACGTAACCAAGTAAAAGCGTAGGTCCTCCAGACCAAAATGTTCAAGTGTTATCAGTTTAAGCGTGTCAGGGGTAGCTAACCCACTCATTGCAACTAAACAGTATTATTGGGACACCTTCAGTAATATAACAATTTGCCTCAATAACTAGTGTCTATCAACACCAGTTCCCAAATGTGGTCAGAAGTTCATGCCCGTGACCCAAGCACCTCAGGAATGAGGTTGCTGCACAACCTAATAGCGCTATCCACTAATACCCCGTTCGCCTCCAGCGATTAACCCAATAATATGCAAGGACTTTCCAAATGATAGAGTGTTTAGTTCACAAAGGACCAATAAGTTTTGAACTGATCAAAACCCGATCCACACAAGGAATCGTAAATGCGATCCACACAAGGAATCGAAAACCCAACCCACACAAGGATTCAAAGCATCTCAAAACCCGAGATGTAAAAGTAGTCCCAAACCGGACTAGAAAATGTTTTGTAAGTTGTCTCAAACCCGAGACGCATGCTTTTGAGAAAAAGTAGTGAAACTCACCTTAGGTTGCACGTGAATAATCCAAATTCCTCAAACAGTAATGAGCTACCGACTCCCTATTACAAATGTCACTAGGTGAGTATATATGCATAACCAACACACCATACAACTCGTTTGTCCAAGACTTTTAAAGTTCAAACCGTGTAGTGACACCTAATGACTCTACATGCACAAGTAAGTCCTACGTATCCCGTTGGTGATCATATTGATTATTATCAGTTTTATACCTCATACACATCTCATATAAGTATTCATACTAGTTAATGTCAAATACATACCATATAAGACTCCAAATAGTCATGTAAACATCCCTTACACAATCTGCGTTTTTAGGCCAGGTTGTGCGCTGTGAAAAACGAATTATTTAAAATACTTAACGAATGAATTAAACTCCTAAATTTTTACTGAATATTTATTGGGATTCATTTGATAACCCATAGTTTTTTTTGTCTCAAAACCAAGCACAAAAGTTATTAAAATTCGTACAACACAGCTATGTCCAGAAAATTTCCACAGCAGGTCAGTTTAGTAGAAAAATTCCCAGAAATTGTGTATTCACCTAAACGAGGTGAATCCACTTGGAAAAGCCAAGTTTTTCCAATGTTGACCTAATTTCCAAATTTCATAACTTAACCCTTTGTAAAACTCGAGTTATGACTGTTTAAAGTTGTCCCAGTTTAAGATTCCGAAAATCTGAAATGACCTTTAATCAAATAAAATTCCAAAAACCACTCAAACGATGTCCAAATCAGATGATTTTGCCCATTATGAAAATCTAAGACCATGTAAAATACAATAATGCAAAGAAATCATCAAAACCATAACTTTAACATCACGATACAGACCCTACAAAACACCCTAACGAATCTGTCAGAAAACTGAAACTTGCACCCCAAGTTATTCATAAACCCTAATCATCCATAATCACATATTCCATGAAATCCTCATATACAATCATGTTAAAATCTGTATTTTTCACATTCCTAAACCCTAATTATAATCACATACATCAATTCTCATAAACCTCCATGCAAAACATCTAAGAATTTACACAAACACATACACATGCGATTCATACTCATAGAGTTTCTAGGGTTTATTAAATCTTTTCAAAACATTAACAATTATCATAAAACTTATAAAAAATATACCTTTCAATGCAAGAAATCCTCAAGGTTTAGAGATTCCACCCAACACCACTTGGATTAATCAAGAGGATTTGTTGTTTGATTGAAATTGAGAGAGAGTGGGGGTGGATTCCTTGTTCATGACGCAAATGAGTAGTAGGGTTAGGGTTTTTTTTTATCTATATTTATAATAGGAATTGGCTTGGGGACCAAGTAATTGGGTATTAGGACCCCTTGTAGTCCACTAACTGGACCCGTTAATCATGTTTTAGCCCAATACCTAACCCGATAATATTATCCACCCTAACTTGCATAAGAACCATTATTTTTATCATCTCATAACGTATTAATCATAAGGTGTACGTAATTTGTATGGTTTACATATTAACTTTCAGTCAAGCGGTAATTCACATAAACATGTAATCCACATAAACATGTAACTTCATGTTCATCATAATTTAATTATACACATTATCATGTATGCCAGACAATTAACCAACGTTCGGGATATAGGACTCGTGTGTGCATTGTGATGATAACTTTACTTATTATAATTTAACATATGTTATTACCCTATAACATATAGGAAGACCTTCCTAACTAACCCTGTTTAGTCATGTATGCACATGCAAGTTAACTAGAGTTCAGTTAAAGTAGGAACTTGAAATTACGGGGTATCACAATAACGGGGTGTGGGACAATCCCCACACTGACTAGCCTTAGTCGCGTTCTCTTTATATGTAGTTCAAGTATCAGGTTCGTAGTGTGTTTTAAACTTCCAGGATGAATGAAAAAAAGGGATCTCAAGAGCAAGAATTAAATTGTGGTTGGGTTTGCTTTTTAATTTCATTCTAACTTATAAAAATCAATAAAATCTTGAATTTATATGAACTTTAAAGATTTTCATTATTGTATTTTTTTTGTTAAGTTTTAGGCATTTAATATACTAATTTCTTATATATGTCGGTTAAAATAATACTAATGTAAAACACAAGTATAAAATACGGTAATAATGTGAAAAAGGTGAAAGATGGGTTAGTTTTTTATAGTTTGTAAAAATTGATTTTTTTAAACTAGCCGTTAAAATGTAGGTGTGAACGGTCGAAATATTTAATAGGATTTAAAAATTTGGCCCGTTTCAAACGTTCTCACGAGAACATTGAGGATGAGGACGTCCCCATGGAGGCAGTGTACGCATTCCGGACGGCCCAAAACGGGGTGTGGGACGATCCCCACACTGACTAGCCTTAGTCGCGTTCTCTTTATATGTATTTTAATTATCAGGTTCGTAGTGTGTTTCAAACTTCCAGGATGAATGAAAAAAGAGATCTCAAGAGAATCTTTTCTTTTCCTCTCTCACACACACTCCTCTCTCTTTCTCAATAATAATAATTGTTCAAGTCACACATAATTAGAGAATGCGGAGGGAGACCAAGAGACATCAGCATCAACCGGAGCAGGCATCCTACCAAGATCTACGTAGAAGGAAACAGGAAGAACAACAAAAGATCAAACAAGGAACAGGGAAGCAGAGATTGGATGAAAGTTGGCATCAAGTCTTGAGCAAGAAGGAGGCATTGAGAGAGAAGAGGTTCCGGAAAAGGGAAGAGAGACTAAGAAGTGCGACGTCATTCTTTGTATCAAATCTACCGGATGATTGTTCTGGGGATAAACTTTGGAGAGCGTTTGAACATTTCCAAAATCTAGAAGATGCATATGTACCGGCTAAGAGGGACGGGGCTGGGAATAAGTTTGGCTTCATTAAGTTCTCAGGGGTTACGGATGCGGTGAAGTGGATGGAGAATCTAAAAGGGGTGACTATTGACGTGGCCATTGTCGAGGTGAACGTTGCTAGGTTCGATCGAGAAGGTAAAAAGACTACTCATCCGCTGAAATTACCAAGGGTGTTGGTGTTCTCTAGACTCGTTGATGATTGTGGGATCTATCCTGAGGGCGGTAGCAGCTCTAATGGTGATAATAACTTCAAAGGAGGAGGTAGTGATGGCCCTAGATCTTTCAAGGATGCGGTTTCGGAGGGTAAGGGTTTTGGTGACTTTTGTTTCAATGTGGAGCTACCGCCGATGATAACGGAAGCGAAGAAACTGTGGGAGTTCAAAACTCTTGTTGGTGATGTTAAAGAGTTTGAGATGATGAATCGTATGAGCTCATTCCTTACTGAAGATAGTGTTGTGGGCCTCCAAATCCGTTACCTTGGAGATATGAAGTTTGCTTTGTCGTTTTTGTCCATTGAAGAAGCGGATAAATTCCTCACTAGTAGATATAACTTCTGGTCAAGTTGGTTCCTTCGTCTTTACACCTGGGATGGTAATTTGAATCTGGTGGAGAGACTCGCGTGGATTAGAGTCACCGGGATTCCTTTGTGTTTATGGGACAATCAAGTGTTTAACAGGATTGGTAAGAGGTGTGGCATATTGGTTGTCAAATCCAACATTTCTGTTGAGGATTTGAATTTGTCGGCCAATGAAATGGCTGTTGTGGTATCGAGTGGGAAGAAGATTTCAACCGATGTAAATATCGTTTGGAGAGGAAAAAATTGTCTGGCCAGAATTGAGGAGATCGATAAGAGATGGAGTCCGGATATTCCGGTGAATGTTCATTATCGGAAGGTTCCGAACTTAAAATCTGTGGTGGTGAGGTCGGATTCAGAAGGTAAGGAGAAGCGGCTACCGGATTCCCCCGGCGACCGCTTTGTCAGATCGGTGGTGGTAATTCCGGGTTTCGAAGATGAAAGGTCGGGTGGATTGGGAACTGGATCGACATGCATGGGGAATCAGGAGTTCATTGGTTCCATGCATAATCATGAGGTGGAACATGTCTTGAAAAGTATGGGGAGTTGTTCTAAGGTGGACCCCACAGGGGAACAGTTTCACAATTTGGGCCATTCTTCTATTAGGCCTAATTATAGGAACAGTAATTTGGATGGAGATTTTGGTGGGCCTATCCTGGGTGAGCCTGAGCCCAATAATCAGAATGGAAATGGTGTGATGGACAATGTTGGGTATGTCATACCTGACCTAAACAATGGCTGATTCTTCTGTGGATTCAGACCCTTTTGATTTAGAAGATACTATAATTCGTGTGGCTGAGGAAACCAAAAGGGTGAAAGCTCTTCAAAAGGCCATGGAAAACCCGAACACGGAAGAGGAAGTGGATGGGTTTAGTGAGGAAGTTTTTTCTAATGAGGAGTTTGCCGAGTTCGAAAATGAAGTTGATGGTACGATGAATTATGGAGAATGCTTGGGTCTTGAATTGGCCGGATTTCAGAACCACGTGAGAAAAATGGTCAATGGGGAAATGAAGAGCAGACGGTTTCAATGAATTTCCTTTCCTTAAATATTCGGGGTATTATTGGCCTAGATAAACAGATCTGGGTTCGGAATCTTAAACGGGAATATAAATTGGATTTCCTTTGCCTTCAGGAAACCCACCAAGAAGTTGTTGATAATTCTACCTGGGGAAAATTAATGAAGAGATTAAAATGAGCAAGCTCGATAGAGTGTTTGTCTGTGACGCTTTTATGAACCAATGGCCACAGGCTATGTGCTTGGTGCTACGAAGAGGTTTATCGGATCATTGCCCTCTAGCGCTAATTTGTGATAATAAGGATTTTGGACCCCATCCCTTCAAGTTTTTCAATAGCTGGTTGGGGAATAGGGATCTTGACGGTATTGTTCTTGGGTGTGTGAACAGTTTGGATGTGTCAATCATGGGGGATTTAGTCATGGCCAAATTATTTCGGGCGATTAAAGACAAAGTCAAAGGCTAGAGAATGGAGGTTCGAAGAAGGGAGGAAAATTGTTTTAAAGATTTGACTAACAGAGTGGAGGCGCTGGAAACGAAGGAGGTGAGTGTTTGTCTCAATTCGGTGAAGAAAAAACTACGGGTTAACTTGAGATCGGAGCTTAGAAAAATGGAGAAAGCGAAAGTCCTTGACATCCAACAGAAGGCCCGTGTGAAGTGGTGCAAATTGGGCGACGAAAACTCGTCCATCTTTCACAATATTGTCAATATTAACATGGCCAAATGCATATTAAATGGGTTAAGAATTAATAGCGAGTGGGAGGAGGATCCTGAACGCATTAAAGGGGCTGTCTTGGGATGGTTTAGACAGCATTTCAAGGAGCCGATTAGACGAAGGCCTGGTTTTTCGAACTCGGGGCTGCCTGCGCTCTCTGATCAGCAAGTTAACATGCTGATTAATCCTTTTTCTGAGGCTGATTTATGGACTGTGATCAATGATTGCGATGGTAATAAGTCGCCCGGACCCGATGGCTTTACTATGAAGTTTATCAAGAAGTATTGGGTGTTGCTTAAACATGGGATTATTCGTATGGTGGAGGACCTTATGATTTCGGGTGAGATTTCTAAAGGGTGTAATGCTTCCTTCGTGACTCTCATCCCGAAAAAGAAGGATGCTCAAGAATTATCCGACTATCGGCCAATATCGTTGGTGTCTTCCCTGTATAAGATTTGGTCTAAATTACTGGCTAATAAGCTCAAAGGGGTGATGAAAAGCTTGATTAGCCCGACCCAGTCCGCGTTTGTTGGCGAAAGAAACATACTTGACTGTCCGTTGATTGCTAGCGAAGTCATTTCGTGGGCTAAGAAGAGTAAAAAGAAATTGCTCGTGTTTAAAGTAGATTTTCAAAAGGCATACGATTCGCTGAATTGGAAATTTATTTTAAAAGTCATGGAATATATGCGGTTCCCCCAGATCTTGCTGAAATGGATTCATGGCTGCTTAAAATCCGGGTGCGGTTCGGTTCTGGTTAATGGGTCGCCAACGGAGGAGTTTGCCTTCAGAAGAGGCCTTAGGCAAGGCGATTCAATTTCGCCATTCTTATTAATTATTGCGATGGAGGCGGTTATTATGTTTCTGAAAAGGGCGATTCAGTTGGGGTTTTTTCATGGTATACAACTACCGAATGGAGGTCCTTGCATTTCGCATTTGTGCTAAGCGGATGACGTGATTTTCTTTGGCGAATGAAGTATGCATAACATCATAAGTCTTAGGAGATTCCTAAGATGCTTGCATTTAGTGTCTGGATTGCAAGTCAATCTCTCCAAATGTTAACTTTTTGGTGTTGGAGTCCATGAGGAGGAAGTTATAGCTTTCGCTAGCATGCTTAATTGTGCAGCCAGTAAATTCCCGTTTTTGTATCTTGGTGTTGGAGTTAACATGAAAAAAGCTTCGTTTTGGAAACCGGTTGTTGAGAAATTTCAGAAAAGATTATCGTCTTGGAAGGCCCGAAAGTTATCGTTTGCGGGTAGGATTACTCTTACAAAGGCGGTTTTAGGAAGCCTACCTTCCTATTACCTTTCTCTGTTTCGTGCGCCGAAGACTATCTTGAAGAAGTTGAAAGGCATTCGTCGGGATTTTGTTTGGGGGATGCACGGTAGGGCCAAGAAGATTAGGTGGGTCCAGTGGTCCGATATGACTAAACCCAAAGGGTGCGGAGGTGTTGGGGTGGGGGCTATTGACGACTTTAATATCGCCATGCTCACGAAATAGTGGTGGTGGTTTAGAGAGGACCCGACGCAGCTGTGGGCTTTGGTGGTGTCTTCTATACACTCGACCAATAATGACCGCCATCTTATTCCGGTTAAGAAGATGAACCCGGGAATTTGGAAAGATATTGGGGCCGTGGAGGAAGTTTTGTTTAAGCTAGGCATCCAGATCTCGAACCGGTTAAAAGTGGAAGTTGGTGACGGAGCTAAAACTCGTTTCTGGCATGATATTTGGATCGCGGACACGCCCCTGAAGACTCTGTTTCCTGACCTGTTTAAATTGTCCTCGGTGAGAAAGGTTTGTGTTGCTGAAATGTTTGGGCCGAGTCTGGAAGTCAACTGGGCTTGGTCTAGGAATCCTAGCTCTGCTAATGAACTTGGGCAGCTCCAGCAGCTGTCCGCTCTGCTGAATAATGTTGCATTTAAAGGAGGTGGGGACAAATGGAAATGGGTTAATGATGTTGGCAATGATTTTTCGGTAAAGGTGGTTCAGGCTGAAGTTGCGGCAAAGGTTCATGGGTTGTCCTCGAGGGCTGCTTTCACTTGGAATTCTTGGGCCCCATTGAAGTGCAATTATCTTATGTGGAGGGTGCTCGAAGGTAAAGTGGCTGCTGAGGTGGAACTCAGTAGAAGAGGTGTTATGCTAGCCGATGTTTTATGTCCGAGATGTGGGTACTTGAATGAAGATGTGGACCATGTGTTTACCGGGTGTATTTGGGCTAGAGCTATATGGTGGAACATTTTGACATGGATGAAGATAAGTTGGCCGACTAACTTTTCGGGTGTCAAAGTGGTGGTGCAACAGGTTGCGAGCAACCCGGGTTCCAAACGTTGGAAGAAGGTGGTGCTTACGGTCTTGATGGCGACTTTGTGGAGGATTTGGTTCGCTAGGAACGATAAGGTGTTTCATGGGAAGTTCGTCCCGGTTAACGTTACGGTCGATCTTATCAAAGCGGATTCCTATTTTTGGCTTTCTCACAGGTCCAACCTTACGGTTTTGGTATGGGATAAGTGGGTAGACTTTAATATTTCGGATATGTTGTAATTTGTTCTGTTGGTGTTTGGTGTTTTTGGAGTTTGTATTTCAGCTGATGGCTGGCTCTTTATATATATATATATATATATATATATATATATATATATATATATATATATATATATAGGCTAAGTATCCTGTGAAAACCCTCTTGAGTTGTGAAAACCCGTGAAAACTCTATGTAACAACATTGTTTTTTCTAATTTTTTTAGAATAGCTTGTATACTTAATTGTATGAGTTTCGGCCCAAAAAAATCAAAAAAGCGCCGAATAGTTTTTTTTTAAAAAATTACGTAACACAGATGTTACATAGATTTTTTTGTTGTTACACATAAAAAAAATTATGTAACACATATGTGTAACAAATAATCTACTCGGCGCTTTTTTGATTTTTTTTGGCCAAAACTAATAAAATTGAATATAAAAGCTATTCTGAAAAAATCAGGAAAAAAAATGTTTTTACATAGGGTTTTCACGGGTTTTCACAACTCGTGAGGGTTATCTTGAGAACGCTAAATATTGTGAGAACCGTGAGAACAAGTAAAAAAATTAATCAAAATCAAATTTTTTTGATACAAACCTCATTATAATCAAAATAAAACTTTAATAAATGAATTTTCATTCCAAATAATTCATCTTTTCTTGCGAAAACACTTTCAAATTAACTTTTTACAAATATGTAAATGAAACAGTTTACACATGTATAAACAGTAAATTTACACATGTGTAAAAACAAATTATTTTCATATAACTTTGAATTTTTAGGCGTAAATTGTGTTTTTGAGATTGTATTTTAATAATAAAGACAAGTGTAAAAAGAAAATTTGAATTTGAATGGTTTTAGATGCCGTTATCACGGTTTGCACGAAATATAAGTGTTCTCAATTTAACTTTCCCCTATATATATATATATATATATATATATATATATATATATATATATATAGGGCAATTATAAAATGAAAACCCTCTTGAGTTGAGAAAACCTTGGAAACCCATGTAAAAAATCATTATTTTTTTTTGAAAAAAATAACCAATGTAAAATACATGTTTTTAAGTGTTTTGGGCCAAAAAAATAAAAAAAGCGCCGAAGGGATTTTTTTTAAAAAAATAAACAAAGCTGCGAAAACACATGTTTACACCTGATAAAAAACAGCAAATAGCTGAAAACATATGTTTTTTTAGCAACTTTGTTTATTTTTTTAAAAAAAATCTCTTCGGCGCTTTTTATATTTTTTTGGCCCAAAATGCTTAAAAACATGTATTTTACATTGGTTATTTTTTTCAAAAAAAAAATTGATTTTTTACATGGGTTTCCGAGGTTTTCTCAACTCAAGAGGGTTTTCAATTTTTCCTTCCCCTATATATATATATATAAAGTGATTGCTGTTCAAAAAAAATGTGAAAAAGGTATGATGACATTCATATATGTCATATGAGTAAACACGTTTTCTTTAAGAAAAGACAAAATTACACGGATGGTGCCTGTGGTTTTCATGTAATAACGCCTTAAGGTACTAAGCAACTTTTTTAACTTCTTTAGGGCCCATGGTTTAGTTTTTGTAACGAAAATGGGTATTAAGGTTTGTTTTTGTAACAATGTTGGGTACTAATACTAACTATCGTTAAATTTTCTGTTAACTATAGTTAAAGTGATTAAAATGCCTTTTTATAAACTAGAGGGGCCTTTATGTATTAAACTTCATTTACAAAACCTTTAGTACCCAAACATGAAACTTTAGATAAACCACAGTGACTAACCATGTAATTAACTCATTATTTTATTAAATGTATTTATTTTTAAGATTTATAATTAAGTAAGGAATGTTTAATTAAAACATTGTTTTATTAAATATATTTATCCCATTATTTATAAAAATAAATCCAAGTTATTAGATTAATAGTTGTAACCATAAAGAAAACATTTAACTTAATGTTGGATGGACTTGTGTTATGGTTACAACTATTAATCTAATAACTTGGATTTAACTTATAAAAATGATTTCTTTATGTGATTGAATTAAGTGTTATTCTTGGCCAAAAAGATGCAAACCCAATTCAAGAAAATTAAAAAAGATAGAAACAAACAGAAGTTGAACTTTTATAAATAAAAAAAAGAAAGATTTTTTTCTTCTTAACTGGTGGGCTTGGTAGGTTTGGACCTACAAGGTAAAAATCATTTTTGAATTTCATTAAAATCCATAAGTAAATAAATAATATTTAGAACGTTTTATCTATCTTAGAAGTGTATTTATTTTTATAAATAATGGGATGAATATATTTAATAAAATAATATGTATTTATTTTTAAGATTTATAATTAACTAAAGAATATTTAATTAAAACATTTTGTTTTATTAAATATATTTATCCCATTATTTATAAAAATAAATACACTTCTAAGATAGATAAAACGTTCTAAATGTTATTAATTTACTTATGGATTTTAATGAAATTCAAAAATGATTTTTAACTTGTAGGTTCAAACCTACCAGTTCTTGAAGAAGAAAAAAAAACTTTCTTTTTTTTATTTATAAAAATTCAACTTCTATTTGTTTCTATCTTTTTTAATTTTCTTGAATTGGTTTTGCATCTTTTTGGCCAAAAATAACACTTAATTCAATCACATATAGAAAACATTATTATAAGTTAAATCCAAGTTATTAGATTAATAGTTGTAACCATAACACAAGTCCATCCAACATTAAGTTAAATGTTTTCTTATGGTTACAACTATTAATCTAATAACTTGGATTTATTTTTATAAATAATGGGATAAATATATTTAATAAAACAATGTTTTAATTAATGTTGGGTTATATTGAGACCACAGTTACCAGATTAGAGACTTTTGATAGCACATTGTATAGTTTGATAGTTGAAGGACTTAGTATGTAATTAAGACATAGTTTTGTACCAAACCCTAGCTGCTGCACACTTAATTACACGGGCCCTGCGCACTTATGTTAAGTGCGCAGGCCCAGGGGGTTTCCTATATAAAGGATGTGTGTGCACAGCTCTAGGGTTGGGGTTTTGGGATAATCTTTGTAGCACAAGTGAATAGGTGCGTATTAATCAGTGTATTCCAAAGTGTTCATCAGAAAATCATTAATGGAATCATCATGTTATTCATTGTGTGTTGATGCATTTTGCGACTAAGGATTGGATATACATAATTAACACATGTTAGTGGGTAGCCGAAGGTACTTTTGGATGGGGCGAAAGTAGAAAAACTGGGCGAAGGTGTATCAGAATGGGGCGAAGGTAGAACAGATGTGGACGAAGGAAGATGGACATAGACAGAAGATCACATTCGACCACTTGCAGTGGGCGAATGTGGAAAATGCCCACATTCGACCATCTGTAAGGGGCGAATGTGCAGAGGCTATATATAGATTTTGAGTTTTTGTTTATGTAAGAGAGTTATCATTTGTGTCCAGGTTCAGTGCAGGTTTAGGAGTGTTTTTGAGAGATTGTCTTTGTGTTTCTAGATTAACATAAACAGTTGTAAATGCTTATTGATTGAAAGTTAATCTATGAAAATGATATTGAAAATGATCTTGATTGTGTCGTGATTAGCATCTTATCAATTTGTTCAGATCTAGGGTTTCCGCACCTAGATTTGTGACTTGTATGATCATAATATCCTGTTTTAGATAAAATCCAACGCTCACAAAGTGGTATCAGAGCATAGAGGATCATACAACAACAAATTCGATAAGATCAGAGTTGATTTGGACATGTTTTAGACAAATTATCATCTGTTTTTTACAAAAACTCTTAAAAACATAGTTTTTGATCGATTTAAAGGTGATTTTGTGGTCAAATTCAAGTTTTCCAAGATTTAAAGTTGTTCCAAATCAAATCCGAAACATAACCTGATTGAGATCATTCAAATCCATCAACTTTTGAAAATCTGAGATCAAAATAACCGTTTTTCAAACAATAACCGTTTTTCAAAAATGAGATCTGCTGTTTTTGGGCGAACCTGGAACCTGGACTGAGTTTGTGGGCGAACCTGACAAAAAGTGGGCGAACCTGAGTTTAAAGTGGTCGAACCTGAAAATTCTTGTTGAAAATTTTCACATTCGGGTTGAAAATTCCACATTCGACCGTTTTTGGTTCGGGCGAAAGTGGAAAGTGTGTTTGTGTGATTTACATTCTGGTCATTTCCACCTTCGGGTATTACTGTTTGGACGAAAGTGAGGAAAAAGGGATGAGAGTGTGACAGATTGGACGAACCTAGAAAAATTTGGACGAACGTATTATTTTTGGGCGAACCTAAGATTTTTTGCTGAAAAATTTTTCTAAGTGTTGTGATTTTCAGATTTTGATCATGTGGCGTTTTCAGACTACTTCGGGATCAGCTTCAACACAACCACAACAGTAGACAATGGACCCATGGACTGTGGCAGCTCAAAAGGCGAACACGCAATCCTCACAACAACATAACTACATGACGACAACAAGCACGATGCCTCAGAATGTAGCACATCCGGCATTACAATCAGATTACTGGGGAGTAGCTGCAGCGGCGGTAAATACTCAAACCACTAATGCTATCTCTACCTTGATTAAGGATTTGTCTACAGGTAGTGGGACTCGGCCACCGAAGCTCATGGATATGCAAGAGTACAACCAGTGGCACACCATGTTCAAGATCCATCTGGAAGGCATGGGAGTTGAAGGAGCTGAGGCGTGGAGCATGATCGTCAAAGGATACACAGCACCGATTCTGGAGAATACCGGTGAGTTGATTCCTCTGGAGAGCTTGACTGAGGATGAAAAGAAGAAATACGTGGTGGAGAAGAAGGCGTTCTCTCAACTGACACAGGCGATCACAAGTGACCTGTTGCATCAGTTTGGGACATGTACAACGTCGAAGCAGCTTTGGGATAAGCTGAAGAGGAAGCATGATGGTAACGAAAAGACCAGGAGTTTGAGAATGGAGGAGTTGGTTAAAGAGTTTGATAATTTTTCTTTCATTAATAATGAAACTTTGAAAGAACTAACTCCAAGATATATGCATTTATTGTCTGAATTGTCTAGCTATGGTGTACAGATTCCCATGACTAAGCAGGTTGATAAGTTTGCAGATGCTTTGCCACCACAGTGGGATCAGCATGTGGAGGTACTTAGAGAGAAGGATGCTTATCAATTCTGGACCATTTCAGAGTTTATTGAGAAGTTGGAGAACAAAGAGCTGGAGGATAGGAGGAAAGCTAGGAGGTCGCAGATTCCTCAGAATCCAAGTCTGTATTTTGGAGGTACTTCAGTTTCAGCTGGAAACTCGAGCTCTGGAAGCGTTGCACCACATGTTGCATGTATTTCTAATGTCATGGATTCACCAAAACCAACCACCAACTACACACCACCACAATACAATTCCTACTCACAACCATCATACACACCACCACAATATACTTCCTACATTTCACCAGTTTCTCCAATGCAACAAGCTAGTTTTTACACTGCTAACCAATCACAACAACCATCAAACCAAATTACTCAACATAAACAACCGGTGGTTTTGGATACATCCAACTTAGGAAACGTGACTGTGGAGGTTGCTCAGCAACACATTGCATTAGTCTCTGCAATGGTTTCATCCTACAATGGATTGGTTGCTAGTCAGATTGGGAACAACAACTTGACCAACGAAGACTACGCACAGATCGATAAAGAAGAGATGGAACTCATTGACATTCAATGGGCTTTTGCGAGTATAATGAGGAGAGCAACAGAGTTCATAGAGAAAACTGGAAGGACTGACTTGGCAACTTCTCCCAACACAACCTATGGTTTTAACAAGGAGAAGGTTACATGTTTTAATTGTGGAGAGAAAGGACACTTCAAACGGGAATGCACCCAGCCACCTAAACAAGGTAACCGAAACCCTTTCAATGCAAATTACCAGAACCGTCAACAAAACCAAGTTTCTTACCAAAATAATAATAACTACCAAAACCGAAACTTTAACAACCAAAACAGACAACCAAACACACAAAACCAGATTCAAAACCAATCTCCTAATCACCCAAACCGAACAGTTGTACCTATCACTACACCTACTGAGACTCAACAGAATGCGAATCAGAACCAAGCTTTGGTAACTCAGCAGGATGAGAGGTTTGACTGGTCGGGTATGCAAATAGGAGTTGAAGAAGTAACTACTGGTGGGAATGTGGCATGTGTTGCCTATCAGGTTGATTTGGAAGAGTCGGTGGTAGTTGATGAGAAGAAAGAAACTGAGGAGAGTGTGAGTGATGATTCTGAGACTGAGATGGAAGTGGAGAGTGAACCTGTTGAGGTTAAGGCTGAGGAGAAGAGATCTGGGATGGTGATTGATTCAGTTTCTGATGTTCCCGAGGAGTGTAAATCAGTCTATTCAGATAGTGAGAGTGAATCAGACACAGAGGGAAGTGTTGATTCTTTGGATGATGATATTGACCAGTTGCTGGCAGAAGCTGATTTCTTGATGACGAGGAAGTCGTGCATAGCTGATGATGCTTTCACCAAGATCGACTACTCAAAGTTTTTCACTGGAAAGGAAGCTCATTTTGCTTTGATGGCCATGACCGAACCGCCAAAACCTGTAAGTTCTGAATCTAGCACTGATGTCATGAGTGATAAATATTGTGGGACTTGTGATAGGTTGACAGAGGAGAATAAACAACTCCGAATTTCACGTGATAGTGCTATTCAAAACTGTCAATCTACTCGCAAAGAGTTAAATGCTTTTAACAAAGTGTTAGATGGCTATAAAAAGGACATTTCTGACTTGAAAAACACTTTGTCATTGAAACAATTGGCCATAAATAACTACATTAATGAAATTGAAAACACCAAGTTAGAAATGGCTGCCATTAAATGCTTTGCTGAAAAGGTTAACAAGAAGTTAGAAAGCTATAAGAATGTTGCTTATGTCGTGGATCATATCATTGATGATAACACCACCAACTACAAGTCTGTACCATCTCCGGTTCTTTTTGAGAACCATAACTATCATCAAGTTATACCGGAGAGTTCGGTGAAATCAGACTCATCATCAGATATGGAATCTAATACTTCCAGTATTGGTGATCCATATCCTGAAGATGTGAGACCAATTTTGGGCTTGAATAATGAGGGTGTTTATGCTGAGAGTGATAGTTCAGACTCAGATAATGATGATACTGGTAGTGATAAATCTGATAATGAATGTGAGATTCCAAAAGAAAATCACATCATTACTATCGAACCAGTATCACCATCTGATCATGTACATCCGATGGCTAAGGCTATTCATGATAAAAAGTCTGAAAAGATTGATGTTAAGAAAAAGAATGTTGTTAAGAATGTGATTGAAAAGAATGAGCTGAATGAAACCAGTGACAAACCTGTAAAGGTATTTTATCGGATGGAAGGATCTGATAAAATCATTGCTGATGAGGAATTTCCGATTAAAAATGTTAACTATTCTAAACTTGATAAAATCTGGCAAGAAAGCACAATTTGGTTTCCAAAACATGAAAGAACCAATGAAATTCCACCAGAAATTTTAAAGAAACTATTTTCGGAAGTTCCTCAAGAGCCAAAAATACATGTCACTGAGTTCATTCGACCTGATGATAAAGCAAATGGTTTTCATGAACCTTCTTACTCGAAAGGACCACTTCCTGAGAGTTTAAGAAATCAACAATATAATGATCAATTTCCTGTAAAATCATTTGCTTCACCAAATGCTCATTATGTGTTTGAGGAATATAGAAAGTGCTTTAAATGTGGAGAACGCGGGCATTTACTTGCTCAGTGTCCATATGTAAGGCACAAGAGACATGAAGTTGAGGTTAAGAATTCCTTGAAAAAGCCGATTGATCATTATATCCCACCGCATAGACGGACTGTTCCTCAACAACAACATTTTCATAATCAAAACAATTTTCAAATGAGGAACAACCGTTCATTTCATTATGATCGAAGGAATCGGATTGCAATGGAACAATCTTGGAGAAAACCAGTGGTGAACACAACAGCTGATAGACAAAAGGTTCCACAAAAACCAATTGTCAAGTCAAATGTTGGACCTAAGTCTGTTAATTCAGATAAGGTTGCTAAGAAAGTTACTTTCAGTAACAATGTTCAGAAACCTATTGAGAAACCAAAATCTCAAATCCGTATTCTCAAAAGGTCTGAACAATCTTGGACACCTAATGGTTCTCCAGGAGCCTCTACGTCAAAGGTGAGTGATAAGAATGAATCTGTTTTGAAAAATCAGAAAACGATTGATTCAAAACAGAAAGTTGTTGAGAAAGTCATTGAGAATGATTCTTTGAAAGCCAAAGTTCAAAGGCCCAAGACTCAGGCTTGGGTCCCCCGAAAGAACTAATTGTTTACTTTTTGTGTGCAGGGAGCTTCAGTTGGCCCTATTAGCAGTCTCTGGATTGTTGATAGTGGAGCTTCAGGCCACATGACGGGGGATTTGGCGTTGCTGTTTGATGTGAAGAATATTAATGGAGGATATGTTGCGTTCGCGGGAAATAAAGGAGGTTATATAACAATGGAAGGAAGCGTGAGTAACGGAGTTGTGACTTTCGAGCGGATATCTTATGTCAAACAGATAGACTATAATCTGTTGAGCGTCAGTCAAATATGCGATAAACAATTTTCTGTGCATTTTGATGACAAATCCTGCTACATCCTCAAACCGGGCTTCAAGATTCCAAAGGAGTGGGTTATGTTGATGGCACCTCGAGTCAACAATCTTTATATTCTTGATATGTCCAAGGCGATGACACCACAGGGGCAGATAACATGCTTTCTTTCCAAGGCTACTGAAAAAGAATCAATAATGTGGCACCGAAGGATGGGGCACATTCATCTGAGGAAAATGAATCAGTTAGTGAGAAATGGACTTGTCGATGGAGTTAACGTGAAACATTTCCATCTTAACGACAAGTGTGTGAGCTGCATGAAAGGAAAACAACACAGACAATCCCATAAAGTGAAGAAGGTTAACTCTGTTGAGATGCCGCTTGAGCGATTGCACATGGACCTTTTTGGACCGGTCAAGCGCAAAAGTCATCTTGGAGAGCTTTATTGTTTAGTCGTCACTGATGATTATTCACGATTCTCATGGGTGATGTGTTTGAAGAACAAAAGCGACACCTTTACAAACTTACAAGTTCTGTTCACTCGGCTGGAGAATATCTACAACTTAAAGATCAAAAGGATCAGGAGTGACAATGGGACGGAGTTTAAAAATGCAAAGATGGATGAACTTTGTGAAAGCAAAGGAATACATCATGAATATTCAGCTCCGTATACCCCGCAACAGAACGGTGTTGCTGAAAGAAAGAATAGGACTCTGATTGAGGCTGCTAGAACAATGCTCGCTGATTCACATCTTCCAGTAATGTTCTGGAACGAGGCGATTTATGCAGCAAACTACACATTAAATCGGGTTTTGACAGTGAAGAAGTTTGGAAAAACATCTTATGAGCTGTTACACCGACGAAAGCCCAATTTAGAGTATCTAGAACCATTTGGGGCGCCATGTACGATGTTGAATCCAAGCGAGAAGTTTAGTCCTAAAGCTGAGGAGGGATATTTTGTTGGATATGCAACCCCGCTCAAACGGGTATTCAACAAGCGAACTCGTCAAGTGGAGGATTGGGCTAACGTGGAAGTTCAACGATACACACAAAATTTGCAAGGCACGGGCCCTGATTGGATGTTTGATTACAAAGATTTCTTTGAATCATTCAACCTAGATAGCCTGGTTGAAGAAGCTGTGATCAGATTACTTTACGAATGTGAAAATGCGGCAACTTCACCGTTGATGCGTCCAATTACCGTAAACCCCCCACCAGCTTCTAGTGATACCAGTGCTCCTACACAAGAAGAAGAGTTGTTTCAAGAAGCTTCAACTTCGTTAGACACTTCAGAATCTGAAGATGAACAATTTGAAGAAGCTGTTCTTGAAAATGCAGAAGACTTAGAAGAGCAAACTGTGAACCCAACTCCAAATCCAGATGTTGCTTCATCATCTAACACGGGTAATGATCAGGATGCTACAGAGAACTTGACTGCTCAGACGGGAGTGATTGTACCTGTTAATCCGGAATCTCGGATTCATCGTATTCACCCGCTGGAGCAAGTAATCGGTGATCCTGGTAGTGGAGTGATGACCAGAGGGCAGCTTAAAAGCGTTAATACGCCAGAGAGTTTTGGTGCTTTAGCATTGTATGCCAAAATTCAGAAATCTGGTGACCAAAATGATTGGTCGTTTGCATGTTATGTGTCGCAGGTAGAGCCGAGGACATACAAAGACGCTTTGCAAGAAGATGCCTGGGTTGAGGCAATGCAGGAAGAGTTATTGCAATTCCAGAAATTGGGAGTCTGGACGCTCACAGATTTGCCGCCGGGACGAAAGAAAATTGGCACTAAGTGGGTGTTTAAGTGCAAAAAGGATGACCGTGGGGTTATTGTAAGGAACAAAGCCAGATTGGTTGTGCAGGGTTTCCATCAGATTGAAGGAATTGATTATAACGAAATCTATGCACCAGTAGCACGAATGGAAGCTATTCGGATGTTCCTTGCGTTTGCTTCGTATAAGAAATTCAAAGTCTATCAAATGGACGTTAAGAGCGCATTTCTGTATGGTAAAGTCAAGGAGGAGGTTTATGTCGGGCAACCACCGGGCTTTGAGGACCCAATCCACCGGGACAAGGTCTACGTGCTGAACAAAGCTTTATATGGTTTGCACCAGGCTCCAAGACAGTGGTACGAGGAGCTAAGTACATACCTCATCTCCAAAGGATTCAAGAGCGGCCTCGTCGATTGCACCCTCTTTACGAAGAAGACGGGAGATGACTTGCTTCTTGTACAGATTTACGTTGATGATATTATATTTGGTTCAACTAACGAACTCTTGTGCAGGGAATTTGAAACTGTTATGCAGGAGAAGTTCGAAATGAGCGCTATGGGAGAAATGCAGTTTTTCCTCGGCTTACAGGTGGATCAAAGACCCGACGGGATTTTCATTCACCAGACGAAATATGTTGCCGACATCTTGAGCCGATTCCAGATGGAGGACTCTAAGCCGATGGATACCCCGATACAACCCAATCACGGGATTGGAGTCGACGCTAAGGGGGAGCTGACAGACCCATTTACATACAGAGCAATCATCGGATCTCTAATGTATTTGACAGCGTCTCGACCAGATATTATGTATGCAACGTGTCTCTGTGCGCGTTACCAATCGAAGCCGAAACAAAGTCATCTGACGGCGGTCAAGCGTATCCTTCGATATCTGAAGGGTTGTCCATCAAAAGGACTTTGGTACCCTAATGATGATGATTTTGATTTTATTGATTTTAGTGATGCAGATTGGGGCGGCTGTGACAAAGACAGCAAATCAACAACAGCCGGTTGCCAGTTTTTAGGGAGCAGGTTAATTACCTGGCAATGCAAGAAACAGACTTCAGTCGCACTGTCTACATGTGAAGCCGAGTACATTTCAGCCTCGAGTTGCTGTTCTCAAGTGCTCTGGATCCAACAACAGATGGTCGATTACGGTTTGCAGTTTCTTAAAACCCCTATACACCGTGACAACGAAGCCGCAATTGCTTTAACTAAAAATACTGAAAATCATTCTAAAGCTAAACATATCCGGATTAAATATCATTTTATCCGTGATTGTTATGCTAAGGAATTGATTGACATGGTCAAAATCCATACTGACTACCAACGTGCAGATTTGTTTACAAAAGCTTTTGACAGATCCCGCTTTGAATATCTTTTGAAAGTAAACAATATAAAGGAAAAACAGGACTAATCGGCTCCTCGGTTTATCATTTTTTAGTTTTTAGTTTTAGTTTTTAAATTTTTGCTAATTGGGAATTTCTCTTTACTATCATAATCCTCAAAGAAGTTGATGCTTTCGAGGGGGTTAGTTTAATCCTCAAAGAAGTTGATGCTTTCAAGTGGATTGTTTCTTTCAAATTTTGTTTTGTTTTGTTTTTCAGAAAAATTAAAAACCCAAAAATATGTTCTTTATTTTAGGGGGAGTCATTTTATCAGAAAAACCAAAAACATTGAAAAATTTTCAAAATACCTAAAAATTAGAAAAACCCAAAATGATTTCCTGGATAAAAAGAGGAAATGATAGTACATCAGTGGGGATCTGACACAGGCTAAAGAATTGTATAGTTTTAATGAGACGTATGTTGATTACGTGTGATATGCTGATAGGCTTCGTAGACTTTATATTGCGTGCATTAGTGATACAAACATAACAAACTACGCGTTTGTGGATGAACACCTCATGGGCATATGGTCTTAGTACCGTAGTTTCGTTTGATAGAGTGTTTGTACAAAACTCGGAGGTTTAGGGTCGTTATGTTATTAGTTGTCTGGGGATAGCCTATCTGATCTTCTGCTGTAAGTCATTACGGACCTAGATCAGACAGGATGTCTTTATAAAAAGAGCTTTATGCCAAAACCTAAAGTTACCGAATTGAGGAACTTTCCATGTTATATGATGATCAAAGATTATCTATAATATCATATTGATCATTGATGCAAATCAGGATTAGTATCAGTCCTCAACCTGGTATGATGCATATGTTACTTTGCTGCATTAATTTGCTGACCTGTATACCTCTATGCATTATATCCTGTACAATTACAGACGACGAAAGCATAATCACGCTTTACAATGAGTCTTTGTGCAGATTACTTCTTGATACGGGAGTATGTCGTGTGTGTGGGAACCACAATGTGTTAGTCTAATACATCTAATTCGTATCATTTTAAAGCATTGCGTAATTGTCTGCATGTGAGCTTATGTGGACAACAATATCAGCAATTGCCGTGTCACATATTGTTTCTAATGATAATATTGAACCAGATCAACGCTGTGTTCAGATTTCTCAGAAAACTGATATGATCCTCTTACCGGAAATCACAAAATGTTTACTGCTTTCATTTACTTTAATGCATTTTATTTTGTTGCATTTTACTTTTATTGTCAAAAAAAAAAAAAAAAAAAAAAAATTAAATTACAAAATCCAAAAAGATTTTAGGTGTGTTTTGATATAAATTTCAGAAAATCCAAAAGATTTGCATTTCTGCTTTATTTTTGATATCCGGGGATGCTTGATGGTCAATTTCTGAGATTTGATAACACCATCTGGACTTTGTGACATTCAAAATGTGAAAATTTGAGTTTTGGAAGCTTAACGGATTGCAAAATGTTGAACGGGATTCGAATTCGTGATTTGGCGAAATTTTCAGTTTTTCCATTTCACATTCGCCCCTTAATTGGGTCGAATGTGGAAAAACTATCAAGTTCGACCGTTTTTGATCTGGGCGAAGGTGGTTATTTTCACTTTCGGGTGTGATTTCCACTTCCGGGTACCAGGTTTCACCTTCGGGTCTTCAAAAGGGGCGAAGGTGGCCTATTTCTACATTCGTGTCTTTAACTAGGGGCGAATGTGGAATTTAACCCACATTCGTCCATTTCATTCGGGCGAACGTGAACCCTTATAAATAGACCTGTCACATTCGAGTCTCTCATTCGAAAATTTTTCAAACATTTCATCAGTACGAGACCTTGTTGCTTGTGTTTTTCTTGTTTCACTGATTTGTTCCCTTGTGATTGCTGATCATTTTAAGCATCCTTTTACAGGTATTGGACAACAAACCAGATCAGATTTGACTGTTAAAGGACCGGGACCTAGGGTTTCTGTTCTACGAAATTTTGCTGATGTTTGATACTTGATTTTGATTGCCGATCAATTTACATAGGTTTTAGGGGGAGATGATTGAAGGAATTAGGATAAAAACGTGTTTAGATGATAATTTTGATAGATTGAACACAAAGAACCCTAATTCCATTTGAAAACCGATGTAAACTGATGTATTGACAAAATTGATTGTAAATGAGTGTTAGTCGGCCTTGTTAGTATGTTTTAGAATCAAAATTACGGATTAAAACTAAACATGGCAAAATTTTAAATTTTTGGGGGAAAACTTTCCACCTTCGGTTGGTTAAACCGGGCGAAAGTGGAACGGGTGGACGAAGGTGGAACAAATGTGGACGAATGTGACTTTTATTGAGAACTTTTTCACTTTCGACCATAATTATCTACCTTCGACCACAAAATCTTACATTCGGCCAATCCAAAAGGGGCGAATGTGCAGATCAGTTTTTGACCAAAATTTTTATATTTTTGTCGTTTTTGTGTTTTGACGCGTTTTATTGATTTTTGTGTACAGATGGCTGAACAACCAGAGAATATTGACACTCCAGCAGTGAATGTTGAGACTCCAGCAGAAATAACAGTTCAAGATCCAGTCCCCGTAGCTGAAACATCTACACCGAGCAGTTGGCCTTTCGAAAGATCGCACAACTGTTGCGCGTATCTAGGAGACGTGGAGAAGAACACGGAGTTTACTGGCATTATTGAATTTCTGAAGAGGAGCAGGATTGTACATGCTCTAGCCACACCAACCATCATTTACAAAGACATAATAGAAGATTTCTACCAGAACGCTAAGTATGATTACTGGGATAATCAAACTATCATCAAGAGCAAGATTCAGGAGATAGATATGTTCTTGACTGAAGCCGACATCCGGGAAGCTTTACAGATTAAGTTCGAAGATAGAGAAGATCCCAGGGAATTGTCGTGGACAGAACAGAAGGCGTGCTTCTTAAGGATGAAATACAAAGGTCCTATCACTGACGGATCGATGTATAAAGGGAAGTTGGGAGTGCAGTACAAGTACTTTGCACATGTTCTGATCCATGTTTTTGGTTGTGTTAGTGGTGGTTATGACGTGATGAGAAAGAGTTTGAGCTCATTAATGGTTGCGTTGACACTCAACAAACCATTTAATGTTTCTGGAATGATTCTTGACCACATGTTGGAGATGCTGAAGGGTATAAAGTTTAAGAAGTTCATGTTGTATCCAAGGTTTCTAATGATGATCTTTGATTACAAATATCCAATGCTGAAGAAGGATCCGACAATGATTCTAGGGCAAGATCACATGAATATTAGAACCTTGATGAGGATGAAAGGTTATAAGGGTGTAGCTGATAATGAGAAACCACCTAACAGGAGATTGTTTGGGGCTTTGGCTCGTCCGGATTACACTGATCCAGGCAAGAACAAAGCTAGACATGATGATAGTGACTCAGACAACGACGATCCCTTAGTGTATGCTGATTCAAGCACTAAGCGGAAGCGTCAAGTAGTCAATCCTGGAGCCAAAGGGAAGGGCAAGGGAAAGGCTATTGATCAGGGAAGCACAAAGCAACATGCTGCTAGAAAGAAATCGACTGCAAAGAAAGGTTCGAGTTTGGTGGATGAAGAGTCTGTGGATTCGGAAGAGACTGAGGTTGATGAACAGTGGGATTCTGATGACGAGAACGTAAGGACCACCAAACGTAAGGCCACTATGGTTGGTGAGTCTGAATTATTGAATCAGTCGATTGAAGAGTCTGAGAGGAGAAGGAAATCAGTTGAAGATGAAGGTTTGGGAGTTGATTTAGCTGAGCTGAGTGTTGGAGATACAGTAGTTGTGAATTTGCCAAAGAAGACAAAGAAACAAAAGACGATGGCAAAGAAGTCTAGTGTGAAAGAACTGAGAGAAAAAGAATTAGCTCAGTTGTTGAAGGGTAAGAGATTGCCTGATGCTGGAACACCTTCCAAATTATCTTCACCAGTTGCTAAGAAGCAAAAGAAAGGAAAGGAGGCAGAGACTTTACCAATCGATCAGTTTAATATCGATATGGATAAAGTGCTCGATATGTTTAGGAAGCCTCAAAAGGAGAAAGCTGTTGAAGTTGAGCCTTCCAGATCAAAGTCAAAGAAAATGACTGTTGATGATGATGTTATGAAACAAGTCAATAAGAAGATGGAGGACATGATGAAAATGCTGATTGCTCAACAAGCTGAAATCACTAAATTCAAGCAGAATGAGGAGAAGATGCTCCAGATTGTAGTTGCTTCGAAATCGAATCAGGATGATATTAATGAAAAGATTCAGATGTTAGAAGCTAAGAATGAGAAGCTTGAAAGGAGATGTGATAGAAATAAGAACAAGATCAAACTGATCAAGGCTGATAACAAAGAGTTAAAGAAAGAAAACAAACGGCTTTGTGGTTTGATTGAAGAGTTGTATAGTAGAGCACCCCAGTTGAAAGAGGGTGAAGAAGATGAAGAAGAAGATGAGCAGAAAGTTGATTATGAATATTCTGACTCTGAGAAAGAAGATGATGATGATGAGGATGATGATGGTTCGGATAAAAGTGATGATGACAATAATGATGATGATGATGACAATGATGATGATGATGATGATGCTGAGGGTACAGGGAAGAAGAAGGGTGATGAGTTTAGCAGCGGAAGTGATCATGATGGAGGAGATGATACTTCTAAGTATAGTTATGAGAAGAGAACACCGCAGAAGAAGAAGGATACTGGAGAATTGAGTTCCAAGAAGAAAGGAGGGAATGTAGATTCGGATGAAAGTATCTTTTGGAACGAAAAGGTGAGATCTTTATCTGATGATGCTAAACAGATTTACAAGAATATGTTGGAAAAGAGGGAGTGGACCATTGAGTTCACTGGATGCTTCACTGAAATATTCCAGACTGATGATTTGAGATACGAGCTGGAATATGAAGATCCAGATCTTGAAGAAGGGGAACTACCTGCATTTGTGGCGAAAGAAATTTTAGATGGTCTCGCACAGAGGGTAGGTAAGACGTTTGAGGAGTTCATGATGGATGAATCGATTCCTGATATTCCTGAAAAGGATATGGGAAGTCATTCAGATGATGTACAGACTCCAGAAAACAATGAAGTTGAGATTGAAGATATTACTCATGAAGAATTTCCCCAGTATTTCAGAAAAGAAGATGAAAATGAAGTATTTCCTGACTTCACAGAGATACCAAACAAGTCAGCGAAACAGAAAGCGAAGAGAAGAAGCGAAGAGTTTGTTGAGAAGGTGTTTGGAGATGAAAAGAAAGATTCTTCCAACCAGTCTGATGAGTTGAAGAATTATCTGAAGAAGTTGAAGGAGATGGATGAGAACCGACCTAAACCTGAAGCTCAAGGTAACTTCTATCGATTTCATAATGCCAAATTCAAAGGCAGAGCTCTCGGGTGGACTTATCTTGGCAGACTGAAATGTATTGCTGCGAAATGGGAAACCGGAATTCTGTACTTCAACAGATTCTGTGATTTGCTTACTCTACCGTACTGGGCGGTGAGAGATTTATGCAGATTCCCGATGTCAGGTGCCGAGGTAAATGGTTCGCATGTCGGTTGGTGTGCAGATAAACTAGTTTGGGAAAGTCGCACAAGATGGAACAGGTTTAAGCCTCAATATCCCCGCAGAAAAGTTCATAGGGATATTGATCCTCAAACCAATATGAAGCGTGTGACTTTGATCTACAAAGCACCAAATGTGATGAGAAAGATACCATTGATGCCAATGCCACAGCATTTCAGTGCTGATTTCATATTCTGGTATTATGATTGGAGGAAGGCAGAAGCAGTGATTGTGTTGAGGGATGGAAAGGATAAATACAAGCATGTACATGTATTTGATCCTATGTGGCTGATAAACTGCACTTTCGAAGACATCATCATGTTGTTCTTTAATCCGATCTATTATGAACCAAATGATTTTGCTCAGGCAAGGAAGTACACTCAAGTTGTGGGAGTTTGTTTTGCATACGACATTAATGCAGGAAGCAACTTGGAGGGTAAACTTGGCAAGACTGTGAAGATCGCGAATGTATCAAAGCCTGTGAAGAAAACATTCGAGCCGCCAATGACTGATGAGCAGAAGAAGCAGCTCAGAATAAAGTTAATGAACAAGACGATGGACTATCAACGAAGACTATCCAATCAATAGTCGAGGGGGAGTTTGTTGATGCATTTTGCGACTAAGGATTGGATATACATAATTAACACATGTTAGTGGGTAGCCGAAGGTACTTTTGGATGGGGCGAAAGTAGAAAAACTGGGCGAAGGTGTATCAGAATGGGGCGAAGGTAGAACAGAAGTGGACGAAGGAAGATGGACATAGACAGAAGATCACATTCGACCACTTGCAGTGGGCGAATGTGGAAAATGCCCACATTCGACCATCTGTAAGGGGCGAATGTGCAGAGGCTATATATAGATTTTGAGTTTTTGTTTATGTAAGAGAGTTATCATTTGTGTCCAGGTTCAGTGCAGGTTTAGGAGTGTTTTTGAGAGATTGTCTTTGTGTTTCTAGATTAACATAAACAGTTGTAAATGCTTATTGATTGAAAGTTAATCTATGAAAATGATATTGAAAATGATCTTGATTGTGTCGTGATTAGCATCTTATCAATTTGTTCAGATCTAGGGTTTCCGCACCTAGATTTGTGACTTGTATGATCATAATATCCTGTTTTAGATAAAATCCAACGCTCACATTGTGTGTGTCGGTGTTATTCATGTTCATCTAGTATCTTTATCTTTCTGGATTAATCACTTAAAACACCTAACAAATAGGTGTTTATAAGTGATAACAATCTATTGCATATCACAAGATCTAGCTTTCGGGACTTATAATTTGGTATCAGAGCCTCTGTGCTATAGATTGTATCTACTTTAAGATACCAAAACCCTCATCTTGTTAGTTTTTATTATCAAGATTATTTTCTTTATAAATTTTAAAATTTAGGTGTTTTTCTTATATTTTGGCTTCAAATTTTGTGAAAATTGTGTTTCTAAAAGTTTAGAGTACTTATTTCATATAACCTGCGCACTTATCTCATAAGTTGAGCACTTGTTTCTTAGTTTGAGTACTTGGCTCATATATTGCATACTTGTGACTGTGAGTACTTAAACTTCTGATTTTAGTACGCAATCAGGTTTTCTGCGCACTAATTGCATTTCAATTGTCTTGAGCACTTATTCAGGGTTTCTGCGTACTTAAACAGAAATCTTGGATCTGTGCGCACTTACTGAAAGGTGTAGTCTTGAGTACTTGGCTAGGGTTTCTGCGAACTTAAAATCTTAAACGAGAGTTTAAGTGTCTGCGCACTTATTTTAGTACGCAGACTGATCAGTAAACACTGAGCACTTATCATGCCCAAGTGTTGACTGATCTGCGCACTTATCAAGAAACTCAGCCACACGTATACTTCCGAGCTGCGCACTTAACAAAGACTACAACTTGACAAGGTTGTTTACATTCTTACAGGTTGCTGCATACTTATCTGGACTGCTGTGAACTTAGCTGTGAACTTACCTGCGCACTTATCTACGCACTTAGCTGTGTACTTACGGACTTGGACATTTTCTGGACTGAAAACTAAAATCTGTTTAACTAAATCCTTAAAATTCATCTAAATTATGGCTGGTAACGATAACCATTCAACTGTTAACCCTATCACTCAACAAGAACTTGAAACCGGAACCACAACCAGAGTTCCTAAGTTAAAAGGTGTTGAAGACTATGGAACCTGGAAGAACAGAATGAGGTCATTTTTCTATGTTACAGACTTCACCCAATGGAATTCTATCTAGTTGGGCCCACACATTCCCATGAGAACCACTGCCACAGTAGAAGAGTTTAACCCTGATCCAACCACTTACACTGATGTCGATAAACAATTACTCCAGAGAGATCACAAGGCTTATGGTGCTCTAACCATGGCCTTATCAAACGATGTTTATAACATGTTTGAGGAGTATGGCACGGCACATGATCTATGGTTTGCGTTGAATGAATACTATGAAGGGAACGAAGAGATGCGCCAGTACAAGCAAGACATGGTGCAGAAAGAATATGACATGTTTGGCAGTATTCGTGGGGAAAGTTTGAGCTCACACATTGAGAGGTTCATGAGCATGTTGACAAAGATGAAGAAGGCGGGAACTTCTGTGAACAACAGAAATTCAATCAAGAAGCTGCTAGACTCACTGCCAAAAGAATGGAGCATCCAGTGTATATTGATCAGGAAATAATATCTAGACGCCCAGTCTACCTTGGCTGATCTTATTAACACCCTGAAGTCGTTTGAGATGGACATCATGAAGAGAGAGAGATGAACCAGACCAATCCGAAGGCAGTACCCATCACTGCAATGAAAAACTTGGCATTAATGACTCCAGTGGGTAACATGGGTTCAAGCTCATCTCATGTGTATGCTGATGGAATGATTGGTGGTAGCTCCAGTTCAGGAAAGACAGTTCCATACTCTCAACCCAGTGGCAAGAACTCTCAATCCTCAACTCTCAATCCTCAACAAACAAAGCTTGCTAATGAACACGTTGAACTCTTCAACGCCTTCATGACCAGCTTTGAAGCATTGAAGACAGGTGATCTGAAGAATGATATGATGAGCCCGGAAGATATGTATCAAGTGGATCCCGATGATATGGAAGATATGGACCTGAAATGGCAAATGGCCATGATTACTCTAAGGGTTAAGAGATTCCAGGACAGAATAGGTCGAAGGGTTGGATTGGGAAAGGCTAGCTTTGATAAATCAAAAATCAGGTGTTACAATTGCAAAACTCTCGGACACTTCAAGTATGAATGTCCAACTTTGAATCAAGCTGAGGTTAAACCGGCAAAGAGAATGGTGGCAATCAAAGATGGAGGGGAAGCTAACCAGCAGAAGGCGCTGGTGGTTCAAGATTTTGACTGGGGAGAGGAAGTTGTTGTGGCAGAGGCTGAAGTAAACAAGGCACTGATGGCAAAGATCTGCACAAAATCAACACTTGGTGTGAGCTCTTTGGAAGGGTCATCAGCGGAGATGCCAAAAGGAGAAGGGATGGAGAAGGCTGGTCTAAAAGGTGTGTTGAATGAGGACAAGGGAAAGGAGGCTGCTGCCGAGGAAGCTTTAGTTGCTGAGAAGACTTCCACAAGCAAGGCTGATCAACAACCACAGAGCATGCAGAAGAAGGTTGAGGAGAGAGACCTGGTAAGTATTCCGCTTGAAATAAAATCAAAGCTGTGCTCACCAAGGTGTGTTATAGCCGTTGCTTACTGTTTGTCCCACAATAGGAGAATTTTAAGGGAGATGGATGACATCTGAAAAATCAACACTGAAATGAAAGAAAATAAGTTAGCATATCAGCGAAAGTTAAATGAAACAATAGCTGAAATGCACACTCTAAAAGAATTTGTTCTCAGAAAAGATTTTTTAATAAATGACTTAACTGAAAAACTAGAAATATCTAGAAATGAAACAAATCATCTCCAAATTGTTGTGGACAAATGGAATGTAAGCAAGCATGCTCATACAGATATCCTTGATTGTTCAAGGAAATCTTTCGTCAAAGATGGAATTGGGTATAAGGATAAAAAGGGAATTGTAAAATCTCTATTTTTACCCTTGAGCAAAAGTGAATATATACCCATTCCAAAACCACATCCAAAAAATGATCTTTTCGAAAAAGAATGTGTCACATCTGAGTCAAACTCTAATATAAGTAAAAGCAGTGCAGATATGACCCAACAGGATCAGGTTGACGATGATGAAAGTTGTGGTGGACAAACAATGGGGTTAGGTCACCCAGGTGCCAATTACTCTACAGTGAATTGGTTCATCTGGAGTCATGACAAGTCAAAAACTTCTTTGAATTTGGATGATTGTAATAATTTAACTAAATTGGATGACTGTAATAGTTTATCTAGGATGGATAACTGTAATAGTTTATCTAGGCCGGATGACTGTATTACATTAACTTCTAAACTTGATTTCAAGGGTGTTGTGGACCCTAATGATAGGATGAATCCTATCAAACGATCAGATATTTGTGTTGAAAATGTTATGCCAGTTTGTGTTGATCTTAATGATGCATTCTCTGATAATGAAAATGTATATAGACCATCTCCGTTTGTTCCAGAACTAAAAAGAAACAGGTTTGGGAAATTTCTTACTGAAGAAATTCCAGAGTTTACACCATCATCAACAGATATGTCATGTTCTGAAGAATCACAAAGTGAAACAGATAACACAACTTCTGAAGAATCACAGAGTGATACAGAAAGTGACATCAGCGAGCCAGAATGCAACACAAATGAAGATGCAAGCAACAACAACAGTAATGAAGCTTGTTCAAGAGACAGCCCCAACTCAAGCAAATACAAGAGAAGAACATCACAACCATCATCATCCAGATCTTCTTCAAAGATCAAGCCTAAACACTCTAAATGCTTTAGATGTGGAACTGAGGGACATGTGGTTAAAAATTGTCATTTGCAACCCAAACCACAAAGTGATACCAATACCCAAAAATCTTTTTCAGTTCAAATTAAAGATCTTCAAGAAACTATAAGAAGTTTTGTTAAGGTCACAAAAACTTGGAAAAGACAAGAGTCAGTTTTGGGTGAAAATCACGACAGATTAAAACTAAAACAGACCTGGATTCCAAAAGTTACTTAAAATATGGTCTGAGTCGTGATTGTACATAGTGTCTCGTATATTTATCTGTATATTTCTCTTGTTTTATGTGTTTTTCAGAATAAACTACAGAAATGGTTGATTGCCCTAATGAGATATCTATGGCATGTTGATAGCGGGGCGTCAAGGCATGTGACGGGACTAAAAGAACTCCTCAAAAACTATCGGTTCATTGATGGAGAGTTTGTTGCTTTTGCCGGCAACGAGAAGGGCGGAAAGATAGTTGGGATAGGAGACGTGATTTCTGATGCACTGACTTTAGAAGATGTGAACTATGTTCCAGAATTGTGCTACAATCTGCTGAGTGTATCATAAGTCTGCGACAAAGGAATCTCAGTCTTATTTAATGACATGGAGTGCATCTTTCTAAAGCCAGGATTCATTCCTCCTACCAATATGATTATGCTTAAAGCTCCTAGACAAATTTATAC